>CM037636.1:9288741-9318552 GCA_015227895.2 Colaptes auratus
ATGATCATGGAATTTGCTGTCATAGTAATTACCCTACATTTCTCACTGTATTTGTGACTTTGTATGTTGATAACAGAGAAATTTAAAAGCTTACAAAAGTAGGAGCCTGCTCTGTCAAGACAGAAATGTCTGAATAAAAATCCATAGAGTTTTATATTTTGTTTTCTTACATACACATAAAATCAGAGTTTTCTGGTAAAAGCAAAGAAACACATCATCCATCTTCAAAATCCCTAATCTAAGCTTTACAAGGCTATTTCCCTTAGTTCCCAGTAAAACAGAAAACTTCTCTCATTAAGAGACTTCACGATCAGAATTTGTGAACAATATGAGTTTCCTGGTAAAGTTTTGCCATTGGTTAAATAGAAGTGGCTGAAAAACTCTTAGAGTGGATCATTTTAAATCTCCGCTAAAGGATTAAATACCTGATTCAGAGACACATCCATTAGATGATGACTTTCTACAGTGAAGCAAAGCTCAGCACTGCTCTGATGTTTATCCTAAACTTCTGTATTTATTAAATTTACTTTGAAGATATGCAGCCATTTGTTGGCTCCATACTTCAGCAATACCAAATGTGATTGCTCATATTTAAAATAACTTTTACTTTATTCTGTGATACATAGCAAGCTATAAAGGAAGGGGACTTCTTTTTAGCTATCCTCCCCACTGGCTTAAGTTTACTGGGAATTTGAAAGCTTTGCTGATACTCTGCTTCAGGATTAGCCTAAGAAAATACCCAGACTTTTTCACATTCTATAACCTAAATCCTAATGAAAAAAATAAGGGAGAATGTATTGCTGACCCATGTGATCAGCTCAGTGCAAAGCCTCTGGAGCGTGTCCAGAGAAGGGCAACGAAGTTAGTGAGGGGTTTGGACCACAAGCCCTATGAGGAGAGGCTGAGGGAGCTGGGTTGCTGCTTAGCCTGGAGAAGAGAGACTGAGGGGTACCTTATTGCTCTCTACAACTACCTGAAGGGAGTTTGTAGACAGGCAGAGGTTGGTCTCTTCTCCCAGGCAGCCAGCACCAGAACAAGAGGACACAGTCTCAAGCTGCACCAGGGGAGGTTAGGCTGGATGTTAGGAAGAAGTTCTACACAGAGAGAGTGATTGCCCATTGGAATGGCTGCCCGTGGAGGTGGTGGAGTCACCATCATTGGAGGTGTTCAGGAGGAGACTTGCTGGGGTGCTTGGTGCCATGGTTTAGTTGTTTAGGTGGATTGGATGGTTGATAGGTTGGAGCAATGATCTTGAAGGTCTCTTCCAACCTGGTCTATTCTATTCTATTCTATTCTATTCTATTCTATCTATTCTATTCCATTCCATTCCATTCCATTCTCAGCATGACACACCTTACAACTGACAGCTAGTCCTGTGTAGATAAGAGATGATCATAGAATCTCAGAATGTTAGGGGTTTGAAGGGACCTCGAAAGATCACCCAGTCCAATCCCCCTGCCAGAGCAGGATCAACTAGAGCAGGTCTCACACAGGAATGCGTCCAGGAGGTCTTGAATATCTCCAGAGAAGTAGACTTCACAACTTCTGTGGGCAGACAGTTCCAGTGTTCTGTCACCCTCACAGTGAAAAATATTTTCCTTATGTATCTTAGTAACCTGTATCATTTGTATGTTTGCCCTACTGGGAAGGCCATCCTTTTGCCAAAACACCTTGCTGACAATATATCAATTGCTAACAACAACAAAACAAGCAAACAAAACCAACAAAACAAACAGGCAAAAAAGGGGTCAAGAATTTGGAGTTATGCCTAATTAGTATCACATTGAATTAGCTGTTGAAATTCCAGTGTTATTTCCACTTGGGCAATAAGCTGCAGCACACTGTCCTCCTGCACTGCATTGTATGTCTTTTTGTAGAAAGAAAAATAGTACAGCCAAATAGCTTCATGTGGTTAAAGCATCACTCCAGAATTTGTGCTGAGACACAGCCAGGGTGGGTCAGGATGTGCTAGGCCTGTCTGTAGCTTTTTGCAATCTTTGCATCCGTTAAAGCAAGTGAGTAAAACCTAAATATGTGAGACAGAATCGGACATCCTCAGTCACCTGTGACTCACCACTAAACTAGACTCTGATCATAAACTAAGGAGAGCTCCAACAACCTTCATAAGCCCTTGCTAAACTCCTGTTAAACAAAGCTGAGGTTTTAAGGCTCCAGCCTGGAGCCCCACCCAAGTTAAACTGCTACAAGAGTTCTGTTTAAAAAAAATAAATGAGCAGTCATTCCTCTTGAATTCATTGGGCAGGAATTATTGCCTTCTGGAAGTGGCAGCTGAAATAAGTCTTCAGGACTGCTGCTCAAACCACAGCACGCTCCCCCTGGCTTTCCATGGAGATGCAGCAACACAGTTTATCAGAGAATGAGCTGCACACAATAACTGCACTGTGTCACACAGGAGTCTACTATTTACAGCAGGCAGTTGGAAATGGAAAGTGCTTCATGGTGCTGTAACTACACTGCTACCATTTGTCTCATTTTGGATCTGTACTTCTTTTTTTTCTTATTGCAGACCCTTCTTCTTTAGACCACCACCACCTTCTGAGGAGTGCAGGGATTTTCCAGAAGATGCTTCATCACCACTGGTGTGTCTTGGTAATTTTCTCAGAGGCATTCAGCCTAACAAGGAATGAATAGAGTTGAACTTTTGAGGTGAATCTACCAAGCTATGCTACACACTGCATTTATATTCATCCATTCATTCTCTCATCAAGTTACTTGCATGAGCCACAGTAAGCACAGTAATTAAGTTGTAAGCACAGCATCAGAGAAAGCCTACCAGCTACAGAGGAAAAAAAAAGGGGGTGATCTCTTAGAGCCTCAGATTTTAAAATCTCTACTGTCTGTTTTGTGCCTAGGACTGAAAAGCTATTTTCAACCCCTCAACAGCAGAAATTACTTTTGTGAGCTCTTTCCTTGAAGAAGCATCCCTGAAATGAGACTGTTTTGTGGGGTTTCATTTGGGGCTTTTTTTGCTTGATTGCTTTATGTTTATTGGTTTTGGTTGGTTTGTTGGTTTTTCTTTATATGTTTTTCAGCTGGTCAAGCCACAAGATGCATGTAAAGGCTTCCACACCCTGGAGGCATATCTTGAGGCAGATGCTTATGATGCAGCTCATTGTGGGGGTTGAAATTCCCCAGCACCACCACCCCCACCCCCCAATATTAAATGTGCCAGACCAGCTCAGCTGGAAGCAAATGAAAGCTGTATTTACAGGCAAAACTACAATCTACAATGGAATGCAATGAATATGGACAAATACATAGCATTTACAATATTTACAGGTATTTACAATGAATACACACGCACAAGGACCCCCCCTGGCCAAGGACCAGGGGAAGCTACTATCTTCTCCTCTCTGTCTCCCCTTTACCCTCCTGTACGAAAGGGACGAGAAAGGAGCAGAAGGATGTTAGACTTAGCCAAAACAATGCAGCCAAGGTCAAGCAGAAGCAAGCTAGCATCTCCCCCAGAGCAAAGAAGTGAGAGAAATTATTTTGGGAACTAAATCTCATGGCAGATATCACTCCAATGGGATTGTTAAGAATTACCTTTGTTTTCCTTTTTACACCCAATAGTGATTTATTTACATTTTACTACTTTCTGTTCAAGGTCTGTGAAAAATTTTAAAGGCATAGCCTAAAACTATCACACTCTTGCAGAGGAAGACATGTATATACATGTCTGTGAGCATGCCTGTCTATCCAGGTTCCATTCCTTTTCATGCTGTTTCAAATGGAGATTTACTGAATATTGAGGAGGAAGGGGAGAGTCTCTCCTCTCTGTCACTAACTCCCTGAATTACTACTGCTTCCTGTACTCAACTTGGCAATGTGTGTTGAATCTACAATGAACAGATCTTCAATAGTTAAAAAGCAGCCACTGATGTTGTCTTACAGACAGACACAATGAGAGTCTGTCTTGCTCCATGGATGTCTGGTGGTACAGGTTGAACAGTGAATGTATATAGATCTCTCCAGATAAAACTTACTTTCTATAGGTATATTAATCTTACTGTATCCAGCTTTTTTATAGTTCATGGCATGCACTACCAGTTCACTCACATGAAGAAGAAGCATTGAGAGCAATGGAGCAATGAAAGCTTCTGTCTGATATCACTGTACAAACCAGCCAAATCTATGTGTTTAGTGTAATTCATCCCTATTTAGAATCACAGAATCAACCAGGTTGGAAAAGACCTCAGAGATCATCAAGTCCAAACTATTACCTATCACCTAACACCTCATGTCTACTAAACCATGGCACCAAGTGCCACATCCAATCCTTTCTTGAACACCTCCAGTGATGGTGACTCCACCACCTCCCTGGCAGCACATTCCAATGGCCAATTACTCTTTCTGTGAAAAACTTTCTCCTCACCTCAAACCTAAACTTCCCCTGGCACAGCTTGAGACTGTGTCCTCTTGTTCTGGTGCTGGTTGCCTGGGAGAAGAGACCAACCCCCACCTGGCGACAACCTCCGTTCAGGGAGCTGTAGACAGCATAAGTCTACCCTGAGCCTCCTCCTTCTCCAGGCTAAACAATCCCAGCTCCCTCAGCCTCTCCTTGCAGAACTGTGCTCCAGACCTCCGCCCACCTCGTTGCCCTTCTCTGGACATGTTCAAGAGTCTCAATGTCCTTCTTAAAGGACATCTTAAGGGGATGGGCTCTTCTTTCTAGCAACCAGCACCAGAACAAGAGGACACAGTCTCAAGCTGTGCCAGGGGAAGTTTAGGCTTGAGGTGAGGGGAAAGTTTTCACCGAGAGAGTCGTTCGCCATTGGAATGGGCTGCCCAGGGAGGTGGTGTAGATACTGTGATACCTCCAGGGACGGAGCCTCAACCACCTCCCTGACAACCCTTTCAGGGCTTCATGACTCCATGTGTGAAGAACTTCCTCCTCACATCCAGCTTGATTCTCCCCCCACCTCCAGCTTCATTCCATTCCCCCTAGTCCTATCACTACCTGATAGCCTGAGATCACAGTATCACTAAGTTGGAAAGAGACCTCAAAGATCATCGAGTCCAACCTGACACCCAACACCTCATGACTATACCATGGCACCAAGTGCCACGTCCAATCCCCTCTTGAACACCTCCAGGGACAGTGACTCCACGACCTCCCTGGGCAGCACATTCCAGTGGCGAATGACTCTCTCAGTGAAGAACTTTCTCCTCACCTCAAGCCTAAACTCCCCCTGGCGCAGCTTGAGACTGTGTCCCCCTGTTCTGGTGCTGGTTGATAGAGAGAAGAGACCAACCCCTTCCTGGCCACAACCACCTTTCAGGTATTTGTAGAGAGCACTGAGGTCTCCCCTGAGCCTCCTCTTCTCCAGGCTAAACATCCCAGCTCCCTCAGCCTCTCCTCATAAGACTCTCCTGGTGTTTAAGCCCAGGCTGGATGAGGCTCTGGCCAGCCTGACACCTAGTGTGGGGTGTCCCTGCCCATGGCAGGGGGGCTGGAACTAGATGATCCTTGTGGTCCCTTCTAACCCTGACTGATACTATGATTTAGAATAATTAAAACTGTCTCACATAAGTATGTGGAGATTCCTAAAATGAAAGGCAGCAGTGCCTGAACAGGAGGAGATCTGAAATAGAATTATTTTAAAATGCACCCTCTATGCTAGATGTCAAGTCCTAGGAAGATTATAAAGGGGATTAAATAACTTCAAAGGCAAATTGATACATGAAGTTGGTTCTTAATATCAGAACCTGGGCTGCCTGAGCACAAATGTTAAAGTTTCTTTAGATCTCAAAGATGTTAATTTTTTTGCCTGCTACCAGTACAAATTGTCTTGCTGGAGGAAGGACCAGTGCCTCTCAAGTAATTTGTCAGTTTTTACCCAGCTTAAAACTTCTGTGTTTCTTTATAAGACAGAAAATATGAAGGTAGATGCTGACATATGATAAACTGTCACCATTTACTGGAGGTACTCGGTAATTCTCTTCTGGATATTTATAGTCACGCTGGAATTTAGAAGATTTACCAACCTGCTGATATTGCCTGCCCTGTGGAAAAAAAATGAAACCCCTTATACATCTCAAATGATTTTTAAAGCAGTAATAAAAATGCAGTAAGAACTGAACATTCAGAACGTTTGGAGCACCTTTCCATCCCTCCATTATTTGAGTTTTTACATTTTAATCACAATCAGTTTTCTGTTGCAGTAGGTTTGTGTTTTCTGAGCACAATCCTGAACTGAACTGCAGCCAGCCTTATTCTTTCCCAGGCTTTATCCATTTGGGATCCTCTGTAGAACTTTACTGTGAGGTTTTTAATGAAGTTTATTTTTAGGAGCACAAATTAAGGTCAAAGTATATTGCTAAACAAATATAAACACTAAATAGTGCAAATAAAATTGGATCTATTTTTATGGCATTTTTGTGTCAAAAACACAACTGGACCAGAATGCCCAGCTCTCTTACTCTTGAAGGAAAGAACCTTGAGTCCTGTGTCCAGTTCTGGGCCCCTCAGTTTAGGAAGGATATTTACTTGCTGGAAGTGTCCAGAGAAAGCAACAAAGCTGGTGAGAGGTCTGGACACAGCCCTATGAGGAGAAGCTGAGGGGGCTGGGGTTGCTTAGCCTGGAGAAGAGGAGGCTCAGGGGAGACCTTCTTGCTCTCTACAACTCCCTGAAGAGAGGTTGTAGCCAGGTGGGAGTTGGTCTCTTCTCCCGGGCAAGCAGCACCACAACAAGAGGACACAGTCTCAAGCTGTGCCAGAGGAGTTTAGACTGGATGTTAGGAAGAAGTTCTTCCCAGAAAGAGTGATTGGCCATTGGAATGTGCTGCCCAGGGATGTGGTGGAGTCACCATCACTGGAGGTGTTTAGGAAGAGCCTGGATGAGGCACTTGGTGCCATGGTTTAGTTGATTAGATGGTGTTGGATGATAGGTTGGATTTGATGATCTCAAAGTCTTTTCCAACCTGGTTAATTCTATTCTATTCTAATCTAGTCTAGTCTATCTTTTAAAAGCAATAGATACTTGCCACAGCTATTTAATTCAACCAGATTAACTGAGAGCTGTTTTTCTTATACCAGATTTCCCCCAAACTCTAGGAAATTTTCAGAGAATCCTGACTTCAGGGAAGTGAGACAACTATTCAGTATGCCACTACAGGGTTTCTAGTGTTGATTTCTAATGTGAATTTCTTGTTAGATTTTGTTGCTTTTTAGTGTCACACAGGCATATCATTTTAATCACAAACATTGTAGAGACAGTTGTGTTCATCAGTTAGGACAAGATAATGAGGACTCCCTGCCAGATCTCTGGGATTAAGGGTGGTAATAAATCCTATTATGTGTTGATCACTAGTACAGCATGAAGTATCACAAGGTTTCACAGATATTTTGTGTCAACAAACTAATGGCAGGACTCAGGAACAGTTGTTTCCTTTCCGGGCCCTGAGGAGAACAGGTCTACATTGGCCACAGACTATGATGTCTGTCTTGCTCCCTGTTTCTTTCTCACCTCTGGTTCATTGTTCACAGCCCTTTTCTTTCTTCAGGTTGCCTATCTGTATCCCAGTTGCATACAACCAGTCTCCTCAACCTTGTTTCAGTCTGTCTCCAGACTTCCAGGATCTGTCCCTCCACCACGGTTACCTTTATCCACATGCAGTTTTCTGTTAATTACCCACACCAGCACCTCATAAAAACATCCCCTTTAAGTCTTGTGAAAGGTCCTTGCCTTCCCAGATTTCATCTTGATGCCCAATTCCAAACTAGGTGTCCTGCAGGAATTTTATATCCAGTGTCTTATCATAGAATCAATAAAGTCAGAAAGACCTCAAAGATCATCAAGTCCAACCTGTCACCCAACCACCTCATGACTACTAGACCATGGCACCAAGTGCCACGTCCAATCCTCTCTTGAACACCTCCAGGGACAGTGACTCCACCACCTCCCTGGGCAGCACATTTCAATGGCTAACAACTCTCTCTGGGAAGAACTTTCTCCTCACCTCAAGCCTAAACCTGCCCTGGTGCAGCTTGAGACTGTGTCCTCTTGTTCTGATGCTGCTTGCCTGGGAGAAGAGACCAACCCCCCCTGGCTACAACCTCCCTTCAGGTAGTTGTAGACAGCAGTAAGGTCTCCCCTGAGCCTCCTCTTCTCCAGGCTAAACAATCCTACCTCACTCAGCCTCTCCTCACAGGGCTTGCGCTCGAGGCCTGTCCCCAGCCTCATTGCCCTTCTCTGGACACATTCAAGAGTCTCAATGTCCTTAAATTGAGGGGCCCAGAACTGGACACAGTACTTAAGGTGTGGCCTAAGCAGTGCTGAGATCAGGGGCACAATGACTTCTCTGCTCCTCCCACAGGAGTAAGGGATGGGATCTTACAGCCCAGATGTCTGTCTTTTTCACTAGAGGATATTACTTCCTGAACTATAAACCTCAAAAAAGTAATATTGTGTGTACCAGACCTCTTTAGCTTCTAGGCCTAATGAAACCAGAGTCTGTTTATATTTCTTTGTGACAATATTGACTGCAATATTATGTAATCTCCCTCCTCTAGGTACAATTTTCTGCTACCCATTCACTTGAATCCTCTTGCTCAACCCCACTTCAAGCCTGCAATTCATTTTCATTAAACATATCCATTCAGAATAGAACAAACTATTGCAGATACACTCCTAGACACTAGCACTAATATTCTCCTTTCTGTACTGGAAATGATACACCTTAAGATTTCACACGTGTTTTTGAGGCTATGTATGTCAGACTGATATCTCAGATATTCCCATAGGAGATTAACATTCCCAGTCTCATTATCCTTATCAGGTTTAAGAGTTGACAAATTCCAAATTTATTGATAAATGTTGTGGTTTTCCTCCCTGATCCTGCTCTTAGCCACTGTACTGAATCCTGTTTGTGCTACTCCAGTTGACAGTGATATCCTGAAGTGAGATCTGAATTATATTCTAACTCCCCTTGAATATGCCAGTGCCTTACAAGTGCTTTCTATCAGCACATTCAGCACACTACCATTTTGGGGGTAAAATAAAAATAAATGAATAACTTTAAAGTGTCATTAGAATTATTTAATGAGTTCTGTCCCAGGACTGATTTTGGGACTAATTACTCTACAGTCAGCCCTTTCTTTTATCCTTACTAATCTTCTTCACAGAAAGAGAGATTGGCTATTGGAATGTGCTGCCCAGGGAGGTGCTGGAGTCACCATCCCTGAGGTGTTCTAAAAAGGATTGGATGTGGCACTCAGAGCCATGGTTTAGTTGTCATGAGGTGTTGGTGTTAGAAAATAGGTTGGACCTGATGATCTCTGAGGTCTTTTCCAACCTGGTTGGTCTGTGATTCTTATAAAGTGCCTATTAAAATGCATATTGTACAATTTAACTAATAGTTTCTTATGTGCCATTGGGCTGAAAAAAAGACAAAAAAATGCAGTATCTATAATCCTAAATTCATTCCTTAACAAAGAAAAGTGTGAAGTTGCTATAATGTGAGGCATCTCCAGCAAAATCAAGTCATATTTATCCCATTTTCACTTACATTATGCTTTTAGTTATTCTTTCCAGGATCACTTCTTCAAAGACCTGCCACATCTGTGAGAGACCCTGGAGGAGGGAGGCCATTCAGTGGGACTTTGACAGGCTGGAGAGGTAGGCTCATGACAGCCTCAGGAGTTTCAACAGACCAAATGCAAGGTCCTGCAATCCCAAGCACCAATATAGGCTGGGCAGCAACTGGCTTGAGAGCAGCCCTGAAGAAAGGACTTGGGGTGCTGTGATGAGAAAATCAACATGAGCCAGCAGTGTGCACTTGCAGCCCAGAAAGCAAATCACATCCTGGCTGCATCAAGAGAAGCAGAGCCAGCAGTCAAGGGAGGTGATTCTCCCCCTCTACTCCACTCTGCTAAGACCCCCCTGGAGTAGTGTGTCTAGTTCTGGAGCCCCTATTACAGGAAGGATCTGGAGGTGCTGGAATGTGTCCAGAGAAGGGCCATGAGGATGATCAGAGGGCTGGAGCTCCTCTCCTGTGAGACAGACTGGGGCTGTTCAGTCTGGAGAAGAGAAGGCACTGAGGAGATCTAATTGTGGCCTTCTAGTATCTGAAGGGGGCCTACAAGAAAGATGGGGAGGGACATTTTAGGGTGTCAGGTAATGATAGGACTAGGAGGAATGGAATAAAACTAGAAATGGGTAGATTCAGATTGGATGTTAGGAAGAAGCTCTTCCCCATGAGGGTGGTGAGACACTGGAACAGGTTGCCCAGGGAGGTAGTAGAAACCTCATCCCTGGAGGTTTTTGCAGCCAGGCTGGATGTGGCTGTGAGCAACCTGCTGTAGTGTGAGGTGTCTCTGCCCATGGCAGGGGAGTTTGGAACTAGAGGACCCTTGAAGTCCCTTCCAACCCTAACAATTCTTTGATTCTATGAATCTTGTTATGACACCCAGCCTTCCACCATAAGCTTCTCTAAAAAAAGTTTACTGTTTGTTATTATTTTGTCAAAGAGTCCAAACCCACAACATAATAGTTCTGTTCAAACTCCTTGCTATGGATCTTATAAACTCATCTTTCAATTCTTTCTGTGTTTTATAACATTCAGTCTATCTGATCACTATCTGGCTCAAGTGCACTGTGGTCTTTGAGTGATGCCTTCAATTCAGATGAGTTTATTTCCAGTTCTGATCTCTTACCCCATTTACAGACCCTACCTTAGCTCTGTGCTAAACATCCCATCTTGTTATAGAAGTATCTATTAGCTAACTCTGCAGGTGTTCAAATTCAAGAGCCGCTGATTTAGCTGCAAGAGCAAATATTCAGCGCATCTGCAAAACAGATCTCTCAGGCTGAAGCAGGATCTGAAAATGAGAGTGACCCCAGTTGGCAATCATTTGCCTTGCTTCACACAGGGAGGACAGAGGATGCTATTTCCAAGGGCCCAGAATTCATTACTCAATTTCTCCTCGACCCACAGTTCTGAGCTCAAGACTAGGTATGAGCTCAGATAGTCCTGTTCTCCTGCTAGCATTGCATGTTACTCCTCCCTGATGTGAGTTTGCTCTATGGATTCAAACAAGTTACCTACACTCTATTGACCACTAATTTTATGTGCAAAGGAAGGACTTGCAGGGATATTTTCAATGCAAGTGGCAGCTGGGCTAGTAGCTATGCAGCTGTGAAGGACATGGCTCACAGCTCTGGCTCGTGGGCTGGCTCTCTAGGTGACACAACAGAAACTGAGGACAAGATCATGGTTCTGAAAAGTGGGTTTAAGGCAACATGATATATCTTCCAGCTGAGCTGTGATTTAAGGACACACCAGTGCTACTGTTTTAATTTGAGGCCAAACCAAACTGGAGTCCCAAAGTGCTGAGCACCCCCGTTACTTACTTGCTGATTTGCAATCTAGCAAGTGTTAGCTGGCTCTTCAAGCAAGGGAGCTTATCTGCAGGGCTGGGATATGCTTCAAGGCTGAAAGCTACCCTGACAAGGACTTGGCAATGGCCATGCTCAAAATGACTTTAAACATTTAGTCTTTAAAGGGTATCCTTTGATTTGACCCTGCTTCTGTATCAGACCATTCTCAGCATATCACCACAAAACTGAGACCCCCATGTACTGGCATAAGCCAAGCTAGACAAGAATTTTGTTACAGAAGAAGAGGGGTCACAGAAAGTGAGGCTGCTTGGGATGGTGGAACAAACAAGAATGGAGAGGACTCTACATAAGCTAGAGCAGACAGCTGCATGCAAGTTCCTCAAGCAACTGAAGAACTCAACCCCACCTTTCATAGAATCACAGATCAACCAGGTTGGAAAAAACCTCAGAGATCATCAAGTCCTATACGTAATATGTAACACCTCAGGACAAGTAAATCATGGCTCTGAGTGCCACATCCAATCCTTTGTTGAACACCTCCAGGGATGGTGACTCCCACCACCTCCCTGGGCAGCCCATTCCACTGGCCAATACTCTTCTCTGTGAAGAACTTTCTCCTCACCTTGAGCCTAAACTTCCCCTTTCTGCGCAACCAAGGGACGTCACAAACCCTGGACCCCTTTAAAACCATGAACAGTGTCAAAATGGTGGAAGAACCTCAGCCACCATGAACAAGTACAGAAGGCTCTGACTGTAAATGCTTTGTTCAAAGTCAGAGAAACCTGTTGCCATGTGAAGGAAGGCAGCTCACTTTTTCCAAATTTCAGCCATAATTTGAGCCGTATTTTTTTCAACTGTAAAAGGAAAATTCAAGCTTTCCAGTTGAAGATGGATGAATTATTCATAGCAATAATGTAGCCATCAACCATAGACTTTTAGTCACTTGATGTATTATCAATGAAGAGCCTGATTTTTATGAATACACTCAGGTTGTAATTGTTTAACAATGATTTATCTGACGAAGTTTCGTCCCGAGCTGCCCTCCGTTCCCCTTGCTCTTTGATTATTCACTAGATGTGGTACACATGATTACTTTGCTCATCCACAGAAGAAGTGAAATATTATCAGTATCTGTGAACACTTGCAGCATGAATATTCATTTGTGGATGCACATGTTATATGACTTGTCACCAGAGGTATCCATTATCCACTATGAAGTGCAGTTTAAGTCTTTTGGAAAATCAATGTAATTTATTGTGGCATCTATTCATGACAAAGGTTACTTTAAAAATGCAACTAAGTAATTACCTTTAAATGTTAACTCACCCCCAGCTGCCAATATTTTCCCTTTTAAATACACACTTTACATGCTGCTGTAAAAATAGGAATAGCTTCTTAACTCTTGCAGAGTTGAAAATACTTTTACCATGGGTTATCTTCAGAGAATCTGCAGGCCTACACCGTAGCCCAGTGGTATGATAACAATTTGCATGCACATATACTATGTCTTCCTGAAAGAATTTACACTGTAGGAGACTTCAAGAAAAGTGGTGCCCAAAAGTTAAAAATAAAAGGTCACCAGCAAGGCTCTATCACACCACCCGCTCCAGAAAAAAAAGGCAGGGAGCAGAAAAGGAAGATCCACCCACTGTAACAGAGGTAAAGTGAGATCAGATCGAGACCATCTGTGACCAGTTGAGGCTGTGTCTTTAAGAAAGAGACAGTTGCTGAACACTCTGGCTGAATGTTTTTGATATTTGAACAAAAACAAGATAGTCTAAACTAATTTCATTGGTAGATTCATGGTTTCTGTTAGTTCAGTCTGTGTCTGGTCTGGGTGCAGGCTGGGTGCAGTCTGTGCTTCTCTGTCCTGTGGGCTGGACGCTTCTCTCTTCTGAAGCAGGAACGGCCTTGAGTTAACAGCTAACCAGATAAGAGAACTAATTCTTGCATGTGCTTTTGCTAACAGAATTTTTCTTTCCTTAATTGCCTTTCTCTCTCTCTCTAACCCTTTTTGGGAAAAAAGGAGGTGGGGAGGGAGAGAGGGGGTTCAGGGAACCCCCCTGGCCGGCTGGAGGGAAAAGGCTTTTCTGCATTGTGTTCATTGCTGTGTATTTCTGTATATATTGTAAATATTGTATATTTGTGTACATATTCATTGCATTCCATTTATGCCTGTAAATAGAGCTTTCATCTGCTTTTCCGACTGAGCTGGCTGTGGTTTCTTTCTTTGTGTGTGGGGAGGGAACTTTCTCACCCCACCACACCATCTAAAGAACCTGAAGGTGCACAAGTCCAGGTGGTGAATCCATTGTCCTTTTCACCATCCTCCCTTTCTGGGGTAGCTGATGGGTAGAGATGATCTTGTCTATGCACATTCCAGAGAGTCCTTATCCAGTAGTGGCTGACTCACCATCCTCTCCCTTGGCAGCTATTGTCTGGGAGAGGAGCAAAGGTGATTTTATCTTTGTTGATTCACATCAAAAGAGACAAAATTTAGTCTCTTACAGAAACATAAAACCAGAGAAGGTGATAGAAAAACAAACAGAGGAATCTAATGTGTTTATAGAGTACCTACAGCTGCCAGAGTAAATGGGGGGAAATCTAAACAAGAATCTAGTATCTTTGCACAGATGGGTAGAGGAAAGAATGATCACAGGTTTTAATATGCAGAGTGAAAAATAGAGCAGACATATACTGTGGAAGCAAATGTGACCTGCTTTTGGACAGAATTGCTCTCTTTGTGGAAAACCAAATCATTTTCAAAAAGTATCAACAACAATGAAATTGAAGCGGTGAAGGTTGAGGGCAACCTTGGCCGTAGCAATCATGAGATGGTGGAGTTCAGGATCTTGTGTGGTAGGACAGAATACCAAGCAGAATCACAACCATGGACTTCAGCAGGGCTAACTTTGGCCTTTTCAAGCAATTGCTAGGGGAAATCTCATGGGACAGGGTGTGCAAAGGGGAAGGCAAAGGGGCCCATGATAGTTCATTAATATTCAAATACCTCTTCTTCAAAGCCCAAGATCAGAGCATTCCAACAAGTAGGAAATCAAGAAAGGGAGCAAGGAGACCTGCATGGTTAAGTAAGGAACTGCTGAGCAAACTCCAGTGGAGGAAGAGAGTCTGCAGATCATGAAAGGAGGACTGGCCACTTGGGAGGGTATAAGACTGCTGTCAGAGGATGTAGGGAGGAAACTAGGAAAGCTAAGTTTCATACTATCCAACCTAAACTTCTCGTTGTGCAACTTAAGGCCATTTCCTCTTGTATTGGGAGAAGAGACCACACCTACCTGGCTCCAACCTCCTTCCAGGTAGTGGCAGAGCAAGCAGCTGTCCTCTGAGCCTCCTTTTCTCCAGGAGAAATGACCCAGTTCCTCAGAAGACTCCAGCTCCAGACCCTTCACCAGCTTCACTGCCCTTCCCTGTACACACTCCAGCACCTCAATGTCCTTGTAGTGAGGGGCCCAAAACTGAACACAGTATTCAAGGGGTGGCCTCACCAGTGCCAAGTACAGGGGCATGATCACTTCCCTACTCCTGCTGGTCACACTAATCCTGATACAGACCAGGATGCTGTTGGCCTTGGCCACTTGAGCACCCTGCTGGCTCATGTTCATATCACTGTGACCAGCAGCCCCAGGTCCTTTTCTGCCAGGCCACTTTCCAGCACTCTGCCCCAAGCCCATAATGTTATATGGGGTTATTGTTACCCAAGTGCAGACCCAGTACATGGCCTTTTAATTTCATACACTTCCTCAGCCCATCAATCCCTCTGCAGACCATCCCTACTGTCTAGCAGATTACACTCCCTCTCATCTCAGGGTCATCTGCAAACTCACTGAGGGTGCACTCAATTTCCTCGTCCAGATCATTGATAAAGAGAACTGGTCCCAGTACTGAGCTCTGGAGACACCACTTGTGACTGGCTGCAAGTGGATTACTCTACCACCACTCTTTGGGCCCAGACATCCAACATTTTTAAACCCAGCAAAGGCCCACCTCATCCAGGCCATGAGCGCCAGTTCTCCTGGATCTTCACAGAGAGAGTTGTTAGCCATTGGAATGTGCTGCCCAGGGAGGTGGTGGAGTCACTGTCCCTGAGGTGTTCAAAAGGTGATTGACATGGCACTTGGAGCCATGGTTTAGGTTGTGGAGGTGTTGGGTGACAGGTTGGACTCGATGATCTTTGAGGTCTTTTCCAACCTTGTTTTGATTCTATGATCTCCTTGGAATTCAGCCTTGCAAGGGAGGTCAAGGACAACAGAAAGGGCTTCTTCAAATACCCTGCAGGAAAAACTAACACTAGAGGCAATGTAGGCCCAGTGCTGAATGAGGTGGGGCCTTGGTGACAGAGAATACAAAGAAGGCAGAGTTGCTAAATGCCTTGCCTCCATCTATACTGCTTGAGATTGTCCTCAGGACCCCAGACCCCTGAGGCCCCAGAGGAAGACATGATAAAGGGGAGTTTTCCTTGGTTGGTGAGGACTGGGTTGGTGACTGGGCTAGGGAGAGTTAAGTAATCTGGACATCCATAAATCATGGGTCCTGATGGGGGCATTTGCGGTCCTGAGAGCGCTGGTGGAGGTCATTGCCCAGGCCCTCTCCACTATCTTTGGTAGTCATGGTGGACAGGAGAGGTGCCTGGGGACTGGAGGAAGGCAAACATCGCGCCATTCTTCAAAAGGGTAAGGAGGAGGACCCAGGTAACTATAGACCAGTCAGCCTCACCTCCATCCACTGAGGTAACTATAGACCAGTCAGCCTCATCTCAATCCCTGGAAAGCTAATGGAACAACTTACCCTTGGTGCTGTCCTTAGGCATATCAAGGGTCATTAGGAGCAGTCAACATGGCCAAGAAGGCCAATGCCATTCTGGGTTTATAGAAGGCTGTGGTTATGGCTGAGAGAGGTTCTCCTTCCCCTTTACTCTGTGCTGGTGAGGCCACATCTGGAATATTGTGTCCAGTTCTGGGCCCCTCAGTTCAAGAAGGACAGGGAACTGCTTGGAAGAGCCCAGCACAGAGCCACAAAAATGATTAAGGGAATGGAACATCTTCCTTACAAGGAGAGACTGAGGGAGCTGAGAGCTCTTTAGCTTGGAGGAGACTAAGGGGTTACCTCATTAATGTTTATAAATATGTAAAGGGTGAGTGCCAAGAGGATGGAGCCAGGCTCTGCTTGGTAGATGCTTAATGGCAGGACAAGGGGCAATGAATGGAAGTTGAGGCATAGCAAGTTCCCTGGAAACAGGAGGGAGATTTTTTTTCCGAGTGTGAGGGTGACAGAACACTGGAACAGGCTGCCCTGGGGGGTTGTAGACTCTCCTACTGTGGAGATATTCAAGACCTGCCTGGATGCATTCCTGTGTGAACTGCTCTAGGTGCTCCTGCTCTGGCAGGGGGCTTGGACTGGATGATCTGCTGGAGGGTAGAGAGGCTTTGCAGAGGGACCTCAACAGGCTGGACAGATGGGCAGAGGCCAAGGGCATGAGATTGAACACATCCAAGTGCTGGGTTCTGCACATTGGCCAGAGCAACCCCATGCAGTGCTACAGGATGGAGTCAGAGTGGCTGGAGAGTGGCCAGGCAGAGAGGGACTTGGGGGTGCTGGTTGATGGTTAGGCTGAACATGAGCCTGCAGTGTGCCCAGACAGCCAGAGGGCCAATGGCATCCTGGCCTGCATCAGGAAGAGTGTGGCCAGCAGGAGCAGGGAGGTCATTCTGCCCCTGTACACTGCACTGGTTAGGCCACACCTTGAGTAATGTGTCCAGTTCTGGGCCCCTCAGTTTAGGAAGGATGTTGACTTGTTGGAGTGTGTCCAGAGAAGGGTGACAAGGTTGGTGAGGGGCTTGGAACACAAGCCCTATGAGGAGAGGCTGAGGGAGCTGGGGTTGCTTAGCCTGGAGAGAAGGAGACTGAGGGGTGACCTTATTGCTCTCTACAACTACCTGAAGGGAGATTGTAGACAGGCAAAGGTTGGTCTCTTCTCCCAGGCAACCAGCACCAGAACAAGAGGACACAGTCTCAGGCTGTGCCAGGGGAGGTTTTGGCTGGTGGTTAGGAGGAAGTTCTATACAGAGAGAGTGATTGCCCATTGGAATGGGCTGCCCGTGGAGGTGGTGGAGTCGCCATCATTGGAGGTGTTCAGGAGACTTGATAGGGTGCTTGCTTGCATGGTTTAGTGGATTAGGTGGTGTTGGATGATAGGTTGGACACAATGATCTTGAAGGTCTCTTCCAACCTGGTCTATTCTATTCTATTCTATTCTATTCTATTCTATTCTATTCTATTCTATTCTATTCTATTCTATTCTACCCTATCCTATCCTATCCTATCCTATCCTATCCTATCCTATCCTGTCCTATCTTTCAAGGTCCCTTCCAGCCCCTAACATTCTGTGATCCTGTGAAAATGACAGAAGTATACACATTCTGCAGAAAGAAAAGGATGCAGCAAGAATGAATATCATTTTGACGGCGTCACTTAAGGACTTTCTAGTGGAAGAATTAGGTCCAACAACTTGAATATTACCTTGAATAGAAATGGAGCATGCATTAATTTTAAATTGGACCATAGGCATCAGGTCCTGTTGCACATGAAAATTACAATTAAAAATTGAAAAGGAAACTCACTCATATGGAACACAGGCAGTGAATCTAATATCTTATATTGGAAAGCCTACTTCTAGTATGAGTATTTGAGAGCTGGTTATTAAGAGAAGCAAGATCTTGAAAGATTATGTAAATGAGCTCTGGTCATCCTTCCCACGCACCACTGTATGCAACTGAGGTTGATTTTTAGACTAATATCTGGAAAATAATGCTGCATATGTAGGTTAGGGAGCAGCTGGTTAACCAAGGTATTTGAATATCTCACTGTAAATTATTCCCATCTGGTTCTTCTGTCCTAATATAGAAGTTTGATATTTAGAATGTATAACTGCAGCTATGCTGCTTATGTCCAAATTTTATAGATATGTCATTCATCCAACAAAGATGGAAGACGAAGTGCCTCAATAAATTGTGTTATTTCATGCAACAGTGGGTCTAAGATTGTTGTTCTCATTGTGTTGGCAGCGTCAGGAAGATATTTGATTGCCGCAATGTCACAGAGATTTTTATTATTGTTATTTTCAGTTTAGCACCCCATAGCTTATTGCTTTGAGCTGATGTTTTGATTTTTGTGTCCCTGCCACCAGATACCACCTTGTTTAAAAATCATATGACTTCCTTGATGGTGAATGAGAAACACTTTGTGAAAATCCCTGCCAGAATTTAATCGAATTCATTGGCATTTCCCGGAGTTCGTTTTACCCTGGAATAAGAATAGATACAAATTTCTCCCCTTCTAATCTACTGATGAAAATATATTTATTATAATATGAGACTTGTGAACAGGGGATTTTTTTTTAGATGCTCACTTGATATACTCTCTTATCAGTTGCTGGACTCTTACTGCTAGAAAAACTCTGCAGGCTTGACACAGTTGCTAAAGGCATGGGAGCCAGCAGGTGGTGAGACACTGAATGAGGTTGCCCAGGGAGATGGTAGAAGCCTCATCCCTGGAGGTTTTTAAGGCCAGGCTGGATGAGGCTGTGAACAACCTGATCTAGTGTGAGGTGTCCCTGGCCTGGGGGGTTGGAACTGGATGATCCTTGAGATCCCTTCCAACCCTAACATTTCTATGATTCTAAAACACAAATCCTACAAAGGTTGAAGAAAATCTATTTTGAAGTCTGACTGGTTTATTAGTTCACAGTATCACAGTATCACCAAGGTTGGAAGAGACCTCAAAGATCATTGAGCCCAACCTGTCACCACAGACCTCATGACTAGACCATGGCACCAAGTGCCACGTCCAATCCCCTCTTGAACACCTCCAGGGATGGTGACTCCACCACCTCCCTGGGCAGCACATTCCAATTAAAATTACTTCTTTCTCGGTGAAGAACTTTCTCCTCACCTCCAGCCTAACCTTCCCCTGGTGCAGCTCGAGACTGTGTCCCCTTGTTCTGGTGTGGTTGCTAGAGAGAAGAGACCAACCCCTTCCTGGCTACAACCTCCCTTCAGGTAGTTGTAGAGAGCAATGAGGTCTCCCCTGAGCCTCCTCTTCTCCAGGCTAAACAATCCCAGCTCCCTCAGCCTCTCCTCATAGGGCTGTGCTCAAGGCCTCTCCCCAGCCTTGTTGCCCTTCTCTGGACACATTCAAGTGTCTCAATGTCCTTCCTAAAATGAGGGGCCCAGAACTGGACACAGGACTCAAGCTGTGGCCTAACCAGTGCAGAGTACAGGAGCAGAATGACCTCCCTGCTCCTGCTGGCCACACTATTCCTAATGCAGGCCAGGATGTCATTGGCCTTCTTGGCCACCTGGGCACACTGCTGGCTCATGTTTATGTGGCTGTCAACCAGTACCCCCAGGTCCCTCTCTGTTTGGGAGCTCTCCAGCCACTCTGACCCTAGCCTGTAGCTCTGCATGGGGTTGGTGTGGCCAAAGTGCAGCACCTGCCACTTGGATTTGTTGAATGCCATCCTGTTGGACTCCGCCCATCTGTCCAGTCTGTCGAGGTCCCTCTGCAGAGCCCTTCTGCCCTCTAACTGATCAACATCTGCTCCAAACTTGGTGTCATCTGCAAATGCACTGATTACTGTCTCAATCCCCTCATCCATATCATCAATGAAGATACTAAAGAGTTGATCGATTTTTGCCTACATTGGTGATGTAGTAGAAGAATTGCATGAAGAAAATTAGGAATTTTCTCTATTTTGGCTAGATATTTTCCTAAATATATTTAGCTTGGGTGCTGGGTATCTAGTCACTGATATCCTCTGTTGATAGAAGATGTATGAACAGGAATCAGAAAGGAAAAATACGAAAGTAATGAGGCAACTTCTACTGCTTTCTCCAAGTGTCAGGATACAACCCAAATTGCATGGTGACACCCCTCTCTCTATAAAAAGCCCTCTTGTCTTCCTTGTGAGTTTCCATATATATAACAAAATAGAGTGAGAAAAAAAAGAGACAAATATAGATGCTGGTAATTATAGAAGAAGCCTTCTGGCATGTCTAGAAATAGAATGCAAACTTCTGACTCATAGGTCTGCATCCTGGCCACCACACCACTCTGTATTTCCTAGAGACTAATCTTTATTGAGTAAATGCCTGTTTCATAACTATTAAGAGTGAAATGTATTTCAATTATCACCATATTCTCATTTTAGGTACTGATAGGGGTTTGCTGGCTCTATACACATGTTAAAATAATGTCCCACAAGAAAGACACCAGACCTCCAGCTGACACATCATGTCACTCCTTATTCTTAGTGCTTTATAAATCATCAGTGTGAGATGAGCTATGAAAATCTTTTGAGTGTATATAATTGTAATCTTGAGAGGATCTTTATTTTATTAAGAAACTCCAAAAAAATCCAAATTATTAAGGTGTCTTTGTGAACAGTATTATGCTCTGAACAGGACTATGAACAGAACTATGCTATTAGGAAAGAAATTAGTTCTAGCTTGTCAGCATAGAGGAAAGCTGTGTGCAGCCCTGATCTTCATTAGCCATCCTCTCCCTCTTCATTGCATTTAGGAAGACATTTTGCACACAGTTTGAGGGAGATTTTAATTAAATAGACATGACCATATAACATTCTGTTTTCTAAGAAATGTATGGCTGTTGTGTCTTAAATGTGTGCTTCACGTATATAGTAGTTCACTGAGTTCCAGAAGCTCATTAAGGCACTTTTGGCATAGAAGTATTACAATACAATACACCTGGTTGAAAGAGACTTTCAAGATCATCGTGTCCAACCCATCAACCAATCCAACCCACCTAAACAACTAAACCATGGCACCAAGCACCCCAGCAAGTCTCCTCCTGAACACCTCCAATGATGGTGACTCCACCACCTCCCCAGGCAGCCCATTCCAATGGGCAATCACTCTCTCTGTATAGAACTTCTTCCTAACCTCCAGCCTAAACCTCCCCTGGCGCAGCCTGAGACTCTGTTCTCTTGTTCTGGTGCTGGCTGCCTGGGAGAAGAGACCAACCTCTGCCTGGCTACAACCTCCCTTCAGGTAGTTGTAGAGAGCAATAAGGTCTCCCCTGAGTCTCCTCTTCTCCAGGCTAAGCAACCCCAGCTCCCTCAGCCTCTCCTCAGAGGGCTTGTGTTCCAAACCCCTCACCAACTTTGTTGCCCTTCTCTGGACATGTTCCAGTAAGTCAACCTCCTTCCTAAACTGAGGGGCCCAGAACTGGACACAGGACTCGAGGTGCGGCCTAACCAGTGCAGTGTACAGGGGCAGAATGACCTCCCTGCTCCTGCTGGCCACACTGTTCCTGATGCAGGCCAGGATGCCATTGGCCTTCCTGGCTGCCTGGGCACGCTGCAGGCTCATGTTCAGCCTACCATCAGTATCACCCTGTTCCTTCAAAACACAGAGTATATGGAGAGAATAGAAGTTTGGGAAGCACAATAAATACAGATCTTGAGCCTTGCATATATGCAGGTTTGTAGAAACAATATGCATATACACAAATTCTTTACATGTTACGACTTGTGGGGAAGAGAAAAACCGGACAGTGTTATATTTTAATATATAGGGAAGTGGAGGGTTTGGGCTTAGTGGAACAGCATTTTTGGTTCTCTGAGCACGAGCAACCAAACAGTCTCAGCACAAGGGCACTGATCTTCAGGGGTACCATATTTACAGCCAGAGACAGTAAATGGGCGACAAAAGGCGACACAAAAAATCAGCTCCTTTGTAGTTCAAAATCTGACTATTAAGAATTAATCAAAATAGCAAAAGAAATGAAGATTCTTTATGTATTCTGATGTATGGGCCACAGGCAAGATATTCAGACTGCTTGCACACATTTAATTTATTCAGTGGAGTGATTAATTAAATGGTTAAAAACTTAGAATTGTAAATTTTTTGGTTGGAAGAGACCTTTAAGATAACCAAGTCCAACTGTTAACCAGGTGCTGTCAGATCATCACTAAACTATGTCCCTATGTACCACATTTACACATCTTTTGAATACCCTCGAGAATGGTGGCTTCACCACTTCCCTGGGCAGCCTGTTGCAATGTTTAACAACCCTTTCAGTGAAAATGTTTACCTTATTATCCTGCCTAAAGCTCCCTTAGCCCAACTTGAGGCTACTTCCAATTGTCCTATCATGTATTACTTGGGAGAAGAGACCAACACCCACCTCACTCCAACCCCCTTTCAGGTAGTTGGAGAATATAGTAAGGTCTGGCCTCAGCCACTCCTAAGAAGACCTGCTCTCCAGACCCTTCTCCAGACCCTTCTCCAGCTTTGTTGCCCTTCTTTGGACACACTTCAGCATCTCAATGTCCTTCTTCTGGTAAGAAGCCCAAAACTGAACACAGTATTCAAGGCGTGGCTTCACCCATGCAGAGTACAAGGACATGTGATAGGTTAGAAGGAATGGAACAGCAAAAGTAATGGAGGAAGTGTGTTCTTTCTCATTCACCATTGCCAAGTCACTGACTCCCTAGGATAAAAAGGCCTCAAAACATCATGCAGCACCATTCCAACAGGAAAAACGCAATTCACGTATATCAAACATGGTCTTCCTTCCATCAAATCTGAGTCCAGAGTGAGCTCCAAAGCTATCTTTTAGTAACATGCAAGGGGAGAAATTGATTATCATGTGGTCTTTCTCTGTGAGTGACAGAAGTTTCAGCAACAAACTAGGTGGGTTGGATTAGTTGATAGGTTGGACACAATGATCTTGAAGGTCTCTTCCAACCTGGTCTGGTCTGGTCTGGTCTGGTCTATTCTATCCTATCCTATCCTATCCTATCCTATCCTATCCTATCCTATCCTATCCTATCCTATCCTATCCTATCCTATCCTATCCTATCTTTATTCTATTCTATTCTATTCTATTCTATTCTATTCTATTCTATTCTATTCTATTCTATGCTTTTGTCCCTAGAATTTGTAAAACTACAGATAACTATTTCCTGACCTCCAAATGTGTTTGACCTGGGGGCATTGTGTACCACAGAAAGTGCTCATTTATCAGGCTAGCGATGCCTAATTCAGTGGAAATGATGGAGACTGATTTACATTTCTTGTGTGGCAACAAACTCAAATATATATATGTGGTGCTTTAATAGGGATAACTTAGAAATGCTGAAAAGAATTATGGATCAAATCAGCTGAGAGAAAAATGTAAAAAGAAGCATCTGAGAGATGACTTGAACAAGGCCTTTGACACCGTCCCCCACAGCAAACTGCTGGCTAAGCTGTCAGCTCGTGGCCTGGACTGCAACACTCTGTGCTGAGTTAGGAACTGGCTGGAGGGCCAGGCCCAGAGAGTGGTGGTGAATGGTGCCACCTCCAGCTGGTGGCCAGTCACCAGTGGCGTCCCCCAGGGATCAGTGCTGGGCCCCATCCTCTTTAATATCTTCATTGATGATCTGGATGAGCGGATTGAGACAGTCATCAGCAAATTTGCAGGGACCTGGGGGTGCTGATTGACAGCTGCCTAAAAACGAGCCAGCAGTGTGCCCAGGGGGACAAGAAGGCCAATGGCATCCTGGCCTGTATTAGGAATAGTGTGGCCAGTAGGAGTAGGGAGGTCATTGTGCCCCTGTACTCTGCATTGGTTAGGCCACAGCTTGAGTCCTGTGTCCAGTTCTGGGCCCCTCAGTTTAGGAAGGACATTGAGATACTTGAACGTGTCCAGAGAAGGGCAACAAGGCTGGGGAGTGGCCTTGAGCAGAAGCCCTATGAGGAGAGGCTGAGGGAGCTGGGGTTGTTTAGCCTGGAGAAGAGGAGGTCCAGGGGAGACCTTATTGCTCTTTACAACTACATGAAAGGTGTTTGTAGCCAGGAAGGGGTTGGTCTCTTCTCTCTAGCAACCAGCACCAGAACAAGAGGACACAGTCTCAAGCTGTACCAGGGGAAGTTTACGCTCGAGGTGAGGAGAAAGTTCTTCCCCGAGGGAGTCATTTGTAATTGGAATGTGCTGCCCAGGGAGGTGGTGGAGTCACCGTCCCTGGAGGTGTTCAAGAGGGGATTGGATGTGGCACTTGGTGCCATGGTCTAGTCATGAGGTCTGTGGTGACAGGTTGGACTGGATGATCTTTGAGGTCTCTTCCAACCTTGGCAATACTGTGATACTGTGACTTGGACTAAGATCACATTATATTAAAAAACCCCAGTCCAAATAAGTGGAAAGATATCCACCCTGTTTAAAAAGCAGCTAAGTAGGGGAGAAAATCAGGTATAAAATTACATGCACTTTATATAGATATGTAGATGTACTTTAAAAATGGCACAGAAGGAATGTATCCATAACTACTGAAAGTGTTCTGGCTGTGGTTCATTATTTTAAAATGTGTATAAACATAGAGTAAACTCTCAATATAGTGCTCATAATAAGGTTTTGATGAGAATACTGTTCATTCCTGTTTAATATTTATGAAATAAGCATTTACTTAGCAAAAGTAAGCCTTTAAGTGAGGCACTGTGGTTCTATGACCAAAATGAAATGAATATAAATAATCTAAGTTAGAAACTAAAAGCCAGAGAAAAGATATAAAAGGCAAAAAGGGAACATGATGAAGAACCACAAGTCACCAGAGTTGAAAACAATGCAAATGAGACTTCGAAGTAAAGTAAGAACAAAAGAAATCGTGAAAACAGTGTCAGTCCCTTGCTTTTAGATAGAAATTCTGTTCTCTGGGCTCTATGCAGAATTACACTGTGAGAATAGAATAGAATAGAATAGAATAGAATAGAATAGAATAGAATAGAATAGAATAGAATAGAATAGAATAGACCAGGTTGGAAGAGGCCTTCAAGATCATCGAGTCCAGCCCATCATCCAACACCATCTAATCAACTGAACCATGCAACCAAGCACCCCATCAAGTCTCCTCCTAAACACCTCCAGTGATGGTGACTCCACCACCTCCCGGGCAGCACATTCCATGGCAATCATTCTCTCTATGAAGATTCTTCCTAACATCCTTCTAAACCTCCACTGGTGCAGCTTGAGACTGTGTCCTCTTGTTCTGGTGGTGGTTGCCTGGGAGAAGAGACCAGCCACTGCCTGTCTACAACCTCCCTTCAGGTAGATGTAGAGAGTAATAAGGTCTCCCCTGAGCCTCCTCTTCTTCAGGCTAAGCAACTCCAACTCCCTCAGAAATGATGGAGTCTCAGCGCAAAGGGAGGTAGTAAACTCATCCTGTATCTTGGACTTTTCTTTTCCAAAAGGATTTATTGATCTATCAGGGCTTGATTGAATACTCAACAGAGATTGCAAATCCTGTGCAAAAATGTCTACATGGGTCCCAACATCAACTTGAGGAAGAGGTAGCCTAGGAGACTTATTTTAATGGCGATGACTTAAGCCCTTAAGCTCTAGCTTCTGTATTGAGAAGGGGGAAAAAATCCCAGCACAAGGTACAAAAACCTTTTAGGTAGTGTAAGGTAGAAGACAACTGCACATCATCAAGAGTATATTATTGCAGATGGGAAAATGCAACGGTAATGGCATCGCTTGTCCCACAGACACAGGCACCTAAAGATGTTCATGCACTCATCCAATGCAACTGTGCCCCAGATGATGGTTTGGTCAGGCTGGTGTTTGGGATCACCTGTTGGATTATCACTGTGGCAGTGCTGCTTGCACAGGAATAATAACACATTAATAACATGGCAGTAGAAAAGGGAAGTCAAGGGATCACTGTAGCATCTATAGCCAGGGGAAGACATGGCCTGGAATTCCTGGACAGAAGCTTGGGATCAGGGCTGAGAGTTATCACGGTCTCTGGCATCACCTTGCACCTATGTAGGAATCCTGAAGGAATCCTGTCTACAAGTCCTGGATGCAAATCATCTTGTGATTGTATCATGAACTGAGATGTGCCCCAACAAAGGATAAAGATTGCTCACCGGACTGCAGCTGCCCCAACAAAGGTTAAAGATTGCTCACCAGACCACAGCTGCCCTGCTGGGCAAATAATAATGGGCAGATGCCACTGCTACCCATACTCTCTGGAATATGTGTAAGACAAGATGATCTCCACCCATAAAGGAAGGATGGTGAAAGGACAATGGATTTGCCACTTGGCCCTTGATGTGTATTGTGTGTGTGGGCAGGTAAATGGAGAAGGAGGTGGAGCCCCCCCCTTCCTCCTGACCCCTGTACAAACACAAGGAAGAGGCAGGACGATTTCCTGGGGGACAATACCTGGACACATACTTAAGGACTAAAAACTGTATAAAAAGACTGGAGTGATACTTGTTGAAGGGAAGAAAGAAGATGACACCACATGCTGGAAACATCATGGGGAAACACAAAAGAACTTGGACGCTGAAAACTCTCTCTCCAACTCTGACCAATGGTCATATAATCCCTTTCCTGCTCTCTTCTTCATCTCCCTATTTCTATTTTTTCCCTCTCTCTCTCCCTCCTTCTGTTCCATCCACTTTATTCTGTTAATAAATAGCCTTGAGGGCTGTTGATATTTTGGCCTCATTTGTGCCTCTAATTTCATAACACAAGAATATTCAAAAGAACAAAGTCTTTTTCCCTCTCTTCTAACAACCTACTAACCACCTACTAACCTACTAACATGCTCTTCAGCCCTACCCTCAGTTCCACAGTACCAAGGTTGAAATGTTTTGTTTCCATGTTAATAGACACTACATATGAATTAAGGATAGAAGGACTACTCTGCTCAGAGTAGTTTGGTAGACACAAGGAAAGTTGGTCTTTGTTATGGTTTGAAGCTGATGCTTTAGCCTTGTGTCTTAGTTATAAGCAAGAATACAGACTTTCTGGGCATCTTTGAGTAAAAGGTAAACAAATTACCATTGGATACAGAAGAATAACAACTGATTTGTCTCTACCATTCCATTGGCTCGCTGACTAGGATATAGTTTGCTGCACAAAAATATCCTTTTCTCCTTTTTGCTGCTTCTCTCTCTGTGGCTTGAATGGCTTGCTCCCTTATCTCTTTCCTGACCTTCTCCTGGCTGAACTGACCCGTGTTGTGTCTCTGAAGGTACCAGGGAAAGGAGAGGGGAGGAGGCTGTGAGCAGCCCTCTGGGCTGTCCAGGTGGGGTCTAGTTCTGTACAGGGGAATCCTTGCATTTGTTTGTCTGAATTGTAAATATATTTTGTGCATATTCATTGCATTTTATACTTAGAGATTTTAGTTTGCCTTTTGTGAATATAACTTTCATTTTGCTTTCCCAGTTCTGAGTTTGGGTTTTTGGGGGGAATTTACTCTGAAGGTAGACTCCAATTAGTTGGGGGGTAATTTCAATCCACCACAGTCTTAAACAACTTTCAAACAGAAGCCAAGGTTTTATTAAGTCCTTATTTGCATGTAAGCTGGCTGATCCTTCTGCTAAACAGTCTGATGTTGATCAAGATTACCTACAATCTTGCTTAGTCCCATCTCAAAGTGTCAGTTCCTCAGTCAGTGTGATGTCCATCTATACCCATCTATAAGCAACCTTTCAAATAATTTGGGAATAGTCAGCATGAGCCAGCAGTGTGCACTTGCACCTCAAACCAGTCACAGCCTGGGCTGCATCAAGAGAAGCATAGCCAGCAGGTCTAGGAAGGTGATACTCCCCACTCTACTCTGCTCTGGTGAGATCCCACCTGGAGTACTGCATCCAGTTCTGGAGCCACTGTTACAGGAAGGATCTCAACATGCTGGAGCATGTCCAGAGAAGGGCCATGAGGATGGTTAGAGGACTGGAGCACTCTGCTATGAGGACAGACTGAGGGAGTTGGGACTATTCAGTCTGGAGAAGAGAAGGCTCCAAGGAGACCTTACTGTGGCCTTCCAGTATCTGAAGGGTGGCCTACAAGAAAGCTGGTGAAGGAGTTTTTAAGGGTGTCAGGTAATGATAGGACTGGAAAGAAACTAGAAATGGGTAGATTCAGATTGGATATTAGGAGAAGTTCTTCCCCATGAGGGTGGTGAGACACTGGAACAGGTTGCCCAGGGAGGTGGTGGAAACCTCATCCCTGGAGGTTTTTAAGGCCAGGCTGGATGTGGCTGTGAGCAAGCTGATCTAGTGTGAGGTGCCTCTGCCCATGGCAGAGTGTTTGAAACTAGGTGATCCTTGAGGTCCCTTCCAACCCTAATAATTCCATAATTCTATGAGTCAAGCCCTTCCTTTTTTCAGGACTTCTTCCAATCACACAGAGTTCATTCCACTGTTAAGTCCATGTCAGCTGTAAGCTTCCAACTCAGTTCATCACAACATACCTGAACTAAAGTCCACAGCACCATCTTCCCAAAATGGCACCATTCCAGCTTTACTTTGTGGCATACTTCCTTCTCTTGAAGCCCAGGGCATTTCCCCAGTGTTGGATCGGAAAATCAATGCAGTTTTGCACTGCATGGAAGGTCACATTTGAAGGTCTCTTATATTAACCAGTCACAGGTCTATGCTTCCAAACACAGTTTGGAAGTTTTGGAGGCTTCAGCTTTACAGGTGCTTACTCAGAAAGGCAGTAAAGAATTAATTTTGTCTGAAACTGCTAAGATCTGCCTCAGAAATCACCTCTTACCAAAACAAAAAAAAACGAAACAAAACAACACAACCACCATAAAACAACCAAAAACAAGAGAGAAAGAAAATAGCTTTATAAAGAAAAAGAATGAAAAGAGCTAAATTAAGGAGAGATAGGGAGCAAAACCACTGGGAAACTTTCTCATTGGTATCCCCACAGTGATTTCCCCCCTCCCCCATTTTTTCAAACAAAGTGTTTTTTGTTGAGAGCATCAAATCTCTTCTACTTTCTCTGTTTCGCTTGGAATATGCTATTTGGACAGCTGCTTCAGACATGCATTTTAAGCTATTTACTTCAAACTGTGATTTGCATACAGCCAAGCACTCAAATATAGTTGTAATTATGGTGGTTGGGAGTGGCAAACCCCAGGAGACCATCTATCAAGCTCATTTATCTCCCTATCTGTATCAGTATCAATCCACTCACTGTTCTTTTACAGTATTAGAGATAATGTGGTATTTACAGTGTTATGTATTTGCCAGATGCATGTTAATTAAGGCAGATGAGATTTAAATATGTCTTTGGCTGGTTTCTTTATTTGGCTGCCTTGAGATACACTCAAAAGTAATTTCCATTAGCTGTTGTGCTGTTTACTGGAGAGGACAGAAATGGCCATTAGTGACTCCCTGCTACTGAATGCAGCCCTTCACTTGTTCATCATAATTCTAGGGGAAGGTTGCCTTTCAAACAGGGAGAGACCACTAGAAGGAACTTTATGGATTATTGTTACAAACTGTATGGATTATTGTCACAAACCTGCTGCCTTGTTGCAAATGCCAGCACAGACTGACATTTATTTTTAAGCTTAGGGTGCAGGGTTTCAGAGCTGAAGCAAAATCCGTTTGGGAGAAAA
>CM037636.1:9318562-9380899 GCA_015227895.2 Colaptes auratus
TCCTTCCCTCTCTCCTCTCCACTCCTCCCCTCTCTGAACCTCTTCTCTCTTCTCTTCTTTCTCTTCTTTCTCTTCTTTCTCTTCCTCTCTCCTTTTCTCCTACAGGAAGGCCTAACAAGCATGGTCAGTACATCCTAAAGCTAGGGAGGACAAGCCCATGCACAGTTGTATTTCTGTTCAGTTCCTCCATTCTGTAGCACAGAAATAGGCTTTTCTTTAGCAACAGATGAGCAGTGTGCGTGTTCTCGTCCTCCCCAGCTATTCCACAACCAGTATATTTACTGCACAGACAGCATATTTGTTGTGGAATTGGGGAGAAAATGTCACTTCACATTATTTTTATAGCATGATAAAAAAGGAGCAGTAAGTTGTATTTATTCTTTTTTCTATAGTGTTTTTTTGCTTTCTCCACAGCATTCTGACTGTTGAGGAACATGACAAACCCTGTCTTGCTGGGAAGTAACTAGAGGATGTTTTTTAGTGGGAGTTCAGCACTGCTCAAGACATGTGATCTGAATACACACAAGGCAGCAGTTTTCAAATATAGCTATTAATGGGCTCAAAACTGTCATGGTTTGACATGGGTGCCTTTAAAAATCATAATGTTACAGCCCTCCAGAGGCTAGATATGTCCAGGAGGTGGACCAGAAAGTGTAACTGTCGTTATTTCATTCCCACAATGCCTGCATCTAGCCTTTATAAGGGGACAGCACAAGCTGCCTCTTCCCCTTCTCCTCTCCCTGCTCCCTTCCTGATGTGGCTCCCTTATATCCTGTCTGTATGGGGGAAGGTTTTGGCCTTGAGCAGCCTGCTAGCAGCCTGGGCAAAGCTGAATTGCTAGCTGCATCATGTTGGGCCTGGGATGGGGCAGTAGCAGGGAGGTTTAGGGGGCACTCAGGCCTCGGGTTTTTGGCATAGTTTGGTGGAGGTTAGGGAAAGCTTTGGCCTGATGGGCTTCTGTGTTAAGCCCAGACTGTGGATTTTGTGTATTTCATATGCGTTGCATTGGAGCATGTAGCTTATGAATAGCACTTCCATTTAAACTTCCAATAATATTCTTGATTTCTATCAATCCTGCCAGGAGTTTTTCTTTGACTACTTTGAGAAGAGTTAGAGAGCCTGTCTCCACCGAGACAAAAAACCACTAATGAATTGATCCATGGAAATGAGTGGTATGCAAACAAAGCAATACAAGCCATTTCCATCAATCACTGCACTTCCAGCAAATTCATCTGCATAATCACTAGTGGGAGCTGTCTCTTTTAGACAGGCTGTCTTGCAAGCATCTTCCTTTCCATGCAAAAATTCGCTGGTAGTCTTTCACATCGGCTCTGCGTGCTGAAAAATACCCAACATGGCTGGAGAGCGGCCAGGCAGAAAGGGACCTGAGGGTAGTGGTTGATAGTAGGCTGAACATGAGCCAGCAGTGCGCCCAGATGGCCAAGAAGGCCAAAGGCATCCTGGCCTGCATCAGGAACAGTGTGGCCAGCAGGAGCAGGGAGGTTATTCTGCCCCTGTACACTGCACTGGTTAGGCCACACCTTGAGTCCTGTGTCCAGTTCTGGGACCCCCAGTTCAAGAATTATGTTGAGTTGCTCAAATGTGTTCAGAGAAGGGCAACAAAGCTGGTGAGGGGTTTGGAGCACAAGCCCTGTAAGCAGAGGCTGAGGGAGATGGGGGTTGCTTAGGCTGGAGAATAGTAGGCTCAGGGGAGACCTTATTGTCATCTACAACTACTGGAAGGGAGGTAGTAGCCAGGTGGGGGTTGGTCTCTTCTCCCAGGCAACCTGTGACAGAAGGAGAGGACATGGTCTTAAGCTGTGCAAGGGGAGGTTTAGGCTGGAGGTTAGGAAGCATTTCTTCCCAGAAAATAAGATTGGCCATGGGAATGTGCTGCCCAGGTGGTAGAATCACCATCACTGGAGGTGTTTAGGAAGAGACTGGATGGGGTGCTTGGTGCCATGGTTTAATTGATTAGATAGTGTTGGATGATAGGTTGGACTTGATCTCTGAGGTCTCTTCCAGCCTTATTGATTCTATTCTATTCTATTCTATTCTATTCTATTCTATTCTACTCTATTCTATTCTATTCTATTCTATTCTATTCTATTCTATTCTAATTGCCTTGGTTTAATTAATTAGATAGTGTTGGATGATAGGTTGGACTTGATGATCTCAAAGGTCTCTTCCAACCTGGTTAATTCTATTCTATTCTATTCTATTCTATTCTATTCTATTCTATTCTATTCTATTCTATTCTATTCTAATTGCCTTGGTTTAGTTGATTAGATGGTGTTGGGTGATAGGTTGGACTTGATGATCTCAAAGGTCTTTTCCAACCTGGTTAATTCTGTATTCTGTATTGTGTATCCACATGAAATATTCCTTTAAATATACAGAGAGCTAAAATTCCACCGATAAATTGCTGCTAACATGCATATCAAAGTTTTTCTACAGAGGTGTATGATGCCAGAAGCACTTTTCTTTTTCATAAAAATGTTAATGAAGCTTAAACTGGCAACTTCTAACATCTTTACTTAAAGATACAACACCTTGTATTTTTTTAAGATAAATATGCTCACTGATTCCTTCAATTATATGAAGGGAAAAAAAAAGTGTATAGGTCTATATACACACCCATGAATAAACTGACGTTATCTAGGCAAATTATAGCACATGGGGATGCTCTAATAAAGGAGGAATGGAGCCCCATGCTGACTCAGAATCACAGAGTCACAAAAACATTCAGGTTGGAAAAGATCCTCAGGATCACCAAGTCCAACTGAGAACCCTACTCTGCAAATTTCACCCCTAAACCATATCCCCAAGCACCACATCCAAACCATCTTAAAACACATCCAGGGTTGGTGACTCAAGCACCTCCCTGGGCAGCTCATTCCAATGCCTAACCACTCTTTCCCTGAAAAGTTTTGTCCTAATGTTCAGTCTAAACCTACCCAGTCACAGCTTGAGGCTGTTCTCTTTTCTACCACCAATTACCCAGGAGAAGAGACCAGCACCAGTCTCTCCACAGCGTCCCTTCCTCATTCATTGTGATGACTTCATTCTGATTCCCCTCCCTGACTCCTTGTTCATGAGGCTGGGTGTCCAGAGAACTGCTGGTTCCAGGGGTAAAGACTGAGACAAAGTAGGCATTGAGCACCTCAGTCTTCTCCTCATCCTGAGTCATTATGTTTCCCTCTGCATCCAATAAAGGATGGAGATTTTCCCTAGTCCACCTTTTATTATTAATGAATGTCTAGAAACAATTTTTATTATCCTTAATGACTGTAGCTAAGCTGAGCTCTAGCTGTGCCTTGGCTCTCCTAATTTTCTCCCTAAACTCCATGACTCCATGACTGCCCTGTGAGGTGCAATGAGATTTATGACTTACAAGTGAGCTGTCCTCTCCATGAAACTCAATTCCAATTGAACTGCTAAGGTTGGAAGGGACTCCAAGGATCATCTAATTCCAACCCCCCTGTCATGGGCAGGGACACCTCACACTACATCCAGCCTGGCCTTAAAAACCTCCAGGGATGAGGCTTCTCGCACGTCCCTGGGCAACCTGTTCCAGTGTCTCACCACCCTCATGGGGAAGAACTTCTTCCTAACATCCAATCTGAATCTGCTAATTTCTAGTTTTTTTCCATTCCCCCTAGTCCTATCATTACCTGACACACTAAAAAGTTCCTCCCCAGCTTTCTTGTAGGCCCCCTTCAGATACTGGAAGGCCACAATTAGGCCTCCTCAGAGCCTTTCTTCTCCGGACTGAACAGCCCCAACTCTCTTCAGTTGTTTGGGGTGGTTTTTTTGTTTTGCTTTGCTTTGGTGGCTTGGTTGGTTTGTTTTTGGTGGGGGTTTTGGTGTTTTGGGGGGGAAGGGGTGTCATCTTTCTAATTTGGGGAGATTTTAATATAGTTTTCAGAATTTTAGATTAGCAAATACTGGTCAGGTATGGGTTGCAGCCATTTTATGCCCACAAGGCTGTGACCAGTGGGGAGGCTAATGGTTTAGAACATGAAAGGAAATGCATAGCCTTTGCAAGTATGGGTTCTTAGTTATTTCTTTTCTTTGAGAAATGATAGTGCAGTAAATCACACACCTCTGAAGTTGTATTAAATATTTATCACAAAAGTTTGCCAGTCTTATTAGTTACACCTCTGTCAGCAGTGGAGCTCTCACAAAATGCAATGTGATTTCTATTTTCCACTTCCCAGCCTTTGACTCCAGTGCATTAAGACAATACAATGATTTATTATCCCAGATGTGTTTTTCTTTCTTTGAGCATAATTTTCTTCATAGTTTTGTTTAATTCTACACTTGACTGAGGTTTATAAACTGAAGGCGCTGAGATATGTATCAGTTACAAAATGCTTGAATCCTCATTTGGAAGAAAACCAAAACCAACAGCAACAAACAGTTGCAGCTGTAAGATAATTATCTGGAACCTGGATTTAAAGAATCCATGATTTGTAGCAGAGGTGTAACGAGCACTTCTCCCAGCTTAGATAATGTGATGGACTCTGGAGATATGTGCTCCATTTCTAACTTGACCTCAGGCTTTCTGGCTGATGCAGAAAGAGGTGACCAGATGAGGAATAGAGGGAAATTAGGAGTGCAAACATTGTTTGTGTTAAAGCACAAATTCTTTGGTTGTCTACTATCCTGGTTCCCTGTTTTGTCACTTTGTATAATCACACTCTCTTGTGGTTGCCTCTTTCTTGTGGTTTCTCTTTACTAATTTTTCAATGCACCGATCAGGAGCAATCAAACCTGACAGTGAAAGTTTCATGTACATAAATGGCTATCTAGAATGAAAGCCCCAAGCAAAAAAAGAAGTACAGAATCACAGAATAACTGAGGATGGAATGGGCCATCTGCAGGTCACCTACTCTAAAACTCTTGCATAAGAAGGGCAGCCTAGATCTCTTTGCCCAGAACTGTGCCCAGATGGCTTTTGAGTACATCCAAAGATGGAGGCTCCACAGCTTCTTGCGGCACCCTATTCCAGTGTGCAACCACCCTCCCATAATAGTCAAGATTATTTTCATGTGTTTCAATTTATCCCCATTGTCTTTTGTCCTGGGACGAGGCAAGGGGGCCTTGAAGCACATGGAGCCTCACTCTCCATTCACCCATGAGAATCCAAATGAAAAAAAGAGCTCTTAAAAATGCCTCAAGTTGCTACACAGGAAGTGAGAGTAATGAGTCAGAACTGAAGCTTGTATTGCCTTTATTATGCAGATCGTTTGCTATTTTAGGTCAATATCCTAGGAATGTACTACTCTATGCAATGGGAGACCTGCTTTCTGCCTTGATCTGTCCATCTTCCTCAAGCAGCATAACAAGACTTCAGGGTGTTTTCAAGGCAGCGGAGCAAGTCTGACGGGCAATTCTGGCATTTTCTAACTTAAATCAGCACAGAATTGTTAACTAATGCCATTCTTGAGGTTAATAAGTGAAAAGATGTTCTCAGTCCTAGCAAGTTGTGCACCTCACAACATTGTATCTGACTGCTTTAGTTTGCTGTGAAAGATTGTTTCATAGCCATGCCTCTTAGTGATGCCTCTAGGCTCCTCGGCTCCATGACTGTGTCTTCCATTGACTTGTAAGCCTTGACCACAGGGCTGGCTTTCATCTGAGCACAGGCTGGTTGCATTACAAGCTTGCTGAGTTTCTGCTGACCTATTTGCAACTGGAAGTCCTACGGCCTGCACCACTTCTGTGTACCAGTCACTGCCTGAGGAATATCTGTTCTCTTCTGACCCAAGACCACTGCATGCTCTCCAAATCAGTGTGGTACTCCCACGTCTCCTGAGGTATCAACCCCATCCTGTGACAGCAGCACAGGATGATTTAGAATAGCACTAGGTAGCTGATACTGATACACACTTTCACTCCCATTTATAATAATACAATAATACAATAATAATACAATACACCAGGTTGGAAGAGACCTTCAAGATCATCGCGTCCAACCCATCAACCAGTCCAACCCACCTAAATCCTGTCCTGGCACTGCCTCTTTCTGGACACCCAGAACACAGTATTGAAGGCTGTAAATAACATTAATTTTGCAAAATAAAAAAATAACTGTCTGACTAAGAAGAACTGGATTCACTAAGCCCTAAGTGCCATTGCCTATACATTGAAGTAGCTATAAGGGGCCCCGTTCTGGGCCCCTCAATTCAAGAAAGATGTTGAGTTGCTGGAATGTGTCCAGAGAAGGGCAACGAGGGTGGTGAGGGGCCTGGAGCACAAGTTCTATGAGAAGCAACTGAGGGAGCTGGGGTTGTTTAGCCTGGAGAAGAGGAGGCTCAGGGGAGAACTTCTTGCCATCTACAACTACCTGAAGGGAGGTTGTAGCCAGGTAGATTGGTCTCCTCTCCCAGGCAACCAGCAAAAGAACAAGAGGACACAGTCTCAAGCTGTGCCAGGGGAGGTTTAGGCTGGATCTTAGGAAGAATTCTTCACAAAAAGAGAGAGTGGCCATTGGAATGTGCTGCCAGGGAGGTGGTGGAGTCACCATCACTGGAAGTGTTTAATGTAAGTCTGGATGGGGCACTTAGTGCCATGGTTTAGTTGATTAGATGGTGTTGGGTGAGAGGTTGGACTTGATGATCTCAAAGGTCTTTTCCAGCCTGGTAAATTCTGTAATTCTGTAAATATCTCCTTTTCCTAGGTCCCCTGTCCTTCTGGCAGTCAAAGAAAGGGGTATGATATGGATGTGCAGGAGGGGAGAAGCACCCCTGCTTGCTTCCATGTCCCCTAAGAGAGGCATCCAAGTAAAGCTCCTGATATGGAGGTGGAAGAAGCTGCAAAATCCTCCCTTGCAACAACCTTGCTCACTTTTTGGCCCTGAGTTGCACTTTCAGCCCTGTGCCACCTCTTTGTCACTTGTACTTACCAAAGCAGGAATACCTCCACTCTAATTTTAGTAATTAACCAGTGACTCCCAAGCCCAAAGACCACCACCTTGTATCAAAACAATGCAGGGTCACATGCTTTGATCTGCTTTATTGCTGAAGACAAAAGAAGATTCAAAAGAATTTAAAAAGACGTTTTCTGCTGAACAAAGGCATTACAGGGCATGTAGGATATTTTGCTCAGAAGTAGCTCAGGTATTGGTGGATGGATCAGCTCTTTTTAATGCAGGAAGGTGCATTAAGTTTCCCTTGTACTATTAGAATCTGTATGTCCACAATTTCATTTATCCACACATTCAGAAAACAAATTCACTTCGTGGTGGAATTCTCCTTCCCTGAGCCTTGAATTTAACTTCCTTACCTTCTACTGCCTTTCAGTTGGGAAGTAACTGTTTCTGACAGCTTATTAACTGGACTCCTGTATTGCAGTTAGGAATAAGGAATGTCCCATTTGCTTTAAGTTTGCACTGCTCTTCTGGTATTTATTTGTGAACTCCCTGAGCTTTTCATGCTTTTTCTGTCACAGTCTGCACACCATCCACAAATCAAAGGCTTGTGTTACACTACTTCTTTTGCTTGGGAAATACTATTTGCTTTAATTATAGCTCAATTCTGTGCCTCCTCCTTTCAAGATCTGTTGCCTTATCCAAGAAACAGGGACCTAAAATTGCAAGCCTAGCTCTTCAGTCTTATTCTGGTCCAAAAGTCCTCAGTTTTCCTCTCCCTTAGGTAGTCTCTGCTGATATACGCTGCTCATACACTTTCAGATGGAACACAATGCTCCTCATTTCTGCAAAGCGTTTCAGACAGCCTCCTCTGTCTGGATACCCTAAAACTGTGAACAAATTGGCTGCTTCAGAATCTGCTGTTATCAGAAATACAGTTTCCTCCACTTGCCCTCTTCCTTACAGCCCCTACTTAGAGTGAAGTGCTGTTCTCTAGAGTTTCACCACTGGTGGGCATTTTCAAAAATCTCCTTTGTCTTTGGAACCATGTGCTGTCCATCAATCATTCTGAGCCAAGGATTTTAACAAGGAATTGTATCTTACTGCATCCAAATTCCAACAGGCAAGCTCAACTTTCCACATGAAACAATAACCCAGTGACTAATGCATATCAGATACTTCATAGGATCATAGGATGTTAGGGGTTGGAAGGAACCCTCATCAAGATCATCAAGTCCAACCCCCTGCCAGAGCAGGACCATAGAATCTAGCACAGGTCACACAGGAACACATCCAGATGGGTCTTGAAAGTCTCCAGAGAAGGAGACTCCACAACCTCTCTTGTCAGCCTGTTCCAGTGCTCTGTCACCCTCACAGTGAAGAAGTTCCTCCTCATGGTGAGGTGGAACCTCTTATGCTGTAGTTTCTATCCACTACCCCTTGTCCTATCCCAGGGGGCAACAGAGCAGAGCCTGTCCCCTCCCTCTTGACACCCAGCCCTCAGATATTTATGAACATTTACTAAATCTCCTCTCAGTCTTCTCTTCCTCAGCCTCTCCTCATAGGGCAGTGCTCCAGTCGCTTAATCATCCTGATAGCTCTCTGTTGGACTCTCTCCAGTAGATCCCTGTCCCTCTTGAACTGGGGGACCCAAAACTGGATGCAATATTCTAGGTGAGGTCTCATCAGGGCAGAGCAGAGGGGGAGGAGAAGCTCCCTCCATCTGCAGGACATACTCCTTCTAATGCACCCCAGGATCCCATTGGCCCTCCTGGCCACAAGGGCACACTGCTGTCCCATGGATAACTTGTTATCCACCAGGACTCCCAGGTCCTTCTCCACAGGGCTGCTCTCCAGCAGATCACCTCCTAACCTGTACTGGTGCAGTGTATTATTTCTTCCCAGATGCAGGACTCTGCACTTATTCCTGTTGAACCTCATTAGGTTCCTCTCTGCCCAGCTCTCAGTCTGTCCAGGTCTTGCTGAATGGCTGCACAGCCTTCAGCTGTATCAGCCAAGCCTCCCAGCTTGGTATCAACAGCTGGGGACACTCTGTCCCCTCATCAGTGTCATTGATGAAGGTTCCCTACAAGCTCTCTAACAGTAGGGCTGCTGCATTTGTGGGTGTTTTTCTTGTTTTTTGTTCCCCTGAAACTATTTGAATTGCTCTCTGTGTTGTTTGGTTGTAGTGTTGTTCTTAGAGTGGTAGAAGAGCTTCACCCCAGACGCCACTCTTTCTGCTGACGTCATTGATACATTTCCTATAGGAAATGAAAAGGCTTGGAAACTTCACAGAAAAAATGGCTTATGAAAAACTTCAAGTACATTTTTCACTATTGCTTTCTCATGGCTTCCCTACCCTCACTGTCCCCTCCCCCTCCTTCCCTCCCCCAGTAATAGCTTATATGAAGATTTTCCAAGACTCTGCAATGGCTTCTTCCAGAACATAAATCTTCACTCTATGCAATCCAAGACTGATTTGTTGCACAATCTTAGGAGCTTTTGATGTATTCCCACAATCGACTTTTCCCCCAAAAGGAAATAGCTAAAATCTCTTGTTTATTACCCCACAAAGAGCAAGAGCAAAGAATACCTCTATCATTTGCTAAGCAAGGACTGAAGGTAAGAGAGAATGGCAATTCTTCAAAGTTCTGTTAAGATTCAATAGATGAAATGTTGATTATGGTTTACCTTTACCTGCAGTGATTTTGAAGCTACATTGAGCTTCCTATTACTAATCATCTCTGAATCTGGGTGTCAAAATCTCACAGGACAGACACAGGAGCCCTAGTACAATGCAAGATAAAAGGAGTGGAAGCCATTCTATCCCATCCAGAAATTTGCACAAGCACACTGTGCCAACATGCACTCACTCAGCACACCCTTCTTTGCTAGAGAAGGAGGAAACTGACCCCAACATGTACCAATGCCTCCTTATCAGAGGTTCCTACAATCAGTAATCTGAAGGCAAAGAAATTCCTAAGAGCAGACTCCACCTCACCAGAGGGGAAACCTCATTTAAACAATTTGCACTAACTCAGCTGATCTTGTCTGAAGGAAAATATGGAGTGTTGCTGCTCCCACCCTGTCCACCGGCACCCTGAGACTAGGAGTGGCCATCAGCTCAGGACTGCAGTGGGATAAGACTGGAAAATGATTGGAAGCCTGTATTTGGCTGAATGAGACTCTTGAAGGCACTCTTAAATGATCCAAGACTGTCCCTGTCTGAAAGGACACTGGACTTTTGATTCATCTGCCTGAAGTACATTTGCTCTGAGGAGTTACATCTGAAACAACTACTACCGAGTGCCAGCAAAAAGCTTCTGAAGAAGGTCACATCAAGTGATAAAGCTTCTTGTGGCATGGGGCTAGAATGGAAAAACTCTTGAAATATTGATAGAATTTCATATGTCAGGTAGGAAACAAACATGTTTTTCATTGTCAGCTGAAGCAAAAATATAAACCATTGAAATTATTCATAGAATCATAGAATTGTTAGGGTTGGAAGGGACCTCAACGATCATCTAGTTCCAAACACTCTGCCATGGGCAGGGACACCTCACACTACATCAGGCTGCTCAGAGCCACATCCAACCTGGCCTTAAAAACCTCCAGAGATGAGGCTTCCACCACCTCCCTGGGCAACCTATTCCAGTGTCTCAACACCTTCATGGGGAAGATCTTCTTCCTAACATCCAATCTGAATCTACCCATTTCTAGGTTTGTTCCATTCCCCCTAGTCCTATCATTACCTGACACCCTAAAAAATCCCTCCCCAGCTTTCTTGTAGGCCCCCTTCAGATACTGGAAGGCCACAATAAGGTCTCCTCAGAGCCTTCTCTTCTCCAGACTGAATAGTCCCAACTCTCTCAGCCTGTCCTCATAGGAGAGCAGCTCCAGCCCTCTGATCATCCTCGTGGCCCTTCTCTGGACACGCTCCAGCATGTCGAGATCCCTCCTGTACCAGAGGCTCCAGAACTGGTGGGGTCTCACCGGAGCAGAGTAGAGGGCGAGAGCGAATCACCTCCCTCAACCTGCTGGCTCTGCTTCTCTCGATGCAGCTTTCTGGGCTGCAAGTGCACGCTAGTGGCTCATGTTGAGCTTCTCATCCACCAGCACCCCCAAGTCCTTCCTGCTTCTTCCTTGTTGACATAACTAAATAGTACAAATATTGGCACTAATTCAATCTATTTGGTAAATTCCCTGCTCAACACTAAACATTTAACAGTTTCTAATAAGAAACATAATTTTTTATTATTAAAATCAGTGTAACTTGAGTATCTGCCTCCTACTTCCATATTAAAGGACTACACCCTGTCTGTTCTTGTTACCACACACCAGAAATAGTAACACACCTACTATATGTCAGTTTAAAAATAAAAAAGACATGTTTTTCCTGACAGCCTTTACACAAGACTTGTTCTAAACTTTTTAGGTCAGTTTCAGAAATCTGATGCTTCTGATGCTGCATTATTTTCTGAAATGAAAAATTCACTATGGTAGCTTAGGTATCAGACCTGTCAGATAATGCATGAATTAAAATACAGGAGTGGGGGTGAATTAGGTTATGGGTCAGATTTATATTGATTAGGGTAAACTACACTTTCCACAGCAGAGTGTAACTCTGATTAATTCACAGGTATCTACTTTCAGATATAGTTGGAAGCAACTGTCCATGCAGTGAACACAATGGAAGTGAGCAACCATTAAGTAATATCTATGTTCCATTGAGATTATTTTACTCTGCTTTGTGTTTTCACTCTGCTTGTTAGTAACAAATGTAAGTAACATTTTCTTTCATGCTGTAGTTCAATTACTTTGAAAGTGTGATGTGATAGCCAGTGCAATAAGAAATCTGTGATCAGAGCCAGGAATAATTTGTTCTGATGTAAAGGACTTGATAAGTTTACTATTTCCACCTTCACCTCACCACTGCCTCTTGGCTCTAAATGAATTAATAAACCTTAGTGGCACTAAGAAGAATTACCTAGGGCTTCAATCCACACTACTGCCCATGGGCACAGGGTTTTTTGGCTATGCTGTAAAGAGTGCTGGTCTAGAGCTCAGTCACATTTGTGCCTGGCCATGGATGTTTTTGATCTGGAGTCTGATTCTCCTGCTTAATCTCAGACCTGCTCTGTCATGATGGACTTGTCCAGCAGTCACTGGATCTTGTAGTTGGTCTTGTAGGTTAATTTTATAGCAAACCTGTCTGATGATCTTGGCTCTTGCCTGAAAGTAACCATGATTTCTGGGTCTGTTTTGTTTACCTCATTTGAGTGTTGTGGGATGAAGGCTTCAGTGTTTGCAGAGGTTATCCCTTTGGTTCCTTGTCCTTCAGGGAGCTGCTGGCTCTCGGTGCTCCATGACACCTGGTCTGTTGAGTTTTAGGATGTTTCTTACCCTCTACAAAACCTAGCTTTATCCTGGAAGTCAAAGAATTGCTTTCATATAATAAATAAATAAATACTTTTCTTAAAACCATTCTTTTCTGACTAATTAATATCCTTGGGGTGACAAAAACTAAAAGCTCATCGGATTATTCTTTTTAAGAGACCCACATCTGCTTCCTTAAGAAAATCCTGCTCATATTTTTTTACAGGCACAGTAGAGACGCTTGTGTCCCTGTAAGTGGGACAAGTCTGCTACATTTTGTATTCTATTTTATTGGCTTGAGCCTACCAATGATGTCCTGCAACACTTGTTATGAACTACTGTAGGTGTCTTTCAAAGTCAGGCAATCCTGTTCATGCTGTCCACATGCTGTATTTTGCTATAAGCACTTGAGATGAGTTGTAATCTCTGACCCACTGTATGTGACGGGAAAGACAGACTTGACAAATGAAGAGCAGACTTTGACTATTTTTCTGACAAATGAAGAACACAGACTGACAGACAAATGAGAAATCTATTCTAGTCTCCTTTTAAAATGGATGAACCTGTCAGTAATCTTCTTGGTCAGATAAAAATTACCAATCAGTCTGAAGAGATAGCCTACCAAAGTTTAATGAATGAAATAATAGTATGGGGGAAGAGCTAGTGTCATTCTAATGCAAGGGAAAGAGGTCATAGTGGTCAGCCTTGTCTATATGATGTGTAGTGGTGAGATGGTTTAATCCACCTGCACCCACAATAAAGTAGTCAGGGAAGTGGATGAAGGCTGTATTTTACAAGCAATAATGAAATGCAATGAATATATACAAAATATACAGTATTTACAATATTATACCAGAATTTACAGGAAAAAACACAACACAGGAAAAATCCCCCTCGCAGGAGGATCCCACCTCGGGTTCTCCCCAAACCACTCTCCCCCTTCCCTTTCCCCTCCAGTTAATTAGACGAAAAAGGAGCAAAAGAGAGAGGATATTAAGGGAAATTCGTTAGCTCAAAGCTTTGTTAGAGAAAAACTAGTATGCTTATCTTATCACTTGCAGTCCAGGGTCAGCTGCATGCACTCTGGCCAAGAAACGAAAGACAGACAGACTGAAGCTGGAGTGAGGGAAAGAAAGAATGTTAGAGACAGGCTGGACAGATGGGTAGAGTCCAACGGTATGAGATTGAACACATCCAAGTGCCGGGTTCTGCACATTGGCCACAGCAACCCCAGGCAGTGCTACAGGCGGGGGTCAGAGTGGCTGGAGAGCAGCCAGAGAGGGACCTGGGGGTATTGGTCGATGGTAGGCTGAACATGAGCCTACAGTGTGCCCAGGTGGCCAAGAGGGCTAATGGCCTCCTGGCCTGTATCAGGAACAGTGTGGCCAGCAGGAGCTGCCACACTGCCATACTGCCCCTGTACACTGCACTGGTTAGGCCACACCTTTGAGTCCTGTGCCCAGTTCTGGGCCCTTCAGTTTAGGAAGGATGTTGACTTGCTAGGATGTTGACTTGCTGGAATGTGTCCAGAGGAGGGCAACAAGGTTGGTGAGGGGTTTGGAACAGAAGACCCATGGGGAGAGGCTCAGGGAGCTGGGGTTGCTTAGCCTGGAAAGGAGGAGGCTCAGGGGAGACCTTATTCCTCTCTACAAATACCTGAGGGGAGGTTGTGGACAGGTGGAGGTTGGTCTCTTCTCCCAGGCAACCAGCACCAGAACAAGAGGACACAGTCTCAAGCTGTGCCAGGGGAGGTTTAAGCTGGATGCTAGGAAGAAATTCTACACAGAATGATTTGCCATTGGAATGGGCTGCCCTAAGAGGTGGTGGAGTCACCATCACTGGACGTGTTTAGGAGGAGACTTGATGGGGTGCTTGGTGCCATGGTTTAGTTGCTTAGGTGGTGTTGGATGATAGGTTGGACACGATGATCCTGAAGGTCTCTTCCAACTTGGTCCTATTCTATTATTCTATTCTATTCTATTCTATTCTATTCTATTCTATTCTATTCTATTCTATTCTATTCTATTCTATATTTGCTATGGCACATCTCACATCTGACCAATGAAATTAATTTAGAATTAATCTTTGTTTTCCTTTTTACATTCAAACATTCAGCTAAAGAATTCTGCAGCTATCCTTTTCTTAAAGGCACAGCCTAAACTGTCACAGAGGCCAGGTGCCAAAGTAAGGAGCATGCTCACTTTTTTATAAAGCAATTGTCATTTAAGAAATCATTGCAGTGCAATGTCATTTTGAGAACTTGTTGATTGTTTTCTGGAAGAAGTATCTACTGGCTGGAGACAAGTCACTTTGCATAGCTTCTGGCAAGTTTGTGACACAGCTATTGAATCATAAGTGAACAAAACGAGAGCTTTCACAAAAGTCCACTAATTCTGGTCCATGTGACATGTGACTTGCAGCCCAGAAAGCCAATCAGATCCTGGGCTGCATGAGGAGAAGTGTGGCCAGCAGGTCAAGGGAGGTGATTCTCCCCCTCTACTCAGCCCTGGTGAGACCCCACCTGGAGTACTGCCTCCAGTTCTGGAGCCCCAATTCCAAGAGGGATCTGGAGGTGCTGGAAGGTGTCCAGAGAAGGGTCACAAAGACGATCAGAGGGCTGGAGCACCTCTCCTATGAGGACAGACTGAAGGAGTTGGGGCTGTTCAGTCTGGAGAAGAGAAGGCTCCAAGGTGACCTCATTGTGGCCTTCCAGTACTTGAAGGGGGCCTACAGGAAGGCTGGGGAGGGACTTCTCAGGAAATCAGGTAGTGATAGGACTAGGGGGAATGGAATGAAGCTGGAGATGGGGAGATTCAGGCTGGACATGAGGAGGAAGTTCTTCACTGTGAGAGTGGTGAAGCCCTGGAATGGGTTGTCCAGGGAGGTGGTTGAGGCCCTGTCACCGGAGGTCTTTAAGAGCAGGCTGGCTGAGGCTCTGGCCAGCGTGATGTAGTGTGGGGTGTCCCTGCCCATGGCAGGGGGGTTGGAACTAGATGATCCTTGTGGTCCCTTCCAACCCTGACTGATACTATGATACTATGACATCCTTGGAAGGAAGCAGGGAATAGGCTGATGCTCTCACTCAGTAGTACAAAGCAACTAATTGGCAGGAGGAAGGAAAAACAAAAGTTCATCCCTGTCATCTAGAGATAGATAGTTACCCATTTAGTCCAGAAAGAACTGTTCATGTGGTAAGTGGCTGCAGTATGAGTGAATGCTGATCAAGCTAGCTATGATATGCCTCCACAAAATGCCTTAGAAGCCGAGGTATCACAAGTAATCCTTAAAACCCAGAACAGTTTTGACAGGAAGCAGACACTGAGATACAACTGTGACTCTGGACTAATGATCACAATAGGCACTTCCTCTGATAGAGGGTAGAAACTTTCATATTAACAGGAAACTTAAGATAACAGCTACTTCTCTGTTGAAAGAGAAGGGATTTCTCTCCACAGACCCAGCATTTCACTGTCCTATTTCCAGCTCAGCTGCTCTGCCTCAGCCTGGAACAGAAGATTGCTCTCAAATGCACATTATTAGCCTGGTTTATGTTAATTCAGGCTGGTATGTAAAATTCTTTCCATATCTATCACAACGCTGTTAAACTGAGAGGAAAAATATGGTAATACATGTCATATTTCTACTAACATGTAGATAGATAGTTAAAATTCCTGTCAGTTGCATCAAACTGCAGTCAAATAGCAAACACAATTCATTCAACATCACACATTTCAAACACATGTAGTCTAGTATTTTAAACGTATTTTAAAAGAAGTCTTTGCTAATCGCAGGCAAAATGCAGGTGAAATAGTAACAGAACTATCAATAAGACATAAGAGCATAGGACTATAGGTTGGTCATCTATTCCAAAGTGGTTTATTTATGTTGTTTCATTTTTTTTTCAGTATGAAAGGCTACCTTATCCCTTATTTCCTGGTCATATTTTTTGAACTCTAACATCATCTACCTGCAAAATACCTTTCACAAATGTAGTAAACCCTAGCATTGAAAACCACGGAAGATAGGTTTCGCTCACATTTGTACAATTGAAAACAAAGTTCAGCAGCCACACTCTTTACCCAGTAACAGGAGAATGGAATGGAATGGAATGGAATGGAATGGAATGGAATGGAGTGGAGTGGAGTGGAATGGAATGGAATGGAATGGAATGGAATGGAATGGAATAGAATAGAATAGAATAGAATAGAATAGACCAGACCAGGTTGGAAGAGACCTTTGAGATCAAGTCCAACCTATCACCCAACACCATCATGGCACTGAGTACTCCATCCAGTAGTATGGAATGGAATGGAATGGAATGGAATGGAATAGAATAGAATAGAATAGAATAGAATAGAATAGAAGAATAGAATAGAATAGAATAGAATAGAATAGAATGGAATGGAATGGAATTAACCAGGTTGGAAAAGACCTTTGAGATCATCGAGTCCAACCTACTCAGGAGATAACTTCTTCAAAGTGTGAATTCTGGGGACTTCCCAAACATGCTGAAGTACTGCTTGGATGCCCACATTAAACATGTGAGTCTGTATCAAATGGATGTTTTGATGTGCTCTATGGGAAGTTCCCAAGAATGTCCATAAACTCTTTAGTATCTTTATCAATGATCTGGATGAGGGGATTGAATCCATCATTAGTAAGTTTGCAGATGACATCAAGCTGGGGCCAGGTGTTGATCTGTTAGAGGGTAGGAGAGCTCTGCAGAGGGACCTTGACAGGCTGGACAGACGGGCACACTAACATGTACCATTCACCTGATGCTTGGTGATTTAGAGAGGATTCCTTCATTACATCTTTGCCCAGCTATAAGACCCGCAGGGCAGGGAAGGGAATATTTCACTTGGAAGGAACCTGCAATGATCATCTAGTCCAACTGCCTGACCAATTCAGAGCTCACCAGAAGTTAAAGCATGTTGTTAAGGAGATTGTCCAAATGCCTGGTATAGTGTTTGGGCATTTTCTGGGCAAAGAAATGATTCCTAATGTCCAGTCTAAGCCTCCACTGGTACAACTTTCGAACATTCTATCACTGGATCCCAGGAGAAGAGATCAGCACATCCCCTTCCACATATCCTTCTCAGGAAGTTGTAGAGAGCAACAAGGTTACCTCTCAGCTTCCTTTTCTCCAAGCCAGACAAACCCGAAGTCCTTAGCTGCTCCTCACAGGTCATTCTTTCCAGCCCTTTCATCAGCTTTTTTGCCATCCCTTAGATGCATTCACATCCTTTTTGACCTTGACATCCTTCTCAAATCGTGGGGCCCAGAACTGCACACAGTACTCATGGTGAGGCAGCAACAAAGGTTCACCTCATGTTGGCTATAGCATGGCTCTAGGGGAACAGTACTAAGCAGCAGTGTAGATCTGCAGACATTTTTGTTAGCCTGAGAGGGAAGAAAGTTGCTCTTTGGCTGGATCTACCCTGCAGCAGAATTTCAGAGATACTACTGGCAGGCAAGGGTTCATGGTCACTTGGTTCATACCTCTCATTATTACAAGGACATTGAGTGCTTTACCCAAACCCAAGTTTTTATCTCTCTGCCTCAAAGGTTACTTTGCTGCACTGTCAGCATACATGATTTGTGTGTTTCATAATGAGCCAAACACAAAGTATGTCTTCCTCTGGACTGCCTGGATGAAACTGTAGGAAAGCTGCTCAGCATTAACTGTTTGCAGCAACGGTGAAACCCTGAAGCAAAGTAGTGACCTGTGAGGAATTATTTTGTTTATGTCAGTTTAGATGCTCTGCTTTGCTCTCTCAACTGTTCTAACTACTTTTGTGTGTTGATCAATTTAGACAATTATCATAGAATCATAGAATCAACAAGGCTGGAAAAGACCTCAAAGATCATCAAGTCCAACCTGTCACCCAACACTTCATGACTACTAGACCATGGCACCAAGTGCCACGTCCAATCCCCTCTTGAACACCTCCGGGGACGGTGACTCCCTGGGCAGCCCATTCCAATGGCTAACAACTCTCTCTGTGAAGAACCTTTTCCTCACCTCAAGCCTAAACTTCCCCATGCACAGCTTGAGACTGTCTTCTGGATAAAAAGGACTTCTACAGGAGCTCTTTGTGTAATAAAATACCTGACTTGAGCCCTTGTCATGATTTCCATCCAGTCAAATGTAGGTACATCCACACTGCAAACCCGGCAGTTTCCCAGCAAGCAAATGACTTGAGTGCTGAGTGATGCTTGTAAATCAGACATCAAATATGCAGATCTTGTGACATGGCAACTGAAATGCACATTTTTTTAAAGATATGTTCTCATTGAAGCATTTTTTGTTTAGGTGTTTCTGAATACCACCAGCGTGTGTGCTTTTCACAATTGGACTCTGAAGTCACTCATCAAAGTTTGCAAATTTGTGCCTTTGTTGTTTTTTTTTCCTGGAGAAGTGAAATGAAAAATAATAGGCCTGTACACATTTGGCAATGTCAGCAGGGTCACAGAGTTATGACTGACAGTAAAAACTGCCCTCATATTACCGGGCATAGAGTGACTCAAGATACTGGTAACGGTCAGAGCCTCACACTGCATACTGGATAGACCTGTGTTTTACAGAAAGCTGGCACTTCTACAGCAGGGTAAAATCATAGCATCATAGAATCAGTCAGGGTTGGAAGGGACCACAAGGATCATCTAGTTCCAACCCCCCTGCCATGGGCAGGGACACCCCACACTAGATCAGGCTGGCCAGAGCCTCATCCAGCCTGGTCTTAAAACACCTCCAGTGACGGGGCTCAACCCATTCCAGGGCTTCACCACTCTCAGGGTGAAGAACTTCCTCCTCATGTGGAGGAATGATTAATGCATAGTAGAAGCCAGAGAGAGTTCATGTAAATACATATTAACTGAGATGCAGTTTCTTGAAAATGAACTGAAATTAAAGAAAATATTTAATAACATAATGTATAAAACATGACCACCACTTTAATGTATAAAACATTTCCCCAACTTAGCTACTGCAGGAATCAGGCCTCCAAGCAGCACAGACTTTATTTGCAATGTCTTTACTCCCCTTTGTGTGGCTGTGAATAATTGTAAATCGATTTGATTTCAAAAAAGAGACATATTATCCAAATCCAGCAAACTCTTGAGTTCTGTCATCAGACTGCTGAACAATGTGGTTCACAGAAGACACTGGAGTAGAAACAGGCTCTTCTTCCTTTGACTCCTGTGAGAAGCTCACTACAGGAACTACATCCTCTTATTTCTACTTCATATGAGAGATTTGGAAAACCTATTCCTCTAGTTCTTCTGCTGCAAACCAATAGGATATACCTTTCAATGGAGTACAAAAAAGTGTTGAAAATAATGACAATACAAGGCAATTAAACTGTTGTTCAGTTCTGAAAATTATCATTTCTTATTCATGAATTGATTCATTTAGCAAAGATGTTCCAACCAACACCTGGGTTCAAAATACTTTGCCTGCTCCTCTATTCCAGCTAGTAGTGAGAGAGTAGATTGCTGTGCCCCAGTGGGAGTGCTACAAAGGTGCCTGAAAGACCATAGCCACTTTCTGAGGAATGACACTGGGCACTCCACATCCCCTGCCGTACTCCAACAGTGGTACATTCTCAGGCAGTTTGGTCACCATGAGGTGGTTGGTTCAGCCGGGCAGTCCCCACGTGGACAGCTCATTCATACAACATCCACTCTGTGGGTAGCAAGGCTAGTGTTTAAGAGCAACCATTACACACCCTGCTTCACAAGTCTTATTCCAGATGGCTTCACTTACCGCCAAGTATCAATAAACAATACTAGTTTCAGTGCCTTAGCATTGGTTTACAAACTGGAGCATATCCTTCTACTATTTACTGTATGTACTCCTGCTTAGTTCAGTGTGACAGTGGAGCACAGCTTGTGTATCAGTTGTACATTGTGGATCCAGCATCTTGGCCTGAATTTGTTCTCATCATTTATGGGGCAATGCCAATGCAAAATCACAAGTCATAAACAGACATGCTTACTTACAACTGTTAACAGCGCTACAGAAAGAAATAAAACACTTTTTAAAAGCTCATTTCTCTGCAGTTTTTTTTTTACTGACTTCTTTCAGTCTAGACAATGTAAAAGATGTCCAAAGTTTTTATGCTTACCTACATCAGAGCAACTTTACAGGATTTATTTTTAGTTGAAGAGTGTTTCTAGGGGCGGCAAGTCAGGTAAAAGCTTCCTTCTCTAACATCTAAACATTTGCCGGATTTTGACAACTGCTTAAGACAAATGAGACCCTACGATAGTCCTCATCAACAAAACGCTGCGAGTAGCTCCCATTTGGATCAAAGCAAACATCGTTTGCTGGCGCCGCTCTCTGTGAGCGCTCGCAAGGGTCAAGGCTGGATGCACTTTTACCACTTTTAATGAGAAGAAGTACAATTTTCAACGCACCAGCTTGTTGCTGGTCCTTTTCTCAACGACACCAAGCGATGCTGATGTGCCATCGACAGGCAGGACTAGGCTAATGAATAAAACCGTCGGTCGCCTTTCATCGCGCCCAAGTTTGGCTTCCCGATCTGAACTCCCCTTACCCCACGGCTGCCATGCAAAGAGCCGCTCACAGGATGGGGGCTCCGCAGCCCGCTGGGCGAACCCGGGCCCAGCACACCACCGGCCCCCGGTTCCCTCGGGCCGCAGTATCTGCACATCTCTCGGCGCAGCTGCGCGGGTCGCTCTCAGCAGCCGGCACCACTCGCCCTGCAGCTTCTACTGGCACCAGCGGGGCCGCCTCGGAGAGCTCCCACTTCGCCCCGCGGGGCTCCCGCCGCGGGCGCGCTCCTCGCCGCTGCCGCCCCGCCCCTGCCCCGCAGCGTATCCGCACCCGGCCCGCAGCGGGGGCGCCGCGGGCGGCGGGAGCGCGGGCGCGGGGGCGGCGCGGAGCGGCGGGCAGCGCGGGCGCGGGGGCGGCCGAGGAGCGGCGGCGGCAGCGCGGGCGCGGGGGTGGCCGAGGAAGCGGCGGCGGCGTGAACGCGGCTGCAGAGCACCAGCGAGGCGCGGGAGCGGGAGCGCCGCGCCCGCCGCAGCCACCGGAGCCGGGCGAGGAGCGAGCCCGGCCTCCCGGAGCCGCCGGGGAGAGGCTCGCAGCCCTGTGGGGAGCCAGAGAGAGGCCCCGCGCCGAAAGCGCAGCCTTCCCCCCTCATATCCCCCCCTCCCTTCCCGGCCCGCCGCCTCCGTCCGCCCCCAGCGAAGAGAAACAAAACAAAACCCCAGCACCGCCACGCTCTCCCGCCTTCTCTTGGCATTTTTTTGTTTGTGGTGTTTGGCTTTTTTTTTTTAATTGGGGGGGCTCTCTTGCCGGACTGACTTGCACCGTCTCTATAATTTCTCTTCCCTCGTTTTGGTTTTTGTTTTTTTCTTTTTTTATACACTCCTTGCTTTCAAATCCTGTGTCTGTGTGTTTCAATACTATCAAAACCTCTGATAAGATTAGATCTTTTTATATACCCTTCCTCCTCCTCTCTGACCCCATCCAACACCCCTTGTTAAGGTGAGTTGTGTCTTTTCATCACTTTTTTCTCGTGTGTTGTGGGGTTTTTTGTTTGGGTTTTTTTTTTGGTCTTGTGGTGGGTTTTTTTGTGTTTTTGTTTCCCCCCACCACCCCCCTTAGGGCAGGGTTTGGGGAGGAGGGGATGTGATCGAAAGAAATTCGTGGGGAGTCAGGCATGTTTGCAAAGCCTTATTTTCCCTTCTGCAGCCTCAGCATCATTCCGGAGTGCTCCCTTTTATCCCAAGGATGTAGCTAGCTGATGAAAGTGGGGAACTACTCTTCCATAGCACTGCATGCTTGAGAGCCACAGCAACAGCGGGGGGGGGGGGAAGGCAGATGCTCTTTTTTTCCTTCAACCCCTTCCCCCCCCCGCCTCCCCCATTCCCTCCTCCTTTCTGTGTTTTGCTGTTTCGTGGCTTTTTTTGGTGTGTTGTTGGGTGTTTTTTTTTTCCTCCCCCCCCCCCCCCCCTTTTTTTTTTTTGTGTGTGTGTATGTGCTTGGTTTATGTCTTTAAGCAATACACGAGGGACTTCGAGAGAATTGCATGTGATGTTGGGGAAGTAAGTGTGTGTGCATGCACGTGTGTCTTGAGTGTGTATGTGCGTATGTATGTGTGAAGTGTATTTGTATTTTGTGTTTATAGGATGATGAGTGGGAAAGCTTTTGAACAGCCACAGTACACAGTGCGAGGAGCATGGCAGAGGCTGATGATGGAGAAATCGGTCTGGCATGCAGTAAAGCTACAGAGCTTTCCACAGAGTTCAGTCCCTTGTGCTCCACAACATCTTTCCATAGAACCTTACTGGCACTCCTGGCTTCCCAGCGGAGGAGTGCCGAGGGAGAAAACTTTAGGGCTAACGTAAATTGATGGCGTTTCTGTGCATTCGGTAGCTTGAGACATCGTTATTCCAGGAATAAGTGGGGGAAATAACATTGTGATCCAGAACAAATGGATCGTTTGCTGTCCCATACACTGGTCAATGAGTAAAGGATGAAACATTAATAGCATGATGAGCCTGGTTTGCTCCCCAGTTCCAAAGTTGGTTTAGGTGTTTTTCTTCAGTTGTTCAGCTGACTCTCTTCCTATCGCGAGCAGAAATGTGGTTCTACAGTAAACCAGTCTACTACAAATCTGCTGGGGAATAATTTATTATTCAGAAGGAATCAAGTAATTCCTTATCTGTTTCATGGATCGTCCCACAGTTGTTTAGCATGCTTTCAATTGTATATTTTGCCTATGTGTGTGAAGTGGGGGTAACAAATTTTAGTTGCATTTTAAGAAGGAGTAAAGGCATAACTGGAAGGGTCCCATTTGCAAAGTCACATTTAATATGAAGCAAAATAACAGCCCCTAACTCTTTTTCGTGGATTTTTTCACACCTCCCTTGTTTGTTTCAAAACAAGCAGATGATTTTGCTTAAGAACTTGGAAGCAAAACTACTTCACAGTGTTACAGTTTCAAATATTTGGCTCTCAAAATGATTACACTTGTTTGAGTGAAACTTGGGTTTGTTTATGAAATATAGCGGATCCAAAGTACATGAAGTAGCACTTGGTGTAGATACAGTTTTCTGACAGGTTGAATCATTTTTGCATCAGAAAGTTTACAAATACATTGAAAAGGTTGCTGTCACCTGTGTTTGGAGGCCTTCATGACGTGTGGTTCCAGGAAGATTTCATGTTGCCTTGTCTAGTTAATGATGCAGTTGCAAATCGACCTATCTTTCTGCATGCTGTGTAGATGATGTTCAACAAAAATGAGCAGTCATGGAAATAGTGTTGAAGTATCAAGAGTAATTTCACCATTTATTTTCTTGTTAGCCTAAATTAAACGATTTTACACAAGTTTGCCTTGGGATTTTTTTTCTGCTGTGGCTGGCTGATGTGAAAGCAGATCTCAGTCATGCCATTTAGAGTGCTTGTTAGCAGCAAGGGGAGAAACACCTGAATGTGCTACATACGTTGTCCCTGAAGGTGTGCAGGAGTGAGAAAAGAGAAAACCAGCACGGTGTACTAGCAGTTTAAAGAAATAAATAAGGTTGATGCATGTTAGCTTGTCAGCTGCTTTTCTGCTGAACCTTGCTGACTGGCTAAATACATTTCCTTGGGAAGCACTGCGCTGTGATGCAGTTTTTCTGATTTGATGGGTTTTGCTGTTAAAATCACACGTGTCACAGGAGGACTCTTGGTATGATGATAAAAATCATGCCTCCTCATTTTAATCCAGAGCAGGCTGAAATAGCCACATCTCCTGCTGAAGTCGCTAGGATTTACTTGTGTTCAGCATTCATCAGGATCGTTTCCCTCAGCATGTCAGGATTTAGGATACTTCCAAAGGGTACAGTTGCCAACGTATCTGTGACATCCCATTTTGTTTAGGTTTTACACGGGGTGCATATAGTCAGTTTACAAGTACTTGTTTTCTTTAACCACAGCAACACTAAAATACGTCAGGAAATGGAAACTTTCAGCGTTGTTTTTCTACCCACGGGCTTTTAAAGAGAATTTTCTTGGTATCCTTTATCTGTGTGTGAAAAGGCACTGTTCACTTCAGAAATCCATGCACTGAATTCCTTACTCTGGTTGATCAGCTGTTGGCATTGGTGAAGGAGAAATACCAAACACCCGGACGGAGTGTTTGTACAAAACAAAACAGCCAAGAAAACCCCAAACAAGCCAAATCCCCCAAACAAACAAAGAAAAAAGGCAAGTTACGTAGTTTTGGGGTTTGCTACATCTTTTTTTTTGTGTGTGTCATAACAACTGAAAGACCTTTGTGCTTTCAGCTGGTTGTGAAAATGCTGAAGCAAGGTAATGCTGAGTTTGGTCTGATGGTCGTTCTCATTGATGTGAATGGCAGCACACCAGCACTTAGATTATTCTGTAACGTACTAACCTAGATTAAATGGGCCTTTAATTTATGCGTTGAGGCCTGGATGAAAGCCTCAAACCTTGGATTTGTTCACCTCTAAAGCCTTTTTTTGGCTCTTGAACCAAGCCATATAAAGCTGTAGTGCTATAAACAAAGTAATGGAGGGAGAGTTAAGAAGTCATTGACTTTGTGGATCTTATTGCTGTAAAAGTAAAGTGGGCTTTCTCCCTACTGTTAGCCCTGTGAGCCAGCAGTTGGTTTATTATTGCACGATATCATTCTGAAATACTTAGTTTGATGTGTTTTTATTCACTGCATGTGGTGATTCCACTTGTATGTTTTGTCTTGTCCTGAAGTACAAGTACCCATCAGTAGCATTTTGCTGCAGGGTGAAAAAATGCTCTTTCCTTTGGGCATACTTACTGAGGAAGCTATACTGGTCCTGCATTTTCTTAAATTTTTAACAAGTGAGACAAAAAACCTGCCACAGTGTTGCCTGGGATTTTTGTGAATGGGTTACAGTAGTATTATCTATATCCATGCAGAGTACAATTACAGAATAAATTCATAAGCAGCAGCACAATCCATCTGAAAACAAATGAATTCATCTTTCTCTGTAAATCCCTCTGCCATTACCAAGTTTCAAGCAGTACTGTGTGTTTCAGTCTGGGTGTATGTTGGTGATTTTAAGATGCTTAGATGAATGAGAGTACTTTATGCAAAGCTGACTTTTGCTTGCATTTTGTCTGCTAGAAATACAAGCTTTGCAAATATTGTGTTTTTTTTAAATGCTCTACTTGCTTCTCTGTAGAAGAAAGTATTTTCCTTCTAGGAACCATGTGTAAATGAAAAGCTAGGTGCTGAACAGAGCTTCAAGCAGTTACCTTCCCAGTCTTGGCAAAGGTAGATGAGTGTCAGAGGTAGGAAGTGCTTGGGCATGGCAGGCAAAGGAGGAGTGTGGCTTGTGGGAAAGCAAAGTTATCTGTCTGGTGCTGGAGCAGCTGTGTGCTTCAGGGCTAAACCAGCATGTCACTTCCTCACCCTTAACAATATTAACCCTCTCAGCCTGGCACTTCGTGTTCAGTGATCTGCTTGGTTTTCTCTCTGTTTTAGTGTAGATATGGATGACTTAATTATAGTCTGGTCATGCTAACACAGCTCTCTGATGAGAGCTGTTTGTAGGAGGTCAAATGGAAAATAATGGTGGAGCAGAGTCTCTGGCTCTAGTGCTTACTCCTTGTAGTATGTTTTCATCTGTGCCAGTTTGTACCCTGGATTTGCATCCAGCTATTACACCCTACTTGCTGGACGCTGCTTTGCATGGAGAGAAGTATTTGTAGGAAGGGGGTGGTGGAAAAAATTAACATTGGAAATCACGACGGAACAGCTCCACCAACTCCAACCAAATGCAGGAGTATCTGTAGTGTTGTAGGTAAAACAACTGGAATTTGATGTAAATACAAGATTTCATGCTTCATGAAACATAACTTCATAAAACATAATTCAAAGGAAATGCTCTTTTCAGAATGAGACCTGGCATCAGTGAGTCCCTGTGCCTATTCTTTTCCTGTGGGGTCTGTTTGGAGCAGCCTGGTTAATTCCTGGTTGCAGTGGAGTGGGGCAAGTTTCTCAAACTGACAATTTTTACTCCACCCTTTTAAGTGAGCACCTCTTCCAGCCCTGCAGTGGTATATATAACAAAATTGAAGCTTTTTTATTTTTTTATAGGTCAAAATATATAATGCACTATTGATTGCTGCTAATGGACAATGCTTTTAACAGGGTGTAGGAATCCAGTTGTCTTGATTACGGATCTGTTTATCTTGCAACATTCATGACTTTCTCATCTGTTTATTAGAGCCTATTAAGTGTCCACAGTATTTAAGTATGGCTGCGCTGGGCTGCCCAGGGAGGTGGTGGAGTCCCCATCCCTGGAGGTGTTCAAGAAAGGATTGGACGTGGCACTTGAAGCCATGGTTTAGTTGTCATGAGGTGTTCGGTATTAGGTTGGACTTCATAACCTCTGAGGTCTTTTCCAACCTGGCTGATTCTATGATTCTGTCATTCTATAAGGAAGCAAACTGCTTATTTTCTTCAAAATGATAGAGTCTTCAGTCTGTTCTTTAATATTTTTTTGGGGGGGTATAAGTTATTTAATTAAAATTTGTCTCTCAGTTGGCTTTAAAATAGTTTGAAAAGTGCTTTTTAGGCAGTCTTTTCTGTATGCATTTAAAAAGGAAAAGGTTTAGTTTCATAATGAAGTTTTAGGATAGGCCACTAAGGTCTGATGAGAGCTTAGGTCTCTTAGTAACTCGTTACTGTCATGCTTTCATTAATATAAATGGCAGGTATAGAGACAAGGTCTTCTTCAAACTTAGTGGTACTTTGCATATAACAGTGTCTTTTATAATGAGTCACCTGGAGCTCCCCTAAAGATTTATATTGATTTTTTTTTTTTTAATCTGCATTGAAAATATGAAAATCTTAAGCAACTCAAACTGGTAGAGTTATTTGAGCTGTTGTGGAATAAACCAGCCGTGATGATATGGTTCCTTTAAGGGGTATCACTCATCTAGGCAAGCTCAGTGTAAAAGATCTACAAACCGTCCTTAGCAGTTCGGGGAAATACCTTTAGGTCATGATGGCTGCTTCAGTAATCTGGGTAGAGATACAGCAGTATTCTCTGACAACATGGTAAAAGACAGGCAGCATAATCTAGGAAGTAAATAGGGCCCTGAAGCGGGGAGCTCAGAAAACCCCTCAGGAAAACCAAAAATAGTTTGTCTTTCTGGAGGCGAGGTCAGCATGCAGCCATAGGCTTCCTTGGATTTAAGGGCTGCTTCTCTACATGACATAATATTAGTGGCTTACTAGCCACTATATAAGCCAGCAGAGGCTGTAACAGGAGCAGAAAGGGAGAACTTCACAAATGCAATACACTTTGACTTACAGCAGTGAATGGGAAATGGTTTAGAATCAAAAGATAGGGAAATTCAAAGTTAAGGCTTATGTTGTGCTTTACCGTTACAGAGGCATAGTTACGTCTTGGGAGTTCTTGTTGCAGCTCTGACAAATGCCTCCTCAAGTGGGCTGTGTGATGCTTTTCTTATCTGTAGTAGTATAATGAAGACTAAATTCAGCAGTGTTTCATGTTGAAGAGTTCTTCAGCTTCAGTGGAATTGCTTGCTTAAGTGAGAGACTTGGAAACAGACTCGTAGAACATTGACAACAAAAAAGTTGGTAGTTATTATTATTATCATCATCATCATCATTATATTATCTCAGAGAAGCTTATTTTGCATGAGATGGGTCATGTTCTAGGCAGTCTGAATCATTAGACCAAAAGTCCTTGGCACTTTCACAGTGCACGACTGCTCGATGCTGCAGCAGAAGGCAATAAATTGAAAGTCCTTTCTCAAATCCAAGGTGTAAATAAGGAACATGTTAAGTATAGGCAAATTAAATGTATTAATTGCACATGATGGTTAAAATTTGATGTATCAGCTGTATGTTTCTGGATGTCCATTTGTGTGCAAGGAGGTGTTTTTTAAAAAACACTATGAATTCTAGAAGCAGATAAGTACTTCATAGGTAATTTCTTTGCATGTCAGAGTAGAGGTGCTGGTCAGACTGGAACACAGTGCCCAGAGAAGTTGTGGATGCCTGCTTCCTGCAAGTGTTCAAGGCCATGGTGGATGGGGCTTTGAGCAACCTGATATAATGAAAACTCTCCTTGCCTGTGGAAGGGGGGTTATGGAGTATCTGATATTTGAAAATCCCTCCCTACCCAAACCTGTCTATGATTCTGTGTTACAGACATTAACTAATTAGCCATCACAACTCCTCCTTCGGCTTTGCAGTACATAGACAGAGCAGTAATAGTAAAATGAAAGAATAATTTGTTTTTCTTCTCTTTTCCTTTTATAGTTAGCTTTCAGTAGTAGTGTAGGATAGAGACAAAAAAAATTGTAGATTTGACTGTTCCTAGACTCTGGCTTAGATTTAAGACTCCTTATGCTTTCTGAGTGAGCATCACTGCTTGTATAAGCATTTGGGATTGGCAGAACTCCCCTGCCTGGCAATACAGAAGAATCTGGGAAGGGGAGGATTTTGTCATGCTTTGAAGGTAAAATCTTCAGTGCCATATGGATAATCCAGATCATCCACTTTTCTGAGATTTTTCCAGTGTATATTGCAAAGGGAAGCTCAGACTAGATCTCCAAGGCCAAAATCTTAAAAGCGACTTTTAAGTTTGCACTCTGACTCAGAATTTGCCTCTGTGTGGCATCTATATTTGCAGCCTTGAAATTAAAGCAATGTAAGGCAAAATCAGGGATAGTAAAGTAGGAAGAATGAGGGAAAGGATTTAGCAGAATGTTAACAAAAGGACATTTAGAAGGCAAAATGGAAAAAAGGGCACATAGCGGGGTCCTTAAGAGAGAAGATGGAAGAGGGAAAGTAAGTGTTTAAGAGGAGACTGGATGAGGCACTCGGTGCCATGCTTTAGTTGATAAGATGGTGTTGGGTGATAGTTGGACTTGATGATCTCAAAGGTCTTTTCCTACTTGGTTACTTCTATTCTATTCTAAAACATTGCACAGAGAGGAAATTAATAAGATCTAACAGAATGCAAGAGACAAAAAGGCACAAGGCAAATATCAGAGGTGGAGCTGGGTTAGAAGAAAGCACAAACTAATGATATAAGGCAAAAAGACATGCTGCAAGGGAGCTATAAACCTTCAATTAAAAGCTTAACTGATCTATATTCCATCTGCTTCTGCAAAGGGGATCCTGCATATTTCTCTTTCTGTCCTTCAAATGATGTGCTGCAACTTGTAATATTTAGTTGATTAGGTAGTGTTGGATGATAGGTTGGACTCGATGTTCTCAAAGGTCTCTTCCAACCTGGTTAATTCTGTTCTGTTCTGAAGAAACAGTGGAAAGTGGAGATGGAGGTGCTGGTCCCTTCTCCCTGGTACCCAGTGCTATCATACCTTGGTATATTTCAAATCTCTGCCAGGGAAGGTTTAGACAGGACTTTAGGGAATATTGAGAAGATGATAAAAAAATGGAACCAAATGCCCTCTCCCCTTCCCTCCCCTCCCCTTAATACCACAGCATTAAGAATTATCTCTATGTACATGGGCAAGTAACTTCACTTTCTGTTTTGTCCCATTTAAAGTACAAGGGCTGCATTTTCCCATTTGAGTGTTTGTAGGAGTAATCTCTGAGTCATATTTGTCCTGCAGACCTGGGTATGGAAGAAGGGAATTCAAGATCTTTGTAGGGGAGTAGACTGCCAGTGTGTGTAGGCACAAAGGTTGGGGCTGGAAAGAAGCCTGGAGCCCTTTGCACTGACTCTTAAACCACCAGGATGTTTATGCTGGGTGAAAAGAATATAGCAATTCACACAGAAGTGTTGTTTATGTTGCTGTCATTAAAAAAATAAAAATTATTTTTTAATTAACTATTGATCTGGAACCCCCCCCAAATTATTAATATGTCATGGCAGTGTGTGACATGTTTCCCTAGGATGCTTTGGATGCCATTTGATATTCAAAAACTATGATTTTTCAGCCTGCTGTTGCTATGGTAAGAATCAGCACATCAGGGAGAGGTATCATAATAATATCATAGCAAAAAAACTTAAGAGCTTTGCACTTTCCTGGGACAGCACTGGGTCAGTTAGGAGTTTCTACTGAACTGCTGTTGGAAGAATATTCAAACTGTGGGGCAACATCTCTTTTGTTATTGATGGAGGAGCACTTCTGCATGGGCAGAAGAAATAATTTATTCATAATGATCAGAGAGTAGGAGCACCTCTCCTATGAGGACAGACTGAGGGAGTTGGGGCTGTTCAGTCTGGAGAAGAGAAGGCTCCGAGGTGACCTTATTGTGGCCTTCCAGTATCTGAAGGGGGCCTACAAGAAGGCTGGGGAGGGACTTTTTAGGGTGTCAGGTAATGATAGGACTAGGGGGAATGGCTAAAAAAATAGAAGTGGGTAGATTCAGATTGGATGTTAGGAAGAAATTCTTCCCCTTGAGGGTGGTACAGGTTGCCTGGAACAGGTTGCCCAGGGAGGTGGTGGAAGCCTCATCCCTGGAGGTTTTTAAGGCCAGGCTGAATGTGGCTGTGAGCAACCTACTGTAGTGTAAGGTGTCCCTGTCTATGGCAGGGGATTTGAACTAGATGATCCCTTGAGGTCCCTTCCAACCCTAACAATTCTATGATTCTATCTTAATTTGAGGTTTTGTTAATTCTTCAGGCTACAGTGACTCCAGTTGTTTTTGAAGCAGACACCTCCTCAGTCACAGAGTCAGTAGTCTCATGCTGAGACCAGCATCCCTTCAGAATCATGCAGAGTTTGCACTGTCATAGTGCTCCCAGAGAGTGTTTTAGCAATGTGACAGGCTTGCCTTCAAGTGTCCTGGCTGCAGGTTGCTGACAGTAACCTTGTTCGGACACACCGATGTATTTCCAGGGTTCGCTTTTCATTCTTTATCCTTGTGGTAGTTTTAGGTTATGCCTTTAAATATTTTTTCACAGATCTTGACCAGAAAGTAGTAAAGATGTAAATAAGTCACTATTGGGTGTGAAAAGGAAAATAATGATAATTCTGTAAAGATAATGGACTTAAGCTAGTAATGTAAACAATTTATCTCCTCGCTTCCTCGGGCTGGGAGATACCTGCTTGACATCGGCTGCCTGCTTTTGTTGTGATTGATACAAACTTCTCTGGCTGCCTGCTTTTGTTGTGATTGATACTAACTTCTCTGCTTCTGTCTCTTGTCCCTTTTTTTACAGGGGAGTAAGGGGGAAGCAGGGAGGGAGAGGCTAGTAGCTTCTTCTGGTCCTTGGCCAGGGGGGCCTTGTGCTGTTTATTAATTGTAAATACCTGTACATATTGTAACTGCTGTATATTTTGTCCATACTCATTGCATTCCATTTTGCTTGTAAATACAGCTTTCATTTGCTTCCAACTGAGCTGGTCTGGCAAATTTAATGTTGCGGGGGGGTGTGGAATTTTCAAGCCACCAGAAGCCTGCTTAATATTTTGATTCACTGTAGCAGGTCTCACTTGAAGGCTTGTCTGCAAACTTCCTGAGCAGCAGAGCTGTTGTGGAAGTGCCTCCTTGGCAGCGGATGGACTGTATTCTTCCTGAATTTCTGCTTAAGGCCAGCAATCCTGGCCATGCTGAGCTTGGATGTTCCTCCTACTTGCAGACATAAGTGCTTTCACATAGTGTATGAAGGCAGTGGAGTCCAATAATAACTAGATTGAGGAAACAGGGGGATTAGCTGGCTGAAAACTTAGGCCTCTTGGAAAATCCCTCTCTAACATGTTTAGTCTCTAACTTCCGTCAATATTTAAAAGGATTTTATGCCAAGGACCTCTCTGGAAATCCTGCTAACCCTCTCTCTTTGTTGGTATTAGATGTGGATATTTTAAATCAGTGTGCATAATTACTGGGGTTTTCTTAGACTGTTTTCTGAAAGGCTGATGGCAATTAGCTTCTTCCTTTCCTGTTCTTGTTTCCAAGACCTTTGTGTCCATTTGACAATAACAGCCACACCTGCCATGGGGCTGAAAAGCTCGAAGTGCAATCCTGTGTCAAGTTTCTTCCAAGTATGTGCTTGTACAAATGAGGAGTACACACTGAGCCCAAGAGGGAGACCACAGTTTGTGATGGGCCCCAAGGAAACCTTTGACACACTCCAGCCAGCATGTCCAGTCTTATGGCTGGACCTTCTTAGACAGCTAAGACACTTGAGATCAACACAACTTTATAGAGAACCAGGCTTCTTTAATGCCCTCTGTGTAATGTTTTTGTTCATAACCTTGATGTATGGTAAGTATCCATGTCTTGCATGGCTACCTTTCACATTTAGGGATGCTTGGCATTGTACAGACCTTTATTTTCTGCTACAACTTTTGTTAGAATCGTGTTAATTTTCACTGTGGTTGCAGCTTCTGATGCATTGTGTCCAGTTCTGGGCCCCTCAGTTTAAGAAGGACATTGAGACTCTTGAACCTGTCCAGAGAAGGGCAACAAGGCTGGGGAGAGGCCTCAAGCCCTACAAGGAGAGGCTGAGGGAGCTGGGGTTGCTTAGCCTGGAGAAGAGGAGGCTCAGGGGAGACCTTATTGCTCTCTACAAAGACCTGAAGGGAGGTTGTAGCCAGGAGATTGGTCTCTTCTCCCAGGCAACCAGCACCAGAACAAGAGGACACAGTCTCAAGCTGTGCCAGGGGAAGTTTAGGCTTGAGGTGAGGAGAAAGTTCTTCCCAGAAAGAGTAATTGGCTATTGGAATGTGCTGCCCAGGAGGTGGTGGAGTCACTGTCCCTGGAGGTGTTCAAGAGGGGATTGGACGTGGCACTTGGTGCCATGGTGTAGTAGTCATGAGGTCTTGGGTGAGAGATTGGACTTCATCAAGTCTTTTCCCACGTTATTGATTCTATGATTCTGTGATTTTGAGTAGTTGCATACTTCACTAAATAATTTTGAGGAGGGTGTTTTTGTGAGGCATAATGCAGAAGATCTGAAAGAAAGGCAGCTTTCTTTGCAGCCCTATTTTGAGGGTGTCTTCTGACACATGAAACTTTCATTACACTTTAATTATTGATAGGAAGCATTTTCTTACCAGCGTAGCACTTACAGTGAAATCACTTTGCTGGAGAAATTACTGCAAGGAGGTTTTGGATGAGTTTCAGTTTTGCAAATTGCTTAGGTTCCCCCCGCCCCCCTCTTTGTTTTCTTTCAGTACTCCCTAAATTAAAGCACAAATGATAAGCAAGATCACTGTGCTGTCATGAATCACTCAAGTTCTAATGGCCTAATGCACTAAGCCTTAATTAGTAATATTGTATTTTTAAAAAGGACACTGTTGTGAATTAAATCTGAACATGCCCTGGTTTAGACTGGGGTTCCCAGAAGATTTTAAATGGATTCCTCTTCATAGTGTGTTTTTAAATAATTGATATGGCCACTTCAAGCCCTTAGTAGACAAATGAATTATTGGCTGCCAGTGACAAAATTTGGTTTGGGCATAATAACTTCGCAGAGACATGGCACTGCATGGATCTGCTGCTCTAATTAGAAAGTTTGCCTGCGGTGCTTGTATCAGAAAGAGTGGGGGGAAAACAACAGTGCTGCACAATCTGTTGTAACAGAGATTCATCAAAATGTGATCTATAAAAGATTTCTGGTTAGCAGTTTCACTTCTTCTCTAACACGCAGGTGCCACTTCAGCAAATGTTACATGTGCAGCAGTGTATTTGCCTTACCTGAATGGGCTGCCTGCTTGGAAATGCCACGGTTGCCTTCTAGGTTTAAGGCTTGCAGGTGTGTTGGTGCATGGTGCAAATGACCACTGCTACTCTGTCCCACGGATCATAGAATCATAGAATTGGTAAGGTTGGAAGGGAACTCAAGGATCATCTAGTTCCAACCCAGGGACACCTCGCACTACATCAGGTTGCTGAGAGCCACATCCAGCCTGGCCTTAAAAACCTCTAAGGATGAGGCTTCTACCACTTCCCTGGGAAACCTGTTCCAGTGTCTCACCACCTTCATGGAGAAGTACTTCTTCCTAATATCCAATCTGAATCTACCCACTTCTAGTTTTGTTCCATTCCCCCTAGTCCTATCATTACCTGACACCCTAAAAAGTCCCTTCCAAGCTTTCTGGTAGGCCTCCTTCAGATACTGGAAGGCCACAATAAGGTCTCCTCAGAGCTTTCTTTTCCAGACTGAACAGCCCCAACTCCCTCAGTCTGTCCTCACAGGAGAGGTGCTCAAATTCATATGAACTGGGGACATAATGAGAGTGCCTCGTAGAGATGCTTAAAGAAAATCTGTCCTCCTGAACTTGTTGCTTTGAGATTTATTATATGGAATAGCAGCAGTCCAGGCCAGTATATGGTAATTGCTCAGTTACAACTATTTATTCAAACTGCTCTCTGCCTAGATAGTCACAGTTTTCACAAAACCCAAGCTTGAGAACTGTGCATACATGTATGGACACTGCATGCTTTAGTTCCCTGCAAGTACATTGCATTGAAATGCAATTGTATGTTCTGGGTAGATAATCAGGTTTCAGTCTTCCTATTCAAACTTCACTGTAGTGAGTGGCTTCTGTGGTTTTGATTGCCATTGTAAAACTTCTCACAGACAGTTTTCCTGGGGTTTTATTATGAAGCCATGGCATTCTGCTCATCTCAGCAGCGATGGGTTTACTTTCTACAGAAATTTTAACCAGTGGGGCAAGATATAAAGCACTACTAGGATAAGGTCATTCAGCATAATTTAGTTTCACAGTATCACCAAGGTTGGAAGAGACCTCAAAGATCATCAAGTCTACCTGTCACACAGACCTCATGACTAGACCATGGCACCAAGTGCCACATCCAGTCCCCTCTTGAACCCCTCCAGGGGTGGTGACTCCACCACCTCCCTGGGCAGCACATTCCAATAGTTTAGCTGGTATACTTGCTTTGGATTCCACCCTGGTAGGGAACATGCACAAGCACTGAAGTTTGGACTGCCTGGGTAAGATGGGTACTGAAATCCATTGTTTCACCTTTCTGAACACTTTTAACATATCCTACCACATGGTTTCTTGCTGTGCAGAGATAGTTTAAATGGCTCTGTTAGAGTAAGTTCAAAAGACGATCTCTCTGACATGCATTCTTCAAAGCAAGGCTACATTTCTCTGCCAAAAAAACCCAAGTATCTTACCCCTTCTTCTTCCCTACTGTAAATGGTACCAGAGCTGTCACTTTTTTCAGTGGGAATTGCTTATAAAAAGGACCTATGTTCTGCTATTTGGCACGCTAGAAACCCTTGTAGTTTTCAGTTTCAGTGCATAAATACTGATTCTGCACCTCCCTGGTTTTCTTACTTAGCTCAAAGATGATAACATTTTTGTTTGGTAAATGTTTTTAAGGAAGTTAAAATACTGTACCTTCCAAAAAAACTGTGGTTTTGCTTCACAAAGTGACCATTTGCCCCCAGCAGCTAACCACGGTCCATTTGGGGTATTATGACATGGACCTGATGTGTTTTGTCACTTAAGAAACCATCCTGAAAACATGACCACAGATGATCAAGCTGTGCAAAATTTGTAGGCAGATTCAAATTAAAGCCAGCAAAGCACTTAATTCTCTTGTTAGATTTGGATAGCTCTTCATGGTTTTATTCCTGTAGCAGTTTACTCAGTTCTTTTAATGTAGTTTGAGATTAAACATAAGTATTATTGCTCATTAGCAGCACTGGATTTTGCAGGGATCAGTTGGCTTCAGATTTCTATTTTCATTATGTCAAGAAACTGGGAACAGAGGACGAATTAGAGCTGTGAAGGATCTCATGCTTTTATCCAGTGACAGTGCCTTGAAACTACTTATTCATGGGAAAACTGCACTTTAAACCTTGGGCTCAAGCTGTGGGATTTGATTCCTAGAAGCCACATTTATGGCTTGATGACCATCCCTCCCTCCTGTTCTTGAGAACCTGGCTTCAGAACTCCAGCCAGTTGGAAAGCACTTCTGTAACCGGATGGGAACAGCCTGAGGCAGAGGATGCTTTGGCAATGTGAAAAAAAGCCCAGCTTCACAGTTGTGCATCTCGGCATCCTGGCCTGCATTTGGAATAGTGTGGCCAGCAGGAGCAGGGAGGTCATTGTGCCCCTGTACTCTGCTTTGGTTAGGCCACACCTTGAGTTCTGTGTCCAGTTCTGGGCCCCTCAGTTTAGGAAGGACATTGAGACACTTGAACATGTCCAGAGAAGGGCAACAAGGCTGGGGAGAGGCCTTGAGCACAGCCCTGTGAGGAGAGGCTGAGGGAGCTGGGATTGTTTAGCCTGGAGAAGAGGAGGCTCGGGCGACCTCATTGCTCTCTACAACTACCTGAAGGGTGGTTGTAGCCAGGAAGGGGCTGGCCTCTTCTCTCTAGAAACCAGCACCAGAACAAGGGGACACAGTCTCAAGCTGCACCAGGGGAAGTTTAGGCTGGAGGTGAGGAGAAAGTTCTTCATCGAGAGAGTGATTTGCCATTGGAATGGGCTGCCCGGGGGAAGTGGTGGAGTCACCATCCCTGGAGGTGTTCAAGAGGGGATTGGATGTGGCACTTGGTGCCATGGTCTAGTCATGAGGTCTGTGGTGACAGGTTGGACTCGATGATCTTCGAGGTCTCTTCCAACCTTGGTGATACTGTGATACTGTGATTTCAGCATGTCACTGGAAGGTCAGGTTTGCAGGTTGCTGAATACTGCTCAACTGCCATCAATTCCTCCAAAAACCAGTGGACAATCCTTCAGCTTCACAAATCAAGGAAACTGCTACTGTCCTGAATGTATGCTTCATTACTACAGGGTGAAAACAAAACAAAACAGTAAAACTGGAGATGATCTAAATTTTCAGGTTGGCATTTTTTAGGCCTTCACTGTTTGATACTAGGAAATGTTTCAGATCAAAAAAGGGGGGAAGGGGGGATGTTGGCTCATAACAGTATCACAGATCATTACGTCCAACCTATCAACCAATCCAAACCACCTAATCAACTAAACCATGGCACCAAGCACCTCAGCAAGTCTTCTCCTGACCATCTCCAGTGACAGCGACTCCACCACCTCCCCAGGCAGCCCATTCCAATGGGCAATCACTCTCTCTGCATAGAACTTCTTCCTAACATCCAGCCTAAACCTCCCCTGGTGCAGCTTGAGACTGTGTCCTCTTGTTCTGCTGCTGGTTGCCTGGGAGAAGAGACCAACCTCCAGCTGTCCACAACCTCCGTTCAGGTAGTTGTAGAGAGCAATAAGGTCACCTCTGAGTCTCCTCTTCTCCAGGCTAAGCAACCCCAGCTCCCTCAGTCTCTCCTCATAGGGCTTGTGTTCCAAACCCCTCACCAACTTCGTTGGATGTCTGTCTCAATCCCCTCATCCAGATCATCAGTGAAGATACTAACGAGGATGGGGCCCAGCACTGATCCCTGGGGGGCGCCACTGGTGACTGGCCTCCAGCTTATAGATTAGGAAGTGCTTTTTTATTCTTTTGCAAGAGTAATTTTTTTCCTTTTCCCTGTAAAAATTACATGCCTTACTTCTCCACTGAATAGCAAGGTGTGAAATGCCACCTCTGACTTAGCAGCAATTCTTCTCTTCAAGGATATTCAGATTAGAGTTGCTAAGTACCACCAGTCATATAATATAACCAGGTGGCAACATTTCCGCTACCCTGGCAAGATATTCTTTGCCTTCAATTTGATGAATTTCAGACTTGATGGTGATCCCCAGCAAATGCAAGAAAGAGATTGTGTTCCTTGCATTGAGATTTCTAAAGGGGCTGTGGAAAGAAACTCCAGGAGAGTGAACACAGCAATTCTCATAACTCAATAATATCTCCTGATTTTGTCACAAATAACTGTTTCAAACACATAAAAGAAAGGAATGGGAAGTGAAAGGAAAAAAAGTATTCTTCTGTCTGCAGTTTATCCTCCTACAGCCTTCCAGAGAGTCTCAGAAAGTACTCCATGCCAAGTAAGGTTTTTCACCCTGTGAGCCTCGAAAACTCAACTGTAGGGTTCCCCAGTAACTCCCACAGTCTTGCCTAAATGGAGATTGCTGGATCAAAGCTTGCTGTCAGAAGGTTTTTCATGCATTAGTGAATCCCAGTATTTCAGAGTTGGAAGAAGTCACAGAAGACACCCTGCTCAGAGCCACTTCTTTCTTAGCATTGTTCCTTTCGTATTTTATTTAGAAGCTGAGCAGCAGGGTATCCACTCCTAGCTCTCTCCGTCCTCCTCCAGGCTTTCGTGCCTTCATGTTTCATCATCATCATGAAGCATTTCACGCTCACCTGCAGTGCCCGTGTGACTCAGCTGCAGGCTTCATTTGGGCCAGCAATCCAACGCCAGCTTTGCAAGTACGTCTTCACAGTTGCAGTGATGACAATTTTGTCCGTCTTTTAGTCCATAGCTAGGAGCAAATGTTCTTGCTTTGCTATTTATGTAGTCAGAATTTGGGTATTACATCTTTCCCTTTGGGTTGTACCTGGGCCTAAAGAAGGCTCAACTTTTCACATCTTTTTTATAGTTTAAGTACTGCAATTTCTTTGGTCATTGAAAGTGTCAACCTTACTACAAGTAAACAACACCTTGCTAGCCCTCTCAGAATACAGGTTGGAAAAAGCCAGGTTAGAAAAGACCTTCAAAATCATCAAGTCCAGCCTGCCACCCAACACTACCTAATCAACTAAACCATGGCACCAAGCACCCCATCAAGTCTCTTCCTAAACACCTCCAGTGATGGTGACTCCACCACCTCCCCAGGCAGCCCATTCCAATGTCCAATCTCTCTCTGGGAAGAATTTCTTCCTAAGATCCAGCCTAAACCTCCCATGGCACAGCTTGAGACTGTGTCCTCTTTTCTGTCACAGGTTGCCTTACGAGAACTGAATCTTCCCACATGTAGTGAGTTCTTTATGAATTGGTTGTTACATGTTTCATCATTAGAAATCTTTAGAAGTGGAATGTGCTGCCCAGGGAGGGGGTGGAGTCACCATCCCTGGAGGTGCTCAAGAAAGGATTGGACATGGCACTTGGAGCCATGGTTTAGTTATCGTGAGGAGTTAGGTATTGGGGAATAGGTTGGACTTGATGATCTCTGATGTCTTTTCCAACCTGGTTGATTCTGTGATTCTGTAATTCTGTGAAGTGAATACAAAGCTGTGTAATGAGAGAGGATCTCAACTCAGAAGACCACAGCTGGCGACAGGAACATTTAAACAAGTGTTGGAGGAGGTTTTAATTGCAGGGTATTCTCTTGTGATGGTTTAAGCCTTAACTGGGAGTTAAGAGCTCAGATGGGGGCAAGGCTGAGAATCTCTCCCCCACTCCCCCCTCCTCCCTCCCAACAGAGAGGGAAAAAAGGGGAAAGGATCAAATCCACCAAACAATAATTTGGAGTCAGCTTGGAAGTAGAGAGGTAAAGAGTTGTCTTTAAACAAAAACAAATAAAAAAATCCATAACAGGTAAGGTTCACAAGGGCAAGGAACAAGGATGGATGGGAGGGGGACAAATAGGAAGAATACAAAACCAGGCTTTTCTCTGAAGAGGCATGGAGGCAGCAGGGAGAAGGATCAGGCCGAACCACGTGGCAGAGGAGCAGGAGGGCAGCTGCAGTAGCTCTCATCCAGGAAAGGCAGGAGCCAAAAGGAGAACCTATGACCCCAATGCCTCCCCTTTTATACCCTAGCTGGGCAGGGAGGGGGGAGTAGAACAGACTCAGTTTCCCAGGGGGAAAACGCCCTGCAGGGAAAGCAAAGCACCTGCAAGCCCTCCCCTCTTTGTTTTCAGAAAGGGCTTAAACCACCACTTCACAACCCACTGATTTACTTTTATATACTGCATGTTTACCCTGCCTGAGGTTCTCTAAACTAATGAAGATAATTTGACTTAGCAACTTTACAGAGAACAATTCAGGTAGAGTGATACAGGCAGACATTTATCAACTGCATCAGTCAGATAGATAAGAAAAGCATCACACAAAAGAATTCTGTTCAAAAAAATGAAACCTACAAATGAGAGTAAACTGCTCACCCTAATATTCCGTTTAACCTGAAAATTGTGCCTGTGCAACATTTTGGTTTTAAGATGAATTTTTGATAGAAATACAGCTAGTTTTGCAAATAAAAATATGATAGAAGTACATTACAATGACTACTTTCCAACTGCCTAGATTTCTTTGGGATAGACAGATGAAAAAGGCAAGCCTGTGCACTTTTTCCAGTGTAGACCCAAGTGCCAGGCAAGATTATGGAACAGGTCATCTTGAGGGCAATCATTCAGCACTTACAGGATGGCCAAGGGATCAGGCCCAGCCAGCATGGCTTTAGGAAGGGCAGGTCCTGCCTCACCAACCTGATCTCCTTCTATGATCAGGTGACTGCCTGGTGGCTGTGGGGAAGGCTGTGGATGTGGTATACCTGGACTTCGGCAAGGCCTTTGACACCGTCCCCCACAGCAAACTCCTGGCCAAGCAGTCAGCCCATGGCTTGGACAGCAGCACTCTGCACTGGGTTAGGAACTGGCTGGAGGCTGAGCCCAGAGAGTGGTGGTGAATGGTGCCACAGCCAGCTGGCAGCCAGTGACTAGTGGTGTCCCCCCAGGATCAGTGCTGGGCCCTGTGCTCTTTAATATCTTCATTGATGATCTGGATGAGGATATTGAGTCCATCATCAGTAAATTTGCAGATGACACCAAGCTGGGGGCAGGAGTTGATCTGCTGGAGGGTAGAGAGGCTTTGCAGAGGGACCTCGACAGGCTGGACAGATGGCAGAGTCCAAGGGCATGAGATTGAACACATCCAAGTGCCGGGTTCTGCACCTTGGCCACAGCAACCCCATGCAGTGCTACAGGCTGGGGTCAGAGTGGCTGGAGAGCAGCCAGGCAGAGAGGGACCTGGGGGTACTGGTTGACAGTAGGCTGAACATGAGCCTGCAGTGTGCCCAGGTGCCCAAGAAGGCCAATGGCATCCTGGCCAGCATCAGGAACAATGTGGTCAGCAGGAGCAGGGAGGTCTTTTTGCCCCTGTACTCAGCACTGGTTAGGCCACACCTTGCATCCTGTGTCCAGTTCTGGGCCTCTCAGTTCAAGAAAGATGTTGAGGTGCTGGAAGGTGTCCTGAGAAGGGCAACAAAGCTGGTGAGGGGTTTGGAGCACAAGCCCTATGAGGGTAGGCTGAGGGAGCTGGGGTTGCTTAGCCTGGAGAAGAGGAGGCTCAGGGGGGACCTTATTGCTGTCTACAACCCCTGAAGGGAGGTTGTAGACAGGAGGGGGTTGGTCTCTTCTCCCAGGCAACCAGCACCAGGACAAGAGGACACAGTCTCAAGCTGCACCAGGGGAGGTTTAGACTGGATGTTAGGATGAAATTCCTCATAGAGAGAATGATTGGGCATCGGAATGTGCTGCCCAGGGAGGTGGTAGAGTTGCCATCACTGGAGGTGTTTAGGAGGATACTTGATGGGGTGCTTGGTGCCATGGTTTAGTTGATTAGATGGTGTTGGGTGATGGCTTGTATCTCAAGGGTCTCTTCCAACCTGGTTTATTATAATTCAATTCAATTCTATTCTATTCTATTCTATCTATTCTATTCTATTCTATTCTATTCTATGGGCCATTTTTCTAAGTGCTCAGCAGGGTAGTGTGCCCAGACACAGCATCACCAGTGTTTGCGTGGGCCAAGCACTAAGTTTGAAAAGGTCTGGGATTTTTCATCCCTTTTTTTTTGTATTCTTTCTTCAGGAACATGAAAATGTTTCTGATGTTGTTGCAGTTGTCTCCAGGGGTCAAATATCACTGGAAAAGGGAAAATATTTGATACTGTAGTTTGAATCAGGCTTCATATGTGCTTTGTTAATGGCTGATTGGTTGTGCAGAAATAAACTGAAACCTTCAAATTCATGCCTTGTCATGTTAGCACATGGATATGCAATTCAAATTATGCAAAAAAAACCCCAGACTGCCTTGGCTGTGAGATGCTCTTGGGATATGGTAATCTGGTAATAATTGAGCACCATGGAGTATCTTATAATTTTTAATAAACCCTTATTAATTATGTGAGCAAAAGAAGGTGAGATTAAAGGACCTTAAAACTTTGTCATGTCACTAGTTTCCTCTTGTGATGTTCTATAAAGTAAGCAGGCAAAGTGGAGTCTTATCTGGTATGGAAGCATGCTTCATAGACTGATTCTTCAGAAACAGACCCATGAAAACCTTTAGGAGGCAGATCCTTCACTCTAGAGTGGCACATTAGTAACCCATTTGATTTCCACAGAAGTGGTTTCCATAAAGCTATTAAATCAGCAAACTGTTCTTGTCCAATTTGCCTGCTTGGTTCTTAGACACCTCCCTTTAAGCATCAATGTGTAATGCTAGAATAAAAAGGGGAAAAAAAGAGCCAGAGGTCATGTAGTTTACCTCTTCTCTGTCCCTATGTTACAGATGATTAGATATGACCTCTTTACAGCCATATGTTGTTTTCCCAGAAGATTTCTGAAATCTCCTTTGTAGAGTAGAGTAGAATAGCATAGCATAGAATAGAATAGAATAGCATAGAATAGAATAGAATAGAATAGAATAGAATAGAATAGAATAGAATAGAATAGAATAGAATTAACTGGGTTGGAGAAGACCTTCAAAATCATCAAGTCCAACCTATTACCCAACACCATCTAATCAACTAAACCATGCCTCATCCAATCTCTTCTTAAGCACCTCTAGTGATGGTGACTCCACCACCTCCCTGGGCAGCACATTCCGATGCCTAATCACTCTTTCGGTGAAGAACTTCTTCCTCACATCCAGCCTAAACATCCCCTGGTGCAGCTTGAGACTGTGTCCTCTTGTTCTGGTGCTGGTTGCCTGGGAGAAGAGACCAGCCTCCACCTGGCTACAACCTCCCTCCAGGTAGTTGTAGACAGCAATAAGGTCTCCCCTGAGCCTCCTCTTCTCCAGGCTAAGCAACCCCAGCTCCCTCAGCCTTTCCTCACAGGGCTTGTGCCCCAAACCCCTCCCCAGATTTGTTGCCCTTCTCAGGACATGTTCCAGCAACTCAACATTTTTCTTGGACTGAGGGGCCCAGAACTGGACACAGGACTCAAGGTGTGGCCTGACCAGTGCTGAGTCCAGTTCTCTATCCTAAACCTACAAAATGGGTAGATGTGCTGCCACACTGAACTGCTGACAGGGGGAAAAATAAATATTGATAGTTCATCTCTCTGCTTCATGATGACCCCTACCCAGGCAAGGAGTTCCACATTTAGGTTCAAGACTAAATCATGACTGATGGTCTTCATCGTTTGTGGCAACTCTACCAAGCTTTCTGGTGACATCATGAGCATGCTAACATTTTGAATGATGAACCCAGCAGAAACTGCTGCAAATCCTATTCTAGTTTGAGATCAAGTGTGTATCCTCTAAAACCTGTGTATGTTTGTTTACAGGCGCTAACAAAGTGAGTGGACATCGTAAATGGGAAAGTTTTTCTTTCCCTTTTCAAATTGGTTTCACTTAAAAGGGTGACACACTGTGGACCCAATTTCAGTCAAGTGAGGCATTTAAGTAAGCTGTTCTAGAATCCACAGAATGAAAGGAATTGATAATGGTAATTAACATTAAAGAATACAGAATTAACCAGGTTGGAAAATCATCAAGTCCAACCTACCTCCCAACACCATCTAATCAACTAAACTGTGGCACTAAGTGCTTCATCCAGTCTCTTTTTAAACACTTCCAGTGATGGTGACTCTACCACCTCCCTGGGCAGCCCATTCCAATGGCCAGTCTCTCTTTCTGGGAAGAATTTCTTCCTAACATCCAGCCTAAACCTCCCTTGTGCAGCTTGAGACTGTGTCCTCTTGTTCAGGTGTTGGTTGCCTTATGAGCACTGAATCTTCCCACGTGTAGTGAGTTCTTTATGAATTGGTTGTTACGTGTTTCATCATTAGAAATCTTTAGAAGTGCATCATGATAGTGGCAGTTCTGCTTCTGTAGTAGATGGAGCAGGGGTGTCTCATAAATAGCCAGTTTCATGGTTCAGACCTTGAATTCTGGCAGATGTGATTACAGGCCTAAGGGCTACTCTTGCCACAGGTTGTTTTTCATGTGGCCTTCCAGTATCTGAAGGGGGCCTACAAGAAGGCTGGGGAGGGACTTATCAGGCTATCAGGTAGTGATAGGACTAGGGGGAATGGAATGAAGCTGGAGGTAGGGAGATTCAGACTGGACATGAGGAGGAAGTTCTTCACCACAAGAGTGGTGAAGCCCTGGAATGGGTTGTCCAGGGAGGTGGTTGAGGCCCCGTCCCTGGAGGTGTTTAAGCCCAGGTTGGATGAGGCTCTGGCCAGCCTGCTGTAGTGTGGGGTGTCCCTGCCCATGGCAGGGGGGTTGGAACTAGATGATCCTTGTGGTCCCTTCCAACCCTGACTGATACTATGATACTATGATATTATCTGAGCATCATGTCTTAGCTTTTTACCAATAAAATAGTAATTGGCACTTTCTTGACTGCAAGACTTCTGAAGCACTGGAAAAGATTCCCTTGGAAGTGGTTGAGTCACCATCCGTGAAGGTATTTAAAAGATGTAGCACTTAAGGGACATTGTTTAGTGGTGGAGATGGGTTTATGGTTGTACTTGATAATGGTCTTTTCCAGCCTAAATGATTCTATGATTCTTTGATTCTCTGATTTATTTTTAGGGGATGTGGCTTAGATAACAAGATTAGAAGTGGTGTATCAGAACCTAGGTAAATATTAACAATAAGTTTAAGAAACCAATGAAACAAAACTGAATGCGAAATTAATGAAGGCATCATTTCAGTTCTTAGCTCTACATTTACATTGCAGAGTTTGAGCTCCAAACACAACCAGGATAATCTTTTAAAACAGCAAATTGTCTTCAGAAAATTATTGTTTCACCATAATTGTTCCATCCAATTCCAAGCAACCAATTTTGATATTGATTTGATGCTTTCACCTTTAATTTTCATTTTGGGGCAGGAGAAACATGGAATTATTCTACCTAGTAAAACAAGCACGTGGGAATGAAAACACCCTGTAAAATCACACACTTAGTCACCTTGTAAGCTATAAATGCTTTCATTTATTGCTTCCTAGAGTGCTGAAAAAAGACAAGTTGTTGTAAATTGAGCTGCAGGGAATATTTTTGCACCATACACAACTTTAAAGTTTAGAAACATTTTTTGAAGGGAAGGGTTTAACTTTATCTTGAACTCCTGAATGGGTTATGTGGATCACAAGACCGAGAACAGCTGAGCTAATGTTTAGTTAAATAGGTTTTCAGGTGACCCATGGAAGGTATGGGTGGGTTTTGATGGTTTGTTTGTTTGAGTTTGGTTTGTTTTACATCCGAGCATTAATCTTTTACATGTTCAGCCCTCTGTATCGCATTATCACAGTATCTCCAAGGTTGGAAGAGACCTCAAAGATCATCGAGTCCAACCTGTCACCACAGACCTCATGACTAGACTATGGCACCAAGTGCCACATCCAATCCCCTCTTGAACACCTCCAGAGATGGTGAGTCCACCACCTACCTGGGCAGCACATTCCAATGGCGAATGACTCTCTCAGTGAAGAACTTTCTCCTCACCTCGAGCCTAAACTTCCCCTGGTGCAGCTTGAGACTGTGTCCCCTTGTTCTGGTGCTGATTGCTAGAGAGAAGAGACCAACCCCTTCCTGGCTACAAACACCTTTCAGGTAGTTGTAGAGAGCAATGAGGTCACCCCTGAGCCTCCTCTTCTCCAGGCTGTAATCGAGATAACTCAAGTTTGTGGTGCACTGACGTTGTATGTCGAGTGCTATATTGTCAGCCAAGCTGATAAATATGTATCTTGTTGATTGTTTCTATCAGAACAAAGGTGGTGATGGGAATCATAATTTTTTTTTGTGTGCTAAAAGAAAATCAAAATTACTTATTGACTTGCATAACATTTTTTCTGTTAATGCACTTATTTGTAACATCTTGAGAGGAGTCTAATTTAGAATAGGATAGGATAGGATAGGATAGGATAGGATAGGATAGGATAGGATAGAATAGAATAGAATAGAATAGAATAGAATAGAATAGAATAGAATAGAATAGAATAGAATAGAATAGACCAGGTTGGAAAAGACCTTTGAGATCATCAAGTCCAATCTATCACCCAACACCATCTAATTAACTAAACCATGGCACCAAGAGTCCCATCCAGTCTCTTCCAATACAATACCAATACAATACAATAAACCAGGTTGGAAGAGACTAGCAAAAGCACTGCAAAACCTACCAAGTGTGTACTTGCTGCTCTGGCCTAAACACCACTGGTGATGGTGACTCCACCAACTCCCTGGGCAGCCCATTCCAATGGCCAATCTCTCTTTCTGTGAAGAACTTCTTCCTAACATCCAGCCTAAACCTCCCCTGGTGCAGCTTGAGACTGTGTCCTCTTGTTCTGGTGCTGGTTGCCTGGGAGAAGAGACCAACCCCCACCTGGCTACAATCTCCCTTCAGGTAGTTGTAGAGAGCAATAAGGTCTCCCCTGAGCCTCCTCTTCTCCAGGCTAAGCAACCCCAGCTCCCTCAGGCTCTCCTCATAGGGCTTGTGCTCCAATATGGCTTTTTGAGTTCTTACTCACTTTTGTTTAGCTTCTGGTCGGGAGCCTGCTCTGAAGTTTCACAACCTGTCTCCCTGCTCCCTAGTCTTGTGCTACCAGATACAGTTTCAGTGACTAAGTAAGTTTTGCAGTGTACAGCAGGTTATTTTAGGTAAAGATTAGGTCTAACTCATTATGATATTTGAGAAAAAGTCTAAAGACCTTTGTTTGAAATGTTTTTGTTTCTTAATTATATTAAGGTGTAATAACACTTTTATTGTTTTATTTGGTGTGATGACAGTGTCAGTTTCCTAGGGTGGGTTTGTTTCTTAAGAATCAGCTTTTGCTGCAGCGCAGATTGATGATCCATCTGAGTACTACGAGGTGGTACTTTAGGTTGAGGGTCTCATCCTGCAAAACAGCCTTTTGGGTGAACCAGAGGCTAGAACAATGTACTGATAAATGAACCGATTCACTAACCTCATTCATACTGCTAGCTACTAATACCTCTGTGCTGGTCTACATTGACTCCCCTGACTAATGCAGACAGATCGTGTTACAACTTTCCTGTGTTTCTAGTTTCATTTTCTTCTTCCTTTTTTTTCCATTTTCATGTGAGGACTACTGTAAATTATGTGCTGGAGCTAAGACTCGCAAGAAAAAGTTAGTATTGTGTTTGTCAAGAATCCAAAAGTGAACTACTAAACAGTTGTTTGAACCTGTCGTGGGTTGAGGCAGCCCCCTCCCCACCACAGGCAGAAATAACGACTCTGACAAACGGATTGCTAAAAGTGATGGAAAGTATAAATGGAAAAGCAGTGAGTGTGTACAGAGAACCAGAAGCAGTGACAAAAGAAACCCCAAAGCAGACCCAGAAACATCCCATCCCCACCTGAGGGTGCACCCAAAACCCCCAGGGCTCCTTCTTCCCCCCCCCCCCCCCCCCCTCTGCTAGGCTAGTCTCGGCTGGCCAGACCTGAGACCGCCCATCCCCCTGGCCTTGGGCCTAGCCAGGCCCAAGGCCGGGAGATGTCTCCCCCAGTTACCAGGTGCTGGCGAGGGGAAGAAAGAGGAAGTGCCAGACCCTGCACTGGATTTTATAGCAGTGCAGAGGATTATGGTAGGAGATACCTGGTTTCCTATGTCCGCCCACTGGGCTGGACTTCTGGACCCAGGAAGCACACCACGTAGCAGAGGGCACCCAGCCCAAACCACCACAGAACCTCTGACATAAGCATGTCAAACTCCTTTTTCCTGCCAGCTGTGCTCAAGTTGCTACTAATGTGCTGTGCTTTAAATGCCATAAAAAGCATAGCCTTTTCTGGAAGGAAGCCTCTGTGAGACATGCTGTTTCGATTCCATCCTTCCTCTGAAACCATAGAAATCCACCAAAAGAATGAATGAATGAATGTTCACCACAGCACCACCCCCCACACCTCTGCCCCTCCCCCCTTTTAATCCTTTATCACCTATCTCTTTGCTTGCTGATGCTTTTTACTCTTATTTGGATCACTTCTTCATCTGTCATTTTGGGGAAGTCTTACCTCATCGGTGACGCAGTGGGAACTCAGGAGCATCACAGTGCAGTAAAGAAAAACACCTTCCTGTCTCATGGATTTAGTAATTTTACTGTAGCCACTAGCAACTTAATTTGCTAGCTTTATAGCATGACATGAGATCTGTCTGTAGTTTGATTTATCCAGAAATTACCGTTGCCAATTGGACTGAGGAGGAGCATGCTGCCCCGTCAGACACTTCATTCAGGTAAGGAGGGCAGCAAGTGAGTTTTGCCTTTGCAGTATGCACCATCTCAGAAGCGACAGAGAGGAAAGGGTCTGCTCTCTAACACATTCATCATTGCCCTCATGAAAGTAGTACATTGCACTGTGTTTCACCAACAGCATTTCTCTCCAGCAGTTTTCCTTGGACAGAAGCCTTGCCACTGGCTCCTCTTGCTTTGGTGTGCTCTGCCTCACAAGCTACCAGCAAACAGAGCAATAACCCCAGCCTGGCTGCTGAGCTGTTAACCCACACAGTTTACTATCTCCTGCTCTGTTTCATGTGCCACACGCTGGCAACTTGTCTGGCCAGATATGTGTCTGGAGGATGTATGATTTAGAGGTGTCACACAGAGCATGAAGCCCTTTTCCATTCCATAATCACTTTTGGCTTTTCTCTTTCAAAACAATCCTTGCTGGTATTTTCCATGAAAAACTTCTGAATAAACATTTTTCCTCCCACTTTGGTTTGATTCAGAAATAGATTTATCAACAAAATACAAACACCAGCAGAAATCAATGTTCTTTTACTCCTCTTTTGCTTTCCTTAGTGTTTTTTTTTTATATGTATGTCCCTTCACCTACAAATCAATCCCAAATCCAGAAGTCAGAAAACTATCTCAGTACTCTTTTTGTCACCATTGTTTGTATGGTTACATGTTCATAGGATCACAGAATTGTTAGGGTTGGAAAGGACCTCAAGGATCATCCAGTTCCAAACCCCCTGCCATGGGCAGGGACACCTCACACTACAGCAGGTTGCTCACAGCCAAATCCAGCCTGGCCTTAAAAACCTCCAGGGATGAGGCTTCCACCACCTCCCTGGGCAACCTATTCTAGTGTCTCACCACCCTCATGGGAAGAACTTCTTCCCAACATCCAATCTGAATCTACCCATTTCTAGTTTTGTTTCATTCCCCCTAGTCCTATTGTTACCTGATACCCTAAAAAGTCCCTCCCCACCTTTTTGTAGGCTCCCTTCACATACTGGAAGGCCACAGTAAGGTCTCCTCAGAGACTTCTCTTCTCCAGACTGAACAACCTGAACTCCCTCAGTCTGTACTTATAGGAGAGGTGCTCCAGCCCTCTGATAATCCTTGTGGCCCTTCTCTGGACACATTCCAGCATGTCCAGATCCTTCCTGTAACAGTGGCTCTAGAACTGGATGCAGTACTCCAGGTGGGGTCTCACCAGGGCGGAGCAGAGGGGGAGAATCACCTCCCTCGACCTGCTGGCTCTGCTTCTCTTGATGCAGCCCAGGATGTGATTGGCTTTCTGGGCTGCAAGTGCACACTGGTGGCTGATGTTGAGCTTCTCATCCACCAGCACCCCCAAAAAGTTTATATGATGGAAGGTAAGGACTTGTTCTTAGCTAACTAATTATTTAATAGGAAAATGTTCTGTGGGAGAACCAGTACAAAAGTTGACATGTGCAGTGATTCTTTGTTGTTAAAATGCTTTGGAAAATAGCTACATATTAACAGGAATGTGATGGAACAGAAAGTGGGTAAATATTTTCAATATATAGTCTCTGATGTTTGAAGGCAATCACAGTATCACAGTGTCACCAAGGTTGAAAGAGACCTCAAAGATCATTGAGTCCAACCTGTCACCACAGACCTCATGACTAGACCATGGCACCAAGTGCCATGTCCAATCCCCTCTTGAACACCTCCAGGGACGGTGACTCCACCACCTCCCTGGGCAGCACATTCCAATGGCGAATGACTCTCTCAGTGAAGAACTTCCTCCTCACCTCGAGCCTAAACTTCCCCTAGTGCAGCTTGGGACTGTGTCCCCTTGTTCTGGTGCTGGTTGCTAGAGAGAAGAGACCAACCTCTTCCTGGCTACAACCACCTTTCAGGTAGTTGTAGAGAGCAATGAGCTCTCCTCTGAGTCTCCTCTTCTCCATGCTAAACAGTCCCAGCTCCCTCAGCCTCTCCTCACAGGGCAATGGGATGTTTTCACAGCACGACCACGGTAATTTCACTTCTCACTGTAACAAAGAGGAAATGAAAGAATTTAAGGAGGTGAGATAAACAAAAACATTCACTGCAGCATTAGGCACCAGGAATAGTGAGGTACTATTTTGAAGGCAAATGTTGCAAATGCTGTGATAACTGGCATTATTTTTGAGTTAGCATTCATGAAGTTTCCCGTTAATTAGGATAGGTTGCCACTGTTGCAGCTGAATTTTAACTCCACAGCGGTTTTTAGCATGCTCTTTTTCTTTGACCTAAATCTGTCTGATTTTTTTTTGTCTTCATTAAAAAGCACAGAACAAAAACACTATTGTGCCTTAGACTGTGTGCCAGCTGATCAAGGAAGTTAGCTTTGCTAAGCAGAGCCATATACATTTTAGTCATCCCAGAAATGGATGCATTCTGCACAATTAAGTGAGATGAGTGTCCACGTGATGGAAATATTAACTGGTTTTGCTTAAACGTGTTTGTAAAGCAGGCAGTCCAGTGAGGGAACAAAAGGGGGGGGGGGCAATATGAAAATGTAATTAGGCATAATAACACTTTAGCTTAGAAAGGAGGAAAGCATTTCTTTTGTAGAAGTAAATTAAATGTCATTAGAATCCAATGTCTTCAGGACACTTCTTCGTTTGTGTTGGTTAACAGTAGCATTTCTTAAGGATGGTTTATTATATATTTGAGGTTATTATTTTAATTTCTTTTTCTAAAATGGGAGATTGTTCAGAAAGGCATAGCTGCAGTTTTGCAGATACTGTACAGTCAGCACTTCCCAGTTCCTCTGGTTAAGATTTCTATTCTAACCACGAGGAAATGGGATACATTTTAAACCGCTGTGCAAATGAACAGCATCCCCTGTATGCCAACACATTCAAGAGAATTGCTAATGATACTTTTAAGGTTCTGTTTTGTTATGTGAAAGTTTATTCTATTGCCTCTCTTTAAAAGACATGTTTTCAATTTAAAACATTCTGGGCTGTTAGTTTTGTTTTGTTGGGGGCTTTGGTTTGGGTTTTGTTTGTGATTTTGGTTGGTTGGTTTTCTTTGTGTTTTGGTTGGTTGGTTGTTTTGTTTGTGATTTGGTTTGGTTTGGTTTGGTTTGGTTGGTTTTTTCCCCATGGAAGCAGACTGAAATAAATTGTCCTTGCAACCCAGTGTTGCTCACAAGTCTTGTCCTCTGAACAAGTCATTAAGCCTAAAGGCCACATAATGCCAAACCAGGAAGAGATGCCTGCTTGCTAGGTGGCTACCAGTTCCTTTATTTAATATGGCTAACGAGTTGGAATTCTAGGAGAAAGGCTGATGTGAAGATCTGAGTGTTTCTCATCAGCCAGGTGAGCCAAACAGGAGGAATGGAATAGAAGTGATTATGAAGGCTTCAGAACAGAAAATATCCTGCAAGCTACAGTGTCCATTGCAAGCCTCATTGGCTGTTGGGTGCTCGAAGATCTTCCAGTCTCCCAGTCCATGCCTATGGACCTGGTTCTCATCTTCTTTTGCAAGATGCAACACTTCTGTAAACATGAGGAGTTACCAGTAACCTTTTTTTAAAAACTTTTCTAATAGCCTCCATTTATTTCTGTCTTAAAAACTCCTTTATGAACCTTTTCATTAGGTGTTTTTCTATGCTGGATCTACAACTCGGTGTCAAACATATATCCATGGATTACCCATAGAGTTTTTCTAAGAATATATGTAGGCACCAGACTGCTTGCTTCTGGATTTTGTTTGCTTGCTACCCTCCTACAGATAAAAACTATGGACAAGTAAAATATCTCTGGAATGCAATGAATGGAGAGCTGCACATAAGAACAATTGCATGCGCACGATCTTGCTGCAGAGTAAGATGTGTGACAAGAGAGAAGTCCCGCTCAACGCTGTCTTTCCTTCTCCCAGCTGGACCAATATCTGTGGATTGAGATACAAAGGTAGAGATTTCCTTTTATCTCCAGAAATATCTGCCATACAGATTGAAGGAAGATGGGGTGCCAGACTGAACTTTTTGGTATCTTGGTTGCATGCACAGAACGCTGATGTAGCCACACCAGCATGAGTTCCGTGAGGTGGATTATTTCTGAAGGTAGGCAAAAAGAAAGGAAGACCTGCTCACACTGTTTCAGGATTGTTTTGTCACATCTTTGTTCCATGGTGAGGAACATGTTCACACTCACATGGTGTTAAACTGGTGACCCAGACAAAAAGAGGTATGTGACATCTTACAGTACCCAGGCCACCCAGTTTCCTTCTCGTTGCTTTTATTTTCCTGAACATTTCCCGCCTCCTTCATGACATCTAGTTTTAGATGGCATGTTGCTTTTAGCATGTTAGGGGTTCATGTGTGCTGATGATCAAGTAGCCTCATTTAAATGTTGGCTGTGCTGTTTCAGATATGATTGCATGATATTTATCATGAATGTATGTTGCCTGACACAGGCTGCCCAGGGTGGTTGTGGAGTCTCCCTCTCTGGAGATATTCAGGACCTCCCTGGCTGAGTTCCTGTATGACCTGGTATAGGTGATCCTGGTTTGGCAGGGGGGTTGGACTAGATTATCTCTTGAGGTCCCTCCCAGCCCCTAATATTCTGTGATTCTGTATTTTGTTATACTTTCTATATTTTGTCCTTTTAAAAAAATCTGACTTGTCTGATGGTTTTGTCTTTTATTGTTTGCTTTGTTGGTTGGTTGGTTTGGGAGGGGTTAAAGTTTGGGTGGGGATTTTTTTAAGTGCTCATTCCTAGAGATTTTCTAGTTAGCTAAGCACAGGCACAGCTGACATAATCTCATGTTAGTGCTAGTCCTTGCTTTGAGTGGGTTACACTTGATGACCTCTAGAGGTTTTTCTGTAACTAGAGTGTCAGGTAATGATAGGACTAGGGGGAATGGAACAAAACTAGAAATGGGTAGATTCAGATTGGATGTTAGGAAGAAGTTCTTCCCCATGAGGGTGGTGAGACACTGGAACAGGTTGCCCAGGGAGGTGGTGGCAGCCTCATCCCTGGAGGTTTTTGCAGCCAGGCTGGATGTGGCTGTGAGCAACCTGCTGCAGTGTGAGGTGTCCCTGCCCATGGCAAGGGGGTGGAACTAGATGATCCTTGAGGTCCCTTCCAACCCTGAACATTCTGTGATTCTATAAATAAAAGTAATGGACAACCTTGATTCTGTCCCTGACCTTGACTTATTTTGGAATTGTATGCAAGTCATTTTATCACTTTGTGCATTTTCTGCCTGCAGACTAGATGAACTAAAACTAGATGATCCTTGAGTTCCCTTCCAACCCTAACAACTCTATGAGCCTATGATTCTATGATTCTGCAAACTATTATTTCTATGATTCGTCATGTATTAGTTATTTTCTGTGTATCAAAGGTGGCCATATCTTCATATGCTTTCTGTGACTTCTTAACAGGCTTGTGATGGTGGGAGAAGTCAGTTTCTGCTGCAGGTTGAGATACTCAAGAGACACACACTCCTGTTAATGGCACAGATTGCCTATTTCACATGCTGTTAGTAAAAATCAGACTGCTTCTGTAGTTGGTGCCTGGTCTTTCCCCCAGGAAAAAAATGCTTGCATGCTCACAGTGATGGGGGAGACCTGAGAAATTCTATCTTCAGATGAGTTTCTGTCGTTGACTGAAAGCATCACATTTTGTGCTCAGATCTGTGAGGGTATAGTTAGATTAAATGGAAAAATAGCAGAGAGGAAGAAAAGAAATTACCTCACTGGAAAGAAGGGGGTAGCAATGGACAGTAAAAGTAGAACTTAATTCACAGGGGTTTGTGCTGTGCTGTGCTAGCTGCAATGCTGGCAAAGGAGAGGAATTAATTGAGACTGGTAGTTGTGATCTGGACCCTTAATATTTGTTTGTAAAGAACTTTGCAGAACTGTAAATGAGATACATGTATTGTTGTATGAGTGTGTCCAGAGAGGGGCAATAAAGTTGGCGAGGGGCTTGGAACACAAGCCCTATGAGGAGAGGATGAGGGAGCTGGGGTTGCTTAGCCTGGAGAGGAGGAGTCTCAGGGGGTGACCTTATTGCTCTCTCCAACTACCTGAAAGGAGGTTGTAGCCAGGCGGAGGTTGGTCTCTTCTCCCAGGCAGCCAGCACCAGAACAAGAGGACACAGTCTCAGGCTGTGCCAGGGGAGGTTTAGGCTGGATGTTAGGAAGAAGTTTTACACAGAGAGAGTGATTGCCCATTGGAATGGGCTGCCCGGGGAGGTGGTGGAGACACCCTCATTGGAGGTGTTCAGGAGGAGACTTGATAGGGTGCTTGGTTGCATGGTTTAGTTGATTAGGTGGTGTTGGATGATAGGTTGGATGTGATGATCTTGAAGGTCTCTTCCAACCTGGTCTGGTCTATTCTATTCTATTCTATTCTATTCTATTCTATTCTATTCTATTCTGTTCCGTTCCATTCTATTGGGCTAAGTTGTGGTGTCACACTGAAATTGCCTCTGCTAGACGCTGTACCTGTGCACTTTCACATGGCAAGAGATAAATAGATTGGAGATGAGCAAAATGGAAAAAAGGAGAATCAGTTGGGGAATGCCAAAAGCTGATTAATGAGCTGAAGATAAAAAAATGAATTAAATTTAAATGCCTATCTTGGCTAAGTGAGAGACAGATGGAAGAAATCTACAAATTTTAGGGGTGTGAAAGCTCTCCTAGAATATGTACATCTGTTGAAATCAAAATATTTTACAAAAGCAGGTCAACTGCAGGAGATGTTTGCTTCAAAAACAAATAAAGAAGCCTGTCAGAACACATTCCAGTGCTTTGGAATACATTATCTTTAATTTTTGGTTTTGAACTAATTATTTTGATTTTTTTTTTTTTTTTTAATCTCCCATGAGTTCTTTAGAAAGAAGTGCAAACAACACACAAATATCAACCCAAGAACCATGGAATTTTCCTTCCAAGGTTATTTGGCCTGTTTCAGTTTTGCTGTAATTTGGAGCGAGGCCAGAGTATAAAGGCTTCGGAAATTGCTGTGAGCCGTTCAGCTCCCAGGAGGCCTGAGAAGGAGTGGTGGTGTCAAGCCACTGCACCTAGTATCTCTTGAGATGCAGAGGCACAACTAATTGCCAGTAGCCAGACTACAGCTCATTAGCTTTGCACTCCACATTGCAAGGCACTAAATCATGGAATCATAGAATCAGCCAGGTTGGAAAAGACCTCACAGATCACCAAGTCCAACTTATTATCTATTAACCTGACACCTCCTGACAACTAAACCGTGGCTTCAGGTGCCACATCCAATCCTTTCTTGAATACCTCCAGGGATGGTGACTCCACCACTTCCCTGGGCAGAACATTCCAATGGCCAATTACTATTTCTGTGAAAAACTTTCTCCTCACCTTGAGCCTAAACTTCCCCTAGCACAGCTTGAGACTGTGTCCTCTTGTTCTGGTGCTGGTTGCCTGGGAGAAGAGACCAACCCCCTCTTGGCTACAACCTCCTTTCAGGTAGTTGTAGAGAGCAATAAGGTCTCCCCTGAGCCTCCTCTTCTCCAGGCTAAACAACCCCAGCTCCCTCAGACTCTCCTCATAGGGCTTGTGCTTGAGGCCTCTCCCCAGCCTTGTTGCCCTTCTCTGGACATGTTCGAGCCTCTCAATGTCATTCTTGAACTGAGGGGCCCAGAACTGGACACAGTACTCAAGGTGTGGCCTAACCAATGCAGAGTACAGGGGCAGAATGACTTCCCTGGTCCTGCTGCCCATACTATTTCTGATGCAGGCCAGGATGCCATTGGCCTTCTTGTCCACCTGGGCACACTGCTGGCTCATGTTCAAGGGACTTTAACATCCCCCTATGCTTGATGTAAGGGAAGATATTTCTGTTGACACTTTCTGAGGAATCTATAAGCACCTCTCCTATGAGGACAAACTGAGGGAGTTGGGGCTGTTGAGTCTGGAGAAGAGAAGGCTCTGAGGAGATCTAATTGTGGCCTTCCAGTATCTGAAGGGAGCCTACAAGAAAGCTGGGGTGGGACGTTTTAGGGTGTCAGGTAGTGATAGGACTATGGGGAATGGAACAAAAATAGAAATGGGTAGATTCAGATTGGATGTTAGGAAGAAGTTCTTCCCCATGAGGGTGGTGAGACCTTGAACAAGTTGCCCAGGAAGGTGGTAGAAGCCTGATCCCTGGAGGTTTTTGCAGCCAGGCTGGATGTGGCTGTGAGCAACCTGCTGCAGTGTGAGGTGTCCCTGCCCATGGCAGGGGGTTTGGAACTGGATGATCCTTGAGGTCCTTTCCAACCCTAACAATTCTATGCTTCTAAGATACTTATTAGAGCTTTTCTCTCTGCTTTCCTTTTTCTGCAAGATCTATTATCCCAAGTGTCTGGGATAAGTGATGACTGGTATGCCTTGCAAGAAAGAACTTGGTTCTGCTATTGGCTATTAACTATCTGGTTTTACCTCACTGAGACATTCTTTATGTGTTTGTATACAAAGAGTGCTGTGGTACAGTCTGGTGTTTGAGTGTTTGAGGTGTTTAGTGCTGAAAAAGTTATTGCTCTTGCAGGTATTCACAGAAAGTGTCTTGGAAAAATGGTTTCTGTCACTGTAAACTTAATACAGTCCATGACAAATCTTTTTCATGCTGTTTTGGGTTTCTAACACACATTATTTTTTGTCTTTCATTATACAATACAATACAATACAATACACCAGGTTGGAAGAGACCTTCAAGATCATCACATCCAACCTATCAACCAATCCAACCCACCTAAATACAATACAATACAATACAATACAATACAATACAATACAACCCACCTAAACAACTAAAAAACTAAATTATGTCTTGTATTAAGAGAAGCACTTAGTTAGGACCTCATTTAGAAGTCAAATAATGGAATGAGGGTTTGAACTGGGCACCAAAAAACGGAGAAAAGCGGCTTGTAATTGTCATCCTTCTGGTTTTGCAGAGCAACCTTTGGATTCTTGTGGTACATGGAATTTAGCATGAGCCATTCAGCAGCTTTTGGTCTACTCTGCTGCAGTGCTGCTGTTGCTGTGAAACCCATGCTCAGGGACTTTTTTTTCTATTCAGGCACACACATGACTCCCACTGTGGGTAACTGGTTTTGTATGGGTAGCATAGGAGGAAGACTTCTCTTAAGCATTTACAAAGACACTGCTTCACAAAGTGCAGTAGGTAGCTACTTTAGAAGTGGGGAAGTGTTGTGTGTTTTTTTGGTTGTTTGGGTGGGGTTTTTTGTTGTTTTGTTTTCTTTTTTATTTTTAATAATTGATGAGTTAATCTTTTTTTAGACTTAGTGACCTTTAAAGTAGCAGATACAAATTACTGTGTGGCTCAAAGACATCATATGGCCATTTGAAGTGCTACTCAAGAGCATTTTCTACATTCAAGATCAGTGGCCACTTACTGATCTCACTTGCAATGGAAATGCCTTTTGAGATACTATCTAGGAAAAAAAAAGTAATACAGTTGTGCTTTTTATCACTGTAACTGGGATTCTGTTGTATTAATGGGATTAAATGCTTTGGAACTATAAAGTACTCTTGAAATTCAAATAAATCACATGAGAGAGGGAAAGGAAAAGAAAGCTTTAGTGTTTCTATACTTATGGAGAGAAAATACTGAAGGGTTATTGTGTCTTTAACAGATGATTCAGCATAGTTTCATAATTTCAGTTAGGGTTGGAAGGGACCACAAGGATCATCTAGTTCCAACCCCCCTGCCAGGGGCAGGGACACCCCACACTAGATCAGGCTGGCCAGAGCCTCATCCAGCCTGGTCTTAAACACCTAGCATCAGAAATAGTGTAGCCAGCAGGAGCAGGGAAGTCATTGTCCTCCTGTACTCAGCACTGTTTAGGCCACACCTTGAGGACTGTGCCCAGTTCTGGGACACAGAAATTAAGAAAGATGTTGAGTTGCTGGAACATGTCCAGGGAAGAGCAACAAGGCTGGTTAGGGGTTTGAAGCACAAGCCCTGTGAGGAGAGGCTGAGGGAGCTGGGGTTGTTTAGCCTGGAGAAGAGGAGGCTCAGGGGAGACTTTATTGCCATCTACAACTCCCTGTAGCCAGGTGGGAGTTGGTCTCTTCTTCCAGGCAACCAGCACCAGAACGAGAGCACCACCTCCAGGGACAGTGACTCCACCCCCTTCCTGGGCAGCACATTCCACTTCTAAAGATTTCTAATGATGAAACATGTAACAACCAATTCATAAAGAACTCACTACATGTGGGAAGATTCAGTGTTCATAAGGCAACCTGTGACAAAACAAGAGGACACAGTCTCAAGCTGTGCCAGGGGAGGTTTAGGCTGGATGTTAGAAAGAAATTCTTCCCAGAGAGAGAGATTGGCCATTGGAATGGGCGGCCCAGGGAGGTGGTGGAGTCACCACCACTGGAAGTGTTTAAAAAGAGACTGGATGAGGCACTTAGTGCCATGGTTTAGTTGATTAGATGGTGTTGGGTGATAGGTTGGATTCATAGATCTCAAAGGCCTTTTGCAACCTGGTTAATTCTGTATTCTGTATTAGCATACATAACATGGCAATTTGCAAAAGCTGAGGATTGCATTACCATCTGAGTTGCAGTTAGAGCTACAGCTGCAAAAAGCACAAACCCTGGAGCTGTCTTCAAAATGAGACATTAAGAAATTCAGAATGTAGGTTTTTCTGCTTTCTTAATAAAATGTGTTTGGGGTTTGTTAGTGAAAAAGACCAAGATTCAGCCAAATAGGAGGGAAAAAAAGCATTCTCTACAAAAAGCATCTATAACTTTATGTAATATCACCTGAGTGGATTGCTTAGGTGCCTCCTATAAGCTCTGTTTTGTCAAACTTTAGCTCTTTGTGCAGACAAAGAGGTTTTCTAATAATAGATGTGAAGGGGGTGCCAGAAATCTATGCCAGTCTAATCACAAAACAAGTTACGAGCTCAGCTTTATTTAGGACTGAGAGCAATGCAACAACAAGAGGAGGGCTATTAAAGTTTACTAAATTTGTCTAACAGTATCAGCCAGAAGTAAGTTTTTCCACAATGTGTTCTTTATGAAATATGCACAATCTGGAGCTAGTTTGCTTTCAGCTTTCTCCTGTGAGAAGTAGCCCTTTATTTGTCATTAAATGTCGAGATCAAATGCATTATAAAGTGCTTAAGGAGATATTTCATGCAGCAGCAGGAAGCAATGTGTGCTCCTGTTGTGATGCTTTTGCACCCATGAGAGAAAATGTTCTCTTTTAATATGTAAATATTGAATGTGTAAAATGTATGTAGAAGTGCTGTAGTAAGATCCTAAGAGGTCCAGTTCAAGGCTTTGCTCATCAAAATGTCAACACATGAGGTGCAGATGAGCTCCTCTAGAACAGGTAAGTCAAGCAATTGTGGTACATCAAGCATGGTCATGAAAGAATCTCTTCATAGCAGTGAAGACACGTGTCTCAGCCACCTTTTAAATAGTAGGGGATTTAACAGACTTTTAGCTGCCCTCAGGGCTACCATCTGTGATGAAGGGGACTTTTTGTTGGCAATATGATGCTGGGAAGGTACGCTATTAGCTGACTTTCTCCTGTCTGATCATGGACCTGGAAGGTGGCTGTGGTGGTGGTCTCTCCGTGGGGCTAGGTCCAGGGCTGCTGGGTAATACACCAAAGTCATAGGCATTTGTATACTAACTAATCCTGATCTAAAAACCAGTACAGGTTAGGAGGTGATCTGCTGGAGAGCAGCCCTGTGGAGAAGCACCTGGGAGTCCTGGTGGATAACAAGCTATCCATGGGTCAGCAATGTGCCCTTGTGGCCAAGAGAGCCAATGGGATTCTGGGCTGCATTAGGAGGAGTGTGTCCAGCAGATCAAGGGAGGTTCTTCTGCCCCTCTACTCTGCCCTGGTGAGACCTCACCTGGAATAGTACATCCAGTTTTGGGCTCCCCTGTTCAAGAGGGACAAGGATCTGCTGGAGAGAGTCCAACAGAGAGCTACCAGGATGATTAAGGGACTGCAGTATGTTCCCTAGGAGAAAAGGGTGAGAGCCCTGGGGCTCATTAGTCTGGAGAAGAAAAGACTGAGAGGGGATTTAATAAATGTGTATAAATATCTGAGGGCTGAGTGTCAAGAGGGAGGGGACAGACCCTGCTCAGTTGCCCCCTGGGATAGGACAAGGGGTAATGGATATGACCTACAGCACAGGAGGAACTTCTTAACTGTGAGGGTCACTGGGACAGGCTGCCTAGAGAGGTTGTGGAGTCTCCTCTGCAGACTTTCAAGCCCCATCTGGATGTGTTCCTGTGTGACCTGTGCTGGATTCTATGGTCCTGCTCTGGCAGCGGGGTCGGACTCGATGATCTTTGAAGGTCCCTTCCAGCCCCTAACGTCCTGTGATCCTATGAACCCTTCACAGAGCAGGTCCATGTTACTCAGAGTAACATGATTCCTGAATTATCATAGCCTTTTCTCAATATGTGCTTTAGGAATGCCATCAAATATGAGTCTGAGGTATGCAGAGGCCACACCTTTTCTGCAAATGTGCTGCCAAGGTGAATAGAACAGGATAGAATAGAATGGAATGGAATGGAATGGAATGGAATGGAATGGAATGGAATGGAATGGAATGGAATAGAATAGAATAGAATAGAATAGAATAGAATAGAATAGAATAGAATAGAATAGAATAGAATAGAATTAACCAGGTTGGAAAAGACCTTTGAGATCATCAAGTCCAACCTATCACCCAACACTATCTAATCAAATAAACCATGGCACCAGGCTTCCCATCCAGTCTCTTCTTAAACACCTCCGGTGATGGTGACTCCACCATCTCCCTGGGCAGCACATTCCAATGGGCAATCACTCTTTCTGGGAAGAACTTCCTCCTAACATCCAGCCTAAAGCTCCTGATTGCTCTTGATGGCTGGCCTTCAGAGTAAAGTGCCATGCACAGGCACACAGCTGTAGTCTTGCCATAGCCATGCACAGGCACACAAATGCCTACACTGGAAGCTATAATGTGAAGGTAAGGAATAATACTTACTGTAGATATTCTCAAACAAGTAAAAAAACCCAATTAGTTAATGGTATTTTGACTATGTGGAGGCCATAGAAAATGTGTTCTCTTAGTGATTGGGGATTTTAATTTTTGAACCTTTATCTTCTGTGTCTGTTGCTGATCTTTCCATGAGTCACTGAATTGCTGCCTCACACAAGCCTTCCTGGAAGGGAGCTGAAGCTGTGAAGCAGTCCTGAAGCCCGTGGATAAGCAAAGGAAGCATTCTAAAAGAGATAGTGACTACTCTGTTGCAAACATTGGCTTGCCCTTGTGTCTGTCAAAGATTGCTGCAGTATCTTGCCTCTGTTCAGTACTAGGCAGAGCAACTGAGTTCTGTAAGCAGCATTCTTTCTTAAAGCCTTACTAGTCTTTCAGCACTATTTTTGTACTAGAGAAGTCCTGAAAGGCTTTTTCTTCAGAACATGGAGAAAGATTTTACAACTACCTGAAGGGAGGTTGTGGCCAGGTGGGGGTTGGTCTCTTCTCCCAGGCAAGCAGCACCAAACAAGAGGACACAGTCTCAAGCTGTGCCAGGGGAGGTTTAGGCTGGATGTTAGGAAGAAGTTCTTCATAGAAAGAGAGATTGGCCATTGGAATGTGCTGCCCAGGGAGGTGGTGGAGTCACTATCACTGGAGATCACAATATAACAGTATCACAGTATCACCAAGGTTGGAAGAGACCTCAAAGATCATTGAATCCAACCTGTCACCACAGACCTCACGACTAGATGATGGCACCAAGTGCCACATCCAGTCCCCTCTTGAACAACT
>CM037636.1:9381399-9425679 GCA_015227895.2 Colaptes auratus
TGGTGGGAAAAAAAATCACTTGATATGCTGAGTAATCGCAGCCTTTCACATCTCCAAGAAAGAACAATTGAAGAAAAGGAGAAAACAGACAGAATGCCTAATCAAAATGGCAAAACAACAGCAGAGCTGACCTTCCCACCCCACTTACCTGAAAAGACACGTTTCAAAGGCTTCAGTTTGACAACTGTCACAAAAGTAAGATCTGAGAAAGTGTCACATGCAACAGAGAGGCAAAATCATTTGCACTTAAAGGGCAATACTGACAGTGAAACAAACACTAATAAAACCAGTTTTGAACTTGCCTTAGCTAAAAAGAAGGCAGCTTCTAATTTTCACAGGAGCTCAGCTAGGGAACAACAGTCTATACAGGGCAAAGAGCCTTACTAAATTGAAGATGGACTATGACAGCCTTCTCAAAGGGATTTATCTATTTACAGCAGCTGTGTTACCAAGCAGAAAGACAAGAGGACTCAAGAGGTCCCTTCCAATCCTATACTCCTCATTTAAGTTTCTACTAAATTGCAGAGGTCACACTGATAAAAGAGCAAAGAGCACCAGTATTCATATAATTCAAAATACATCTTCAAATCTCTCTTCTTCTTCCCCTTTCTCACACACACCTCAGCCCCCTCTGCCTCCATCTGACCCTAAGTCACTAGTGCCAGATAAACTAAGCAGCCTTATTGTTTTCTTCAGGTAAATCACCTCTGCCCTCATACTGAGGTAATTAAAAAGACAGCTTCCAATTCCTTTTCCTTCATTGGCACAGAAAGGATACTATGCAGCTGCACAACAGAAAAAGGCTTGAATTCACACCAGCAGAACCCCTACTTATTGCACTCCAAGACACTACAATGCAAAGCTGAAGGATAACAAAAGCCATACTGGTAAAATACTTCATGTAGAAAAGTAGATATTATTCAACATATTTGTGATAACTAACCACAACATATAATCTAGGAAACAGATTCTACTTCCATTTGCAAGGCAAGTGTATGTCACCACAAGAATGTGCTTGTTTTCACTTCATTAGAACCTCACACCATAAAGGAACTCCCGTGATGGTTGGCAGGCACCAGCTAAGAACTGGCTGCAATGAGAAGTTTCACTTTGGGAGGAGAATCAACTATCAGGAATAGAATAGAATAGAATAGAATAGAATAGAATAGAATAGAATAGAATAGAATAGAATAGAATAGAATAGAATAGAATAGAATAGACCAGGTTGGAAGAGACCTTTCAGTCCAACCTATCATCTAACACCATCTAATCAACTAAACCATGGCACCAAGCACCCCATCAAGTCTCTTCCTAACCACCTCCAGTGATGGTGACTCCACCACCTCCCTGGGCAGCACATTCCCATGGCCAATCTTTCTTTCTATGAAGAACTTCCTCCTAACATCCAGCCTAAACCTCCCCTGAGAAAGCAAAACAGCAGCACCAGCGGCAGCACTGAGACTTGGAAAAATGGATCCCTCAGGAAACTGTCTTGCAAAGGCTGTATACTTTATGTGCTACCTAAGTAAAATGAAAAGCATCTTGGTGCCTGCACCAAGGTGTGAATGACCATTTGGAAATACTTGAAGAAATATTTAGGAAAAAAGAAAAGAAAAAAATGTGAACATGCATGTAGCAACATAGACCCCCAAAATACAGAGCAGTTCCCCTCTCTGAACAGTTGACAGCACCCAAAAGCTCACTTAATGCTCCAACACAAGACAGCTAGCTCAGGAAAGGTGTGCCATGACATGGCCCTTCCTTCTGGGACTCACCATTGCACCCATTTGCACTGCATTCAGGAGGGAAGAGGTAGGGACTTGAGGCACCTATGGCTGCATGGAACCTGCACATTAGGTTGGTGGCAACAGGTGTAAAAGATGTCCTCTGTGGCAAAGTGCAGCAAACGTCTCTGCTGCCTGGCAGGGAAGAGAGAAGTTTGATGGGTCCAGGGAAATGTGGGTTGGTGCTGGTGGGGGGAGGGGAGTTTTGCATAGTGTCTGGTGTTAAGGTGGTGGAAACTGTGAGGGGATGCATTTATGCAATGCAGACAATGTGCCTGAAAATTCTGTCTGGGCTTGATTAAAGGAGAAGTTTCTTCAGGCAGTTACTGATAGGGGAAAAAAGTGCTATTCAACGGAATAGAAGTGGCTCATGACAGCAGTCATATTCTTTACCTAATTTTTGGTAACTCAGGTTGGTGTAATTGACCAAAGTCACTTTTTTTTTTTCTTCCCTTTAGTGAAACTCTATGACAGAAAAACTACAACTGCTCAATCCCTGTTGTAACTGGAGCCTGCACTTTAGTTCTCTCGTGAAGAAGACGATGGAGGACAATTCACATGACTTATTGTAGGGAGCAGTATTGCCTAACTAACCTTTTACTTGATTGAGCACTAAAGTGATTCATGGGAGCAAATCACTGAACCTAAAAGCTGCTTATTGAAAAGTAAAGAAAAATAGGAGGCAAAATTGAGTGGCTTTATATGGTGCCCTCACATCTTGAAGCTAGTCCAAAACTCAATGAAAACTACTGACATCAAGGGAAACTCATTATGAAGAAGGAACATGATGTTATAAATGGCAGAGGACAAGTAAAGTTCCTCCAAAAGGCTGCTGGTCCTGGTGAGGAGGTACATACTCACTATATAGGCTATTTCTGAACAAATAATTTTTCCATAAATACAGTTTAAAGTTTTCTGAGATGCTAAAATGAGTCATTGCTGCTCTTAGCCAAGCTCTCCCCCACTAATTGCATTACAGCTGCTATTAACCAATTCCCCGGCCTCTCCAGCTTCCACAGTGGTTTGAAAGCCTGATAATGTTTTTCATTCTGTTTTCTTCTGACAGAAGCAAAAGCATTTCCTTTCCTACATCATTACACAGGCTACAGACAGCCTGACGCAAAGCTTCTACAGATCATATATTTAATGCATGTGAAGTCAGTGAAGTCTTCCAGGCTAGTCCAGAGTTGCCTGAGGATAAACAAAGGCAAAGGCTAGGAGCTGTGTGGATATAGATTTAACATACAATCTGCTTACCTAAGGATCTCTCCATTTTAACAGGACCCTTTTCTGTTATCCTTGGTTGTAATTAGAGTATTTTTTCTCAAAACTTTTTGGTGAGCATTGAGAAAAATTAATGTAGTAAGTGGAGTCAAACCCAGTGTCAGGTAAGGTGCAGGTGCAGGTATGGTTATATGCATGAAGACAAAACAGGGAAAAAATCCCAAAGACTGTGGAAAAAAAAATACTATCATCCCATCACACCATTCTCTTTCTCCCTCTCTCCTAAATTTATTTTTGTTTACTTGAATATTGCTTCCAACTCTCTCTGGCCTTTCCACAGGCTTCCCCTTGTTTCTCAAAATCAACCTCTCATTTTCTTTAACTTTCATCCTATCTCTATTCCTCCAAGCATCTATCTGACTCATCAAGTTTTGCTGCCTCTTAAATACAACAGCCAGGGCAATTACTCAGTTGAGGAAGCCAGTCATTCTCCTTTCAAACCTATCAGAATCACTCCTATCACTCAGCATCAAAAATTCCCCCCGAAATTTCCATTTCACTCTACCTTCTTCCCTGCTCCCACTCCCCGAAACTCTGTATCGGAGCAAGCCTCACTCAAATAGCTGACATACTTTTCAATCTTACTTCATATCCATCATAATCCGTGATTATGTATTAGCCTAAACTGTAAAGCTCTACAATAATACAGAGCAACTGCTATGCAGCTGTCAGTCTTGAAAAGCTGCTAAATAACACTACCCCAAGTTCAGTATTTGTCTCGCAAAACAAGCGTGGGGTTTTTTTGCTTCGACTGAAAAAAGCAACTTAAAAAACTTCAGCTGGGCTGAACAACAACCTTAGGCTGCCAGAACAGTGAATAAATAGCCTCTTCCCACTTTAACAAGGTACGAACTATGATGCTCACACATACATTGCTTTAAATGCAAATATTCATATTATTTGGTGCTACTATTTCAGCAAGAATGAATGCACTTCTTCCTCAAAGCACATGAGCCAGCATGTGCCCAGTGTGGCCAAAAAGGCCAAATGGCATCCTGACCTGCATCAAGAATAGTGTGGCCAGCAGAGCAGGAAGTCATTCTGCCCCGTACTCTTCATGGTTAGGCCACACCTTGAGTCCTGTGTCCAGTTCTGTGCCCCTCAGTTTAGGAAGGACATTGAGACTCTTGAACGTGTCCAGAGAAGGGCAACAAGGCTGGTGAGAGGCTTTGAGCACAAGCCCTATGAGGAGAGGCTGAGGGAGCTGGGGTTGTTTAGCCTGGAGAAGAGGAGGCTCAGGGGAGACCTTATTGCTGTCTACAACTACCTGAAGGGTGGTTGCAGCCAGGAGGGAGTTGGTCTCTTCTCTTAAGCAACCAGCACCAGAAGAAGAGGACAGAGTCTTAAGCTGCACCAGGGGAAGTTTAGGCTCGAGGTGAGGAGGAAGTTCTTCACTGAGAGAGTCATTTGCCATCGGAATGTGCTGCCCAGGGAGGTGGTGGAGTCACCAGCTCTGGAGGTGTTCAAGAGGGGATTGGAAGTGGCACATGGTGCCATGGCCTAGTCATGAGGTCTGTGGTGACAGGTTGGACTTGATGACCTTTGAGGTCTCTTCCAACCTTGGTGATTCTGTGATTCTGTAAGCAAGAAGAGGTAGCTGGTCCTGGTTTGTGGGAAATTAATTGAGTAATTCTCTCTGTCGTTATTTCTTGTATGGATTTGTTGTTTAAAAAGGAAAAAACATTGCTTTTCTGGTACATCAAAAGGTCTGGCTACAAAGTTGCAGACCACTTATGCTACCTTCCTGAATACTAACAGTCCAGGTTAACCCAATAACATTTGCAAAGGGTTTATAATTTTTTTCCAGGGTTTCTACTGAAAATCTGGAAAGTGAGAATCGGGGTATATCAAACAATCATTTAAATTAATATCACTTCTCTCTCTCCCTGAGTGCATCCCATTCTGTCACAAATGGAATGTGTCTACAAGAAGGAGAGTCTGTGCCACAAATTCCAGGAATGTCTGACTACAGCAACTCTTGAGAATGGCACTTGGCTCCTTTACAGTACATATACAAGGGGACCAGGTGGATTATAACATCTGGGTTCAGCACAGCACAATTGGAGAGACTTAAAGGACAGCTTCAGTCTCTGATTTCCGTGCAGTGTTGTCTTGTGTTTTAAATGGGAGAAACCAGTTGTGGGTATTTAGATTCAGATTGGATGTTAAGAAGAAGCTCTTCCCATGAGGCTGGTGAGACACTGGAACAGGTTGCCCAGGGAGGTGGTAGACGACCCATCCCTGGAGGTTTTTAAGGTCAGGCTGGATGTGGCTCTGAAAAACCTAGTATGAGGGGTCCCTGCCCATGGCAGAGTGGGTAGAACTAGATGATCCTTCAGGTCCCTTCCAACCTTAACAATTCTATGGTTCTGTGATTTCACCGTGGGACCAGGTCTGCCTGATGCCATGTCAGAGGGGTTGAGCAGCAGCCCAGCTCTCTGCAAGTCCTCTGCTTACCAACCAAATGCAGACGTGCTGCTTCTTCCAGAAGCTTTATGTAACACCTACTGAAGTTCCTAGAGAACTCAGTGATGATAAAAGTGACAATCCCCTCTCAGAAAAACTGTTTTCCTGGGAGGCCTGAGGCCTTTAGTGGCTTGAAGTTCTTGTGGTATAAGTAGGCAATAAAAATTTGCACATGCATTGATATCACAATGCCAACTCTTTTCTGCATAAACTCCTCATTGAACCAACTCTTCCTAGCTGCTTGCCCCTGCTATTCAGCAATGCATGACAGAATATAGGCACTTTAGACAACAAGCACCATTTCCCTTGTGTTTATTCTTCCTTGTGACCTCCTGCTCTCTGAAGAAACAGCTGTGATGCCACACAGCAGCTGCATGCTGAAAAGGCAGAAAGATACAACCTAAAGACATTTCTACCCTACTAGACTCCCATCTCAGCACCAAAGTTTCTCTTTAAACATGAGAATCTGCACTGTAATTTTTTGTATCCTACACTACAGGCTCAACATTTTCACCTTTTCACAGTCCATGGAAATGTCTATGCTGTCTCTTAGCTTTAAATATGTAATGCTGCAGAATCTAGAGGGTCCACCTGAGTCAGACAGATGACAGAAAAAATACTCTCCTTGCAGACTCATACTCTTTCATGTCAGAGTGACGTACAGGTAGTTACTGCAGTACAGTCCAGCAGCATATGGACCACAGGCCAAATTCCTTTCTGCTGTATGTTAGAAAGGCTCAGCCACTTGACTTCAAATAACCCATGCCATTTCATTCCAGCAAAGCTTTGCCCAGGGGTCTTGCAAACCCTTTTGATCAAAGCACTGAAAGGGCAGTAATTCTTGAGCTTGGATGAAGTAACATGCTGGGTCTATGGCTCATAAGAAAGCAAAAGCTGCTGATTTTACTGTTAAAAAGGCCTTTGTCTGAGAGATAGAAAAAAAAACCCAAAACAACACAGAGTGTTGTCAAACAATAAGCATGTATATTATGGTTACAAATTACAAATTATTCACTTCTAAGCTCATACAAGGCCAAACTTATGGATGACAGGACATAGCAAATCTCTGTATGGATGACAGGACATAGCAAACCTCCAGGGGAGGTTTAGGCTGGGTGTTAGGAAGAAGTTCTTCACAAACAGAGAGACTGGCCATTGGAATGGGCTGCCCAGGGAGGTGGTGGAGTCACCATCACTGGAGGTGATCAGGAGGAGACTTGATAGTTTGCAGTTTGGGCTGAGTGCCCTCTGCTACGTGAGGTGCTTCCTGTGTCCAGAGGTCCAGCCCAGTGGGTGGACACAGGAAACTAGGTATTTCTACCATAATTCTCTGCACCACCACTATCAGATCCAGTGCGAGGTCTGGCACCTCCTCTTTCTTCCCTGCGGTTGCCTGGTAACTGGGGGAGATGTTGTCTCCCAGCGATGGGCCTGGCTAGGCCCAAGGCCATGGAGGGATGGGCAGTCTCAGATCTGGCCAGCTGAGACTAGCCTACAGTGGGAAGGGGGGAAGAAGGAGCCCTGGGGGTCTAGGATGTACCCCCAGGTCAGGATGGGACACTTCTGGGTCTCTTTTGGGATTTTCATTTGTCACTGTGCTTCTGGCTCTCTCGGTAAACATTCCCTGCTTTTTCATTTAAACTTTCCATCACTTCTGCAATCCGTTTGTCTGAGTTGTTATTTTTGCCCGTGGTGGGGAGGGGGGCTGCCTCAACCCATTACATTAGGGTACTTAGTTGCATGGTTTAGTTGATTAGGTGGTGTTGGTTGATAGGTTGGATGCGATGATCTTGAAGGTCTCTTCCAACCTGGTCTATTCTATTCTATTCTATTCTATTCTATTCTATTCTATTCTATTCTATTCTATTCTATTCTATTCTATTCTATTCAAAGGGCCACTGTGATGGCAGGGGAAATCCCAGGCTGCCAGTTAGATTAAGTCACAGGGACTTCTTATACAGAATGCTATATATTAAACTAGCTATTATCATTCAAGGAAAATCATGAGCTTCATGCAAACAAATCCTTCCTTAAAAGCAAAATCACATTTCTTTTAATACAATACAATACAATATAATACAATACAATAAACCAGGTTGGAAGAGACATTCAAGACCATTGCGACCAACCTATAACCAATCCAACCCACCTAAACAACTAAACCATGGCACCAAGCACCCCAGCAAGTCTCCTCCTGAACACCTCCAATGATGGTGACTCCACCACCTCCCCGGGTGGTCCATTCCAATGGGCAATCACTCTCCCTGTGTAGAACTTCTTCCTAACATCCAGCCTAAACCTCCCCTGGTGCACCTTGAGACTGTGTCCTCTTGTTCTGGTGCTGGCTGCCTGGGAGAAGAGACCAAACTCCACCTGTCCACAATCTCCCTTCAGGGAGTTGTAGAGAGCAATAAGGTCACCCCTGAGTCTCCTCTTCTCCAGGCTAAGCAACCCCAGCTCCCTCAGCCTCTCCTCATAGGCCTTGTGTTCCAAACCTCTCACCAACTTTGTTGCCCTTCTCTGGACACCTTCCAGCAAGTCAACATCCTTCCTAAACTGAGGGGCCCAGAACTGGACACCGGACTCGAGGTGTGGCCTACCAGTGCAGTGTACAGGGGCAGGATGACCTCCCTGCTCCTGCTGGCCACACTGTCCTGATGCAGGCCAGGATGCCATTGGCCCTTTGGCTGCCTGGCACCCTGCAGGCTCATGTTCAGCCTCCCATCGACCAGCATCCCCCAGGTCCCTCTCTGCCTGGCCGCTCTCCAGCCACTCTGACCCCAGCCTGTAGCACTTGTGGTGGGGTGAGAAAGTTCCCTCCCCACACACAGGGAAAGAAACCCAGCTAGCTCAGTCGGAAAGCAATGAAAGCTATATTTACAAGCATAAATGGAATGCAATGATATATACACAAATATACAATATTTACAATATATACAGGAAATATAACAATGAACACAATGCAGAAAACCTTTTCCCTCCAGCCGGCCAGGGGGGTTCCCTGAACCCCCCTCTCTCCCTCCCCACCTCCCCTTTTTCCCAAAAAGGGTTAGAAGAAGAGAGAGAAGGCAATTAAGAAGGAAAAAGTCTGTTAGCTAAAAAGACATGCAAAATTAGTTCTCTTATCTGGTTAGCTGTTAACTCAAGGCCGTTCCTGCTTCAGCAAGAGAGAAGCACAGACTGCACCCAGCTGAACCCAGACCAGACACAGACTGAACCAACAGAACCCAAACTCCAAACTGCACCCACAAGCACCAATGAAATTAGTTTAGACTATCTTGTTTTTGTTCAAATATCAAAAACATTCAGCCAGAGTGTTCAGCAACTGTCTCTTTCTTAAAGGCATAGCATCAACCGGTCACAGCACTGCATGGGGTTGCTGTGGCCAATGTGCAGAACCCGGCACTTGGATGTGTTCAATCTCATGCCCTTGGACTCTGCCCATCTGTGCAGCCTGTCGAGGTCCCTCTTCAAAACCTCTCTGCCCTCCAGCAGATCAACTTCTGCCCCCAGCTTGGTGTTGTCTGCATATTTCCTGATGATGGACTCAAACAAGTAGCTCAACAAGTAGCAATATCATCCTCAAAAAAATATTTTAAAAGGCATTACCAAGGATTTGATTTCTTACAACTTTCTGGAACAGCATGTTCCTGTTAGCCACCAAGAGAAAAGCAAACAAACCAACCCCAATCAAAACAACTCAAAGAAATAAGAAACAGCAGCAAAAAAGAAGATGCAACAGCTGAAAAATATTAGGGCAATTACAAACTTGCCAACAAGACAGAGACATAAAACAGAAAGTAGTTTTTGTACTCATGTATCCTGATATGGTTCTGTGAAGACCTCTTCTTCTCAGAAGTTTCTATTGCAATTGCTGCTTGAGGCTGTTCCCTCTTGTTCTGTAACTTATTACCCGTGAGAAGAGACCAGCACCAGCCTCTCCACAACATCCTTTCAGGTTATATGTTTACAATGCATGTATATGCATACAATGGTATAGAGAAGTAAATTAAATACCTTCAACAGAGCATAATTAAACTCTATTTAACATTACTGTTAAATAATTGTATCTATAATTGTGTCTATATACCATATTTAGGTGAAACCTCCGAAGACAAGAGAACCTATTTTTCCTGCTCAGTTTACCACCAACAGCTGAAATTAACATGAGTGTGAGTTCAAGCTCCCAAGCAGAAATAAAACCCAAGCTATTTCATCCAGCAACAGTCTGGCAGAACTTCTTTGTGAAATTACTCTAAGGGAGAATTTTAGCAATGTAGTTTGGTAAAGAATGTTTTTCCCCTTTGAGTTCCTGCTGAAGAGGAAGTTTGGGCCCCATGCAAATGGGTATGCCTGAATATGAAAAAACAAATGGCAGGAAATGCTTGTTCAGTGGCTGTTGAAGCTCATTTCTTACTCTGCCTTTGTAGTCTCACAAACTCCACCTCATCAACAAGCTGCTCAATTTCAGGAACCACAGTGACACTTAAACACCACCTATGCCCCAAAATGTCAGATCTGCAGAGCATACACCCCACAGGCATAGGTAGATTTGCCCCTCTCAGAGAATACCCTTGTTTTCACACCTGCAGCTGAAAGAGGTAGCATACTGTACTACACAAGAACACTGCTAGAGCGCTCACTTGAGAGTAAGCGATCTCATTTCCAGGCTTTCCCCACCCTGAGGCAGCCTGGATGCCCCCTTTCCAGCAGAACTACAAGCTCCTCTGGGAAACAGGAATGGAAAGCAGTCCACTAGTTCCTCTACAATCCTGCTAGAGGAAAGCTGCAAATTTCATGCATCTGGCAGAAAGCCTTGTGAGATGATAGCACAGTCCAGAGGCTGGCAGCTTGGTAAGGAGGGGAAGCCCTCAGTTTCACACAAGCAATCCCACATATCTGCCGGGCTGCGATGATGACCACAAAGCCTGATGAGTCCCTTTAAAACAGCCCTGCTGTGGGGACCTACCTCTGACGAGGATCCTGGACTCTGCAGCTTATAGCCACTGGGCTCTACTCAGCCATTCCTATGGGCTATTTCAAGACAGTTTCTGCTGTGTTTGCAGGTTTCCACCCAATTCTGGCATGCACTGCAGAGGGAGATTGTGTGTCCCAGCCCTCTGTCTTTATTGAGCCTTCCTGGGACGGGCTACTGAAGACACCTGCTTCAGCCCTAAATATGACAGCAGAGAAGCTCAGAGACTACATCCTGCCCTTTGTTCCCACATGTAAAGCATTTCTGGCCCAACACTGTAAATGCTTCACCGTTCTCCCACCAACTGCAGTGGGAAGTGTATTGCATCTTCCATATGCTGATTGAAATTTACTCCCTACCTTGCAGATGAGGATAAAAATGTTGTCCTTGTGATAAATTTCCTTACTATAAGATTACAGACACTAGCAACAATGAAGGAAAAGGTACTGCACTGCTCAGACCATAGAATGTAAACCATAAATCACTGCAGTAACATGATAATACATTAAATTTTAATTAAATTTACATCAGCAATTATACTGAAAGCAAAGCAACAAAAAAAAAACACCCAAACCAAACCAAACCATTAGCAAAATTTCCCTTCCCTAACTGGTGAGCAAGGCAAAATTTCTCCCTGCCTGGAGAGCAAGGCAAAGTCCAGTCAGCCTTCAAATTTACACAGATCCTATCAAAGAAAGTGCAGCAGGAAAAGCCAGACTTTCATCAAAATCTAAACATTGCTTGTATGCTAAGGAAAAGAGTCAAATATTGCACTAAACACATCATCTAGCAGCAATTGCAAAAGCACTGTTGTACTGCTAGATATGGCATTGCATATCAGAGAGCTGCTGGCAGGGAAGTACTTGTGCTTTAGACTATGCTTGGTTTTCTTCTGTTGTGTTGCAGGCACTGGCAAACTGCCTTAAGGTTCCTAGCTGGGGTGGACTGTCACACTGTTCAAAACATTCTCCAGCTGTTCGATGCTTTTTGTTTTCTTTTTTCTGAGAAAGTGTCCACTGGGCCTGGGTTGCAGGGAAGAGTCCAACAAGAGGACATTTAACAAATGCAAGTGCCGGGTGCTGCACTTTGGCCACAGCAACCCCATGCAGAGCTACAGGCTGGGGTCGGAGTGGCTGGAGAGCTGCCAAACAGAGAGGGACCTGGGGGTGCTGGTTGACAGTTGCCTGAACATGAGCCTGCAGTGTGCCCAGGAGGCCAAGAAGGCCAATGGCATCCTGGCCTGCATTAGGAATAGTGTGGCCAGCAGGAGTAAGGAAGTCATTGTGGCCCTGTACTCAGCACTGGTGAAGCCACACCTTGAGTCCTGCATCCAGTTCTGTGCCCCTCAGGTTAAAGAAGGACATTGAGACTCTTGAACGTGTCCAGAGAAGGGCAATGAGGCTGGTGAGAGGCCTTGAGCACAAGCCCTATGAGAAGAGCTGGGGCTGTTTAGCCTGGAGAAGAGGAGGCTCAGGGAAGACCTTCTTGCTCTCTACAACTACCTGAAGGGAGGTTGTAGCCAGGTGGGGGTTGGTCTCTTCTCCCAGGCAACCAGCACCAGAACAAGAGGACACAGTCTCAAGCTGCACCAGGGGAAGTTTAGGCTCGAGGTGAGGAGAAAGTTCTTCCCAGAGAGAGTTGTTAGCCATTGGAATGTGCTACCCAGGGAAGTGGTGGAGTCACCATCCCTGGAGGTGTTCAAGAGGGGATTGGACATGGCACTTGGTGCCATGGTTTAGTCATGTGGTCTGTGGTGACAGGTTGGACTTAATGATCTTTGAGGTCTCTTCCAACCTTGGTAATTCTGTGATTCTGTGATTCAGTTTGTTCTGTTTGCCCCATCACAGAAGACAGAAGCAGATAGGGCCTTGCCAGTGCTTAGGGTGTAGAAATGGACAGGACCAAACACAGTGGGGAAACACACATTCAGTGGGAGTTTCAGCCACCCCAGTGGAGGAACGCAAAATGTTCATTATGTATTTTGTAGAGACATGAACCACCAAATGGAGGACTCTGAGATAATCTTCAGGTTTTGTTTGGATTTTCTGACATGTTAGTAATTCACCTTTTGCTGTTATTTGCTCCCCAAGCCACTTTCCATTATTTACCAGGAATCCTGGAAAACTGGGAAGGTTGCAGCTGACCAGAGACTGGCAAATGTGACACCTACAAGAAGGGCCAGAAAGGGGACCCAGAAAACTGCAGACTTGTCATCAGACCTTGGTGCCAGGGAAGGTCAGGGAGCAGATCATCTTCAGTGCCATTATGCAGCACATTCAAGGCAACTGTGTGATCAGGCCCAGTCAGCATGGGTTCATGAAGGGCTTGGTAAATGCGATCTCCTTCTACAAGGTGACCCATTTAGTGGATGAGAGAAAGGCTGATTCTATGATTTGGATATTATGAAAACAAGAAAAGGTCACCCTCTGTACATGGAACTCTTTAATCTATTGGATTGTCATGTTGGTACTTGACAGACCTCCTGTCTCACTGCTATGAACTGGAAGAAATGCTCCAGACTGCTGTGATCCCTGGCTACACCACTTTTTGGAACAGGCAAACCCACCCTCATATAATTAGATTCTGGCTATCATGCAAGCTGGCTACAGACTTTCTTCTCATCTAGGTAATTGTTCCCATTGTATTGGAAGCAAGAAAACTGCCTAGAGAAAGCAAGGGGCACAGCCCCCAGATCTCTAGGAATCTAAGTATGGTCAGCACTGGGGAAATGAGTTTTCTTCCTTTCCTTCCTCTTTTGGATCTCCTTTTGAATCAAAAGGATTTGGGACTAATTTGGTAAAAGAATTCGTTTCACCCACCCCATTTGAAAAGGGCCTTAACAGCGTAACATAATTAAAAAAAACCCAAACAAACACAAGGTTGTTTAGCCTGGAGAAGGGGAGGCTCAGGAGAGACCTTATTGCTCTCTACAACCACCTGAAAGGTCTTTTCTTCCAGGCAACCAGTGGCAGAACAAGAGGACACAGTCTCAAGCTGTACCAGGGGAAGTTTAGGCTCAAGGTGAGGAGAAAGTTCTTCCCAGAAAGAGAGATTGGCCATTGGAATATGCTGCCCAGGGAAGTGGTGGAGTCACCATCCCTGGAGGTGTTTAAAACAAGGTTTTGGACGTGGTACTTGAAGCCATGGTTTAGTTGTCAGGAGGTGTTAGGTATTAGGTAACAGGTTGGACTTCATCTCTGAGATCTTTTCCTACCTGGCTGATTCTATGATTCTATGACACAGAAATTCCTATTCTGCTAAATCCATGTTCAATGCTGAAACTGAAAAGATAGGAGGTGTCTGGCTCAGCACTTCTGAACACAATTGGAGTACTAGTGCCGAAGACCTGGAAGCAGGAGACATTTTTATAAGCTTTTCCTCCAAAACTACTGGAAGTGAATGCCTGAGGCAGGACTGAGGTGCCTGAACATTTTACTCACTCTGCCAGCAAGGTGATCTATAAGTCTTTGGAGTTTTTATCTGTTTCCTTACTCTAGTCCACTCATGCAGCAGATCCCTTACAATACAATACAATACAAAGCAATACAAAGCAATACAATACAATACAATACAATACAATACACCAGGTTGAAAGACACCTTCAAGATCATCGCGTCAAACTCATCAACCAACCCAACCCACCTAAACAACTAAACCGTGGCACCAAGCACCCCAGCAAGACTCCTACTGAACACCTTCAATGAAGGTGACTCCACCACCTCCCTGGGCAGCACATTCCAATGGGCAATCACTCTCTCTGTGTAGAACTTCTTCCCAACATCCAGTCTAAACCTCCCCTGGTGCAGCTTGAGACTGTGTCCTCTTGTTCTGGTGCTGGTTGCCTGGGAGAAGAGACCAACCTCCACCTGTCCACAACCTCCCTTCAGGGAGTTGTAGAGAGCAATAAGGTCACCCCTCAGTCTCCTCTTCTCCAGGCTAAGCAGCCCCAGCTCCCTCAGACTCTCCTCATAGGGCTTGTGTTCCAAACCCCTCACCAACTTTGTTCCAGCAAGTCAACATCCTTCCTGAAGTGAGGGGCCCAGAACTGGACACAGGACGCAAGGTGTGGCCTAACCAGTGCAGCGTACAGGGGCAGAATGACCTCCCTGCTCCTGCTGGCCACACTCTTCCTGATGCAGGCCAGGATGCCATTGGCCTTCTTGGCTGCCTGGGCACACTGCAGGCTCATGTTCAGCTCCCATCAACCAGCACCCCCAGGTCCTCTCTGCCTGGCCGCTCTCCAGCCACTCTGACCCCAGCCTGTAGCACTGCATGGGGTTGCTGTGGCCAATGTGCAGAACCCGGCACTTGGATGTGTTCAATCTCCTGCCCTTGGACTCTGCCCATCTGTCCAGCCTGTCCAGGTCCCTCTGCAAAGCCTCTCTGCCCTCCAGCAGATCAACTCCTGCCCCCAGCTTGGTGTCATCTGCACATTTACTGATGATGGACTCAATGCCCTCCTCCAGATCATCAACACAGATGTTAAAGAGCATGGGGCCCAGCACCGATCCCTGGGGCACACCACTAGTGTCTGGCCGCCAGCTGGCTGTGGCACCATTCACCACCACTCTCTGGGCTCGGCCCTCCAGCCAGTTCCTAACCCAATGCAGTGTGCTCCTGTCCAAGCCATGGGCTGACAGCTTGGCCAGGAGTTTGCTGTGGGGGACAGTGTCAAAGGCCTTGCAGAGGTCCAGGTAGACCACATCCACAGGCCTCCCCACACCCACCAGGCAGTCATCTGATCATAGAAGGAGATCAGGTTGGTCATATGTGACAGTGGAGTGAATTTACCTTTCTTGGTTTGGGTGTGATCGTTTCCTGTGACAGAGAGGATACAGAGACCAAAAGTGGCAGATCAGGGCACTGCAACAGTAATTTCTAACCACACTACAATTCTACTTTCTACCTTCTGTCATCAACAATAGCCAATATTGAAGAATAAAAACACAGGAGTTACCATATAGGTGTCATGGGGGGACTATTGCTTAGCAAGTGTCAGAACCTTTTGTGCTGCCCTATTTAGATGTAAGAAATACTATGTGCAAAGAACTTTCCAGTGTTTTGTTCAATATATATTATATATCAATCAATTATTCTAGTTAACAAAGCACATTTCAAATCAGCTTTTCTTTCCTTAGTGTTAAATGCATTTATTTGTGAAGTTTCTGTCCCTTTTTCAGTTACAACAGCAATAACTGTGATCCTTTTTGAAAGGATTCACCCAGTCCCATCAATCTATGCAGTTATTTCTCTCTGTCTTCTCTGAACTACTTTTTTTTCCTAGCAGTTTTTTACCCCAGAATGTCTTTCCTCAAAATTATTTGTTGGGTTTGTGGATTTTTCTTCTGAATAGCTGTAGATGTTTCAGAATAGTGACCAAGCATTTTATTTTCCCTCTTTTCCTCCCTGTACCACCAAAGTAGCTGTAGGAGATCAGTTAGAAGTCAAGCATGGTAATCATCTATGGCACTTTTCTGCTCCACTTCCTTCAGGAAATTATTGCATCTGGTAGAGAGGCATAGGACCAGAACTGGGAACACACACATGAATCTCATCCTCTGCAAGCACTTCCCTGCCATGGTTCAAACAAAGGAAAGCAACATGCTGACCCTTAAATGTATTCCACTTAACACTATTAAAAGCAGAAAAGGAGAAGTACCTAGCTTTGAAAATTTCAGAACTCCTCTAAGTATTTGTTCTAATTTGTCAACTGAATAGCTAAATTAATTAAAAAGCAGCAAAAAAGGGTGAAACCAACCAAGAAGAGGTAATTAGAATCGTAGAGTCATAGAATCAATAAGATTGGAAGAGCCCTCAAAGATCATCAAGTCCAACTTGTCACCCAACACCTCATGACTACTAAATCATGGCACCAAGTGCCACATCAAATCCCCTCTTGAACACCTCCAGGGACGGTGACTCCACCACCTCCCTGGGTAGCTCATTCCAATGGCTAACAACTCTCTCTGGGAAGAACTTTCTCCTCACCTCCAGCCTAAACTTCCCCTGGTGCCGCTTAAGACTGTGTCCTCTTGTTCTGGTGCTGGTTGCTTAAGAGAAGAGACCAACTCCCTCCTGGCTGCAACCACCCTTCAGGTAGTTGTAGACAGCAATAAGGTCTCCCCTGAGCCTCCTCTTCTCCAGGCTAAACAACCCCAGCTCCCTCAGCCTCTCCTCATAGGGCTAGTGTTCAAAGCCTCTCCCCAGCCCTGTTGCCCTTCTCTGGACACGTTCAAGAGTCTCAATGTCCTTCTTAAACTGAGGGGCCCAGAACTGCACACAGGACTCAAGGTGTGGCCTAACCAGTGCAGTGTACAGGGGCAGAATGACCTCCCTGCTCCTGCTGGCCACACTGTTCCTGATGCAGGCCAGACTGCCACTGGCCTTCTTGGCCACCTGGGCACAGTGCAGGGTCATGTTCAGCCTTCTATCAACCAGAACCCCCCCACTGTGTCCTCTTGTTCTGGTGCTGCTTGCCTGGGAGAAGAGACCAACCCGCTCCTGGCTACAATCTCCCTTCAGGGAGTTGTAGACAGCAATAACAACTACCTTAAGGTAGTTCTCTACCTTAAGGGAGGTTGTAGACAGGCAGATGTTGGTCTCTTCTCCCAGGCAATGAGCCCCAGAACAAGAGGACACAGTCTCAAGATGCACCAGGGGAGGTTTAGGCTGGAGGTTAGGAGGAAGTTCTACACAGAGAGAGTGATTGCCCATTGGAATGGGCTGCCCGGGGAGGTGGTGGAGTCACCATCCCTGGAGGTGTTCAGGAGGAGACTTGATGGGGTGCTTGGTGCCATGGTTTAGTTGATTAGGTGGTGTTGGGTGATAGGTTGGATGCGATGATCTTGAAGGTCTCTTCCAACCTGGTCTGGTCTGGTCTATTCTATCCATCCCATCCCATCCCATCCCATCCCATCCCATCCCATCCCATCCCATCCATCCCATCCCATCCCATCCCATCCCATCCCATCCCATCCTATTCTATTCTATTCTATTCTATTCTATTCTATTCTATTCTATTCTATTCTATTCTATTCTATTCTATTCTATTGTCTCCCCTGAGCCTCCTCTTCTCCAGGCTAAGCAACCCCAGCTCCCTCAGCCTCTCCTTCTAGGGCTTGTGCTCGAGGCCTCTCCCCAGCCTCGTTGCCCTCTTTGCAATTATTTTAATTGCTTCACAAAGACTAAAATAAAAAGGGCTTTCAGTAAGGGTAATTTTGGAGGTGCAACTTTTTCTTTGTCTTAAAGGTCATGTGTACCGAAAGCTATTGTCTCACTTCAGATCAGTTATAAAACTACTATAAATAAAGTCTCCTATATGGCACCTTGTCATTGATTCTCACTTCACTGTAATCATCGCTGCAAACACAGGAAATTCTGAAGATAAACAGCAATATTCTCTACTTACTGCACTTAAAATGGAGTCAGTACTTTTATTTTAAGATACTCACTCTAACAGATCATGTAACTATGACAACAGTAATTCATAGCTTACCACTCCTTTTTTCTGCTAAGCAAATTAAGCAGTTTGGCAGAATTGTGTGTTCATGATAAAAATATGATCATTTCCAAGCAGCAGGGTTAGTATTTACTCTTCTCAGAACACTTCTATCACAATAGTAACATGTTCATGTGTCTTCTTGGTTAAAAGCAGATCATTCATGTTTATATTAATGTTACATATATATATATAATGTCTATATATATATGTTTATAGTTATGTTTATAAATATGTAAAAGGTGAGTGCCAAGAGGCTGGAGCCAGGCTCTGCTCAGTGATGCCCAATGACAGGACAAGGGGCAGTGGGTGGAAGCTGAGGCGTAGGAAGTTCCATGGAAACAGGAGGAAGAATTATTTTACTGTGAGGCTGACAGAACACTGGAACAGGCTGCCCAGGGGGGTTGTGTAGCCTCCCTCTCTGGAGATATTCAAGACCTGCCTGTATGAGTTCCTGTGTGACCTGGTATAGGTGATCCTGTTCTGGTGGGGGGATTGGACTGGATGACCTCTTGAGGTCCCTTCCATCCCCTAACATTCTGTGATTCAGCTGGAAAATACAGTGCCTATCCCACTGAAGCTTTTAGAGAATTCATGCTGATTGTTCTAATAAAAACAAAAGTTCAGAAAAATAAATACCTGGCACCTTCTAAATAAACACTGCAGTATCTGCAGTAAGTTTACTCACATGCATTGAAAAGTCATGTTAAGGAAGACAACCTTGTGGAGACAACTAGGGAGGTGCTGGAGACAACTACAGAGGTGGCGAACTCACCATCCCTGGAGGTGTTTAAGAGGGGACTGGACGTGGCACTTGGTGCCATGGTTTAGTAGTCATGAGGTGTTGGGTGACAGGTTGGACTTGATGACCTTTGAGGTCTTTTCCAACCTTATTGATTCTATGATTCTATGATCACTGGAGGTGTTTAGGAAGAGACTGGATGGGGTGCTTGGTGCCATGGTTTAGTCGATTAGATGGTGTTGGGTGATAGGTTGGACTCGATGATCTCAAAGGTCTTTTACAACCTGGTTAATTCTATTCTATTCTATTCTATTCTATTCTATTCTATTCTATTCTATTCTATTCTATTCTATTCTATTCTATTCTTTCCAGATACTGGAAAGGCCACAAGAAGGTCCCCTCAGAGCCTTCTCTTCTCCAGACTGAACAGCCCCAACTCCCTCAGTCTGTCCTCACAGGAGAGGTGCTCCAGCCCTCTGATCATCCTTGTGGCCCTTCGCTGTACATGTTCCAACACATCCATAATCTTCCTGTAATACAGGTGCCAGAACTGGATGCAGTACTCCAGGCTGGTTCTCACCAGAGCAGAGTAGAAGGGGAGAATCACCTCCCTCAACCTGCTGGCTCTGCTTCTCTTGATGCAGCCCAGGATGTGATTGGCTTTCTGGGCTGCAAGTGCTCTCTGGTGGCTCCTGTTGAGCTTCTCATCCACCAGCATCCCCAGGTCCTTTTCCTCAGGGCTGCTCTCAAGCCAGTCACTGCCCAGCCTATATCAGTGCTTGGAACTTCCACTTGGTCTTGTTGAAGCTCTGGATGGCATCCCTTCCCTCCAGCGTGTCTGCTGCACCACACAGCTTGGTGTCATCAGCAAACTTGCTGAGGGTGCACTCAATGCCACTGTCCATGGCACCCACAAAGATGTTAAACAAAACTGGTCCCAGGACTGATCCCTGAGGGACTCCACTTGTCACTGGCCTCCACTGGGACATGGACCCGTTGACAGCCACCCTTTGGGTGTGGCTACCAAGCCAGTTCTTTATTGGCTGAATGGTCTCCCTGTAGCCTTCTTTTCTCCAGGCTGAACAGTCCCAACTCTTGCAGTCTGTCCCCATAGGGGAGATGCTCAATCCCTCTGATCATCTTCATGGCCCTCCTCTAAACCCACTCCAGCCATTTGCTGTCCTTCTTATGCTGGGGGCACCAGAACTGGATGCACTACTCCAGGTGGGGTCTCATGGGAGCAGAGCACAGGGGGAGAATAGAATAGAATAGAATAGAATAGAATAGAATAGAATAGAATAGAATAGACCAGACCAGGTTGGAAGAGACCTTCAAGATCATCGTGTCCAACCTATCATCCAACATCACCTAATCAACTAAACCATGGCACCAAGCACCCTATCAAGTCTGTTGGGACAGGTTGGACTTGATGATCCTTGGGGTCTCTTCCAACCTTGGTTATACTGTGATACTGTGATACCTCCAGTGATGGTGACTCCACCACCTCCCTGGGCAGCACATTCCAAAGGGCAATCACTCTCTCTGTGTAGAACTTCTTCCTAACCTCCACCCTAAACCACCCTTGGCACAGCCTGAGACTGTGTCCTCCCTCATCTTGATGGTCACACTTCTTTGGGTGCAGCCTTGTAGGCTGCAAGTGCATACTAAATTAATGTTTTTCAAACAGCATTTCAGAGAGTCATTTTCCAATGAGCCATGCCTTTTTTATTTCAATCTTTCCATTTAGAAAATGGACAATCATATTCCAAATACTCATTTTTATCACAGTAGGCATACCACAAAATAGAGACCCTACATACTGCATTTACTAAATGTGGGTAGGAAGCAACTTACCAGGCTCTAAATGGACCATATTACTCATTAGGCTATTTGCTGTAATAGCTGAACACCAAGGAGTTGCAGATCCAACAAATAGCAAAAAATGTCGACCCAAAAAGCCCTAAAACTAAGTTCTTGACAGATAATAACCACAGGGAAGCTCAGACTAGATCTCCAAGGCCAAAATCTTAAAAGCAACTTCTAAGTTTGCACTCTGACTCAGAATTTGCCTGTGTGTGGCATCTATATTTGCAGCCTTGAACTTAAAGCAATGAAAGGCAAAATTAGGGCTAGTAAAGTAGGAAGAATGAAGGAAAGGATTTAGCAAAATGTTAAAAGGACATTTAGAAGGAAAAATGGGAAAAGGTGCACATAGGGGGGGTCCTTAAGAGAGAAGATGGAAGAAGGAAAGTGTTTAACAGGAGACTGGATGAGGCACTTGGCGCCATGGTTTAGTTGGTAAGATGGTGTTGGGTGATAGGTTGGACTCGATGACCTCGAAGGTCTTATCCAACCTGGTTAATTCTATTCTATTCTATTCTATTCTATTCTATTCTATTCTATTCTATTCTATTCTATTCTATTCTATTCTATTCCATTCCATTCCATTCCATTCCATTCTATTCTATTCTATTCTATTCTATTCTATTCTATTCTATTCTATTCTATTCTATTCTATTCCTATTCTACTCCACTCCACTCCACTCCACTCCACTCCACTCCACTCCACTCCACTCCACTCCACTCCATTCCATTCCATTCCATTCCATTCCATTCCACTCCACTCCATTCCACTCCATTCCATTCTAATGCTATACACCCCCACTCCTTATATTATGTACAATATGTACACTACTTTTATGCAGAGGAAACAGGTATTTAAAACTCTCATATTTATGAAAAACAGAGAAGATTTTATTATAGAACATAGTGCTTTCTCATAAGAGATCTATAATAGATTAAAAAGGATGGCTTGTCCTAAAATGCTTACATGATTGCATGCAAAGAAAACAGATGGTCTGTGTAACAGTAATTTGATTTCTTCCAGTAAACATTACTCATGATCTAGAAACCACTTATGTTGATCTCTTCCAGAATGATGTGTGCACTTTGCATCTCTCTTTAAATGAAACCTGTAATTCCACTCAAGCAACAGCACAGCAGCTATGGTTTCCCAGGAAATCAATTAAAATCAGGTAGTCTAATGCATCATCCTTTACTTAAGAGCCTGGCAACACAGAGATTGATTTTAACTTCATTCTTCTCAAAGTGCTTAACAGAATGCTGTGCTCCTTTCTCACTTACTCCATTCCTAACACTTCTTTTTACCACAAAAAGGAAAAAAGAAGATCATGATTTCTACCTTCATCTCTGCCTCATAAGGCAAAGTACAATGTCTCTTGTCTTCTGATTGCATCTACCATTCTTCCTTATAGAGCTGCAGGTAAGAAGGGAAAAAAGCCTTACTGCTAAGTCTCCACCTGTCCACCTCAGATTTTGTTTTGTCCCTTTAGTCACACCAAGAATGCCACCTAAAGAATTGCAGCACCAAGATTTCCCTGAAATGACTCAAGCACTGGGTGAAATGGCATCTGCCTTTGTAAGGTAAGAAGACATCAAAATCACTGAAACTCTTGGGACCAAACCAAGGATGGGAATTGTTACTTATTCCCACAGGATGACACTCTAGGCTGATAAAGGATTCCTTCAGTTCTGGGCCCCTCGTTTAGGAAAGATGTTGAGTAGCTGGAACATCTCCAGAGAAGGGCAACAAAACTGGTGAGGGGTTTGGAAGACAAGCCCTATGAGGAGAGGCTGAGGGAGCTGGGATTGCTCAGCCTGGAGAAGAGGAGGCTCAGTGGAGACCTTATTGCTGTCTACAACTACCTGAAGGGAGGTTGTAGCCAGGTGGGGGTTGGTCTCTTCTCCCAGGCAACCAGCAGCAGAACAAGGGACTCAGTCTCGAGCTGCAACAGGGGAGGCTGGATGTTAGAAAGAAGTTCTTCACAGAAAGAGAGATTGCCCGTTGGAATGTGCTGCCCAGGGAGGTGGTGGAGTCACCATCACTGGAGGTGTTTAGGAAGAGACTGGACGGGGTGCTTGGTGCCATGGTTTAGTTGATTAGATGGTGTTGGGTTGATTGATTGGACTCGATGATCTCAAAGGTCTTTTCCTACCTGGTTAATTCTATTCTATTCCATTCCATTCCATTCCATTCCATTCCATTCCATTCCATTCCATTCCATTGCATTTTACAAATCTTTTGCATGGGATAAGTCCAAGTAGATCTTTCTCTGAGGCACAAATTTAACCCCTAAGTGTGCACCCTTAAATCTATCCCTAATGCTTACACGACCTTCATACCACACACACTTCCATTGTCTGATGGTAATAAAATTCCTGCTGGGGTATAACCCTTTTTGTCATTATCTTGTCTTGATTGATTACTGTTGCTTCACCTGACTGGCCTGGACTTACCCCAAGCAAATGAAGTAAGGGCACAATACTATTAAATGCCTGCTGGGAACACCCTAAGCTGCCATTCTTGTCGGTGGGAATTAGGGAACTTGTCACATTGTAACAGGTACTCAGACCCTTGAGAATTTTGGTTCTTAATTAGATATTCCCTTATGACACTGCATGATTATTTAATGTTCTGACAAGATGGCTCAGCAAACTCACAAGCCCTGAATTAGCTCTCCTAGAAGAGTTCTTGGCCAACTGCAATTCTGTGAAACTGTTGTCATGCTTGGCCATGGAAGCAAATTGCATTTCATGGAGCATATGAAATGATTTACCCAATGAATCACCTGAGCTGTATATAACATGGACTATTGGCGAGGCTTGAGATGTCCAGCTTTAAATAGCTGTTCTTTCTTTGTCCCTTTCCTAATCCCTTGTGTGTGCCCTCCCCTCCCTCCACACACATTTTTTTATTGTCCCACTTGCTGGCAGAGCTCAGCAGCAGCAGTCCTTGTGGCGACGTGGGATGATTCATTACACAGTCTGCACGAGGCAGATTAATACTGTCAGAGCAGCCCCTCATTATAAATTTCCCTTTATCCTGTCTGGTTTTTCTGCATTGGAATATTTATTACTCACACATAAATTTCCAACTCAAGCCTATCCATCCAGGGATTGTGAAGCTGTTGGTTTTATTTTCAATTTGTACTGAAAAGTTTATCAAAACCCCAACCAAGTGAACATTTTTGCCTTGCAGCTGATGCCACGTTATCAAACACAGCAATAAAAGCTACAAGAAGTATGAAGAACAAAGTGTAACTAAAGGGAAGAGTGCTGAACTTTTCAGGGTGTCAGGGAGTGATAGGACTGGGGGGAATGGAACAAACCTAGAAATGGGTAGATTCAGATTGGATGTTAGGAAGAAGTTCTTCCCCATGAGGGTGGTGAGACACTGGAACAGGTTGCCCAGGGAGGTGGTGGAAGCCTCATCCCCGGAGGTTTTTAAGGCCAGGCTGGATGAGCAACCTGATGTAGTGTGAGGTGTCCCTGCCCATGGCAGAGGGGGTAGAACTAGATGATCCTTGAGGTCCCTTCCAACCCTGACAATTCTGTGATTCAAGGATTCTGTGAATGACAGAGAATAATATCACAGCACAAAATGCATACAACTAATTATCATCCTTTTATTCTTCCCTATGCAGAACACCTTTAGGAACAAATAACCTCAGGGGAAAAGAGGACAGTGTCAAATGTTTTCCGTGGGATTTTAGAAACAATCCCAGTGCTGTGACTAAGCTCTGCTTCAAGTGTGAAAACTTATCAATCATTATTTATTTCCCCTCCACTTTGAAGAAATGGAAGGTAAAGAAGTAGTATCTGGACCACCTACTCTAACTCCTACGACAACCAAATAGCTACCTTTGAGTCTGTCATCAGTAAATTTGCAGATGACACCAAGCTGGGGGCAGGAGTTCATCTGCTGGAGGGCAGAGAGGCTTTGCAGAGGGACCTGGACAGGCTGGACAGATGGGCAGAGGCCAAGGGCATGAGATTGAACACATCCAAGTGCCGGGTTCTGCACATTGGCCACAGCAACCCCATGCAGTGCTACAGGCTGGGGTCAGAGTGGTTGGAGAGCAGCCAGGCAGAGAGGGACTGGGGGTACTGGTTGATGGGAGGCTGAACATGAGCCTGCAGTGTGCCCAGGCAGCCAAGAGGGCCAGTGGCATCCTGGCCTGCATCAGGTACAGTGTGGCCAGCAGGAGCAGGGAGGTCATTCTGCCCCTGCACACTGCACTGGTTAGGCCACACCTTGAGTCCTGTGTCCAGTTCTGGGCCCCTCAGTTTAGGAAGGAGGTTGACTTGTTGGAGCGTGTCCAGAGAAGGGCAACGAAGTTGGGGAGGGGTTTGGAACACAAGCCCTGTGAGGAGAGGCTGCGGGAGCTGGGGTTGCTTAGCCTGGAGAAGAGGAGATTCAGGGGTGACCTTATTGCTCTCTACAACTACCTGAAGGGAGGTTGTAGCCAGGCAGAGTTTGGTCTCTTCTCCCAGACAAGCAGCACCAGAACAAGAGGACACAGTCTCAGGCTGCACCAGGGGAGGTTTAGGCTGGATGTTAGGAAGAAGTTCTACACAGAGAGAGTGATTGCCCATTGGAATGGGCTGCCTGGGGAGGTGGTGGAGTCACCATCATTGGAGGTGTTCAGGAGGAGACTTGATGGGGTGCTTGGTGCCATGGTTTAGTTGTTTAGGTGGGTTGGATTGGTTGATAGGTTGCATGTGATGACCTTGAAGGTCTCTTCCAACCTGGTCTATTCTATTCTATTCTATTCTATTCTATTCTATTCTATTCTATTCTATTCTATTCTATTCTATTCTATTCTACCTCAGACCCAAGGACTGTAGTCAGAGTGTATCAGCTATAGGCAACTGAAACATGTGCTGCAGCTAAGGAACAAGAGAGACAACGACTGTCATGTGAGGTATTAAAATACATTCCAAAGGATGTATATTTAGGAAAAATTCTACAAAACTTGGAACTTCCCATCCCTGCTGAGTTACAACACAGTTTCTGAAACCTTAATGCAGAAATCTCAGCTTTTGCATGCCTTCTGTTAGCCTCTTAGCTCCTATGGTGGCAACTGCTGTTCAAATGTGTATTCAAGGTGTATCCAACTTCATTTATTTGCAGTCACAGTTTTCACTAACTCCAACTCAAAGAACCCACAGGTATGGAGCACCCCCCCTTCCCTCCTAACCAGCCAAGAGTCTTGCTTTACCTGCCTGTCTTTTAAGAAGGCCTTTTATTTATCCTCCTATTGTTAATATTTCCATTGACTCTGGGTGGTTTTATGTGCCTTCAACACAAACTTAAATCGTGTCTCATCAAATCCATATCCAAAATGAGGAATCTAACTTCAGATAAATCATTCCACCAACTAGTTTCCACTACAACAAAAACAGTTCCTTGAGTGTTTTATGCATTCTGTCAAGCATCTGCTTTGCCAGGAGTGGATTGAATACAACTACCTCTGTTATTCTAACAGTATGGAAGATCATATAAAATATTTATGTGGTGAACTGCAGGCAAAATGCCTACTCTAAATCATGCTCTGGAAGCTCAGCAAGATCTTATATTGATAGAAAAATACCTCAGTTTATTTAAACTGGGCAAATTTAAATTGGGCAATTTCAGTTATTCCTTTCTCATAGAATCATAGAATCAATAAGGTTGGAAAAGACCTCAAAGATCATCAAGCCCAACCTGTCACCCAACACCTCATGACTACTAAACCATGGCAGTAAGTGCCTCATCCAATCCCTTTTTGAACACCTCCACATACGGTGACTCCACCACCTCCCTGGGCAGCACATTCCAATGGCCAATTACTCTTTCTGTGAAGAACTTTCTCCTCACCTCAAGCCTAAACCTCCCCTGGTGAAGCTTGAGACTGTGTCCTCTTGTTTTGGTGCAGGTTCCATAGGAGAAGAGACCAATCCCCTCCTGGCTACAACCTCCCTTCAGGTAGCTGTAGTCAGCATGTTGAAGTGAAATCTTCTATGTTCAAGCATGAACCCCTTGTTTCTTGTCTTATTACTGTGCCCCACCAAAAAGAGCTTGGCCCCCTCCACTTGACACCCACCCCTCAGATATTTATACACAGTGATGAGCAGGACAGTTGGGATTAGATTCTGCAACTCGCTAAATGCAATATACACATGCTTGTGTGTTTTGTACACTCCCAGGACAATGTAGCTTGAGGAAGAAGGTCAGAAGCCTTTTTATGTGCAGAATTATCCCCAGGCAGCAGCATTTTCAGTCAGTCTGAAGCCAGTAAGCACAGCTCACTGAATATGCACCAACTTTGTGCTGCTGCTTGGCTGAACATCAGCAGCAAGAAAAGGAATGATGACATGGGCAGATAAGAGGAAAAGTGGTACAAAACAGAGAGTACACATTAGTAGCAAGCACCTAAAGCAATCCCACTGAAGCTCCTTTGTAGCCTCTCACACACTGTAAGCAGGCAAGCTCTTTAAAGGTGGGTAACCCAGTTAATATCTGAAATCAGCTGGCAAGCAGATGTCCAAGCATTTTTAGTGACCCGGCAGAGTCTTCACATACTGTCACATGGGGTCGTGCTTACAATTCAGGGTCTACTCCATCTTGCTTTCCCAGCCCTGTTCCTATTGCACAAAATTTCCCTGAGGAAACTCTGTGATGCTGGTATGTGAGGCTCACTTCCTCGAGAGAGTGGCAAATGCCTTACACTTAGACTTGTGCCCATCAGTTAGGTCAGGCATGGGTAAGTGCAGCAGGTGGAAGGAATCTTCCAACCCTGACTAATATATGAAATACTATGAAAAATCTGGGAACAGGTTTTCCCTGACTGTCTGGCTCCTGTCAATTCTGCTTCACCTTGAGCAGGTTTGAAGTAGGTCCAACCATCCTGGATCCCTCAGTTCTTGAAGGCTGCCACCCAGGGAACTTTGCAAATAAGTTTCTTAAAGAGGCTGAAGTTTGCCCTCCGGCAGTCCAAGGTGAGGGTTCTGTTAGGGCTCCTCCCTATCTCCCTGCATATTGAAAACTTCACTATCTCATGGTCACTGCACCCTAGGCTGCCTCCCACGGTCACATCTCCCACCAGCCCTTCCCTATTGGAGAGCAGCAGGTCAAGCAGAGCCTGTCCCCTGGTAGGCTCGCTTAACAGCTGCATCAGGAAGTTGTCCTCCATGCGCTCCAGGAATCTTCTGGACTGCCTCCTCTCTGCTGAGTTAAGTTCCCAGCAGATATCTGGCAGGTTAAAGTCACCCACAAGGACAAGATATGATGATCTTGAGACAGCCTCCAATTGCTTGTAGAATAATTCACCTGCCTCCTCATCCTGGTTGGGTGGTCTACAACAGACTCCAACCAGGATGTCAGATTTGTTAGGCTGCCCCCTGATTTTAACCCACAGGCTCTCAATCCCTTCATCCTCCACCTCAAGTTCTGTGGCAGAGAGTGACTCCCTAATATACAGAGCCACCCCTCCTCCTCTTCTCCCTTGCCTGTCTCTCCTAAAGAGCCTGCAACCCCCCCACTCCAATCATGTGTGCTATCCCACCATGTTTCTGAGATGGCAACTCTATCAGGGTTTTACTGATGAAATCCTTCTCCCATGGCAAAAGAAAAACCAGGTTCCTCAACATCAATGTTAATATTCAAACCTGTTCAGAGTGACACTTTTGCAGCATCTCACTGAAAGCCCTGTTTGGCTGCATGGCTTGTCACAGCTGACAGGATTCTTATTCAGAACTCCTTTGAAAACACAGTCAATAGATAAAAACACCTGGAAAACTGGGACACTTAAACTTTGATTCACACATCCTAGCTCTCTAGTCTTATATGTTATACATAGGTGTACTGTATTTTGAAAGAAATTGCTGGGATGTGTTTTCATAGGGAGATACAAGCATGACTACAGACTAGACTAGAATAGAATAGAATAGGATAAACCAGGTTGGAAAAGACCTTCAAGATCATCGAGTCCAACCTATCATCCAACACCATCTAATCAACTAAACCATGGCACCAAGCACCCCATCAAGTCTCCTCCTGAACACCTCCAATGATGGGGACTCCACCACCTCCCTGGGCAGCCCATTCCAATGGGCAATTGCTCTTTCTGTGAAGAATTTCTTCTTAATATCCAGCCTAAACCTCCCTTGGTGCAGCTTGAGACTGTGTCCTCTTGTTCTGGTGCTGGTTGCCTGGGAGAAGAGACCAACCCCCCACCTGGCTACAACCTCCCTTCAGGTAGTTGTAGACAGCAATAAGGTCTCCTCTGAGCCTCCTCTTCTCCAGGCTAAGCAACCCCAGCTCCCTCAGCCAGTTTGGGCTGTGCTCCAAACTCCTCCCCAGCTTTGTTGCCCTCCTCTGGACATGTTCCGGCAAGTCAACATCTTTCCTAAACTGAGGGGCCCAGAACTGGACACAGGTCTCAAGGTGTGGCCTAACCAGTGCGGTGTACAGGGGCAGAATGACCTCCCTGCTCCTGCTGGCCACACTGTTCCTGATGCAGGCCAGGATGCCATTGGCCTTCTTGGCCACCTGGGCACACTGCAGGCTCATGTTCAGCCTTCTATCAACCAGAGCCCCCAGGTCCCTTTCTGCCTGGCCACTCTACAGCATAATAAAAACCAAGATTCTGATCTGTGGAAGTTGTTCATAAAATTAGACAAAACTGCAGCATTTTTGTCTCATATCAGAAATGTTTTTGTTTTGATAATGAAAATTTGGGATACCATATTACCATGGAGATATCTCATGAGTGTTATAGTTTAGGCTCCTGAGCAGCCCAGCATCAAGGGTATTTAGTTTTCCTAAAACTCCAATTTGCCATGTGAAGACCATGTCATTGGAAATACTCAAAATTCACTTGATATACAATGAAGATTTGGAGCTGTCTATGATGTCCAGAGGACCTATGAGCCATATAGTGTCCAGTTCTGGGCCCCTGAATTTAAGAAGGACATTGAGATACTTTAATGTGTCCAGAGAAGGGCAACAAGGCTGGGGATAGGCCTCAAGCACAAGCCCTATGAGGAGAGGCTGAGGGAGCTGGGGTGAGGAGAATGGCTAACAAAGAAAGAGTTGTTAGCCATTAGAATGTGCTGCCCAGGGAGGTGGTGGAGTCACTGTCCCTGGAGGTGTTCAAGAGGGGATTGGATGTGGCACTTGGTGCCATGGTCTAGTAGTCATGAGGTGTTGGGTGATAGGTTGGACTTGATGATCTTTGAGGTCTTTTCCAACCTGATTGATTCTATGATTCTATGAGATATGTTGTTTTTTAAATTTTATTGATAAGTTGGCCTTAGCTCTGATCTTTTTAACTGCGATGGAGATGAATTTCATTCTTATCATTTACTTGACTGTCCTAAAATCATATCTCCACTTTAATGATATGACTGAATTTGAAGATTCATAAATTCTTTACTACAGTACATATCAAGGTTAAAAGAGGGAGAACTCCCTTATCAAGGTGAAGGACTCATACAGTTTGCAACAGTCCTAGATGAAATTACCCTTTTTGTCTTTCAATAAGCAGTAATCTCCTGCAGTGGCAAATGTTCATAATGGACTCCTTCATCATGGCAATCATCTGAAAAGCATCTAATTTAATTAAAGCTTTAGGACAAAGTGATCTCTCCTTAAGAATTAAATATTTATGTAATATACATATCACTTAATGGGCATAACATATCAAAGGTAGAGATTATAGAGTGTGCAAGGACTGGAAAAGGTTCCAGCACAGGTTTAGAAGTCTTTTCTAAATACAAAATTGCAAGGTAGCGAAAGGGCATCAAAGACACAATAATAAGCAGGAATTAAGACAACTGAGATTTTAATGGTCATTAGAATAGAATAGGATAGGATAGGATAGGATAGGATAGGATAGGATAGGATAGGATAGAATAGAATAGAATAGAATAGAATAGACCAGGTTGGAAGAGACCTTCAAGATCATCGCGTCCAGCCTATCAACCAATCCAACCCACCTAATCAACTAAACCATGGTACCAAGCACCCCAGCAAGTCTCCTCCTGAACACTTCCAGTGATGGTGACTCCACCACCTCCGCGGGCAGTGATTCCAATGGGAAATCACTCTCTGTATAGAACTTCTTCCAACATCCAGCCTAAACCTCCCCTGGTGCAGCTTGAGACTGTGTGCTGTTGTTCTGGTGCTGGTTGCCTGGGAGAAGAGACCAACCTCTGCCTGTCTACGACCTCCCGTCAGGTAGTTGTGGAGAGCAATAAGGTCACCCTGAGTCTCCTCTTCTCCAGGCTAAGCAACCCCAGCTCCCTCAGCCTCTCCTCATAGGCCTTGTGTTCCAAACCCTCACAACTTCGTTGCCCTTCTCTGGACCCATTCCAGCAAGTCAACATCCTTCCTGACATGAGGGGCCCAGAATGGACACAGTACTCTAGGTGTGGCTAACCAGTGCAGTGTACAGGGGCAGAATGACCTCCCTGCTCCTGCTGGCCACACTGTTCCTGATGCAGGCCAGGATGCCATTGGCTCTCTTGGCTGCCTGGGCACACAGGCTCTGCTAACTGCTGATAGTCCAAGATACATGACAGGTTGCCCAAAATGCTGTGTTCACAGAAGCCACATTAACTAATGCTGCAATTGACAGAAAGAACAGGAGCAGAGAGATCCTAGACTCAACAGTAGGTCTCTGTATTCTTGGTCATTAATCACTGCTGAACACTTGATTCCAGAGCTGTGCCAAAGAAGATGTATGAGTGGCATAATATTATTTATGTTAGCCTGAGTTGTATAATGGAAAACTATCTACAGCCTACATCATCTAGACAAAGATCAAAAGAATGTGCAACCTTTTATTCAATAATCTGGCAGAGCAACACAGAATTTCAACATGTGAGAGCCACACTAATTGGAAGCATCCTTTTCAGGCTATTTCCTGCCTTTTTCCTAGGGCATTAGAACATATCTGTGAAGGGGAGGAGGTGAGAATTTGTCTGAACAGTTGCTAAAATTAACTGCAGTCTGCAGTTACAGGCCATCTCTTCAGCTAACAAGCACTGATACCATATTATTTAGTAGGAAGCTGACTTCTATGGTAACCAGTAGCTTGATGTGGAACACTGAAGCAACCTCGTGGAGGGGAAAACAAGAAATAAAGTGCTGGTATACTGGAGTACTGCCTCCAGTTCTGGAGCCCCTATTACAAGAGGGGTATGGAGGTGCGTGGAAGGTGTCCAGAGAAGGGCCACGAGGATGATCAGAGGGCTGGAGCACCTCTCCTGTGAGGACAGACTGAAGGAGTTGGGGCTGTTCAGTCTGGAGAAGAGAAGGCTCTGAGGTGACCTCATTGTGGCCTTCCAGTATCTGAAGGGGGCCTCCAAGAAGGCTGGGGAGGGACTTCTCAGGCTCTCAGGTAGTGATAGAACTAGGGGGAATGGAATGAAGCTGGAGGTGGGGAGATTCAGGCTGGACATGAGGAGGAAGTTCTTCCCCATGAGAGTGGTGAAGCCCTGGAATGGGTTGTCCAGGGAGGTGGTTGAGGCCCTGTCACTGGAGGTCTTTAAGAGCAGGCTGGCTGAGGCTCTGGCCAGCCTGATGTAGTGTGGGGTGTCCCTGCCCATGGCAGGGGGGTTGGAACTAGATGATCCTTGTGGTCCTTCAACCTGACTGAAACTATGATACTACCTTACAGACTACTGTTTAAGTCAGTTTTAAAAATTATTCTATCAAAAGTTGGAAAGGAAAACCATAAATTAACAGATTTAGATGGTCAGTACCAATTTAAGGGACTAGTGATATAGATACACATGACTACTCTGTTATGCAGCCATTTGTAAGTGTAAAAGCTGGTCATTGAAGTTGCAAATGTTAGCAAATAAAGCCTGTTTAAGCTTTAGTATTAACACTTTAAGCTGGCATGAACAGAAGCTGCTATTGAATGTAGTCCTGGATAGGATAGGATAGGATAGGATAGGATAGGATAGAATAGAATAGAATAGAATAGAATAGAATAGAATAGAATAGAATTAACCAGGTTGGAAAAGACCTTGGAGATCATCAAGTCCAACCTATCATCCAACACCATCTAAGCAACTAGACCATGGCACCAAGCACCCCCTTCAGTCTCCTCCTGAACACCTCCATGATGGTGACTCCACCACCTCCCTGGGCAGCCCATTCCAATGGGCTTTATGTTGCTGCCTTTGTGGGCTTATGCCAGACTGGTTCATTCCAGAAACACTTGTGACTCTATCAGAGACAACACAGGGAAGGGACAAGAGCAGAATAATTTCCTTCATGGCACTATAAATTTAAAGTGTTTAATCTCATCTGTACTCTCTGCAGAGGGACATGGACCTGCTGAAACAGGTCCAGAGGTGGTCTATGAAGAGGAGTGGAGCACCTCTGCTATGAAGACAGGCTAGTAGAGTTGGGACTGTTGAGCATTGAGAAAAGAAGGCTCTAGGAGATCCTGTGGCTGCATTTCAGTATCTGAAGGGACAATAAATAAAAACATGGTAAAAAAAAAAAGAATCAGTCAAGTAAATAAATTTCAGTGATCATTGTGTTCAGGACCTTGAGTACTGTGTCCAGTTCTGGGCCCCTCAGTTTAAGAAGGACATCGAGATACTTGAACGTGTCAGAAAAGGCAACAAGGCTGGTGAGAGGCCTGAGCACAAGGCCTATGAGGAGAGGCTGAGGGAGCTGGGATTGTTTAGCCTGGAGAAGAGAAGGATCAGAGGTGACCTCATTGCCCTCTACAACTACTGAAAGGTGGTGTAGACAGGAGGGGGTTCGTCTCTTCTCCCAGGCGACCAGCACCAGAACAAGGACACAGTCTCAAGCTGTGCCAGGGAGGTTTAGACTCGAGGTGGAGGAGGAAGTTCTTCACTGAGCGAGTCATTCGTCATTGGAATGTGCTGCCCAGGGAGGTGGTGGAGTCGCCGTCCCTGGAGGTGTTCAAGGGAAGATTGGACGTGGCGCTGTGCCATGGTCTAGTTGTGAGGTCTGTTGGGGACAGGTTGGACTTGATGATCCTTGGGGTCTCTTCCAACCTTGGTTATACTGTGATACTGTGATACTGTGACTTTCTGAGCTTGGATTGTTCTGGTTTTAACCAGTCTAGAAAGACCACTTTAAACATATTTCTGAAATCAATAGTGCAGTCATGCATAATTTCAGCATCTAAAACAGTGTAGAAAGTAAAGTCTTCTCTATGTTTCAAAAATATTCTTCAATTTCCTTTGATGACTTCCATTTTTTGCACTGTTAGGAATACTGAGCACTTGTTCTTGGTTAGCACATCGTTTTTAACCACATCCCATCTCAGCTGCCTTTTTCTCAAAGGTGAAAAGCTAGTCAATAAAACAGCAGATGATATTCAGTGTTGATAAACTGAAAGGAATGTGTATGGAGAAGAAAATGCCCTCTTATTATTCAAATACACTGCTGGGTCTGAATTAGCTATGTGTTGAGGTAACACATCTCAGAGTAACTATGGACAGTTTTGTGACAGTATCCTGCCAGCTGTAGCAGAGGTAAAAAAGGTAAAAATAAGATTAGATGATCAGAGGGCTGGAGCACCTCTTCTATGAGCACAGAGAGTTGGGGCTGTTCAGTCTGGAGAAGAGAAGGCTCCAAGGAGACCTTATTCTGCTCCGGTGAGATCCCACCTGGAGTACTGCCTCCAGTTCTGGAGCCCCTAGTACAAGAAGGATCTCAACATGCTGGAAGGTGTCCAGAGAAGGGCCACGAGGATGAGCAGAGGGCTGGAGCTGCTCTCCTATGAGGACAGGTGAGAGAGTTGGGGCTATTCAGTCTGGAGAAGAGAAGGCTCTGAGGAGACCTATTGTGGTCTTCCAGTATCTGAAGGGGGACAAGAAAGCTGGGGAGGGATTTTTAGGGTGTCAGGTAATGATAGGACTAGGGGGAAGGAACAACCTAGAAATGGGTAGATTCAGATTGGATGTTAGGAAGAAGTTCTTCCCCATGAGGCTGGTGAGACACTGGCACAGGTGCCCAGGGAGGTGGTAGAAGCCTCATCCCTGGAGGTTTTTAAGGCCAGGCTGGATGTGGCTGTGAGCAACCTGACGTAGTATGAGGTGTCCCTGCCCATGGCAGGGGAGTTGGAACTAGAGGATCCTTGAGGTCCCTTCCAACCTAAACCATTCTATGATTCTAAGAGTATTGACAATCAGCAAAGGAACAGAGAATAAACCAGAAAAACAAAGCAAATAAAAACAAAAAGTTGTTGCTATTATTATTACATTATATAAATAATACTAATTTTATTGTTATTATTTGTTGTTATTATTATGCCACTGGGCAAAACTAGCATGTCTGCACACCTTCACTGACGCACAGAGTTCTGCTGTACACTGTGAGATTTAGAAACAACAAGGTATATGTGATACACTACACCACACAGGTATCTCAACAGGCTGGAAGACTTGACCAACAACAAATTGCATGATGTTTAATAAAATTTATTATAACACCCTGCATCTGGGATGGAATAAGGTCAAGAATCAGTGAAGTCCAGGGAGTGACGGGATTACATCTGCATCCTTGCAGCAATGAAAAGAATCTGGGCCTCGGCCGTTGGCCAGAGCAAAACCAACAGATGAAAGATTGTAACTTTTTCCTTTGCCATTTGTTAGGTCACACTTTGGAATGATGTGTCAGGTTTTGAACCTCCACTTCAAAACAGACATTGAAGTATTGGAGATTATCCAGTGAAGGGCAACCAAGCTGATGCCTTTTGAAAGGTCAAAGGAATTCAGTTGGCTTACCATAACATAGAGAAGGAGGGAAAGGAAGTTTAATCAAATGCTCTCAATACCTGAAAGGTAGTGACAGAGAAGAAAGTACTCTTTTTACAAGGACAAGGGCAAAGAGCTATGGGCATAAGTTGCTTCAAAAGGAAATTTCATCTGTCTATGTGAAAAAGTTCTTCACTGTGAAAATAATCAAATATAGGAAACAGGTTGCTCAGAGAAGCAGTGGAATCTCACTTGCTGGAAGTAATTCAGGATTTATCTTGTGGGCCAGTGGATAACCTAATTCAGATGATTTCCAGAGGTTCCTTCCAAACTAGGCTTTTTGGTTCTACACAGGAGGGCAACAGGTACAGAGAAATTTTTGAAGCTTCCCTAGCAGGCAAGATGCAGTAGACAAGCACTTTTAACAACGAAAAACAAATGACAGAAGGGGGGAAGAGAGTTTTACAGCATCATGAAGACCAAGAGAAGGTAAGTATGAAACAGAATGAAACAGATATTCAATCTTTTTCACAGTTGAGGAAGGATGGGATATAAGAAGCATTTTCAAAGGAACACTTGAAAGAAGCCTAAGTATTTTTTTCCAACAAAGTGTAACTGACCTGTGAAACTCACTGACTTGCATTTGGGGGATATCAAAAGAACAAGGGAATCGAAAGGACATGCTGAAATGAGTCCATCAAGAGCTGTTAAGAGCTGTTAATAGATGAGATGCAGAATCACACTCTGTACAGGAAGCACCAAACGCAGTATGACTGAACATGGAAGAGATATACCCCAGCAAGGACTGCAGTTAGCCTCTGATCCCTGAAATTTGATGGCATTATGGTGTGCACTGAGCCCCTGTGTCAACCAAGGCCCTGTACTTCTGAAATTGTGAAGTGCCAGGCCACTGGATGTACACATCCCAATAGATTCTGTTATCTCTGTTACCCCTCTCCTCCCCCTGGCGGGAGGCAGGGCACCCCTAGTTATGGGGAACATGCCCACATGTGCAATGAGCACAGTGTGCAGTGTTAGAACTGGAGCCACTGCTGGAGCTATTAGAGTTGTCCTGGGGAACTGTGGAAGTAACAGCTACCCTTCTGGTATTGCTACCTCGGGTTCTGCCACTTTGCAGTTCCCTCAGTCTCCTGAAAAGATTAGCAGTTGGTTGACCATCCCATCTGTTCATGTTCTCACCAAACTGACCACACAGAGTTATCCAAGCACTCCCACGTGATTGCCTCTGTGGTCTGGTTTGGTTGGATCTGCTTTGGAATTACCTCCTTGGAGGACGTCTGTTCCTCACAGATGAAACTTGTATCCATCTGGAGGAAGAATTGGAATCATTTCCTTGCATCAATTGGGATATGGAATTTTTAATTTCATCCTTCAGCTCTTTCATGCAATTCTTCATCTCACCAGACAGAGTTTCAATGGCTGAAACCAACGAAACACGTGTCATGCTATCCTCCAATTGTCTCATCTGATCAGTGAAATGGCCAACTGTAGGAGAAGCTCCGCCATAATTTCTTGCCACAATTCTGCTTGCCAGAATATTTGCATAATTAGGAGGAGCAAGCTTGATGAGCTTTTTACTTGTGCCTCTTCTGAAAGCATTCCTCATATTTGGAAAGCCAGAGTTGCTGGGAGAATGAGAATATTTAACACAAACAAAACTCAACAGAAACAAATTCTGATGCCTTTACTGCCATGGTGAATCAGGAAAGCATTCAGTATCTGAATAGCTCATCACTTCTGTTGTTCTGTTGTTGTTGTTGTTGTTTGGGGGGGTTTTATTTTAATTTTCTTTTTTAGTTTTATCTTTTTTAGTTTGATTCTTTCTTTGTTTTCTTGGGCATTTTTTCCCCCTAAAAATCACATTACAGGTCTAATTCTTTTCCCAAGGACAACATTAAATCCTGCAAAATATACCAAGCTCCTAAACGTTGGGGAGAGCTGACTACATGACCCAACCAACAATTGGCCATTTTTCTTTGCCAACTGGTGCTGGGAGCACTGAGATGGAAGACAGATCTGCATATGATTATAGTAACAGTGGGAACTCTCCTGGCTTTACAATGAGACCATGGCTTACCACAGGGAAGCCACAGAACGCCTTAAGGCCCTGACTGTAGCATCCTGTCCACACCTGCTGTGCAGCAGAATTTGTTTCTTTAAATTCACAATTTACAACTTTTTGTTTTGTTTGTTTTTTGTTTTGGCCAGAATGAAGATTGCATGTTTAAGGGCAACGAAGCTGGTGAGGGGTTTGGAACACAAGCCCTATGAGGGAGGCTGAGGGAGCTGGGGTTGATTAGCTGGAGAAGAGGAGGCTCAGGGGAGACCTCATTGCTCTCTAAACTACCTGAAGGGAGGTTGTAGACAGGCAGAGGTGGTCTCTTCTCAGGCAGCAGCACCAGAACAAGAGGGACACAGTCTCAAGGCGTCCCAGGGGAGGTTAGGCTGGATGTTAGGAAGAAGTTCTACTAACAGAGAGAGTGATTGCCCATTGGAATGTGCTGCCCTGGGAGGTGGTGGAGTCACCTTATTGGAGGGTGTTCAGGAGGAGACTTGCTGGGGTGCTTGGTGCCATGGTTTAGTTGTTTAGGTGGGTTGGATTGGTGATAGGTTGGACGCGATGATCTTGAAGGTCTCTTCCAACCTGGTCTGGTCTATTATTATTCTATTCTATTCTATCTATTCTATTCTATTCTATTCTATTCCATTCCATTCCATTCCATCCATTCCATTCCATTCCATTCCATTCCATCCATTCCATTCCATTCTCCTATTTAAAAAATATGATTTTGTCAGTAGTTTAGTATTTCTTTCTTTTTTTTTCTAATAGAAAGAACTCCAAAGCGAACCTGACTCATTTAAAAAGTGAAAGATGATCTCACATGCATTTTCTTGGTAGCACTCCCAGAGCATGATGCTGCAGTGCTGCCCCATCACAATGGAGCTCTGATTAGTTAATTTCCCCATTACAAAACCTCAGGGAGAGCTAAATTGCCCAGGTACACCAACAGGACAGGAATTGCCCATAACATATATTTCCACTGATCAAGGTCAGAATTCTGACTGGTTGATTTCAGACACAATTCCAGAATAGAATAGCATAGCATAGCATAGCATAGCATAGCATAGATAGCATAGCATAGCATAGCACAGCATAGCATAGTATAGCATGGACCGGGTTGGAAGAGACCTTTGAGATCGTGTCCAACCCACATCCAACTCCATCTAATCAACTAAACCATGGCACCAAGCACCCATCAAGTCTCCTCTCTAAACACCTTCAGTGATAGTGACTCCAACAATCCTGGGCAGCCCATTCCATGGGCAATCACTCTTTCTATGAAGAATTCTTCCTAACATCCAGCCTAAACCTCCCCTCCCAATTCACAGGACCAAGGGAGGGTAAACATACTGACCACAATTTCTTTAGGCTGTTACACATTATCAACACTAGAGAACTGAGCACTAAAGTTGTCATTTCTTCAAACAAACTTGTTTCCTGTTAGATACAGATTTCACTGCTGGTTTTGACTAGAATCAAGCACCAAACCAAATGCAGTACCCTAGGATCACAGAATCACACAATCATACAGGTTGGAAAAGACCTCAGAGCTGATCAAGCCCATCAAGTCTATACCAATACCTAACACCTCTGACAACTAAACCATGGCTCCAAGTGCCACATCAATCCTTTTTGGACACCTCCAGGGATGGTGACTCCACCACCTCCCTGGGCAGCCCATTCCACTGGCCAATTACTCTATCTGTGAGGATGATACATATCTTTGATCCCTGTTCACAGGCATCTTGCCCCACTGTTTTAATCGACATTAAGGCTGTGTTATTACATCTGTTCTGTCAAAATATGATAAGAAATTCAAACACACAGAGTTGAGTCACTTGCAGCGCAGGGCCTAACCATTCATTTCCCAAAATAAACAGCAGAGCATTAAATGTCTTTATACTTTGCTTTTTTGAATGTTCTTTAAAATCCAGAGTTAAATCAGTGGCCCCATTCATGTATAAATATCTCATTTATTGGATCCATTGTGAAGCATCATTTCAATGTGGTTTGTTTTTATTTTTGGTTGGTTGGTTGGTTGGTTGGCTGGGTTGTGGGGTTTTTTGTGTGAGCAAATGCAGATTCTTCAAAGGATTCAATTCTGTTTATGTAAAAAAAAAAAATATAATGATCTCTACACTCACTGACAAAGAAGCAAAATTTTCTTTTCCAAAGCAAAATTTTCTTTTCCAGATGGTTGTAAGCAATTGCCCCAAAGTGCTTAAGTCTCCTTTATCCCAAGCCCCTCTATTAATTTCCTATTGCTGTGAGCTTCAAACTGTAATTTCTCAATTTATTTTCATTTGTGACACTCAGTTGTGCTCTTCAGCAGGGACATTCTTTGGGTAGCCTTGGTTTCACCATGGAAAAGACACACTTTGTTTTCTGCCGTGTTTGGACAGAGTAAAAGGGCAGGTGACTGGAACAAGCATACCCAGCAGATTATTTGCATTTAAAATACAAGGAAAAATAAGAAAGCCATCCAGATCCATTCACTTAATATTGGTGTTAATCTGGTGAGAAATGTTAAGTTATAGGTTGCCCAGGAGAGTTGTGGAGTCTCCCTCACTGGAGATATTCAAGACCTGCCTGGGTGAGTTCCTGCGTGACCTGGTATCTGTGATCCTGCTCTGGCAGGGGGGTTGGACTGGATGATCTTTCAAGGTCCCTTCTAGCCCCTACCATTCTGTGATTCTGTGCTATAGATAATCATAAAAGACTGTACAAGATTTATTTAAAAGCTCAAAGAGATTAAAAACTTAGACTCAGTGGATTAAATAATGTTAATAAATGCATACAGTGCTTTAAGAGGTCTCCCTCATTTATGAGAAAAGGCAAAGAAAATACAAGGCAATGACAGAATCCCCAAGTAAATGTACTCTTCAAGCCAGTAACATAGAACAATTCATTTTATCTAAAATAAGGATTTGTTTAAATGGATCACCAATTACTTCTTCAATGCTCATTCTTTTGTCTTTTTTTTTCCGAATAGATAATCCAGACTATAGTTATTCTAACTGAATTCCAAACGTATTTGGCCCCATTTTGTGCCTGTTTGGAATATATTTAACTACCTGAAGGGAGGCTGTAGCCAGGTGGGGGTTGGTCTCTTCTCCCAGGCAACCAGCACCAGAACAAGAGGACACAGTCTCAAGCAGTGCCAGGGGAGGTTTAGGCTGGAGGTGAGGAGGAAGTTCTTCACAGAAAGAGAGATTGGCCATTGGAATGTGCTGCCCAGGGAGGTGGTGGAGTCACCATCACAGGAGGTGTCTAGGAAGAGACTGGATGGGGTGCTTGGTGCCATGGTTTAGTTGACTAGATAGGGTTGGATGATAGGTTGGACTCGATGATCTCAAAGGTCTTTTCCAACAGGGTTAATTCCATTCATCCATTCCATTCCATTCCATTCCATTCAATATTCCATTCCATTCCATCCATTCCATTCCATTCATTCCATTCCATTCCATTCAATTCCAATGCATTCCATTCCATTCCATGCCATTCCATTCATTCCATTCCATTCCATTCCATCCATCCATCCACTCTACGTGGTGGAAAAGGTCTGTTATCTGTTCTATTGAGACCACGATCTATATAGGCAGATAATCAATGGATTTCAGATATGGTTGTCAGCTGCTTAAACTCTGGAGAAGAACTGATGTTATTATCCTGTGACCCTAACTGAAGGTGAGTGCTATCAACCATTATGAAAATAGAAAATACAAAATATAATTGCATAATGCTCTACAGCTACTGCATTTAAAAACCCCAAGGTGCATCTTTTTGGCAAAGGCTTTTAAAAAGTATCTACATGCAGTAACAGCAGCATGAAGCAATTATTCACAAGCTGTTGGGTTTTTTTTAAATGGAAGGCCTAGAGGATCAAATACTGACCCCTTCACTGACATGAACCATATATGAAATTATAAGCTACAGAATTTTACAGCCTCTCATAATTTTCTCCCAGGCTGGCAACCTGTGCAAAACAAAAGCACTTATGAGTCAGCAGTTCATTTACATGTTACTGCTGAAAATGACAAGATTGTTATTTTTGTTTGGGTTTAGGGCTGTTTTAAGGAGATTGAAAAAGGAAAAAAAAATATAATCAGCCTTGATAACCCTAAACCAGCAGGTGTTTCACATCATACAAAATCAGTTTATGAGACTAAAATCATAGAATCAATAAGGTTAGAAAAGACCTCAGAGATCATCAAGTCCAACCTGACACCCAAGACCTTGTGACTAGTAAACCATGGCTCCAAGTGCCACGTCCAATCCCCTCTTGAACACTTCCAGTGATGGTGACTCCACCACCCCCTGGGCAGCACATTCCAATGGGCAATCACTCTCTCTAAGAAGAATTTCTTCCTAACATCCAGCCTAACTTCCCCTGGTGCAACTGAGACTGTGTCCCCTTCTTCTGGTGCTGGTTGTCGGGGAGAAGAGACACCACCCCAACCTGTCTACAAGCTCCCTTCAGGTAATTGTAGAGAGCAATAAGGTGTCCCTGAGCTCCTCTTCTCCAGGCTAAGCACCCGTACCTATCGGTGTGATTTAGATAGATGAGTCTAAACATCGTATTGAAAGTCCATTTTGCAGTAGTTCTGAGCTCTTTCAAAGGGAAGAGGGGTGAACCCCATCAGTGTTCAGTGTACAATGTGATTACATGATAAAGTTGGTGAGCTCTGGTTTAATCTATAGAAAACCATTAGAATAGTATAATAAAATATCATTTACCTTGTCCCAGTGCCTCACACTCTAAGAGGTTCTCTTTTATATAATGAGGAGAAGGAAGAGAGGATTTTTTTCTTCCTTCGAAGTCATTTGGAAGTGGATTTATTTATCCACAGACAAGCAACACACTGAACAAGGAGACCTGCTTCTGAAAAGGTTACTGACTGCATTACCTTCCTCTGTCCTAAAATTAGGTAAAGCAAGAGCCAGTGTCAGCACTGAGAGAGATGAATTAATCTTTAGATAAACCAACAATGGACCATATGAAGCTAAAAGCAACAGGGGACCCAAAAAATTGACTGAAAACAGCTGACATTGATGGAAACCATGAAACATGAGAAAGGTTGGAATGTCTGTTTTTCAGCATATGTGCACACTGACCAAAACCTGACTGCTGCTCTCCATTGAAGTTAATGAGGCGGATGAAATAGAAAAGAAATCAGTTTGGTCATAAGTGTTCTACTCAAAAAAAGTGGAAAAAAGAAAAAGAAAAAAAGAAAAAAAAAGAAAAAGGAACAACACTTATCATCTGTATCTCAGAAGTCAATAACTCCCCCTGTACACCACACTGGTTAGGCCACACTTGAGTCCTGTGTCCAGTTCTGGGCCCCTCAGTTTAGGAAAGATGTTGAGTGCTGAAAGTGTCCAGAGAAGGGCTACAAAGCTGGGGAGGGGTTTGGAGCACAGCCTATGGGGAGAGGCTGAGGAGCTGGGGTTGCTTAGCTGGAGAAGAGGAGGCTCAGAGGAGACCTTACTGCTCTCTACAACTACCTGAAGGGAGGTTGTAGCCAGGTGGGATCTGGTCTCTTCAAGTTGCACCAGGGGAGGTTTAGGCTGGAGGTTAGGAAGAAGTTCTTCACAGAGGGCGTGATTTGCCATTAGAATGGGCTGCCCAGGGAGGTGGTGGAGTCACCATCTGGAGGTGTTTAGGAGGAGACTTGATGGGGTGCTTGGTGCCATGGTTTAGTTTATTCCAACCATGACTTGACTCTACAGAATGTTTGATGCTAAAAATGTGTGTTTCCTCAAGTACTTCACACTGCACATGAATTGTTACTGAGCTAAAATCTCACTGAAGTTTTGAGATTGAACAATGGCAAGATAAGATGCCAGGATGTGGCACTTGAAGCCATGGTTTAGTAGTCATGAGGTGTTGGGTGACACAGTTGGACTTGATGATCTTTGAGTCTTTTCCAACTTATTGACTCTATGATTCTATGACTGAGCTCCCCACAGACATATTTAAAAAATATAGTGAAATCAGTGTTTCTATTGATAACTGCAATTAAATACTAACAATGTTACCTTTTCTTTTTTCAGTGGCAGTAGCACAGGCAGAAGTTGTTCTTGGTTAAACAGCAATCTTAATTTTGTGCACAAGAGAGTAGTGCAATTTAAAGACTTCACATGAGTGTGAGGTGTGATTGTCTTCTTTGGTGACATGAAAGTGTTGGGATCTGTGTGTGTGGTGAGCTACACCCATCCTGAAACAGGGGGGAGGACTTGTGAGAGTTTTTGCCCTCTCTGAAGGGTGTTTTCCCCTGGAAAACTGAGACTTGGTCTGTTCCACTCCCCCCCACCTGGTCCAGCAGGGGTATAAAAGGGAGGAACTCACAGCCATTGCTCTCTCTCTTCCTTCTGGTTTGTGGGGATGAAAGAGAGTTGCTGCTGGCTTGCTGCTCCCTGTCATGTGGTCCTCCCTGCTGCTTCCACCTTTGCAAAGGACTGGTCTGTATCTCATATTTCTTTTCCTTTTCCCATCCATCCTTGTTCTTACCCTGTGAACCCTGCCTGTCATAGTACATAAATATAAAAATATACATATACACACACAGATACTGTTTAAAGAAAATCTTTACCTCTCTCCTTCCAAGCCAAACCCAAATTATTTCTTGGTGGATTTGCTCCCTTCTTTTTCCTCTCTCTATTGGAAGGAGAGGGGGTGGAGGAGAGAGTCGGGGGTGGGTTCTCAGCCTTGCCCCCATCTGAGCTCTTAAGCCCCAGTTAAGGCTCAAATCCCCCACTGTGCCATTCAAAAATCTTATTTCAATTAGGATTTATTCCTGCTACTAAATCCAGAATAGAATTAGAATAGAATAGAATAGAATAGAATAGAAT
>CM037636.1:9425689-9500512 GCA_015227895.2 Colaptes auratus
CAGCACATGTGCTCTTACCCCAAAATGTGACTTGTTTACCCAGACACGTTGGGCCCTGTTCTTTTGTCCCTTTTCCACATTACCCCAACTCCTGCAGAAGGGAGCGGGGAAAGAGGGGGACCATGTCTGGACACATCAGGACCTGTCTGGGTTTGTGCTGGCCCCATTTGGCCTTGCCACTTCATTTTTCAATCAGAAATAGTGATGATAGCTTTTGTACACTTCTCTTTCCCTTTTACTGTGTCTCTTCCTTTTATCAGAAAACAAGGTAGTAAAAGAAAGCAAAAGTGAAGAGACCTCCAACGACGTTTCGTATTTCCAGTTAGTTGATCAGCTAAAATACAGCAAACCAAAGATGCTGTCCAGGCCTATTAAAATAAGTCATTTTCTATTGAATGAGGAATTTCAAATCAGTTTTTTCCCAAGCCCTGTCAACTGATCCTCAATCACTCACTGTGAAACTGCATTCAGTGCCACAGTGACTCCAGAATGCCAATAATTTCTTTTCCTTTCCACTAGTAGATCTTCAAAGACTGAAAGTTTGATGTGAGAACTCTTGACCCTGTTTTCCTTCTGTGTGGCTCGATTGTGGTAATACTACATGCATTTCAGAGTTAAGAGGCTGCCTTAATACATAACTTGCCATTTTTTCCATGGGAATAGACATAAACAAAATCTGCTTGATATTTGTACTGACTTGTGGTGGTTGCAGTGGTCAGTGGTAGCATTCTGAGCAAGCAAAGGCTGAATATCTAATCAATTTTGTCTGGTTTGCTTGATTCTCAGTTGAATCAACAGTGACTCAGTAACTACAGTGTATCAATGATTATTGAGATTTATTTCAGTGTGCACTTGGGCATACCAAATCTGTATTCAGAGCTAAATAATCAGTCTTTGTATGGATGCTCTATGAAACTCAGAAGTGATTATAGTCCTGATTTTGTTCACGTCCATGCCAAAGCCTACACCAATTTCCTGCAGGCTGAGAACTACTACTGCGCTGTACATAATGATTTTAAGGAATTAGAATAGAATAGAATAAACCAGGTTGGAAGTGACCTGCAAGATCATCACGTCCAACCTATCATCCAACACCACCTAATCAACTAAACCATGCAACCAAGCACCCCAGCAAGTCTCTTCCTAAACACCTCCAGTGACAGCGACTCCACCACCTCCCCAGGCAGCCCATTCCAATGGGCAATCACTCTCTCTGTGTAAAACTTCCTCCTAACATCCAGACTAAACCTCCCCTGGTGCAGCCTGAGACTGTGTCCTCTTGTTCTGGTGCTGGTTGCCTGGGAGAAGAGACTAACTCCCTCCTGGCTACAACAACCCTTTAGGTAGTTGTAGACAGCAATAAGGTCACCCCTGAGTCTGCTCTTCTCCAGGCTAAGCAACCCCAGCTCCCTCATCCTCTCCTCATAGGGCTTGTGTTCCAAACCCCTCACCAACCTTGTTGCCCTTCTCTGGACATGCTCCAACAAGTCAACATCCTTCCTAAACTGCGGGGCCCAAAACTGGACACAGTACTCCAGGTGAGGCATAACCAGTGCAGTGCACAGGGGCAGAATGATCTCCCTGCTCCTGTTGGCCACACTTTTCCTGATGCAGGCCAGGATGCCATTGGCCCTCCTGGCTGCCTGGGCACACTGCAGGCTCATGTTCAGCCTACCATTGACCAGTACCCCCAGGTCCCTCTCTGCCTGGCCGCTCTCCAGCCACTCTGGCCCCAGCCTGTAGCATTACCTGTAACTTTTCCAGAAGGCAAAAAGTAGAGCTCATTCTTCCTCGAAACAACAAAGAGAAACCAACAACAGCAAAACCCACAAAAACCCCACCAACAAATTATCCTTCTTGATTTTTCACAAAAGGCAAAGAAAGATCTTCACAAGAGTTTCATCTCTGTAAATAAAACCAGCTCTAACACGTTCTTTTGTTCTTTCCCTGATTATACTGCACCCCAAGCTGGAGTGGATACCAATCAGTTATTCAGATTTGCTGTCATGCTCAGTGTTTTCCTGTGTTGTTCATGTTTCTACAGCTCATTCCCTGAGTTTTGCTTTTTAAGCAAGTGTGATTCATCTGTAGCTGTCAGACCAGTTTACCAAGAATGACATTTCATCTCTAGAGAAAATAAAGCTTAGAGAAGTTGTGTGATGTGAAGGTCAAAGGCAGCAAGAGATTTCAGGTCTTTTTAATTTGCATACACTGCTTACACTGTGATGCTATTCAGGTATTCTATGGTATCCTTACAATAACAGTGAAAAACTAGAGGAGAGAGAGAGGAAGACTCAAGAAAGAAAACCATCTAACCTATAACCTCCTACCTCTGTGTGTGAGGATGTGGTCTGGTACAGAGTCCAGTAATTAGGAAAAGAGGTGCACCTTCCTTTGGTCTTTAATAGTTTGTAAATCATTCAGTTGAGATGCAGAATCAGGGCAGAAGGACTGGCCAAGATTAGTTTAGGATAGACCAAGTGCAGGGTCCTGCATCTGGGTCGAGGCAATCCCAGGCACAAATCCAGGCTGGGCAGTGACTGGCTGGAGAGCAGCACAGAGGAGAGAGACTTGGGGGTGCTGGTGGACGAGAAGCTCAACAGGAGCTCTCAGTGTGCACTTGCAGCCCGGAAAGCCAATCAGATCCTGGGCTGCAGCAAGAGAAGTGTGGCCAGCAGGTCAAGGGAGGTGATTCTCCCCCTCTGCTCAGCTCTGCCAAGACCCCACCTGGAGTACTGCATCCAGCTCTGGAGCCCCTATTCCAAGAGGGATCTGGAGGGATCTGGAGGTGTCCAGAGAAGGGCCACGAGGATGAGCAGAGGGCTGGAGCACCTCTCCTATGAGGACAGACTGCGGGACTTGGGGCTGTTCAGTCTGGAGAAGAGAAGGCTCAGAGATGACCTCATTGTGGCCTACCATTATGTGAAGGGGGCCTACAGGAAGGCTGGGGAGGGACTTAGGCTATCAGGTGGTGATAGGACTAGGGGGAATGGAATGAAGCTGGAGGTGGGGAGATTCAGGCTGGAGGTGAGGAGGAAGTTCTTCCCCATGAGAGTGGTGAAGCCCTGGAATGGGTTGTCCAGGGAGGTGGTTGAGGCCCTGTCCCTGGAGGTGTTTAAGCCCAGGCTGGATGAGGCTCTGGCCATCCTGATGTAGTGTGGGGTGTCCCTGCCCATGGCAGGGGGGTTGGAACTAGCTGATCCTTGTGGTCCCTTCCAACCCTGACTGATACTATGATACTATGATACTATGATACTATGATACTATGACATAGTCTTGGTATGTGTAGAACTTGTAAATAAAATTGCAGACCAGTGACACTAGTTGTGGCTACTTGTGACACAGCCAGGAATTGAGTGGAGTGGGTTTTTTCTCACAACAGAGTGATATTTGAACCTCAGGTAGAAGTGACCACAGCCTCTGTGGTATCACATTCCATAGTCATTTAAAGTACAGGTAAGAGACCAGGAGAAATTGTCCTCAGATCACCAACTGGTAATTCTCTTCTGGCAGATACTGGACTGTAGGCAGTTTTCCACCCCTTTAGAAGCACCTAATTACTGTCTGAGTTGAGTGTTCTTAAATGTTTAGATTTGTGATATATCAGAATAAAGACTATCTGAGTTAGAATATGCTTATGGGTGCTCTTTGTATCTTCAGGGGAAAAGGTAATCTGCTTTTCCTACAATCAGCTGTGTCTTGTCTATATACATCAGTTCAGCTTCTAGCAGCATCTCCAGAATAAAACCTTGTAGAAGCTGAAGTAATCTATAGCTGGACTCCACAAAAGAAATTTGGAACTAAGTTAGTTTTTATGAAATTTTTTTTGCTTGCCATACTGAAATGATTTGTTTTGTACGCTGAATTTATTTGCATGCCCAATCTAAATGCTGGACCCCATGTTCTTTAATATCTTTATCGATGACCTGGATGAGGGGATCGAGGCCATCATCAGTAAATTTGCAGATGACACCAAGCTGGGGGCAGGAGTTGATCTGTTAGAGGATAGGAGAGGTCTACAGAGGGACCATGACAGGCTGGACAGCTGGGCAGTCTAAGGGCATGAGATTGAACACATCTAAGTGCCAGGTTCTACACATTGGCCACAGCAACCCCATGCAGTGCTACAGGCTGGGGTCAGAGTGGCTGGAGAGCGGCCAGATGGAGAGGGACCTGGGGGTACTGGTTGATAGTAGGCTGAACATGAGCCCGCAGTGTGCCCAGGTGGCCAAGAGAGCCAATGGCATCCTGGCCTGCATCAGGAACAGTGTGGCCAGCAGGAGCAGGGAGGTCATTGTGCCCCTGTACACTGCACTGGTTAGGCCACACCTTGAGTCCTGTGTCCAGTTCTGGGCCCCTCAGTTTAGGAAGGATGTTGACTTGCTGGAACGTGTCCAGAGAAGGGCAACAAAGTTGGTGAGGGGTCTGGAGCACAAGCCTTATGTGGAGTGTCTGAGGGAGCTGGGGTTGCTTAGGCTGGAGAAGAGGAGGCTCAGAGGAGACCTTATTGCTGTCTACAACTCCCTGAAGGGAGGTTGTTGCCAGGTGGGGCTTCTCCCAGGCAAGCAGCACCAGAACAAGAGGACACAGTCTCAAGCTGCACCAGGGCAGGTTTAGTCTGGATGTTAGGAAGAAGTTCTATACAGAGAGAGTGGCTGCCCATTGGAATGTGCTGCCCATGGATGTGGTGGAGTCACCATCACTAGAAGTGTTTAGGAAGAGACTGGAGGGGTGCTTGGTTGCATGGCTTAGTTGATTACGTGGTGTTGGATGATAGGTTGGACTTGATGATCTCAAAGGTCTCTTCCAACCTGGATAATTCCTATTCTATTCTATTCTATTCTATTCTACTCTATTCAAGTACAGCTTTGTGGGTTTGGGTCTTTTGAGAGGACCACTCACCAAAAGTGAAGTAGCTAGAAGTGGGATTTATAGTCCACATTCACTCTGTTGGCTGATACATTTTTCTCACATCTGTTCAGGCGATGGAAGCTCCATGTGATGTGCCATTTTGTTCTCTGGCAGACAGGCACAGTGAAATGCCACAGTTTCAAAGAGACTGAGGTATCCTACATTTTTATGTGGCATTTTTGTTTGGTTATATTATTATTGAGTGTGCCCAGGCAGCCAAGAAGGCCAAAGGCATCCTGGCCTGCATCAGGAACAGTGTGGCCAGCAGGAGCAGGGAGGTGATTCTGCCCCTGTACACTGCACTGGTTAGGCCGCACCTTGCGTGCTGTGTCCAGTTCTGGGCCCCTTAGTTTAGGAAGGAGGTTGACTTGCTGGAACGTGTCCAGAGAAGGGCAACGAAGTTGGTGAGGGGTTTGGAAGACAAGCCCTATGAGGAGAGGCTGAGGGAGCTGGGGTTGCTTAGCCTGGAGAAGAGACTCAGGGGAGACCTTATTGCTCTCTCCAACTACCTGGAGGGAGGTTGTAGACAGGCGGGGGTTGGTCTCTTCTCCCAGGCAGCCAGCACCAGAACAAGAGGACACAGTCTCAGGCTGCACCAGGGGAGGTTTAGGCTGGATGTTAGGAAGAAGTTCTATAGAGAGAGAGTGATTGCCCATTGGAATGGGCTGCCTGGGGAGGTGGTGGAATCACCATCATTGGAGGTGTTCAGGAGGAGACTTGATGGGGTGCTTGGTGCCATGGTTTAGTTGTTTAGGTGAGTTGGATTGGTTGATAGGTTGGATGCGATGATCTTGAAGGCGTCTTTCAACCTGGCGTATTGTATTGTATATTACAATACTAATACTTGTGGTAATGCACTACATGCAATCTTAGTTCTGCATGCTCTATTCAGTTGAAATTTCCCATAGAGAACATTTTTGACTCATCAAGGCCTGCAAGTGTGAGTCCCATGGATCTTAACAAATCATATACCACAACTGAGAACAGCGAAAACTTCACAAAATCATTAGTTAACACTATTCAGAATGCAGGGGAAAAAAAGTCTCTGTTCCATTCAAAGTCTGGTTATTATATTGCAGAACTTTGAGACACTAATAAGGACATACTGATCTTTTGCAAGCCTATTGCCACTAGGCAATTTATTATTCAATAAATCCTCCACCCATGATCAGTTAGCTAATGGAAAGTGCTCCAGACTTGAAGTAACAGCATGTTCTTTCTCTATTAGCACGATATTTGCATTAGAAAGATCAATCAGGTTATTTATTAGCACAATATCTACATAACAATATTCTGACGGACTCTGGATCGTTGGAAACTGATGTATTTTACATCAGGCTCAAAATAGTTCCCTGGGCTTTGGCCACAGGCTAGTTTTTCTCCTAGTTTTACCTTCAGGCCAAGAATTATCTTGGGTTTGGGGGGCTTTTGTTTGTTTGTCTATGTTTGTTTGCCTTTTGTTTTGCTTTGGTTTTATTTGATATTAATGTCTATTGAACTTCATCTTCAACAGCAAAACTCTGAAGTTTGTCCTTTATATATTCCTATATATATTATTTTTATATATATTCATTCTAGACATACATTGCATTGCACTATCTATAGGAGCTTTAAGCTTCTCTTAGCTGTAGGGAGAAATCAATAATGGAATTTTCAGCAAGTATATTGCCAAGACAGAGCTGGAGGCTCTATGGAGATGTGTGTGACTCCAATGTAAGACAAATGCACAAGGGTATTACAATGTTGTTGAAATCAGAACACTGTATTTGGAGAACTAGCATCCAATTTATATACATGGATGAGTAGTTAGATTTTCTGGGCCCCTCAGTTTAGGAAGGATGTTGACTTGCTGGAATGTGTGCAGAGAAGGGCAACGAAGTTGGTGAGGGGTTTGGAACACAAACCCTATGAAGAGAGGCTGAGGGAGCTGGGGTTGCTTAGCCTGGAGGAGACTGAGGGGTGACCTTATTGCTCTCTCCAACTACCTGAAGGGAGGTTGTAGCCAGGCAGAGGTTGGTCTCTTCTCCCAGGCAGCCAGCACCAGAACAAGAGGACACAGTCTCAGGCTGCACCAGGGGAGGTTTAGGCTGGATGTTAGGAAGAAGTTCTATAGAGAGAGAGTGATTGCCCATTGGAATGGGCTGCCCGTGGAGGTGGTGGAGTCACCCTCATTGGAGGTGTTCAGGAGGAGACTTGCTGGGGTGCTTGGTGCCATGGTTTAGTTGTTTAGGTGGGTTGGATTGGTTGATAGGTTGGATGCGATGATCTTGAAAGTCTCTTCCAGCCTGGTCTGGTCTATTCTATTCTATTCTATTCTATTCTATTCTATTCTATTCTATTCTATTCTATTCTGATTTTGGTTTTTTTCCCCACTAAGCTTGGATTCACCATCTCATTAATAGAAATACCACACAGCTCTGAGTAATTTGATGTTAAATCTTATATTTCATTAGTCTTCACTTGTATTGACCTTAGCCCACATAACATTGAGATCCACAAATGAAAAGATCTATTTGTTGTTGAGTTCCTTTATTAGACATGCTTACTTTCACATGAGGCTGCTTTATTGGGTTGTGTCTCATTGTGCAGTAGGTAGTTCAGAAACATACAAACTGGAATTAAAAATTGCATTCAGCTGTTCATGGAGAATTTGTATTTCTACCTTAGCTTACATCTAAGACTGCTTCTGTGTGAAAAATGTTGGAGCTGCACGTGGCACTGAAGTACTGTGGATGTTACTCATGTCTTGGAAGGAAGAAGCTTTCTTGTAGCCCCCCTTAAGGTTGAGCTGAGACAGCACACAGTATTGACAAATTATTCTTGATCCAGGCAAATGGTGGTCTTTTAGATGTGGACTGACCTGGGCAGTCCAATATCTACAGCGTTTCTTTAGGTATGCTGCAGTCTGCCTGTGGGTAGATTTTGGAGATAATCTCATTGCTGCTTCTGAGATATAACTGCAGACTGTAACTGCCAACTGAGACTACAGCTCCATTGGCCATGGAAGTATGGTGACTTCTGTGGTCTATGGACAAATACCAATAAGGAGGACCTTGCATACCACTGTATGTGGAAATGGCACAGAGAGAAGTGAGATGTGCTCCCACACTGCCGAACGCAAAGAGCGATATATGTTGTTTACATACCCACTATTGATAAGTTTAGGTGCTTAATGTAACAGGTTTCTAACCTTTGAGCTTTCCCCTATTTGTAAACATAAACTGCAAGTATACAGCTAACTGTGATGACCCAAATTGTTTTTCTATGCAAGTAAGCTTTTGAAGAGTAAGCAAGTAAGGTTTTTGAAGAGGAGGCTCAGGGGGAGATCTCATTGCTCTCTACAACTACCTAAAGGGTTGTTGTAGCCAGGAGGGAGTTAGTCTCTTCTCCCAGGCAACCAGCACCAGAACAAGAGGACATAGTCTCAAGCTGCACCAGGGGAGTTTAGGCTCGAGGTGAGGAGGAAGTTCTTCACAGAGAGAGTTTTTAGCCATTGGAATGGGTTGCCCAGGGAGGTGGTGGAGTCACCATCCCTGGAGGTGTTCAAGAGGGATTGAACGTGGCACTTGGTGCCATGGTCTATTAGTCATGAGGTGTTGGGTGACAGGTTGGACTTGATGATCTTTGAGGTCTTTTCCAACCTTGTTGATTCTATGATTCTATGTTTCTAAGCTTCCCATTCAGGATTATCTGAATGTGAATATGATTGTGTTCACTGATCAGAATAATGAAGAGTTTGAAACTTCATTTATTCACCCAGTGTTAATGAAAAGCCTACACCAGCTCAGAACCATGGGCCTCCAGTTCTTAGAAACTGATGGATATTTTTCATAATTTACCTTTAAAGTGCTCTCTCAGAGCCATTATGCTGCATCAAAAGATTTGCAATTAAGACATTATGTTAGGAGAGTAACTGCACAAAACCTTTGATTTCGAATCATATTGGAAAAGGAAGTAGTATTTTTTTTTCTCTATACAAGAATGAAAAGTAACAGCCTCTCAGATGCCAAACTGCTGGTCACCTTGGCAAAATGCTGGGGAGAGCATGCCTTTCTTACTGAACATAGATCACAGGCTTGTAAAAATGTTTCAGTGAAGGTGAGCAGTGTCATAGCTGAATATGTTAACCTTTCCACTGCTGTTTCTGGGCTGCGTATATACTGTCCACGCTTCCTGGGCATTGCCTGCCATGGCGTGCACCTCCTCATTACCAAATGAGGATTAGGTTCTCATTTCTTCACTGTGGCACCTAATCAATGGCACAACAGCCCTCAAACCTTGAAAATGTATTCCCATACCTAAGGAAAAATAGTACTTTTGAGATGAAACATGGAATGTGAAACATGAGCAAGCATCTTTATTCTCCCCTTAAATCAGGGGAGTACTTTTAAGTGGGTGTATGCTGGAAGTAATGGAAGTTGAGTGAGGCCTTTTGATTGCTTAAATGAAAGTGTTCTTCATACAATCACATGCTCAGATGGATAAACTTGCTTTGGATTCTGTGAGCACAAGATGCAAGGTGCTGAACTCTTAGAAGAGTAGATTTATAGGGTCTGACACAGTTTTTCCTGTTCCTAACACAGAGATACTGAGGTCACAGAAGGATTATGCCTACCGCTGGTTAGTTCCTTTGCTAGCCTTCTTGCTAGCACCTGTGAGCATCCTATGGGCTACAAGGCCTGAATTCTCCATTGTGCTCCCCTTTGCTTTGGTGTTAACTGATCCTCTGGTATCTGGCTCAAGCATTTATATCTGTGCTAGTGAATGACTGTAAGAAGCATAATTATAGAGAATTTATCATTCTTTTACATAAAAAAAATGGCACATTCTTTGGTAAATGACACCAAAAGGCAAAAGTCATAGTTAAAAATCATAGAATCATAGAAGACTCAATAAGGTTGGAAAAGACCTCAAAATCATCAAGTCCAACCTGTCACCCAACACCTCATGACTACTAGACCATGGCACCAAGTGCCACATCCAATCCCCTCTTGAACACCTCCAGGGATGGCGACTCGACCACCTCCTTGGGGCAGCTCATTCCAATGCCTAACAACTCTCTCTGTGAAGAACTTTTTCCTCACCTCGAGTCTAAACATGAAACAGATCCTTGATGTTGAAACAGATCCAGTTCTTCCTGCATTTGCACTGGTCACAGGGATAGAGCAATTTGTTGCTGCCATTGCCCTTGATGAGTCCATCAGGAATATAAAGAGAATATTGCACCAAACACAGCTACAAATCCCAGACAGGGAGTTTTATTCACTGGGTCTGTCATACCAGCTTAGTTCATGATCTTTGCACTCAAAAGCAATAAAAATAAGAAAATTAAATTAATGGATTAGAGCAAGTGAGTGGAATATAATCCTTGAAAGACTGAATTATTTGAAAGTGGAAGAAGATGAACTATGACGATTTTTACTTTCCTTTTTGAATAAATCTTCAAAGCATTCACTGAGCCACTAAATTAGACGAGTGGGTTTATGTTTTGTTTCTTGAGTTTTTATGACTGGCACGGCTACACAGGCATTGAACCTCTTTGGAGACAGACAGAAAAGAAGTGCTGAATGACAAATCCTTTATTTCTGCTGACTTGGAGGGAAAGGAAAAAAAAACACCACCAAACAACAGCCAAAAGGAAGTAATCCTTAGAATGTACTGAAGAAAGGTTGCAGTGCTATTTGACCAATAGGTTGTGGTACAGTAAAAAGAGCAAACATTTTAGCAGAATGTATGAGCTCTTTGGTTATCATCCTTTGACTCATTTTCGTCTTTCAATATACTTAGTTGCTCCATTAATTCTCAGCAGCATGGTACCCAACAGTATCTTGGAATTAAAACAAAGGGCCATACTACAGTAAGTTTGTCTGCAGCATAGCTTAGAGGTGCTGACTGTTTTATTTGCAATATAGATTTTGTTTCATGTTACAAAAAAAAAAAGCAAATGTCTGTTTAATGTGGTGTCCTCATGTGGGCTGTTGTGGCAAATCACAGGATCATATACAAACAACCAAACAGATAAACATGCAAACAAATTTATTCTGGATTTCCCCCCCTTACCTTTCCCGGAATGGAATGGAATGGAATGGAATGGAATGGAATGGAATAGAATAGAATAGAATGAATAGAATAGAATAGAATAGAATAGAATGGAATGGAATGGAATGGAATGGAATGGAATGGAATGGAATGGAATGGAATGGAAAGAATATAATAAACCAGGTTGGAAGAGACCTTTGAGATCATCATGTCCAGCCCATCATCCAACACCATCTAATCAAGTGAACCATGGCACCAAGCACCCCATCAAGTCTCTCCTAAACACCTCCAGTGATAGTGACTCCACCACCTCCGCAGGCAGCCCATTCCACTGGCCAATCACTCTCTCTATGAAGAATTTCTTCCTAACATCCAGTCCAAAACTCCCCTGGCACAGCTTGAGATTGTGTCCTCTTGTTCTGGTGCTGGTTGTCTGGGAGAAGAGACCAGCCCCTACCTGTCTAGAACCTCCCTTCAGGTAGTTAGTTAACCATCACATGATGCTCATCCATTGCATTGAAAATTTTATCTTGGAAAAATCACTGTGATGTCTTGAGGTTCATCTTTCTTTTCCTCAGTGGCTTGATCTTCTATTTCAGCTAAAATAGCACATTTATATGCACACAGCCTGCCTTGTGTTTATAGTAATTTGTTGGTTTTGTTGTGTTGTGGGTTTTTTTCCCCACTGAATGTGAATGTTCACATTCACATATGTCACATAGATAAGAAACAAATCAGGTCCATATTTAAAAGTTGAGACAACTGAAGAAAAGTGCATGTGATGATCTCAAGAATAGCTGGTGCTGGTGTTGTCAGTAGGTCAGTGTGTTTGGCAGAGATGAGGAGAAATCTGAGTCAGTGTGAATTCAATGTCTTCTGTCTCAGTTCATCTTGTACTACTTTTTGCTTTCTGAGGAGTTCTAATTTCACATTGACCTGTGCCGGCAGAAAGCTACGTGTTCAAGCCAACATAGCTCCTTGAGAAGTGGGCAGTGAGCAAAGTGCAACCCATCTGTCAAACCTTTTCAAAGAGATGGTGGCTTCCTCAAGATGAGGGGCTTTTCCACTGTGTGGAAGGTATCGTCAGAAACTGCCAGATATGATAATCCCAGCTGTAGATCTTAGTGCTTAAAACAGCAAATCTAACAAAGTCACAAGCAGATCAAGTTCTGCTGAATGTTGCTCCAGTGGCATAAAAGGTTATAGCAACCTGTGGTCTGTACCATCCATCCTCCAGTGGACAAGGGTCCTGGAGCAGAAATAACAGGAGGGAACACATATCAACATCTCAGCAGCTGCAAATCACAGTCCACCGTATCTACTTCAACTGCCATTGCATCAATATACCAGGCTGTTATCTGGATATATACAGGCAGCTTTGCTACATGTAGATTAATGTCTGGGAGAAATGGGGAAAGAGAGGATTCAAGAAGCTGATTGTTGCATGTTAAAGCTCTGTTGTTGGCTCTTCCAAAGACATTGGTAAAAGGCCAAAATTAGAATAAGGAAATAAGCATGGTGCTAAAATGGAGCTGCTCAAATGTAGTTGCACAACTTACTTTTAATGGTTTTATTTCTGTTTTTTTCCCCCCTTTTATTTCCTTTTGTAGTTTTTTGGTGTTTCTACAAAGGAAAAGGTGACTAACAGTGTTTGAGCTATCATGCTGGCCAAGTTGTCAGCCCATGGCTTGGATGGGAGCACACTGCGTTGGGTTAGGAACTGGCTGGAGAGCCGAGCCCAGAGAGTGGTGGTGAATGGTGCCACATCCAGCTGGCGGCCAGTCACTAGTGGTGTGCCCCAGGGATCGGTGCTGGACCCCATGCTCTTCAACATCTTTATTGATGAACTGGATGAGGGCATTGAGTCCATCATCAGGAAATTTGCAGACGACACCAAGCTGGGGGCAGGAGTTGATCTGCTGGAGGGCAGAGAGGCTTTGCAGAGGGACCTCGACAAGCTGGACAGATGGGCAGAATCCAACGGCATGAGATTGAACACATCCAAGTGCCGGGTTCTGCACATTGGCCACAGCAACCCCATGCAGATCTACAGGCTGGGGTCAGAGAGGCTGGAGAGCGGCCAGGCAGAGAGGGACCTGGGGGTACTGGTTGATGATAGGCTGAACATGAGCCTGCAATGTGCCCAGGCAGCCAAGAGGGCCAATGGCATCTTGGCCTGCATCAGGAACAGTGTGGCCAGCAGGGGCAGGGAGGTCATTCTGCCCCTGTACACTGCAATGGTTAGGCCACACCTTGAGTCCTGTGTCCAGTTCTGGGCCCCTCAGTTTAGGAATACAATAGATCAGGTTGGAAGAGACCTTCAAGATCATGTTGACTTGCTGGAGCGTGTCCAGGGCAGGGCAACAAAGTTGTGAGCTGGGGTTGCTTAGCCCGGAGAAGAGGAGACTCAGGGGTGACCTTATTGCTCTCTACAACTCCCTGAAGGGAGGTTGTAGACAGGCAGAGGTTGGTCTCTTCTCCCAGGCAACCAGCACCAGAACAAGAGGACACAGTCTCAGGCTGCACCAGGGGAGGTTAAGGCTGGAGGTTAGGAGGAAGTTTTACACAGAGAGAGTGATTGCCCATTGGAATGGGCTGCCCAGGGAGGTGGTGGAGTCACCATCATGGAGGTGTTCAGGAGAAGAATTGATGGGGTGCTTGGTTGCATGGTTTATTTGATTAGGTGGTGGTGGTTGATAGGTTGGATGCAATGATCTTGAAGGTCTCTTCCAACCTGGTCTATTCTATTCTATTCTATTCTATTCTATTCTATTCTATTCTATTCTATTCTATTCTATTCTATGGTCCTGCTCTGGCAGGGGGGGTTGAACTCAATGACCTTCAGAGGTCCCTTCCAACCCCTAACATCCTGTGATCATGTGAATTCTGCTTGTTTGGTGAGCAAATTTATTCCCCCAAGAATCTTCTGTATATTCATAAATAGATAGAGGAATCCCATCTTCTTTAAGGCTGCAGAAGTAGGAAATTTGTGTGTTCATTATGTTTTAGAGGGAGGAATTTACAGAATAATGCTGAACAATGTGCAATTAACATTCCTTTTCTCCCAGTGTCTGCCAGTCCACGCATTATATCCAACATGTATGCACTCAAACTGCACCAGAGGAGGTTTAGGCTTGAGGTGAGGAGAAAGTTCTTCACGGAGAGAGTTGCTAGCCATTGGATTGGGTTGCCCAGGGAGGTGGTGGAGTCACCATCCCTGGAGGTGTTCAAGAGGGGATTGAATATGGCACTCGGTGCTGTGGTTTAGTAGTCAGGAGATGTTGGGTGAGAGGTTGGACTTGATGATCTTTGAGGTATTTTCCAACCTCATTGATTCTGTGATTCTGTACTGCTGAGCATGTTCTGTTTTTCACAAAATGTCAGATCTCAATGATACAATATGGCTTTATTTAAGTATTTCCTTACCTATATGGTATTAGTGAATAAATATCTGAAGATTGGAAGATCAGTTCTGTAAGTCTTACATTAGCCTTACAGATTCACTGAATAATAACCTGCTTGAGCAAAATGAGACTGTAATGGTGTTTTCATTGGCAAATTCACCTAAGACAAGGGTTTTTTTTCGTCTTCAAAGACCAGCATGCTAGTCTTTGTTCATGTATACTGACATCAAGGCAAAGTTTATGACAATGGTGCATCTGAAACACTGCCAAACTTTGTGACTGCAAAGCTTAAGGGCTATATTTTCTGCCTGGAGTGAACCCAGAAACCTCAGTGGAAATATCGGTGTATCCCTCATGTGGAATTACGGAAAGATTCCTCTGTGGGAGTATGTTCAGATGGGATTTTTTCAAGAAGCCTAAAGGAATTAAGTGCCTTGTTTATATCTGTGTGTTTGAAATTGCATTGTCAATCAGTACTTTCATCCTACAGCTGCTAGAGAATAGAGCAAAGCTCCCCTTTGATGCAGCGATGCCCTGTAACTTAAATTACAGTGCAGGGGAACATGCGTGTCGGTCAGGCATGGCTGATCAAATTACTGGGCACGCTGGTTTTGTACACATGCTGCCATTTTTAAAGCTGTTATTAGGCAAAACAAAAACTATGGTGCCTCCTTTTTCTATCTCATTTGCAAAGTGTGAATCAAAGGTGAAGGCTGTAAGAGAGAGCTTTACATGGTGCTCAGCAGCCCTGGGATTTGGCATGGGATGCTTTTTCACTCCACTGATATTTTTTAATAGAATACAATCCACTTATACCTTCTGTATGCTGCATAGCCCAGCCAAAACAATCTCTTCTATGTGATTCTCTTGTTTCAGTCCCTTCTCTGTTTGCTGTGATGTTGCCAAGACAGAAATGCTGACAATGGTAGGGAGTAGGAAAGGAGAGGTGGAAAAGAAGATAGGGGATTGCAAAACAAAACAGCAGAGTGATAATGAGAAGCTGATATAGTGCAGAGATGTTTGGTCTTGAAATTATTTAAACCACCTCGTATGTCTCCATTTAAAACGTCCTTCTCCCATTACCATGAATGGGAAACGCTGCTTTTGCTGGTGTTCCATCTCCTTCCTGTCTTGTTCCTCTGTTCTCCCATCCCTACTCATTTCATTACTGAGTGATTGAACATCTTGCAGGCTAGGAGGTGTGGATGAGACCAGCACTGACAAGCACATGTAAGTGGCCTTTTCATTTTTACTTCGGAGTGCATGTGGATTAGCTATGAGTCTGCCTGGTATTTTTACCTCTGGCACTGGTGGAGATAGTAGGCTTACTGGTTGAAAGCCTTTCCATTTAGGGAAGACTTTATTTATTTATATATATATTTTTTTTAACACTGTAACTGTAATGCTGGTTTCTACTAATAAAAGAGGCAAACAAGAGCTCCCAGTAATTACATTACAAACAATAATCCAAGGATAATTTTTATTACTGTGTCCTCCCACTTTTGTGGTGCTAGATGAGCAAATTGTTCAACTCCTGTGGGTAACCCATATGAGCCAGAAGGCATTTTCTGCTAAGCTCTACAGTGTGTATTTTTGTTTGCATTCAGCCATCTCTGGGAAGGAGGCTGGGTGCTGAGCCCCCAGAAAATTGCCTTCATTTACACAGACAGCTTCCTGAGCAAAGCAGGTCTCATTGCACATCTACAGCTCAATATATGAGTTACAGAATTCAGTCCATTATGTAAATATTTGGGCCTCCTTGACTGCATTATGTTAACCTTGAGTCTATCTCACCAAACTTTCAGTCTCTAGTTTAAGCTGCTTAAGTCCTCTCACAGTGAATCACAGCCATGCAGTGCAGTGTGACGCACTATGTGTATGTTTACAAGTAGGTGGTTATCCCAGCTTGTGCCTGTATAGGCATTCATAGAGTGTTGGTACATTCAGGAATAATTTTTTCCATATTTAATGATTGATCATGTTTAATGTGCCACTTTAGAACAGAATAGAACAGAATAGGAATAGAATAGAATAGAATAGAATAGAATAGAATAGATAGAATAGAATAATAGAATAGAATAGAATAGAATAGACAGAATAGAACTAACCAGGTTGGAAAAGACCTTTGAGATCATCGAGTCCAACCTATCACCCAACACCATCTTATCAACTAAAGCTTTAATTTTGAAGGGGGCTATTATAGTTTGGGATTTGTCCTTGCATCAGCAAAATGAAGACAGTGAAATCTCTCCACTGAATGGAGGTGTAAGGATATATCAAATTGCTTAATCGTTTGGAGTTAAAGGACAGAATCAAAAGTCATTGAAGGACTTACCTGGCTTGTAGCAGGTGAAAGGGAATACATTTATTTCACAGAACCACAGAGCCATTGGGATTGGAGGGAGCCTCTTGGGATCATCCAGTTCTCCCCTCCTGTTCACCACCTCACCTCAGCTAGAACAGTTTTCCTAGGACCCTATACAGCTGAGTATTGAGTACCTCCACAGATCAAAATCCCACGGCCTCTCTAGGCAAGTGGTTCCAGGGTGTTTAGCGTTTCCCATTGCTATCAATTTTTAAACAATGTAGTCCTTAAGAGCAGGCTGGATGAGGCTCTGGCCAGCCTGATGTAGTGTGGGGTGCCCCTGGCCATGGCAGGGGGGTTGGAACTAGATGATCCTTGTGGTCCCTTCCAACCCTGACTGATACTACGATGCTATGATACTATATACAGTAAGAGTGAAGCTAAGATATAGGCATTATTTATTTTTTCTGACTTTAGAAATAATGTCTTCAAATGCCCACAAGATCACTTGATGGAAAGCATACATAAAACCCTGGACATTTGAAGCTCACCTAAAGTATAGAGTAGAGTAGAGTAGAGTAGAGTAGAGTAGAGTAGAGTAGAGTAGAATAGAATAGAATAGAATAGAATAGAATAGAATAGAATAGAATAGAATAGACCAGGTTGGAAGAGACCTTCAAGATCATCAAGTCCAACCCATCATCCAACACCACCTAATCAACTAAACCATGGCACCAAGCACCCCATCAAGTCTCCTCCTAAACACTTCCAATGATGGTGACTCCACCACCTCCTCGGGCAGCCCATTCCAATGGGCAATCACTCTCTCTGTGTAGAAATTCCTCTTAACCTCCAGCCTAAACTTCCCCTGGCACAGCCTGAGACTTTGTCCTCTTGTTCTGGTGCTGGTTGCCTGGGAGAAGAGACCAATCCCCACCTGGCTACAACCTCCCTTCAGGTACTTGTAGACAGCAATAAAGTCTCTCCTGAGCCTCCTCTTCTACAGGCTAGACAACCCCAGCATCCTCAGCCTCTCCTTATAGGGCTTGTGCTCCACACTTCCAGTGGTGGCAACTCCACCACCTCCCTGGGCAGCCCATGTCAATGGGCAATCACTCTCTCTATGAAGAATTTCTTCCTAACATCCAGTCTAAACTTCCCCTGGTGCAGCTTGAGACAGTGCTTGAGACCATGGCTTCAAGTGCCACATCCAATCCCCTCTTGAACACCTCCAGGGATGGTGACTCCACCACCTCCCTGGGAAGCACATTCCAATGGCTAACAAGTCTCTCTCTGAAGAACTTTCTCCTCATCTCATGTCTAAACTTCCCCTGGTGCAGCTTGAGACTGTGTCCTCTTGTTCTGGCTCTGATTGCCTGGGAGAAGAGACCAACCCCGCCTGGCTACAACCTCCCTTCAGGTAGTTGTAGAGAGAATTAAGGTCTCCCCTGAGCCTCCTCCTCTCCATGCTAAGCAACCCCAGCTCCCTCATCCTCTCCTCATAGGGCTTGTGATCCAAACCCTCACAAGCTTAATACAAGCTTAAGAGAAGTACAGATGATTGTTTCTTTGCCATTGTCTACATTTCCTGTAGTTAAGCAGGGGCTTTTCCCTGCTCTGGATATTCCTTTGAAAATAAAATTAGGCTGGGGGAGGGTGGGTTTTTGACCTGTCTGAAGGTTTGACTTTTCCTGCCTAGTATGTACAATTTTATTTTCCACATACCACATTTCTTCTACTATGTGGATAAAGAGTGTACTTACTGATATGTGCAATACAAGGAGTTCTTTGATGGCAAGAAGTTTTATGTATCCTTCAGTTCCTATAGATGTTTGGGTAGTCAGAAACATTGGCTGGAACATGTCCAGAGGCCACAAGGATGAGCAGAGGGCTGGAGCACCTCACCTATGAGGACAGACTGAGGGAGGTGGGGCTGTTCAGTCTGGAGAAGGCTCTGAGGAGACTCATTGTGGCCTTCGAATATGTGAAGGAGGCCACAGGAAAGCTGGGGGGACACTTTTAGGGTGTCAGGTAATGATAGGAGTAGGGGGAATGGAACAAAACTCAAAATGGGTAGATTCAGATTGGATGTTGGGAAGAAGTTCTTCCCCATGAGGGTAGTGAGATACTGGAACAGGTTGCCCAGGGAGGTGGTAGAAGCCTCATCCTGGAGGTTTTTAAGGCTAGGCTGGATGTGGCTGTGAGCAACCTGATGTAGTGTGAGGTGTCCCTGCCCATGGCAGGGGGGTTGGAACTGGATGATCCTTGAGGTCCCTTCCAGCCCTAACAATTCTGTGATTCTATGATTGTATGCATTTCTAACATTCCCTAGAACTTACAGGTCTATGAACTGCATTCACAAATATTTTTCCATGACAGATATGTAGGCTGTGCTATTCCTGCAGGAAATCAGAAAATGCCAATTAACTTATGTAGTTGATAATTGTAGGCTGTTTTTTTGTCTCTCTGTGTGAACATGTGATGCTGGAAACTGATGCAAAACTGATAGGGATTTTTGCAGGGTACTAAGTGGCTTTTGTGAGACATGAAAAAGAAACACATATACTGAAAAGAAACACACTGAAATCAAAGAACAATGCTTTTGTTTGGGCAGTAAATAGATGATAAAACCTTTGCTGAAATAAAATACTGAATTACAGTGCCGTGTCTAGAAAACTGATTGAAGCAGTCAACTAGGTTATGCAACAAGAAAATGTGAAGAATTGCTAGGATAAACGAAACCAGAAGTGGCTCAGGAAGCAGGGAAAGTTTTTCCTGTGTAGAGGGGACAAAGGTGAACAAAAGTGCTTCAAAAAGCAGGCATTTTAGTTTGTTCAGAGTAGTTGTTTCAGGAATAGAATGTGATCCAAGATGTGGGCAGCTACAAGGTAACCTTAGAGGGCATTCACAGGTGTATGCCATCTATTAGGGCATTGGTGCCCCTATGTACTAGCCTGTGACTGTCCAAACCAATGCTTTTCAGTGGAAGCAGGAATAAATAGTCACTGCATGGAGCTAAGCAGTATCAGCTGAAGGCTTGATCTGATGATTTGGGCAGAATAAAATGTTAAGAGAGAAGCTACCCAAATGGGCTTGTCTTTGGTGTGTTTTGTAGGAGAAAAGCCAAGTGCAAGGCCAGTCTGGGAGAAGACTGGGAGCCAAGAGAAGCCAGTCTGGGAATCTGAGTGTGACCCTTAAATAAGGAAGAGGGAGAGATTCTTGTGCACATGACTCTTTGTAATAGAAGACCTGATGAGAAGAAAATCCTTTCTGCTGCATCCAGTGGCACAAGACTATTTGCCTTTTCATAACTTCCCCCCCCCTTTCTGTATGTGTATAAGCAGCACTGCGCTTATCTGTGCAAGCAGCACTACACTAACCTGTGCAAGCAGCACTACACTTATCCAAAATATTTATAAGCTGTTTCTTGCTTTAGTAGAAACAAGGACATTTCTTATTTTATCAGAAAAAACAACATTACCAAGTTTTAGGTAATGTTCAAGCCAAGGAACAAATAATGGCAACAACAATAATTGTATTACCGCTGCACATCCACGGAAGTCTGTTTGATGGTCAGATCTGAGGAGCCTACATTGGATGATATTGAATGATGAGGTTTATTGAATAAAATGAAACCAGTCCTTTCCTCTAAGAGTAAGCCTCTAAAGTGAGGATAAAGGAAGGTCTATACAATAGTTAAAACCCCGAAGCTGCATTTGGAAAACTACTCTGGCTGAAAAACATCATCTTATAAGTATCTTATAAATACTTATCATCATCTTATAAATAATCTCACTGAATTTAGATAAGAAATATGCTGCTCAATCGGTGTAAATCAGGTAATCTCTGGTCCACAACATAAAACTTTGATGAGTCAGTATTTATTTGTATGTAATTCCAAGTAAGTACCTTAAATAGATTCTTAAATCTTGCTGAATATTAGGGTGTAGATCTGTGCTGAACATTGTGCTGCACTTTGAAAGTAATACACAGAGTAATAACAGAGTGCATCAGAGGGAAATACATGGAACTCCATTGTTCTTTACTATCACCTTAGAATAGAACAGAATTAAGCAGGTTGGAAGAGAACTTTGAGGAATAGAAGAATAGAATAGAATAGAATAGAATAGAATAGAATAGAATAGAATAGAATAGAGCCAGGTTGGAAAAGACCTTCAAGATCATCGTGTCCAATGCAGAAGAGGAGGCTCATGGGGAGACCTTCTTGCTCTCTACAACTACCTGAAGGAAAGTTGTAGCCAGAGGGGGTTGGTCTCTTCTCCCAGGCAACCAGCACCAGAAAAAGAGGACACAGTCTCAAGGTGCTCTAGGGGAGGTTTAGGCTCAAGGTGAGGAGAAGATTCTTCCCAGAGAGAGTTGTTGGCCATTGGTATGTGCTGCCCAGGGAGGTGGTGGAGTCACCATCACTGGAGGTGTTCAAGAGGGGATTGGACATGGCACTTGGTGCCATGGTTTAGTAGTCATGAGGTCTGTTGCAACAGGTTGGACTTGATGATCTCTGAGGTCTTTTCCAACCTTATTGATTCTATGATTCTATGATTCTATGATTCTAACTATCATCCAACACCACCTAACCAACTAAACCATGCAACCAAGCACCCTATCACACCTCCAGTGACAGCTACTCCACCACCTCCCCAGGCAGCCCATTTCAATGGGCAATCACTCTCTTTGTGTAAAACTTCCTCCTAACCTCCAGCCTAAACCTCCCCTGGTGCAACCTGAGACTGTGTCCTCTTGTTCTGGTGCTGGTTGCCTGGGAGATGAGACCAACCCCCACGTGGCTACAACCTCCCTTCAGGCAGTTGTAGACAGCAATAAGGTCTCCCCTGAGCCTCCTCTTCTCCAGGCTAAGCAACCCCAGCTCCCTCAGCCTCTCCTCATGGCCTGTCTGGGTATTGTGACTGTCTGGAAAAAGCAAGCAGAATGTATTTGTTTAGAAGCAGGAGCCAAAAGAGAGAAATGCTCAGCAACAGACAGCTGATTCAATCAGGGTGTGCTAAGGACAGCCTGGAAATACAGCATTCATTTGTATTGCCTAGAACTGGAGCCTTGAAAGACAGGTATAAAAAAATGGAATAGTTTGAGGACAATGCCTGTAAGCTAGAACCATGATTGTGTTCCTCTGGCATAGCCAAGGACTCAAATTCTGCAGTTTTCTCTCTTGGTTCCTCTTTGTTCCAGAACAATCCTGAGGATGCTTATCAATATTCACTTTCTGGTTTGCCTCTTAAAACTGATAAATGATTTGTTCCTTTACAATAAATTACAATTTACCAGGTTGGAAAAGACCTCTGAGATCATCAAGTCCAACCTATCATCCAACACCATCTTATCAATTAAACTATGGCACCAAGTGCCCCATCCAGTCTCTTCTTAAGCACTTCCCTTGATAGTGACTCCACCACCTCCCCAGACAGCCCATTCCAATGGCCAATCTCTCTTTCTGTGAAAAACTTCTTCCTAACATCCAGCCTAAACCTCCCCTGGCACAGCTTGAGACTGTGTCCTCTTGTTCTGGTGCTGGTTGCCTGGGAGAAGAGACCAACACCCCCCTGGCCACAACCTCCCTTCAGGTGGCTGTAGAGAGCAATAAGGTCACCCCTGAGCCTCCTCTTCTCCAGGTTAAACAACCCCAGCTTCCTCAGCCTCTCCTTATAGGGATTGTGCTCCAGATGCTTCCTCAGCTTTGTTGCCCTTCTCTGAACACATTCCAGCAACAGAACATCTTTCTTGAACTGAAGAGCCCAGAACTGGAGGCAGGACTCAAGGTGTGGCCTGACCAGTGCTGAGTACAGGGGCAGAAGGACTTCCCTGCTCCTGATGCAGGCCAGGATGCCATTGGCCTTCCCGCTGGCTCACGCTCAGCCTACTGTCAACCAGTACCCTACTTTGCAATGTGTATCGCCTGAGTAGTCCAGGACTCAGAAACCCACCTGGATCTACATGAGACTGCCAACCAAAAGATGTGTTTTATTTCAGACTGAGGTGTGACGTCTCAATTTATGACACAACTATGTTGAAGTTCACAGAGAAGAGGTGGGCAATCTACCATTAAGAAGTTAATCACACACAATTATTTATTTGTTTTCCTGGAATGCAAACAGGATGGAGGAGACTGTTCTCTTTCTTATGGGTGACATTACAGCAAACTCATCACCTGTGTTATTCACCATTCTTGCATCTTTTAGGTAGCTTTCATCCCTCAACAATGGCACGGTACTGTCTGTAGTCACTTTGGGTGGAAAGCAATAAGAACATCTAAATAATTGCTCAGGGAGTTGCAAAAGCCTCTCTCTAGGTACCTAAGTGCTGGGTGGCACATAACAAAATGATTTTACTCCAACTTGCTCCATTCAAAAATGCAGAGCAATTTAACTTTTCCAAAGCCTGCAGGGTTTAGTGAGGAAAAGGTGAGTCAAGTGTGTGTCACCTCACAAAGTCCTGCGCAATCAACAAAAAGCCAAGAACTTCAGCTATTGTCTTACCTTTGATGACTTGCACACTGTGATAACACTTCTCCCCTTTCTTCTAGAATGTCTGGTATGTTGCTGAGACTTGAGCCTTGCAAGGAAATAATACACTTGAAGTGGTTACCAGTACAGCAAATCTGGTGAGGCCGCACCTGGAATCTTGTGCCCAGTTCTGGGCCCCTCAGTTCAAGAAGAACCTCAGGGAACTGTTTGAAAGAGCCCAGCCCAGAGCCATGGAAATTATTAAGGGAGTGTAACATGTTTCTTACAGGGAGAATGTGAGGCTCTCTAGCTTGGAGCAAAGGACACTAAAGGGTGACCTCATTAATGTTTATAAATATGTAAAGGTTGAGTGCCAAGAGGCTGGAGCCAGGCTCTGCTTGGTGATGCCCAGGACAGGACAAGGGGCAATGGGTAGACACTGAGGCAGAGGAAGTTCCATGGAAACAGGAGGAAGAATTACTTCACTGTGAGGCTGACAGAACACTGAAGCAGGCTGCCCAGGGGAGTTGTGGAGTCTCCCTCTCTGGAGATATTCAAGACCCACCTGGATGACTTCCTGTGTGATCTGCTATAGGTGATCCTGCTCTGGCAGGGGGTTGGACTGGATGATCTCTCGAGGTCCCTTCCAGCTTCTAACATTCTGTGATTCTTTGAAATCTGTCATGGGGCTACATTTATGACCTGAATATGCCTTGCCTTGCTTGCTCAGCAAAAGGTGACCAGTCTTTTCTCCCTTTGAGATTCCTTGGTTAGCTAACAGCCAATAATTCATCTTGTTTTCATTCAGTGACTGAATTCAGTGAAAATACTCAGTTCCTTTTAATCGTGGCCATTATTTTTTTTCACCTCATGTCCCCAGAAAAGCTCATTTTGAGCTCCTGCTCCTTATTGGATCTTCCTGAACAAAAGGGACACTTGGTGCCATGGTTTAGTAGTCATGAGGTCTTGGGTGACAGACTGGACTTGGTGACCTTTGAGGTCTCATCCAACCTTACTGATTCTATGATTCTATGATTCTAAAAGGTAAAAGACTTCTATATATATGTATATATTTGGAAAGAGAGAGAGGAGGGCCATGAAAATGATCAGGGGGCTGGAACACCTCTCCTACAAGGACAGTCCTGAGGGAGCTGGGGGTGTTCAGCCTGGAGAAGACTCTGGGGAGACCTAATAGCAACCTTGCAGTACCTGAAGGGGGCCTACAAGTCGGCTTGTTTTAGTCACCATCCCTGCAGGTGTTCAAAAAGAGATTGGACGTGGCACTTGGTGCCATGGTCTAGTCATGAGGTCTGTGGTGACAGGTTGGACTCGATGATCTTTGAGGTCTCTTCCAACCTTGGTGATACTGTGATACTGTGGCTGAAAAGGGTCTGATTACAAAGGCCAATAGTGATAGGATGAGGGACAATAGTTTGAAATTAGAGAAGAGTAGATTTAGTTTGGCCATTGGGTGGAAGTTCTTAACCATGAGTGTAGTGGACTATTCAAGGTCAGGCTTGACAGGGCTCTGGGCAATCTAATCTAATGGAGGATGTCCCTGCTCACTGCAGGTGGGTTGGACTAGATGACCTCTGGAGTTCTTTTCCAACCATTCTATGATTCTGTATAGTTCCATCTGGACTATGTGTTGCTTATGGTGTTTGCATTTATATTTACTTAATTGAAAGGACACTGCAGTTACATCTGCAAAATTTCTTCTGCTTTTTTTTGCATTATTCCAGCACATCATTTACCATCTATATTATTTTATCGATATTATTATGTCCCTTTTTTTTACTTTTTGTTCCTTTTTGTTTGTTTGTGGGGTTTTGGTTGGTTGGTTGGTTTCTTTGTTGTTTGTTTTTGCTTTTTTGTTGTTGTTGGTTGTTGGTTTGGTTTGGTTTGGGGTTTTGTTGTTGTTGTTTGTTTCCTTTGGCTTCTTTGGAACTCTTTGAAGCATTTTCCTCAGAATAGGTCCCCTACTAGCAATTCCAAACATGGTAACCCTGAGCAGAAGTCTTGAATCAGTTAATCTTTTGAAGTATACTTTGCTGTATTGGAATGCTTTCTTTCAGAGAATTTGAGTTTTATGCCCTTTTTAGGGTGGGGAATTTAGACATACAGTGAAAACTGCTGATTATGAGGGGTAAAGTTACTCATGCAAACAGTCAAGACTGTCCCCCTATATGGTAATTTGGGGTGAAACAATCTGTCTGTAACAGTAAGCCAGTAGCAAGAATGGGGATTCAGGTGTTCTTATAATAAACTTTATCCTGTTCACATAGGCCACACTCTACAGGGACATTGTTCTTTATGTAGTCTTTCAAACCAAAATTTTCTCTGGTTTACTTACTGCATCAGACTAAGAAGCTCTAGTAGCAGGAGCAATGCTGTGTTGAAATCCTTCACAACAGACTTCTTTACCTCTGTGACCCGGCTATTGATGTTCTCAATATGATAGCTTGATACATAGCATTTCCTATAAATCATTGTTTCCTAAGATTGTATTTCTGTCTGAAGTTTATATTGCTTCTTGAAGGGAACAGTTTAGTTATGCACCAGAAGATCTGAAAATCTCTGAGAGGACAGGTTCTTTGCAAAGCCAGAATAATGCAGCACTTATGCCATAGCTTCTCACATGCCACTTAAACCCTGCCTCATGAAGTAGCCCAGATGCAGTCTGTTCTTGATGGTCTTTGAGGTCTTTTCCAACCTTATTGATTCTATGATTCTCTAGCTGGTGTGACTACAGGCATTTGCACTTTCAGTTTTCAGAAGGTGTTGACATAGGCATAGTTTCCACAAGATCATAAAGCCAGACATTATTCTCTGATTTTTTTTTACTGACAAAATCCAGGGGATTTGTGGTGGTTTGGGCCTTAACTAGGAGTTAAGAGCTCAGATGGGGGCAAGGGTGAGAATCTCTCCCCCACTCCCCTCTCCTCCCTCCCAACAGAGTGGGAAAAAAGGAAGGAGCAAATCCACCAATGATTTAAGTCGGCTTGGAAGTAGAGAGGTAAAGAGTTTTTCTTTAAACAATATATATATATAACGATAACAGGTAAGGTTCACAAGGGCAAGGAATAAGGTTGGATGGGAGGGGACAAAAAAAAAGAATAATACAAAACCAGTCTCTCTCAGATGAGGCGCAGAGGCAGCAGGGAGAAGGATCAGGTCTGACTACGTGGCAGAGGAGCAGGAGAGCAGCTGCAGTAGCTCTCATTCAGCAGAGGCAGGAGCCAAAAGGAGAGCTAACAGCTATGATGTCCTGTTTTTTATACCCCAGCTGGGCAGGGAGGGGGGAGTGGAACAGACTCAGCTTCCCAGTGGAGAAACGCCCTGTGGGGAGTGCAAAGTACCTGCAAGCTCTCCCCCCTGCTTTGTTCTTTTGTTTTCAGAATGGGTGTTAACCCGCCACAGGATTATTTGCTTTCTCCTAAGTAGAAATTTTTTGTTCAGGTAAGTGGTGAGTCTATTCACTTATTTTTCACACCACCATGGGAGATTTTCAAAGTCAGGAAGATGTATCAGGCCTCTGCGTCTCTCTGTTTTTCACTGAGTTGGTGTTTCTAGTGAATAGGCTTCTGAGTCTCCTCTCGGTCTTTGAAAATCTTCCACATGATTCTTTTCATTCTTTGTGCATCCATTTCCCTGGCACTGCTGCTTTTCAAGCCTCTGTAGAAACACTCATGTGAACCTGGAGGAAATATGTGCCCTGTAGTGATCTCCTAATTGCCCTACTGGGCCCATCTCATTAAATATAATGTCTTATTATCCATCTATATCTTAGCCTTCAAACATAAAATGTGACCTTGGGCTGTGAACTGCTGCTAACTGTACAAGATCAGATTTCACTACAGCTTGTACAAGAGATCTTCAAGGGGAAATTAAAGTATGTAAAAATGGGGTTTAATGATTGAGTGGGTGACCTCAGTGAGGCACAGGATCAAAGCCCCTGTCGTACTATGTCACCATTTTGTAAAACAAGTAGCTGCATATTATACCAACTCTGACCATTTAAAAGCTTGATTCCACTTTTCCCAAGAATCAGGAAACAGAGAACTTAAGCTTTGTCTTTGTGCATCAAAGCACTCCTACTCATACATGACTGACCCAATTGTCATTCTGCCCCATCAGGATAAATTAACTGATGTCTGGGTCTCATAGTTGCTATGGTCTTTGCAGTCCTAAGTCATGGAAAATATGAAGCATTTTCTGGTGGAAGAAAGTTCCTCCGCAGGAGGAAGAGTAACCCCTGGCCAGCAGGTCAAGGGAGGTGATTCTCCCCCTCTACTCAGCTCTGCTGAGACCCCACCTGGAGTACTGTGTCCAGTTCTGGAGCCTCTATTACAAGAGGGATCTGGAGGTGCTGGAAGGTGCCCAGAGAAGGTCCACGAGGATGATCAGAGGGCTGGAGCACCTCTCCTGTGAGGACAGACTGAGGGAGTTGGGGCTGTTCAGTCTGGAGATGAGAAGGCTCAGAGTGACCTTATGTGGCCTTCCGGTATGTGAGGGGGCTACAAGAAGGCTGGGGAGGGACTTAGGCTATCAGGGAGTGATAGGACTAGGGGGAATGGAATGAAGCTGGAGGTGGGGAGATTCAGGCTAGATGTGAGGAGGAAGTTCTTCCCCATGAGAGTGGTGAAGCCCTGGAATGGGTTGTCCAGGGAGGTGGTTGAGGCCCTGTCCCTGGAGGTGTTTAAGCCCAGGCTGGATGAGGCTCTGGCCAGCCTGATCTAGTGTAGAGTGTCCCTGCCCGTGGCAGGGGGGTTGGAACTAGATGATCCTTGTGGTCCTTTCCAACCCTGACTGATGCTCTGATACTATGATGCTATACTAGGAGCATAAGTGAATAGCAGCAGAAAACATTTCTCCTTTGATCTGGCCATATAAAATCCTCAATCCATGTAGTTGTACATAACTGTCCTGTCATTAGATGGATTTCTAATGAGTCTAAAAAAAGCCTGCCTGTTTATTTCAAATATGTGCTAACAAATAAAAAAAATCCCTCCTGCAAATGACATGCTCATGATGGCACTGTCCCTTAAGACAAGTGACAAGGCTGACAGAAGTAGGAAAATGCCACCATTGTGGCTATTTCAATTTCTATTCGGGAACGTAGTTTTCAGCACCTGGAATACCACCACAAGAAAAATCCTCTCTTGATCATCTGGCAATCTAGCCTAATAACACAGGTGTTAAGAACAGTGTTTATTTGTGTCTAGAAATGCATACACAAACACACACTTATGTAAACATAATGGCTGTCTAAATGAAAAGAGGATGAAGCAGTCACTTATAAAATTGATGAGCAGACACCGGGAGTTAGGGGGATAGATCACAAACCTGACTCATTATGATTGAAGAACAATGATTCAAGATCTGGTATTAAAAACTGAAAACTTTATTTTTCCTCTTGAATCAATTAATCAAAACACACAATTAAACCACAAACACATGCGGTGGGGTGAGAAAGTTCCCACACACACACACAAAGAAAGAAACCACAGCTAGCTCAGTCGGAAAAGCAGATGAAAGCTCTATTTACAGGCATCAATGGAATGCAATGAATATGTACACAAATATACAATATTTACAATATATACAGAAATACACAGCAATGAACACAATGCAGAAAAGCCTTTTCCCTCCAGCCGGCCAGGGGGTTCCCTGAACCCCCCTCTCTCCCTCCCCACCTCCCCTTTTTTCCCAAAAAGGGTTAGAGAGAGAGAGAAAGGCAATTAAGGAAGAAAAATTCTGTTAACTCAAAGTACATGCAAGAATTAGTTTTCTTATCTGGTTAGCTGTTAACTCAAGGCCGTTCCTGCTTCAGAAAGAGAGAAGCCGTCCAGCCCACAGGACAGAGAAGCACAGACTGCACCCAGCCTGAACCCAGACCAGACTGAACTAACAGAACCCAAACTTAAAATTGCATTCTACAATCTACCAATGACATTAGTTTAGACTATCTTGTTTTTGTTCAAATATCAAAAACATTCAGCCAGAGTGTTCAGCAACTGTCTCTTTCTTAAAGGCATAGCCTCAACCGGTCACAACACATCACTCATTAAAAATAAATACTCCAGGAAGGAAGTATTACCCTTTGCTTTCAGCATAGTATATAAAAACATCAGAGGACAAAGGGATGGCAGATGAAGTCTCATAGAAATTAACTCATTAATTCCTCCTGTGGTACTTTCAAAGCTGGAGACTCATAGTCTTACAAAAGACAACTGTGTGAAGCCGGACTAAACTGACTGTGTTTAGCCATGCATTTCATGTGGACTTCCTCTGTGGTGTGTAGTTTGGACACTTGCAGAAATCTTCAGCACTTTATTACATGTTGTTATCCTCACGGATGACACAATACAGTTGGGGTTTTTCCTATACCTGTTCAATCTTTCTTCACTCAGTTATCTGTAAAGGTAAGAACTGACTCTGTCCAAAGTTGTGCATTATAGAGAAAGCATGAAAAATGTCACAGAATCACAGAATCACCAAGGTTGGAAGAGACCTCAAAGATCATCAAGCCCAACCTGTCACCACAGACCTCATGACTAAACCATGGCACAAAATGCCACGTCCAGTCCCCTCTTGAACATTTCCAGTGAAGCAGTGGTGGGAAGGGTCTTCTTGAATGGTAAATGAAGCATTCTCTACAGAGGCTTCTTGAACTCAGCATAGTAGATTATGTGGAAAAAATAGTGTATAGAGCTTAACAGATAGGATTGGTCCAATTCAGACATGACATAAATGGGAGCAGAGGGAGTAAGCAACACTCTCTTGTTTGTGCTAGAGGGAGACTGAAGTGGTGTTGCTTGCCTAGCAAAGCAACTGGAGAATGGATCTGAAACAGGAAAGCTGGCTTGCATGGGGTGTCCCTGGCCATGGCAGGGGGGTTGGAACTAGATGATCCTTGTGGTCCCTTCCAACCCTGACTGATACTATGATACTATGATAATGTTACTTGTTTGCATAGTTACCCATAATCTACATAAAAATCACTTTTAATGCATATACAGCTATAAAAATGTCTATGCATTTGAAATGATTGTAAACACATCTCACATCAAAACTGCCCAGCTATATTCTGGCCAAAATACTTGTAGCATCAGAAGTCACTCTCCAAAGCAGTAGTGAATTTCTTTACTAATAACACTCATGAAATGGCTTGTGAAAAATGTTTACTGTATAGTTACTTCTAAATCACTTCTGGCATTTAGAGCAAAATAACACCGTGGGATATCCTTGATTTGCCCTGCCCTGTGCATCAGAGGTATGAGCTGGACTGAGCTGCATGTTTTCCAGAATTCTCAAATCATGTTTCCACTTGTTTGTGGCTACAGGATGCTACATGGCAAAGTTTTGTTCTCCTGCATTTATGAAAAGCCTTGGAGAAGCAGCAGCAAAAGAAGTGCTTGCTGCTGTGGTTTGGAAATGCTACTAGTGCAGCTGGTGAGCTCTAATAGTGCTATTCACAGAGAGAGTCATTCGCCATTGGAATGTGCTGCCCAGGGAGGTGGTGGAGTCACCATCCCTGGAGGTGTTCAAGAGGGGATTGGACGTGGCACTTGATGCCATAGTAGTTATGAGGTGTTGGGTGACAGATTGGACATGTTGATCTCTGAGGTCTCTTCCAACCTTATGGATTCTACAATTCTATGATTCTATTCAGCAAGCACACACTTGCACCAAAAGGCATAACATAGAATCATTTAGGCTGGAAAAGACCTGTAAGATCATAGAATCCAACCACTGACCTAACAGTACCAAGTCTTCTGCTAAACCATGTCCCAAATCACCATGTCTGTATGACTTTTAAATACCGCCAGGGATGATGATGATTCAACCACTTCCCTGGGCAGCCTGTTCCAGTACTTTCTGCAAAGAAATTTGCCCAAATGTCCAAGCTAAACCTCCCCTTGTGCAACTTGAGACCATTTCTTCTTAGCCTGTCACTACATGGAAGAAATGACCAACACCCACCTCATTACAGAGTCACAGAATCACCAAGATTGGAAGAGACTTCAAAGATCATCGAGTCCAACCTGTCACCACAGACCTCATGACTAAACCATGGCACCAAGTGCCACATCCAATCCCCTCTTGAACACCCACAACCTCCTTTTAGGTAGCTGCAGAAAGAAATTAGGTCTCACCTCATCCTCCTTTTCTCCAGACTAAACAACTCCAGCAACTTTCAGCTGCTCCCCATAGGACCTGGATTTTAAACACTTTACCAGCCTTGTTGCCTATCTTTGGACCCACTCCAGCACATCAATGTCTCTCTTGTGAATGGCCCAAAATGGAACACAATACTCAGGGTGCAGCCTCACTAGTGCCAAGTACAGGGGGACAACCATCTCTCCAGACCTGCTGGCTACACCATTCCTGATACAGGCCACGATGATGTTGGCCTTCTTGGCCACCTGAGCACACTGCTCTCTCTTTTTTCAGCCAACTTTAAACCAACACTCCCAAGTCCTTTATTGCCAAGCATCTCTCCAGCCACTCTTTCCCAAGCCTGTAGCATTGCATGGTGTTTTCATGACTGGACCTGGCTCTTGGCCTTGTTGAATCTCATACAATTGGCCCTGGCCAATTGATCCAAGCCTGTGCAGATCCTCTCTGTACAGCCTTCCTATCCTCAAGCAGATCAGCACTCCCTCCCTGCTTGGTGTCTTCTGCACACTTACTGAGGGTGCATTCAATCCTCTCATCCAGATCATTGATAAAGGTATTAAAGAGAACTAGCCCCATTTCTGAGTCCTGGGGAACGCCACTTGTGACCAAATCAACTGGATTTAACTTCTTCCATCACCACATTTTGGATCCAGACATTCAACCATTCATCCACCTATCCAAGCCATGTGCAGCTAGTTTCTCTAGGAGGCTGATGCAGGACACAGTGTCAAAGGCTTTACTAAAAGCCAGGTAGACAACATCCACAGCATTTCCCTCATCCACTGAGTTACTTTGTCGTAGAAGGAGATCAGGTTAGTCAAGTAGGATCTGCCTTTCATAAATTCATGCTGACTGGGCCTCCTCACATGCTTGTTTTGTATGTGCCACGTGGTTGCATTCAGGATGCTCTGCTCCATTTTGTTGCCCTATGTATGTGTGGGGTGTTAAGGACAGTACAAGGAGTAATGATCCCCAAATGAGAAAATAAAATGGTAGCACTAGAGCTCAGAGAGGTGGATTCTCAGGCTATGCTTTTAAAACTGTCCTTGACACAGTGAAGGAGTTTAAGCAACAGCCCTGGGGAGGATATAGTGAACACTAATAAATTGCATGATGATTGCTGTCTTCTTTTGTATTGTTTATGAAAGCCAGCTAAAGCCTGTCAAAAAAGAAAAAGGAATCTTGACTTTGAGCTTGACGTTGAATGGGCAATTAGACTGCCTGCTTGGAGACAGTCTGCTTTCAGATGAAGGTTTTGTTGGGTATTCTACAGGAAATTCTGCCTCTCTGAGAAAGATAAGAGGTTTTTTTCCCAACATGAGTGACTGGTACTAGCAGTCCAAGGCAAAGCCTTCATGACAGCTCTTCCTCTCTAGAACTCTTCAGAAACTGTAATTACCACTTCAGCAGAAGTTTTGATTCCAGTATTTTCTTTTCCAAAAGAGAATGCAACACCAGGTAACACTTTGTCATTTTGTCTCAGAAACAAAGCAGATATGTGAAAACAGTCTACAGAGGTACTACTATGAATAAATATTTAACCTTTTCCATTCATGATCAGCACTGGTTTTACTGGTTTGCCTGAGGAGGTGGTGGAGTCACCATCATTGGAGGTATTCAGGAGGAGACTTGATGGGGTGCTTGGTGCCATGATCTAGTTGTTTAGGTGGGTTGGATTGGTTGATAGGTTGGACGTGATGATCTTGAAGGTCTCTTCCAACCTGGATTTATTGTATTGTATTTATTGTATTGTATTGTATTGTATTGTATTGTATTGTATTACTATGTATGCAATGGAAATGCTCTGAGGACTTTAGGTCTTTCCATCTGTATTCATTCAGAGTAAAGCGGCCAGGCAGAAAGGGGCCTGGGGGTACTGGTCAATACTAAGCTCAACATGAGTCAGCAGTGTGCCCAGATGGCCAAGAAGGTCAATGGCTTCCTGGCCTGGATCAGGAATAGTGTGGTCAGCAGGACCAGAGAAGTCCTTCTGCCCTGTACTCAGCACTGGTTAGGCCACACCGTGAGTCCTGTGTCCAGTTCTGGGCCCCTCAGTTTAGGAAGGATGTTGACTTGCTGGAAGGTGTCCAGAGAAGGGCAACAAGGTTGGTGAGGGGCTTGGAGCACAAGTCCTATAAGGAGAGGCTGAGGGAAGCTGGGGTTGCTTAGCCTGGAGAAGAAGAGGCTTAGGGGTGACCTTATTGCTCTCTAGAACTCTCTGAAGGGAGGTTGTAGCCAGGTGGGGGTTGGTCTCTTCTCCCAGGCTGCCAGCACCAGAATAAGAGGACACAGTCTCAAGCTGCAGCAGGGGAGGTTTAGGCTGAATGTTAGGAAGAAGTTCTTCCCAGAAAGAGAGATTGGCCATTGGAATGTGCTGCCCATGGAGGTGGTGGAGTCACCATGACTGGAAGTGTTTAGGAAGAGAGTGGATGGGTGCTTGGTGCCATGGTTCAGTTGATCAGATGGTGTTGGATGATAGGTTGGACTCGATGATCTCAAAGGTCTCTTCCAACCTGGTTAATTCTATTCTAAGTTTGGAAATCTTACCCTGTCCTATCTCAGCCATATATAAGTAGTTTTTAAACCTGCCCATTCTTTACTGGGACTCCCAATGACTTCCATGGTTGCAGCACTTAGACCTAAATTTCCTCCAACATTAAAATTAAAAGACTCTTCGACTGCAATACTCCTGCTCTGTCCCCCAAATGGACTAACATTGATTTTGAATCCGTGGTTTGGAGAATCAGCCGTGTGTGAAGTGTTTTTCTGAGACAGGAATTGGCAACATAGCAGTCAGACAATGCTTTAAATGATGCATTATTTTTGTTAATTGTCTGCCAACAATTGGTTGCTTTTGTAATTCAGCGTTACTGATGTTGCCAAATGAGAATTATATATTATAAGATGGCATGACACCTGTTCTGTGACTGATGATCTGAAAGCTCTTAATGAGGAGCAGCTGATATATGTCAGAGCATTTTTATAATTTAGTAAAAAAAAACTAAAAAAAAAACTGAAGCTGTGACCTGCCTGGTGGATGTGGGGAGGGCTGTGGATGTAGTCTTCCTGTACCTCAGCAAGGACTTTGACACCGTCCCCCACAGCAAACTCCTCCCCAAGCTATCAGCCCATGGCTTGGACAGGAGCACACTGCGTTGGGTTAGGAACTGGCTGGAGGGTGAGCCCAGAGAGTGGTGGTGAATGGTGCCACAGCCAGCTGGTGGCCAGTCACTAGTGGTGTGCCCCAAGGATCAGTGCTGGGCCCCATGCTCTTCAACATCTTTATTGATGATCTGGATGAGGGCATTGAGTCCATCATCAGTAAATTTGCGGATGACACCAAGCTGGGGGCAGGAGTTGATCTGCTGGAGGGTAGAGAGGCTTTGCAGAGGGACCTCGACAGGCTGGACAGATGGGCAGAGTCCAAGGGCAGGAGATTGAACACATCCAAGTGCCGGGTTCTGCACATTGGCCACAACAACCCCATGCAGTGCTACAGGCTGGGGTCAGAGTGGCTGGAGAGAGGCCAGGCAGAGAGGGACTGGGGGGGGTACTGGTCGATGGTAGGCTGAACATGAGCCTGCAGTGTGCCCAGGCAGCCAGGAGGTCCAATGGCATCCTGGCCTGCATCAGGAACAGTGTGGCCAGCAGGAGCAGGGAGGTCATTCTGCCCCTGTACATTGCACTGGTTAGGCCACACCTTGAGTCCTGTGTCCAGTTCTGGGCCCCTCAGTTCAGGAAGGATGTTGACTTGCTGGAATGTGTCCAGAGAAGGGCAACGAAGTTGGTGAGGGGTTTGGAAGACAAGCCCTGTGAGGAGAGACTGAGGGAGCTGGGGTTGCTTAGCCTGGAGAAGAGGAGACTCAGGGGTGACCTTATTGCTCTCTACAACTACCTGAAAGGAGGTTGTGGACAGGCAGAGGTTGGTCTCTTCTCCTAGGCAGCCAGCACCAGAACAAGCGGACAGAGTCTCAGGCTGCACCAGGGCAGGTTTAGACTGGATGTTAGGAAGAAGTTCTATACAGAGAGAGTGATTGCCCATTGGAATGGGCTGCCCACGGAGGTGGTGGAGTCATCTTCATTGGAGGTGTTCAGGAGGAGACTTGATGGGGTGCTTGGTGCCATGGTTTAGTTGTTTAGGTGGGTTGGATTGGTTGATAGGTTGGACACGATGATCTTGAAGGTCTCTCAACTGTCTTCTATTCTATTCTATTCTATTCTATTCTATTCTATTCTATTCTATTCTATTCTATTCTATTCTATTCTAGATTTAGTAGCAGGACATAAAATCCTAATTGAAATAACATTTTTGAATGGCACGATGTGGTGATTTGAGCCTTAACTGGGGCTTAAGAGCTCAGATGGGGGCAAGGCTGAGAACCCCACCCCGACTCTCTCCTCCACCCCCTCTCCTTCCCAATAGAGAGAGGAAAAAGAAGGGAGCAAATCCACCAAGAAATAATTTGGGTTTGGCTTGGAAGGAGAGAGGTAAAGAATTTTCTTTAAACAGTATCTGTGTGTATATGTATATATATATATTTATGTAACAATGACAGGCAGGGTTCACAGGGTAAGGAACAAGGATGGATGGGAAAAGGAAAGAAAAATATGAGATACAGAACCAGTCCTTTGCAAAGTGTGGAAGCAGCAGGGAGGACCACATGACAGGGGAGCAGCAAGCCAGCAGCAACTCTCTTTGGTCCCCACAAAGCAGAAGGAAGAGAGAGAGCAATGGCTGCAATGTCCTCCCTTTTATACCCCTGCTGGACAAGGTGGGGGGGAGTGGAACAGACCAAGTCAGTTTCCCAGGGGGAAAACACCCTTCAGAGAGGGCAAAAACTCTCACAAGTCCTCCCACCCTGTTTTCAGGATGGGTGTAGCTCACCACACACAAGATCCCAACACTTTTCATGTCACCAGTAAGAAGACAATCACACCTCACACTCAATGTGAAGTCTTTAAATTGCACTACTCTCTTGTGCACAAAATTAAGATTGTTGTTTAATCAAAAACAACTTCTGCCTGTGCTACTGCCACTGGGAAAAAAAAAGTAACATTCTCTAAATTGCCTTGGTTAGAATTTAATTGCAGTTATCAATAGAAACACTGATTTCACTCTATTTTTTAAATATGTCTGTGGGGAGCTCAGTCATAGAATCATAGAGTCAATAAGGTTGGAAAAGACCTCAAAGATCATCAAGTCCAACCTGTCACCCAACACCTCATGACTACTAAACCATGGCTTCAAGTGCCACATCCTGGCATCTTATCTTGCCATTGTTCAATCTCAAAACTTCAGTGAGATTTTAGCTCGGTAACAATTCATGTGCAGTTTGAAGTACTTGAGGAAACACACATGGTTAGCATCAAACATTCTGTAGAGTCAAGTCATGGTTGGAATAAACTAAACCATGGCACCAAGCACCCCATCAAGTCTCCTCCTAAACACCTCCAGATGGTGACTCCACCACCTCCCGGGCAGCCCATTCTAATGGCAAATCACGCCCTCTGTGATGAACTTCTTCCTAACCTCCAGCCTAAACCTCCCCTGGTGCAGCTTGAAGAGACCAGATCCCACCTGGCTACAACCTCCCTTCAGGTAGTTGTGGAGAGCAATAAGGTCTCCTCTGAGCCTCCTCTTCTCCAGGCTAAGCAACCCCAGCTCCCTCAGCCTTTCCCCACAGGGCTGTGCTCCAAACCCCTCCCCAGCTTTGTAGCCCTTCTCTGGACACTTCCAGCAAGTCAACATCTTTCCTAAACTGAGGGGCCCAGAACTGGACACAGGACTCAAGGTGTGGCCTAACCAGTGTGGTGTACAGGGGGAGTTATTGACTTCTGAGATACAGATGATAAGTGTTGTTCCTTTTTTCTTTTTTTTTCTTTTTCTTTTTTTCCACTTTTTTTGAGTGGAACACTTATGACCAAACTGATTTCTTTTTCTTATTTCATCCGCCTCATTAACTTCAATGGAGTGCAGCAGTCAGGGTTTGGTCAGTGTGCACATAATGCTGAAAAACAGACAATTCCACCTTTCTCATGTTTCATGGTTTTCCATCAATGTCAGCTGTTTTCAGTCAATCTTTGGGTCCACTGTTGCTTTTAGCTTCATATGGTCCATTGTTGGTTTATCTAAAGATTAATTCATCTCTCTCAGTGCTGACACTGGCTCTTGCTTTACCTAATTTTAGGACAGAGGAAGGTAATGCAGTCAGTAACCTTTTCAGAAGCAGGTCTCCTTGTTCAGTGTGTTGCTTGTCTGTGGATAAATAAATCCACTTCCAAATGACTTCGAAGGAAGAAAAAAATCCTCTCTTCCTTCTCCTCATTAATATAAAAGAGAACCTCTTAGAGTGTGAGGCACCTGGGACAAGGTAAATGATATTTTATTATAACTATTCTAATGGTTTTCTATAGATTAAACCAGAGCTCACCAACTTTATCATGTAAATCAACATTGTACACTGAACACTGATGGGGTTCACCTCTTCCCTTTGAAGAAGAGCTCAGAACTACTGCAAAATGGACTTTCAATACGATGTTTAGACTCATCTATCTAAATCACACCGATAGGTATGGGTTGCTTAGCCTGGAGAAGAGGAGGCTCAGGGGACACCTTATTGCTCTCTACAATTACCTGAAGGGAGCTTGTAGACAGGTGGGGGCTGGTCTCTTCTCCCAGACAACCAGCACCAGAAGAAGGGGACACAGTCTCAAGTTGCACCAGGGGAAGTTTAGGCTGGATGTTAGGAAGAAATTCTTCTTAGAGAGAGTGATTGCCCATTGGAATGTGCTGCCCAGGGAGGTGTTGGAGTCACCATCCCTGGAAGTGTTCAAGAGGGGATTGAACGTGGCACTTGGAGCCATGGTTTACTAGTCACAAGGTCTTGGGTGTCAGGTTGGACTTGATGATCTCTGAGGTCTTTTCTAACCTTATTGATTCTATGATTTTAAGTCTCATAAACTGATTTGTGTATGATGTGAACACACCTGCTGGTTTAGGGTTATCAAGGCTGATTATAATTTTTTTCCCTTTTTCAATCTCCTTAAAAACAGCCCTAAACCCAAACAAAAATAACAATCTCGTCATTTTCAGCAGTAACATGTAAATGAACTGCTGACTCATAAGTGCTTTTGTTTTGCACAGGTTGCCAGCCTGGGAGAAAATGATGAGAGGCTGTAAAATTCTGTAGCTTATTAATTTCATATATGGAGTTCATGTCAGTGAAGGGGGTCAGTGTTTGATCCTCTAGGCCTTCCATTAAAAAAAAACCCAACAGCTTGTGAATAATTGCTTCATGCTGCTGTTACTGCAATGTAGATACTTTTTAAAAGCCTTTGGCCAAAAAGATGCACCTTGGGGTATTTTAAATGCAGTAGCTGTAGAGCATTATGCAATTTTATTTTGTATTTTCTATGTTCATAATGGTTGATAGCACTCACCTTCAGTTAGGGTCACAGGATAATAACATCAGTTCTTCTCCAGAGTTTAAGCAGCTGACAACCATATCTGAAATCCATTGATTATCTGCCTATAATAGATCGTGGTCTCAATAGAACAGATAAACAGACCTTTTCCACTGTAGAGTGGAATGGAATGGAATGGAATGGAATGGAATGGAATGGAATGGAATGGAATGGAATGGAATGCAATGGAATAGAATAGAATAGAATAGAATAGAATAGAATAGAATAGAATAGAATAGAATAGAATAGAAATAACCCTGTTGGAAAAGACCTTTGAGATCATCGAGTCCAACCTATCATCCAACCCTATCTAGTCAACTAAACCATGGCACCAACCACCTCATCCAGTCTCTTCCTAAACACCTCCAGTGATGGTGACTCCACCACCTCCCTGGGCAGCACATTCCAATGGCCAATCTCTCTTTCTGTGAAGAACTTCCTCCTCACCTCCAGCCTAAACCTCCCCTGGCACAGCTTGAGACTGTGTCCTCTTGTTCTGGTGCTGATTGCCTGGGAGAAGAGACCAGCCCCCACCTGGCTACAACCTCCCTTCAAGTAGTTAAATATATTCCAAACAGGCACAAAATGGGGCCAAATATGTTTGGAATTCAGTTAGAATAACTATAGTCTGGATTATCTATTCAGGAAAACAAAGAGAAAAGAATGAGCATTGAAGGAGTAATTGGTGATCCATTTAAACAAATCCTTATTTTAGATAAAATGAATTGTTCTATGTTACTGGCTTGAAGAGTACATTTACCTGGGGATTCTGTCATTGCCTTGTATTTTCTTTGCCTTTTCTCATAAATGCGGGAGACCTCTTAAAGCACTGTATGCATTTATTAACATTATTTAATCCACTGAGTCTAAGTTTTTAATCTCTTTGAGCTTTTTAAATAAATCTTGTACAGTCTTTTATGATTATCTATAGCACAGAATCACAGAATGGTAGGGGCTAGAAGGGGCCTTGAAAGATCATCCAGTCCAACCCCCCTGCCAGAGCAGGATCACAGATACCAGGTCACGCAGGAACTCACCCAGGCAGGTCTTGAATATCTCCACTGAGGGAGACTCCACAACCCCCCTGGGCAACCTATAACTTAACATTTCTCACCAGATTAACACCAATATTAAGTGAATGGAGCTGGATGGCTTTCTTATTTTTCCTTGTATTTTAAATGCAAATAATCTGCTGGGTATGCTTGTTCCAGTCACCTGCCCTTTTACTCTGTCCAAACACGGCAGAAAACAGAAGTGTGTCTTTTCCATGGTGAAACCAAGGCTACCCAAAGAATGTCCCTGCTGAAGAGCACAACTGAGTGTCACAAATGAAAAGAAATTGAGAAATTACAGTTTGAAGCTCACAGCAATAGGAAATTAATGGAGGGGCTTGGGATAAAGGAGACTTAAGCACTTTGGGGCAATTGCTTACAACCATCTGGAAAAGAAAATTTTGCTTTGGAAAAGAAAATTTTTCTTCTTTGTCAGTGAGTGTACAGATCATTATATTTTTTTTTTACATAAAAAGAATTGAATCCTTTGAAGAATCTGCATTTGCTCACAAAAAAAAACAACAACAACCCAGCCAACCAACCAACCAACCAAAAATAAAAACAAACCACATTGAAATGATGCTTCACAATGGATCCAATAAATGAGATATTTATACATGAATGGGGCCGCTGATTTTAACTCTGGATTTTAAAGAACATTCAAAAAAGCAAAGTATAAAGACATTTAATGCTCTGCTGTTTATTTTGGGAAATGAATGGTTAGGCCCTGCGCTGCAAGTGACTCAACTCTGTGTGTTTGAATTTCTTATCAATATTTTGACAGAACAGATGTAATACACAGCCTTAATGTCGATTAAAACAGTGGGGCAAGATGCCTGTGAACAGGGCTCAAAGATATGTATCATCCTCACAGAAAGAGTAATTGGCCAGTGGAATGGGCTGCCCAGGGAGGTGGTGGAGTCACCATCCTTGGAGGTGTCCAAAAAAGGATTGGATATGGCACTTGGAGCCATGGTTTAGTTGTCATGAGGTGGTAGGTATTAGGTAATAGGACTTGATTGGGGCTTGATCAGCTCTGAGGTCTTTTCCAACCTGTATGATTCTGTGATTCTGTGATCCTAGGGTACTGCATTTGGGTTTGGTGCTTGATTCTAGTCAAAACCAGCAGTGAAATCTGTATCTAACAGGAAACAAGTTTGTTTGAAGAAATGACAACTTTAGTGCTCAGTTCTCTAGTGTTGATAATGTGTAACAGCCTAAAGAAATTGTGGTCAGTATGTTTACCCTCCCTTAGTCCATGTGAATTGGGAGGGGAGGTTTAGGCTGGATGTTAGGAAGAAATTCTTCATAGAAAGAGTGATTGCCCATTGGAATGGGCTGCCCAGGGAGGTGGTGGAGTCACTATCACTGGAGGTGTTTAGGAGGAGACTTGATGGGGTGCTTGGTGCCATGGTTTAGTTGATTAGATGGAGTTGGATGATAGGTTGGACACGATCTCAAAGGTCTCTTCCAACCCGGTCCATGCTATGCTATGCTATGCTGTGCTATGCTATGCTATTCTATTCTGGAATTGTGTCTGAAATCAAACCAGTCAGAATTCTGACCTTGATCCCAGTGGAAATATATGTTATGGCAATTCCTGTCCTGTTGGTGTACCTGGGCAATTTAGCTCTCCCTGAGGTTTTGTAATGGGGAAAATTAACTAATCAGAGCTCCATTGTGATGGGGCAGCACTGCAGCATCGTGCTCTGGGAGTGCTACCAAGAAAATGCATGTGAGATCATCTTTCACTTTTAAATGAGTCAGGTTCCCTTTGGAGTCTTTCTATTAGGAAAAAAAAGAAAGAAATACTAAACTCTACTGACAAAATCATATTTTTTTAAATAGGAGAATGGAATGGAATGGAATGGAATGGAATGGAATGGAATGGAATGGAATGGAATGGAATAGAATAGAATAGAATAGAATAGAATAGAATAGAATAGAATAGAATAGAATAGAATAGAATAGACCAGGTTGGAAGAGACCTTCAAGATCATCGTGTCCAACCTATCAACCAATCCAACCCACCTAAACAACTAAACCATGGCACCAAGCACCCCATCAAGTCTCCTCCTGAACACCTCCAATGAAGGTGACTCCACCACCTCCCCGGGCAGCCCATTCCAATGGGCAATCACTCTCTCTGTATAGAACTTCTTCTTGACATCCAGCCTAAACCTCCCCTGGCACAGCCTGAGACTGTGTCCGCTTGTTCTGATACTGACTGCCTGGGAAAAGAGTCGAACATCTGCCTGGCTATAACCTCCCTTCAGGTAGTTGTAGAGAGCAATAAGGTCACCCCTGAGTCTCCTCCTCTCCAGGCTAATCAATCCCAGCTCCCTCAGCCTCGCCTCATAGGGCTTGTGTTCCAAACCCCTCACCAGCTTCGTTGCCCTTAACCATGCAATCTTCATTCTGGCCAAACCAAAAAAAAAAACCAAAACAAAAAGTTGTAAATTGTGAATTTAAAGAAACAAATTCTGCTGCACAGCAGGTGTGGACAGGATGCTACAGTCAGGGCCTTAAGGCGTTCTGTGGCTTCCCTGTGGTAAGCCATGGTTCTCATCTGTAAAGCCAGGAGAGTTCCCACTGTTACTATAATCATATGCATGATCTGTCTTCCATCTCAGTGCTCCCAGCACCAGTTGGCAAAGAAAAATAGGCCAATTGTTGGTTGTCATGTAGTCAGCTCTCCCAACGTTTAGGAGCTTGGTATATTTTGCAGGATTTAATGTTGTCCTTGGGAAAAGAATTAGACCTGTAATGTAATTTTTAGGGGGAAAAAATTCCCAAGGAAAACAAAGAAAGAATCAAACTAAAAAAGATAACACTAAAAAAGAAAATTGAAATAAACCCCCCCAAAACAACAACAACAACAACAACAGAACAACAGAAGTGATGAGCTATTCAGATACTGAATGCTTTCCTGATTCCACCATGGCAGTAAAGGCATCAGAATTTGTTTCTGTTGAGTTTTGTTTGTGTTAAATATTCTCATTCTCCCAGCAACTCTGGCTTTCCAAATATGAGGAATGCTTTCAGAAGAGGCACGAGTAAAAAGCTCATCAAGCTTGCTCCTCCTAATTATGCAAATATTCTGGCAAGCAGAATTGTGGCAAGAAATTATGGCGGAGCTCCTCCTACGGTTGGCCAATTCACTGATCAGATGAGACAATTGGAGGAGAGCATGACACGTGTTTCGTTGGTTTCAGCCATTGAAACTCTGTCTGGTGAGATGAAGAATTGCGTGAAAGAGCTGAAGGATGAAATTAAAAATTCCATATCCCAATTGATGCAAGGAAATGATTCCAAATTCTTCCTCCAGATGGATACAAGTTTCATCTGTGAGGAACAGACGTGCTCCAAGAAGGTAATTCCAAAGCAGATCCAACCAAACCAGACCACAGAGGCAATCACGTGGGAGTGCTTGGATAACTCTGTGTGGTCAGTTTGGTGAGAACATGAACAGGTGGGATGGTCAACCAACTGCTAATCTTCTCAGGAGACTGAGGGAACTGCAAAGTGGCAGAACCCGAGGTAGCAATACCAGAAGGGTAGCTGTTACTTCCACAGTTCCCCAGGACAACTCTAATAGCTCCAACAGTGGCTCCAGTTCTAACACTGCACACTGTGCTCATTGCACATGTGGGCATGTTCCCCATAACTAGGGGTGCCCTGCCTCCCGCCAGGGGGAGGAGAGGGGTAACAGAGATAACAGAATCTATTGGGATGTGTACATCCAGTGGCCTGGCACGTCACAATTTCAGAAGTACAGGGCCTTGGTTGACTCAGGGGCTCAGTGCACCATAATGCCATCAAATTACCAGGGATCAGAGGCTGTAACTGCAGTCCTTGCTGGGGTATTCTCTTCCATGTTCAGTTCATACTGCGTTTGGTGCCTTCCTGTACAGAGTGTGATTCTGCATCTCATCTATTAAAAGCTCTTAACAGCTCTTGATGGACTCATTTCAGCATGTCCTTTCAATTCCCTTTGTTCTTTTGATATCCCCCAAATGCAAGTCAGTGAGTTTCACAGGTCAGTTACACTTTGTTGGAAAAAAATACTTAGGCTTCTTTCAAGTGTTCCCTTTGAAAATGCCATTCTATATCCCATCCTTCCTCAACTGTGAAAAAGATTGAATATCTGTTTCATTCTGTTTCATACTTACCTTCTCTTGGTCTTTCATGATGCTGTAAAACTCTCTTCCCCCCTTCTGTCATTTGTTTTTCGTTGTTAAAAGAGTGCTAGGCTACTGCATCTTGCCTGCTAGGGAAGCTTCAAAAATTTCTCTGTACCTGTTGCCCTCCTGTGTAGAAGCCAAGAAAAGCCTAGTTTGGAAGGAACCTCTGGAAATCATCTGAATTAGGTTATCCACTGGCCCAACAAGATAAATCCTGAATTACTTCCTGCAAGTGAGATTCCACTGCTTCTCTGAGCAACCTGTTCCTATATTTGATTATTTTCACAGTGAAGAACTTTTTCACATAGACAGATGAAATTTCCTTTTGAAGCAACTTATGCCCATAGCTCTTTGCCCTTGTCCTTGTAAAAAGAGTACTTTCTTCTCTGTCACTACCTTTCAGGTATTGAGAGAATTTGATTAAACTTCCTTTCCCTCCTTCTCTATGTTATGGTAAGCCAACTGAATTCCTTTGACCTTTCAAAAGGCATCAGCTTGGTTGCCCTTCACTGGATAATCTCCAATACTTCAATGTCTGTTTTGAAGTGGAGGTTCAAAACCTGACACATCATTCCAAGTGTGACCTAACAAATGGCAAAGGAAAAAGTTACAATCTTTCATCTGTTGGCTTTGCTCTGGCCAACGGCCAAGGCCCAGATTCTTTTCATTGCTGCAAGGATGCAGATGTAATCCCGTCACTCCCTGGACTTCACTGATTCTTGACCTTATTCCATCCCAGATGCAGGGTGTTATAATAAATTTTATTAAACATCATGCAATTTGTTGTTGGTCAAGTCTTCCAGCCTGTTGAGATACCTGTGTGGTGTAGTGTATTACATATACCTTGTGTGTACAGCAGAACTCTGTGCATCAGTGAAGGTGTGCAGACATGCTAGTTTTGCCCAGTGGCATAATAATAACAACAAATAATAACAATAAAATTAATATTATTTATATAATGTAATAATAATAATAATAACAACAACTTTTTGTTTTTATTTGCTTTGTTTTCTGGTTTGTTCTCTGTTCCTTTACTGATTGTCAATACTCTTAGAATCATAGAATGATTTAGGTTGGAAGGGACCTCAAGGATCCTCTAGTTCCAACTCCCCTGCCATGGGCAGGGACACCTTGACCTTGACAGGCTGGAGAGGTGGGCACAAGCCAACCTCATGAGCTTCAACAAGACCAAGTGCAGGGTCCTGCATCTTGGTCAAGGCAATCCCAGGCACAAATCCAGGCTGGGCAGTGACTGGCTGGGGGAGCAGCCCAGGGGAGAGAGACTTGGGGGTGTTGGTGGACGAGAAGCTCAACAGGAGCTCTCAATGTGCACTTGCAGTCCGGAAAGCCAATCAGATCCTGGGCTGCATCAGGAGAAGTGTGGCCAGCAGGGCAAGGGAGGTGATTCTCCCCCTCTACTCTGCTCTGGTGAGACCCCACCTGGAGTACTGCCTCCAGTTCTGGAGCCCCTATTACAAGAGGGGTATGGAGGTGCTGGAAGGTGTCCAGAGAAGGGCCACGAGGATGAGCAGAGGGCTGGAGCACCTCTCCTGTGAGGACAGACTGAAGGAGTTGGGGCTGTTCAGTCTGGAGAAGAGAAGGCTCCGAGGTGACCTCATTGTGGCCTTCCAGTATCTGAAGGGGGCCTACAAGAAGGCTGGGGAGGAACTTCTCAGGATCTCACGTAGTGATAGGACTAGGGGGGAATGGAATGAAGCTGGAGGTGGGGAGATTCAGGCTGGATGTGCGGAGGAGGTTCTTCCCCATGAGAGTGGTGAAGCCCTGGAATGGGTTGTCCAGGGAGGTGGTTGAGGCCCCGTCCCTTGAGGTGTTTAAGCCCAGGCTGGATGAGGCTCTGTCCAGCCTGATCTAGGTTAGAGTGTCCCTACCCATGGCAGGGGGGTTGGAACTAGATGATCCTTGTGATCCCTTCCAACCCTAACTGAAACTATGAAACTATGAAACTATGAAACCTCATACTACGTCAGATTGCTCACAGCCACATCCAGCCTGGCTGCAAAAACCTCCAGGGATGAGGCTTCTACCACCTCCCTGGGCAGCCTGTGCCAGTGTCTCACCAGCCTCATGGGGAAGAACTTCTTCCTAACATCCAATCTGAATCTACCCATTTCTAGGTTTGTTCCATTCCCCCTAGTCCTATCATTACCTGACACCCTAAAAATCCCTCCCCAGCTTTCTTGTAGGCCCCCTTCAGATACTGGAAGACCACAATAAGGTCTCCTCAGAGCCTTCTCTTCTCCAGACTGAATAGCCCCAACTCTCTCAGCCTGTCCTCATAGGAGAGCAGCTCCAGCCCTCTGATCATCCTCGTGGCCCTTCTCTGGACACTTTCCAGCATGTTGGGATCCTTCTTGTACTAGGGGCTCCAGAACTGGATGTAGTACTCCAGGTGGGGTCTCACCGGAGCAGAATAAGGTCTCCTTGGAGCCTTCTCTTCTCCAGACTGAACAGCCCCAACTCTCTGTGCTCATAGAAGAGGTGCTCCAGCCCTCTGATCATCTAATCTTATTTTTACCTTTTTTACCTCTGCTACAGCTGGCAGGATATTGTCACAAAACTGTCCATAGTTACTCTGCGATGTGTTACCTCAACAACAATAGCTAATTCAGACCCAGCAGTGTATTTGAATAATTAAGAGGGCATTTTCTTCTCCATACACATTCCTTTCAGTTTATCAACACTGAATATCATCTGCTGTTTTATTGACTGGCTTTTCACCTTTGAGAAAAAGGCAGCTGAGATGGGATGTGGTTAAAAACGATGTGCTAACCAAGAACAAGTGTTCAGTATTCCTAACAGTGCAAAAAATGGAAGTCATCAAAGGAAATTGAAGAATATTTTTGAAACATAGAGAAAGACTTTACTTTCTACACTGTTTTAGATGCTGAAATTATGCATGACTGCAATATTGATTTCAGAAATATGTTTAGAAGTGGTCTTTCTAGACTGGTTAAAACCAGAACAATCCAAGCTCAGAAAGTCCTGAACACAATGATCACTGAAATTTATTTACTTGACTGATTCTTTTTTTTTTTTAACCATGTTTTTATTTATTGTCCCTTCAGATACTGAAATGCAGCCACAGGATCTCCTAGAGCCTTCTTTTCTCAATGCTCAACAGTCCCAACTCTACTAGCCTGTCTTCATAGCAGAGGTGCTTCACTCCTCTTCATAGACCACCTCTGGACCTGTTTCAGCAGGTCCATGTCCCTCTGCAGAGAGAGGAGATGAGATTAAACACTTTAAATTTATAGTGCCATGAAGGAAATTATTCTGCCCTTGTCCCTTCCCTGTGTTGTCTCTGATAGAGTCACACGTGTTTCTGGAATGAACCAGTCTGGCATAAGCCCACAAAGGCAGCAACATAAAGCCCATTGAAATGTGCCACCCAGGGAGGTGGTGGAGTCACCATCACTGGAGGTGTTTAGGAAGAGAGTGGGTGGGGTGCTTGGTGCCATGGTTTAGTTGATTAGATGGTGTTGGATGATAGGTTGGACTTGATGATCTCCAAGGTCTTTTCCAACCTGGTTAATTCTATTCTATTCTATTCTATTCTATTCTATTCTATTCTATTCTGTTCTGTTCTGTTCTGTTCTGTTCTGTTCTGTTCTATTCTATCCAGGACTACATTCGATAGCAGCCTCTGTTCATGCCAGCTTAAAGTGTTAATACTAAAGCTTAAACAGGCTTTATTTGCTAACATTTGCAACTTCAATGACCAGCTTTTACACTTACAAATGGCTGCATAACAGAGTAATCATGTGTATCTATATCACAACTAGTCCCTTAAATTGGTACTGACCATCTAAATCTGTTAATTTATGGTTTTCCTTTCCAACTTTTGATAGAATAATTTTTAAAACTGACTTAAACAGTAGTCTGTAAGGTAGTATCATAGTTTCAGTCAGGGTTGGAAGGGACCACAAGGATCATCTAGTTCCAACCCCCCCTGCCATGGGCAGGGACACCCCACACTACATCAGGCTGGCCAGAGCCTCATCCAGCCTGCTCTTAAAGACCTCCAGGGATGGGGCCTCAACCACCTCCCTGGACAACCCATTCCAGGGCTTCACCACTCTCATGGGGAAGAACTTCCTCCTCACCTCCAGCCTGAATCTCCCCACCTCCAGCTTCATTCCATTCCCCCTAGTCCTATCACTACGTGAGATCCTGAGAAGTTCCTCCCCAGCCTTCTTGTAGGCCCCCTTCAGATACTGGAAGGCCACAATGAGGTCACCTCGGAGCCTTCTCTTCTCCAGACTGAACAGCCCCAACTCCTTCAGTCTGTCCTCACAGGAGAGGTGCTCCAGCCCTCTGATCATCCTCGTGGCCCTTCTCTGGACACCTTCCAGCACCTCCATACCCCTCTTGTAATAGGGGCTCCAGAACTGGAGGCAGTACTCCAGTATACCAGCACTTTATTTCTTGTTTTCCCCTCCACGAGGTTGCTTCAGTGTTCCACATCAAGCTACTGGTTACCATAGAAGTCAGCTTCCTACTAAATAATATGGTATCAGTGCTTGTTAGCTGAAGAGATGGCCTGTAACTGCAGACTGCAGTTAATTTTAGCAACCGTTCAGACAAATTCTCACCTCCTCCCCTTCACAGATATGTTCTAATGCCCTAGGAAAAAGGCAGGAAATAGCCTGAAAAGGATGCTTCCAATTAGTGTGGCTCTCACATTTTTAAATTCTGTGTTGCTCTGCCAGATTATTGAATAAAAGGTTGCACATTCTTTTGATCTTTGTCTAGATGATGTAGGCTGTAGATAGTTTTTCATTATACAACTCAGGCTAACATAAATAATATTATGCCACTCATACATCTTCTTTGGCACAGCTCTGGAATCAAGTGTTCAGCAGTGATTAATGACCAAGAATACAGAGACCTACTGTTGAGTCTAGGATCTCTCTGCTCCTGTTTTTTCTGTCAATTGCAGCATTAGTTAATGTGGCTTCTGTGAACACAGCATTTTGGGCAACCTGTCATGTATCTTGGACTATCAGCAGTTAGCAGAGCCTGTGTGCCCAGGCAGCCAAGAGAGCCAATGGCATCCTGGCCTGCATCAGGAACAGTGTGGCCAGCAGGAGCAGGGAGGTCATTCTGCCCCTGTACACTGCACTGGTTAGGCCACACCTAGAGTACTGTGTCCAGTTCTGGGCCCCTCATGTCAGGAAGGATGTTGACTTGCTGGAATGGGTCCAGAGAAGGGCAACAAAGTTGGTGAGGGGTTTGGAACACAAGCCCTATGAGGAGAGGCTGAGGGAGCTGGGGTTGCTTAGCCTGGAGAAGAGGAGACTCAGGGTGACCTTATTGCTCTCCACAACTACCTGACGGGAGGTCGTAGACAGGCAGAGGTTGGTCTCTTCTCCCAGGCAACCAGCACCAGAACAACAGCACACAGTCTCAAGCTGCACCAGGGGAGGTTTAGGCTGGATGTTAGGAAGAAGTTCTATACAGAGAGTGATTGCCCATTGGAATCAGCTGCCCACGGAGGTGGTGGAGTCACCATCACTGGAAGTGTTCAGGAGGAGACTTGCTGGGGTGCTTGGTGCCATGGTTTAGTTGTTTAGGTGGGTTGGATTGGTTGATAGGTTGGACGCGATGATCTTGAAGGTCTCTTCCAACCTGGTCTATTCTATTCTATTCTATTCTATTCTATTCTATTCTATTCTATTCTATTCTATTCTATCCTATCCTATCCTATCCTATCCTATCCTATCCTATCCTATCCTATCCTATTCTAATGACCATTAAAATCTCAGTTGTCTTAATTCCTGCTTATTATTGTGTCTTTGATGCCCTTTCGCTACCTTGCAATTTTGTATTTAGAAAAGACTTCTAAACCTGTGCTGGAACCTTTTCCAGTCCTTGCACACTCTATAATCTCTACCCTTTGATATGTTATGCCCAATTAAGTGATATGTATATTAACATAAATATTTAATTCTTAAGGAGAGATCACTTTGTCCTAAAGCTTTAATTAAATTAGATGCTTTTCAGATGATTGCCATGATGGAGGAGTCCATTATGAACATTTGCCACTGCAGGAGATTACTGCTTATTGAAAGACAAAAAGGGTAATTTCATCTAGGACTGTTGCAAACTGTATGAGTCCTTCACCTTGATAAGGGAGTTCTCCCTCTTTTAACCTTGATATGTACTGTAGTAAAGAATTTATGAATCTTCAAATTCAGTCATATCATTAAAGTGGAGATATGATTTTAGGAGAGTCAAGTAAATGATAAGAATGAAAATTCATCTCCATCGCAGTTAAAAAGATCAGAGCTAAGGCCAACTTATCAATAAAATTTAAAAAGCAACAATATCTCATAGAATCATAGAATCAATCAGGTTGGAAAAGACCTCAAAGATCATCAACTCCAACCTATCACCCAACACCTCATGACTACTAGACCATGGCACCAAGTGCCACGTCCAATCCCCTCTTGAACACCTCCAGGGACGGTGACTCCACCACCTCCCTGGGAAGCACATTCCAATGGCTAACAACTCTTTCTTTGTTAGCCATTCTCCTCACCCCAGCTCCCTCAGCCTCTCCTCACAGGGCTTGTGCTTGAGGCCTATCCCCAGCCTTGTTGCCCTTCTCTGGACACATTAAAGTATCTCAATGTCCTTCTTAAATTCAGGAGCCCAGAACTGGACACTATATGGCTCATAGGTCCTCTGGACACTCATAGACAGCTCCAAATCTTCAATGTATATCAAGTGAATTTTGAGTATTTACAATGACATAGTCTTCACATGGCAAATTGGAGTTTTAGGAAAACTAAATACCCTTGATGCTGGGCTGCTCAGGAGCCTAAACTATAACACCCATGAGATATCTCCATGGTAATATGGTACCCCAAATTTTCATTATCAAAACAAAAACATTTCTGATATGGGACAAATATGTTGCAGTTTTGTCTAATTTTATGAACAACTTCCACAGATCAGAATCTTGGGTTTTATTATGCTGTAGAGTGGCCAGGCAGAAAGGGACCTGGGAGCTCTGGTTGATAGAAGGCTGAACATGAGCCTGCACTGTGCCCAGGTGGCCAAGACGGCCAATGGCATCCTGGCTTACATTAGGAATAGTGTGGCCAGCAGGAGCAGGGAGGTTATTCTGCCCCTGTACACTGCACTGCTTAGGCCATACCTTGAGTCCTGTATCCAGTTCTGGGCCCCTCAGTTTAGGAAAGATGTTGACTTGCTGGAACATGTCCAGAGGAGGGCAACAAAAGCTGGGGAGGAGTTTGGAGCACAGCCCTGTGAGGAGAGGCTGAGGGAGCTGGGGTTACTTAGCCTGGAGAAGAGGAGGCTCAGAGGAGACCTTCTTGCTCTCTACAACTACCTGAAGGGAGGTTGTAGCCAGGTGGGGGGTTGGTCTCTTCTCCCAGGCAAGCAGCACCAGAACAAGAGGACACAGTCTCAAGCTGCACCAGGGGAGGTTTAGGCTGGATATTAAGAAGAAATTCTTCACAGAAAGAGCAATTGGCCTTTGGAATGGGCTGCCCGGGGAGGTGGTGGAGTCACCATCACTGGAGGTGTTCAGGAGGAGACTTGATGGGGTGCTTGGTGCCATGGTTTAGTTGATTAGATGGTGTTGGATGATAGGTTGGACTCGATGATCTCAAAGGTCTTTTCCAACCTGGTTTATCCTATTCTAGTCTAGTCTAGTCTAGTCTATTCTAGTCTGTAGTCATGCTTGTATCTCCCTATGAAAACACATCCCAGCAATTTCTTTCAAAATACAGTACACCTATGTATAACATATAAGACTAGAGAGCTAGGATGTGTGAATCAAAGTTTAAGTGTCCCAGTTTTCCAGGTGTTTTTATCTATTGACTGTGTTTTCAAAGGAGTTCTGAATAAGAATCCTGTCAGCTGTGACAAGCCATGCAGCCAAACAGGGCTTTCAGTGAGATGCTGCAAAAGTGTCACTCTGAAACAGGTTTTAATATTAACATTGATGTTGAGGAACCTGGTTTTTCTTTTGCCATGGGAGAAGGATTTCATCAGTAAAACCCTGATAGAGTTGCCATCTCAGAAACATGGTGGGATAGCACACATGATTGGAGTGCTACACTGGGGGGTTGCAGGCTCTTTAGGAGAGACAGGCAAGGGAGAAGAGGAGGAGGGGTGGCTCTGTATATTAGGGAGTCACTCTCTGCCACAGAACTTGAGGTGGAGGATGAAGGGATTGAGAGCCTGTGGGTTAAAATCAGGGGGCAGCCTAACAAATCTGACATCCTGGTTGGAGTCTGTTGTAGACCACCCAACCAGGATGAGGAGGCAGGTGAATTATTCTACAAGCAATTGGAGGCTGTCTCAAGATCATCATATCTTGTCCTTGTGGGTGACTTTAACCTGCCAGATATCTGCTGGGAACTTAACTCAGCAGAGAGGAGGCAGTCCAGAAGATTCCTGGAGCGCATGGAGGACAACTTCCTGATGCAGCTGTTTGTTAAGCGAGCCTACCAGGGGACAGGCTCTGCTTGACCTGCTGCTCTCCAATACAGAAGGGCTGGTGGGAGATGTGACCGTGGGAGACAGCCTAGGGTGCAGTGACCATGAGATAGTGAAGTTTTCAATATGCAGGGAGATAGGGAGGAGCCCTAACAGAACCCTCACCTTGGACTGCCGGAGGGCAAACTTCAGCCTCTTTAAGAAACTTATTTGCAAAGTTCCCTGGGTGGCAGCCCTCAAGAACTGAGGGATCCAGGATGGTTGGACCTACTTCAAACCTGCTCAAGGTGAAGCAGAATTGACAGGAGCCAGACAGTCAGGGAAAACCTGTTCCCAGATTTTTCATAGTATTTCATATATTAGTCAGGGTTGGAAGATTCCTTCCACCTGCTGCACTTACCCATGCCTGACCTAACTGATGGGCACAAGTCTAAGTGTAAGGCATTTGCCACTCTCTCGAGGAAGTGAGCCTCACATACCAGCATCACAGAGTTTCCTCAGGGAAATTTTGTGCAATAGGAACAGGGCTGGGCAAGAGCAAGATGGAGTAGACCCTGAATTGTAAGCATGACCCCATGTGACAGTATGTGAAGACTCTGCCGGGTCACTAAAAATGCTTGGACATCTGCTTGCCAGCTGATTTCAGATATTAACTGGGTTACCCACCTTTAAAGAGCTTGCCTGCTTACAGTGTGTGAGAGGCTACAAAGGAGCTTCAGTGGGATTGCTTTAGGTGCTTGCTACTAATGTGTATTCTCTGTTTTGTACCACTTTTCCTCTTATCTGCCCATGTCATCATTCCTTTTCTTGCTGCTGATGTTCAGCCAAGCAGCAGCACAAAGTTGGTGCATATTCAGTGAGCTGTGCTTACTGGCTTCAGACTGACTGAAAATGCTGCTGCCTGGGGATAATTCCGCACAGAAATGGCTTCTGACCTTCTTCCTCAAGCTACATTGTCCTGGGAGTGTACAAAACACACAAGCATGTGTATATTGCCTTTAGCGAGTTGCAGAATCTAATCCCAACTGTCCTGCTCATCACTGTGTATAAATATCTGAGGGGTGGGTGTCAAGTGGAGGGGGCCAAGCTCTTTTTGGTGGGGCACAGTAATAAGACAAGAAACAAGGGGTTCATGCTTGAACATAGAAGATTTCACTTCAACATGCTGACTACAGCTACCTGAAGGGAGGTTGTAGCCAGGAGGGGATTGGTCTCTTCTCCTATGCAACCTGCACCAAAACAAGAGGACACAGTCTCAAGCTGCACCAGGGGAGGTTTAGGCTTGAGGTGAGGAGAAAGTTCTTCACAGGAAGAGTAATTGGCCATTGGAATGTGCTGCCCAGGGAGGAGGTGGAGTTACCATATGTGGAGGTGTTCAAAAAGGGATTGGATGAGGCACTTACTGCCATGGTTTAGTAGTCATGAGGTGTTGGGTGACAGGTTGGACTTGATGATCTTTGAGGTCTTTTCCAACCTTATTGATTCTATGATTCTATGAGAAAGGAATAACTGAAACTGCCCACTTTAAATTTGCCCAGTTTAAATAAACTGAGGTATTTTTCTATCAATATAAGATCTTGCTGGGCTTCCAGAGCATGATTTAGAGTAGGCATTTTGCCTGCAGTTCACCACATAAATATTTTATATGATCTTCCATACTGTTAGAATAACAGAGGTAGTTGTATTCAATCCACTCCTGGCAAAGCAGATGCTTGACAGAATGCATAAAACACTCAAGGAACTGTTTTTGTTGTAGTGGAAACTAGTTGGTGGAATGATTTATCTGAAGTTAGATTCCTCATTTTGGATATGGATTTGATGAGACACGATTTAAGTTTGTGTTGAAGGCACATAAAAACACCCAGAGTCAATGGAAATATTAACAATAGGAGGATAAATAAAAGGCCTTCTTAAAAGACAGGCAGGTAAAGCAAGAATCTTGGCGGGTTAGGAGGGAAGGGGGGGTGCTCCATACCTGTGGGTTCTTTGAGTTGGAGTTAGTGAAAACTGTGACTGCAAATAAATGAAGTTGGATACACCTTGAATACACATTTGAACAGCAGTTGCCACCATAGGAGCTAAGAGGCTTAACAGAAGGCATGCAAAAGCTGAGATTTCTGCATTAAGGTTTCAGAAACTGTGTTGTAACTCAGCAGGGATGGAGAAGTTCCAAGTTTTGTAGAATTTTTCCTAAATATACATCCTGTGGAATGTATTTTAATACCTCACATGACAGTCGTTGTCTCTCTTGTTCTTCAGCTGCAGCACATGTTTCAGTTGCCTATAGCTGATACGCTCTGACTACAGTCCTTGGGTCTGAGATAGAATAGAATAGAATAGAATAGAATAGAATAGAATAGAATAGAATAGAATAGAATAGAATAGAATAGAATAGAATAGACCAGGTTGGAAGAGACCTTCAAGGTCATCACATCCAACCTATCAACTAATCCAACCCACCTAAACAACTAAATCATGGCACCAAGCACCCCAGCAAGTCTCCTCCTGAACACCTCCAATGATGGTGACTCCACCACCTCCGTGGGCAGCCCATTCCAATGGGCAATCACTCTCTCTCTGTAGAACTTCTTCCTAACATCCAGCCTAAACCTCCCCTGGTGCAGCCTGAGACTGTGCCCTCTTGTTCTGGTGCTGCTTGTCTGGGAGAAGAGACCAACATCTGCCTGGCTACAACCTCCCTTCAGGGAGTCGTAGAGAGCAAGAAGGTCTCCCCTGAGTCTCCTCTTCTCCAGGCTAAGCAACCCCAGCTCCCTCAGCCTCTCCTCATAGGCCTTGTGTTCCAAACCCCTCACCAACTTTGTTGCCCTTCTCTGGACACATTCCAGCAAGTCAACATCCTTCCTAAACTGAGGGGCCCAGAACTGGACACGGGACTCAAGGTGTGGCCTAACCTGTGCAGCATACAAGGGCAGAATGATCTCCCTGCTCCTGCTGGCCACACTCTTCCTGATGCAAGCCAGGAGGCCATTGGCCCTCTTGGCTGCCTGGGCACACTGCAGGCTCATGTTCAGCCTACCATCGACCAGCACCCCCAGGTCCCTCTCTGCCTGGCTGTTCTCCAACCTCTCTGACCCCAGCCTGTAGCACTGCATGGGGTTGCTGTGGCCAATGTGCAGAACCCGGCACTTGGATGTGTTCAATCTCATGCCCTTGGCCTCTGCCCATCTGTCCAGCCTGTCGAGGTCCCTCTGCAAAGCCTCTCTACCCTCCAGCAGATCAACTCCTGACCCCAGCTTGGTGTCATCTGCAAATTTACTGATGACAGACTCAAAGGTAGCTATTTGGTTGTCGTAGGAGTTAGAGTAGGTGGTCCAGATACTACTTCTTTACCTTCCATTTCTTCAAAGTGGAGGGGAAATAAATACTGATTGATAATTTTTCACACTTGAAGCAGAGCTTAGTCACAGCACTGGGATTGTTTCTAAAATCCCATGGAAAACATTTGACACTGTCCTCTTTTCCCCTGAGCTTATTTGTTCCTAAAGGTGTTCTGCATAGTGAAGAATAAAAGGATGATAATTAGTTGTATGCATTTTGTGGTGTGATATTATTCTCTGTCATTCACAGAATCCTTGAATCACAGAATTGTCAGGGTTGGAAGGGACCTCAAGGATCATCTAGTTCTACCCCCTCTGCCATGGGCAGGGACACCTCACACTACATCAGGTTGCTCATCCAGCCTGGCCTTAAAAACCTCCAGGGATGAGGCTTCTACCACCTCCCTGGGCAACCTGTTCCAGTGTCTCACCACCCTCATGGGGAAGAACTTCTTCCTAACATCCAATCTGAATCTACCCATTTCTAGGTTTGTTCCATTCCCCCCAGTCCTATCACTCCCTGACACCCTGAAAAGTTCAGCACCCTTCCCTGTAGTTACACTTTGTTCTTCATACTTCTTGTAGCTTTTATTGCTGTGTTTGATAACGTGGCATCAGCTGCAAGGCAAAAATGTTCACTTGGTTGGGGTTTTGATAAACTTTTCAGTACAAATTGAAAATAAAACCAACAGCTTCACAATCCCTGGATGGATAGGCTTGAGTTGGAAATTTATGTGTGAGTAATAAATATTCCAATGCAGAAAAACCAGACAGGATAAAGGGAAATTTATAATGAGGGGCTGCTCTGACAGTATTAATCTGCCTCGTGCAGACTGTGTAATGAATCATCCCACGTCGCCACAAGGACTGCTGCTGCTGAGCTCTGCCAGCAAGTGGGACAATAAAAAAATGTGTGTGGAGGGAGGGGAGGGCACACACAAGGGATTAGGAAAGGGACAAAGAAAGAACAGCTATTTAAAGCTGGACATCTCAAGCCTCGCCAATAGTCCATGTTATATACAGCTCAGGCGATTCATTGGGTAAATCATTTCATATGCTCCATGAAATGCAATTTGCTTCCATGGCCAAGCATGACAACAGTTTCACAGAATTGCAGTTGGCCAAGAACTCTTCTAGGAGAGCTAATTCAGGGCTTGTGAGTTTGCTGAGCCATCTTGTCAGAACATTAAATAATCATGCAGTGTCATAAGGGAATATCTAATTAAGAACCAAAATTCTCAAGGGTCTGAGTACCTGTTACAATGTGACAAGTTCCCTTAATTCCCACCGACAAGAATGGCAGCTTAGGGTGTTCCCAGCAGGCATTTAATAGTATTGTGCCCTTACTTCATTTGCTTGGGGTAAGTCCAGGCCAGTCAGGTGAAGCAACAGTAATCAATCAAGACAAGATAATGACAAAAAGGGTTATACCCCAGCAGGAATTTTATTACCATCAGACAATGGAAGTGTGTGTGGTATGAAGGCCGTGTAAGCATTAGGGATAGATTTAAGGGTGCACACTTAGGGGTTAAATTTGTGCCTCAGAGAAAGATCTACTTGGACTTATCCCATGCAAAAGATTTGTAAAATGCAATGGAATGGAATGGAATGGAATGGAATGGAATGGAATGGAATGGAATGGAATGGAATGGAATGGAATTAACCAGGTAGGAAATGACCTTTGAGATCATCAAGTCCAATCAATCAACCCAACACCATCTAATCAACTAAACCATGGCACCAAGCACCCCGTCCAGTCTCTTCCTAAACACCTCCAGTGATGGTGACTCCACCACCTCCCTGGGCAGCCCATTCCAATGGGCAATCTCTCTTTCTGTGAAGAACTTCTTCCTAACATCCAGCCTCCCCTGTTGCAGCTCGAGACTGAGTCCCTTGTTCTGCTGCTGGTTGCCTGGGAGAAGAGACCAACCCCCACCTGGCTACAACCTCCCTTCAGGTAGTTGTAGACAGCAATAAGGTCTCCACTGAGCCTCCTCTTCTCCAGGCTGAGCAATCCCAGCTCCCTCAGCCTCTCCTCATAGGGCTTGTCTTCCAAACCCCTCACCAGCTTTGTTGCCCTTCTCTGGAGATGTTCCAGCTACTCAACATCTTTCCTAAACTGAGGGGCCCAGAACTGAAGGAATCCTTTATCAGCCTAGAGTGTCATCCTGTGGGAATAAGTAACATAATTCCCACCCTTGGTTTGGTCCCAAGAGTTTCAGTGATTTTGATATCTTCTTACCTTGCAAAGGCAGATGCCATTTCACCCAGTGCTTGAGTCATTTCAGGGAAATCTTGGTGCTGAATGTGGGTGCTGAAATTCTTTAGGTGGCATTCTTGGTGTGACTAAAGGGACAAAACAAAATCTGAGGTGGACAGGTGGAGACTTAGCAGTAAGGCTTTTTTCCCTTCTTACCTGCAGCTCTGTAAGGAAGAATGGTAGATGCAATCAGAAGACAAGAGACATTGTACTTTGCCTTATGAGGCAGAGATGAAGGTAGAAATCATGATCTTCTTTTTTCCTTTTTGTGGTAAAAAGAAGTGTTAGGAATGGAGTAAGTGAGAAAGGAGCACAGCATTCTGTTAAGCACTTTGAGAAGAATGAAGTTAAAATCAATCTCTGTGTTGCCAGGCTCTTAAGTAAGGGATGATGCATTAGACTACCTGATTTTAATTGATTTCCTGGGAAACCATAGCTGCTGTGCTGTTGCCTGAGTGGAATTACAGGTTTCATTTAAAGAGAGATGCAAAGTGCACACATCATTCTGGAAGAGATCAACATAAGTGGTTTCTAGATCATGAGTAATGTTTACTGGAAGAAATCAAATTACTGTTACACAGACCATCTGTTTTCTTTGCATGCAATCATGTAAGCATTTTAGGACAAGCCATCTTTTTTAATCTATTATAGATCTCTTATGAGAAAGCACTATGTACCATAATAAAATCTTCTCTGTTTTCCATAAATATGAGAGTTTTAAATACCTGTTTCCTCTGCATAAAAGTAGTGTACATATTGTACATAATATAAGGAGTGGGGGTGTATAACATTAGAATGGAATGGAATGGAGTGGAGTGGAGTGGAATGGAGTGGAGTGGAGTGGAGTGGAGTAGAGTAGAGTAGAGTAGAGTAGAGTAGAGTAGAGTAGAGTAGAGTAGAGTAGAATAGAGTAGAGTAGAGTAGAGTAGAATAGAATAGAGTGGAATGGAATAGAATAGAATAGAATAGAATAGAATAGAGTGGAATGGAATAGAATAGAATAGAATAGAATAGAATAGAATAGAATAGAATAGAATAGAATAGAATAGAATTAACCAGGTTGGATAAGACCTTCGAGGTCATCGAGTCCAACCTATCACCCAACACCATCTTACCAACTAAACCATGGTGCCAAGTGCCTCATCCAGTCTCCTGTTAAACACTTTTCTTCTTCCATCTTCTCTCTTAAGGACACCCCTATGTGCACCTTTTCCCATTTTTCCTTCTAAATGTCCTTTTAACATTTTGCTAAATCCTTTCCTTCATTCTTCCTACTTTATTAGCCCTCATTTTGCCTTTCATTGCTTTAATTTCAAGGCTGCAAATACAGATGCCACACAGAGGCAAATTCTGAGTGAGAGTGCAAACTTAAAAGTTGCTTTTAAGATTTTGGCCTTGGAGATCTAGTCTGAGCTTCCCTGTGGTTATTATCTGTCAAGAACTTAGTTTTAGGGCTTTTTGGGTCGACATTTTTTGCTATTTGTTGGGATCTGCAACTCCTTGGTGTTCAGCTATTACAGCAAATAGCCTAATGAGTAATATGGTCCATTTAGAGCCTGGTAAGTTGCTTCCTACCCACATTTAGTAAATGCAGTATGTAGGGTCTCTATTTTGTGGTATGCCTACTGTGATAAAAATGAGTATTTGGGAATATGATTGTCCATTTTCTAAATGGAAAGATTGAAATAAAAAAGGCATGGCTCATTGGAAAATGACTCTCTGAAATGCTGTTTGAAAAACATTAATTTAGTATGCACTTGCAGCCTACAAGGCTGCACCCAAAGAAGTGTGACCATCAAGATGAGGGAGAACACAGTCTCAGGCTGTGCCAAGGGTGGTTTAGGCTGAAGGTTAGGAAGAAGTTCTAGACAGAGAGAGTGATTGCCCATTGGAATGGGCTGCCCGTGGAGGTGGTGGAGTCACCATCACTGGAGGTATACAGGAGGAGACCTGATAGGGTGCTTGGTTGCATGGTTTAGTTGATTATGATAGGTTGGACACGATGATCTTAAAGATCTTTTCCAACCTGGTCTATTCTATTCTATTCTATTCTATTCTATTCTATTCTATTCTATTCTATTCTATTCTATTCTCCCCTTGTGCTCTGCTCCCATGAGACCCCACCTGGAGTACTGCATCCAGTTCTGGTGCCCCCAGCATAAGCAGGACAGCAAATGGCTGGAGTGGGTCTAGAGGAGGGCCATGAAGATGATCAGAGGGATTGAGCATCTCCCCTATGGGGACAGACTGCAAGAGTTGGGACTGTTCAGCCTGGAGAAAAGAAGGCTACAGGGAGACCATTCAGCCAATAAAGAACTGGCTTGGTAGCCACACCCAAAGGGTGGCTGTCAATGGGTCCATGTCCCAGTGGAGGCCAGGGACAAGTGGAGTCCCTCAGGGATCAGTACTGGGACCAGTTTTGTTTAACATCTTTGTTGGTGCTATGGACAGTGGCATTGAGTGCACCCTCAGCAAGTTTGCTGATGACACCAAGCTGTGTGGTGCAGCAGACACGCTGGAGGGAAGGGATGCCATCCAGAGCTTCAAAAAGACCAAGTGCAAGTTCCAAGCACTGATATAGACTGGGCAGTGACTGGCTTGAGAGCAGCCCTGAGGAAAAGGACCTGGGGATGCTGGTGGATGAGAAGCTCAACAGGAGCCACCAGTGGTGGATGAGAAGCTCAACAGGAGCCACCAGAGAGCACTTGCAGCCCAGAAAGCCAATCACATCCTGGGCTGCATCAAGAGAAGCAGAGCCAGCAGGTTGAGGGAAGTGATTCTCCCCTTCTGCTCTGCTCTGGTGAGAACCAGCCTGGAGTACTGCATCCAGTTCTGGCACCTGTATTACAGGAAGGTTATGGATGTGTTGGAACATGTACAGCGAAGGGCCACAAGGATGATCAGAGGGCTGGAGCACCTCTCCTGTGAGGACAGACTGAGGGTGTTGGGGCTGTTCAGTCTGGAGAAGAGAAGGCTCTGAGGGGACCTTCTTGTGGCCTTTCCAGTATCTGGAAAGAATAGAATAGAATAGAATAGAATAGAATAGAATAGAATAGAATAGAATAGAATTAACCAGGTTGTAAAAGTCCTTGGAGATCATCAAGTCCAACCTATCACCCAACACCATCTAATTGACTAGACCATGGCACCAAGCACCCCATCCAGTCTCTTCCTAAACACCTCCAGTGATCATAGAATCATAGAATCAATAAGGTTGGAAAAGACCTCAAAGGTCATCAAGTCCAACCTGTCACCCAACACCTCATGACTACTAAACCATGGCACCAAGTGCCACGTCCAGTCCCCTCTTAAACACCTCCAGGGATGGTGAGTCCGCCACCTCTGTAGTTGTCTCCAGCACCTCCCTAGTTGTCTCCACAAGGTTGTCTTCCTTAACATGACTTTTCAATGTATGTGAGTAAACTTACTGCAAATACTGCAGTGGTTATTTAGACGGTGCCAGGTATTTATTTATCTGAACTTTTGTTTTTATTAGAACAATCAGCATGAATTCTCTAAAAGCTTCAGTGGGATAGGCACTGTATTTTCCAGCTGAATCACAGAATGTTAGGGGATGGAAGGGACCTCAAGAGGTCATCCAGTCCAATCCCCCCACCAGAACAGGATCACCTATACCAGGTCACACAGGAACTCATCCAGGCAGGTCTTGAATATCTCCAGAGAGGGAGGCTACACAACCCCCCTGGGCAGCCTGTTCCAGTGTTCTGTCAGCCTCACAGTGAAATAATTCTTCCTCCTGTTTCCATGGAACTTCCTACGCCTCAGCTTCCACCCACTGCCCCATGTCCTGTCATTGGGCATCACTGAGCAGAGCCTGGCTCCAGCCTCTTGGCACTCACCTTTTACATATTTATAAACATAACTATAAACATATATAGAGAGAGACATTATATATATATATGTAACATTAATATAAACATGAATGATCTGCTTTTAACCAAGAAAGACACATGAACATGTTTACTATTGTGATAGAAGTGTTCTGAGAAGAGTAAATACTAACCCTGCTGCTTGGAAATGATCATATTTTTATCATGAACACACAATTCTGCCAAATTGCTTAATTTGCTTAGCAGAAAAAAGAGTGGTAAGCTATGAATTACTGTTGTCATAGTTACATGATCTGTTAGAGTGAGTATCTTAAAATAAAAGTACTGACTCCATTTTAAGTGCAGTAAGTAGAGAATATTGCTGTTTATCTTCAGAATTTCCTGTGTTTGCAGCGATGATTACAGTGAAGTGAGAATCAATGACAAGGTGCCATATAGGAGACTTTATTTATAGTAGTTTTATAACTGATCTGAAGTGAGACAATAGCTTTTGGTACACATGACCTTTAAGACAAAGAAAAAGTTGCACCTCCAAAATTACCCTTACTGAAAGCCCTTTTTATTTTAGTCTTTGTGAAGCAATTAAAATAATTGCAAAGAGGGCAACGAGGCTGGGGAGAGGCCTTGAGCACAAGCCCTAGAAGGAGAGGCTGAGGGAGCTGGGGTTGTTTAGCCTGGAGAAGAGGAGGCTCGGGGGAGACAGGATAGGATAGGATAGGATAGGATAGGATAGGATAGGATAGGATAGGATAGGATAGGATAGGATAGGATAGACCAGACCACGTTGAAAGAGACCTTCAAGATCATCATGTCCAACCTATCATCCAACACCACCTAATCAACTAAACCATGCAACCAAGCACCCCATCAAGTCTCCTCCTAAACACCTCCAGTGATGGTGACTCCACCACCTCCTTGGGCAGCCTGTTCCAGTGGGCAATCACTCTGTGTAGAAATTCCTCCTAACCTCCAGCCTAAACTTCCCCTGGCACAGCTTGAGACTGTGTCCTCTTGCTCTGGTGCTGGTTGCCTGGGAGAAGAGACCAGACCCTTCCTGGCTACAATCTCCCTTCAGGGAGTTGTAGGCAGCAATAACAACTACCTTAAGGTAGTTCTCTACCTTAAGGGAGGTTGTAGACCGGCAGAGGTTGGTCTCTTCTCCCAGGCAACCAGCACCAGAGCAAGAGGACACAGTCTCAAGCTGCACCCGGGGAAGTTTAGGCTGGAGGTGAGGAGAAAGTTCTTCCCAGAGAAAGTTGTTTGCCATTGGAATGTGCTGTCCAGGGAGGTGGTGGAGTCACCGTCTCTGGAGGTGTTCAAGAAGGGATTGGATGTGGCACTTGGTGCCATGGTTTAGTAGTCATGAGGTCTTGGGTGACAGGTTGGACTTGATGATCTTTGAGGGCTCTTCCAATCTTATTGAGTCTATGATTCTACGATTCTAATTACCTCTTCTTGGTTGGTTTCACCCTTTTTTGCTGCTTTTTAATTAATTCACTATTCAATTGACAAATCACAACAAATATTTAGAGGAGTTCTGAAATTTTCAAAGCTAGGTACTTCTCCTTTTCTGCTTTTAATAGTGTTAAGTGGAATACATTTAAGGGTCAGCATGTTGCTTTCCTTTGTTTGAACCATGGCAGGCAAGTGCTTGCAGAGGATGAGATTCATGTGTGTGTTCCCAGTTCTGGTCCTATGCCTCTCTACCAGATGCAATAATTTTCTGAAGGAAGTGGAGCAGAAAAGTGCCATAGATGATTACCATGCTTGACTTCTAACTGATCTCCTACAGCTACTTTGGTGGTACAGGGAGGAAAAGAGGGAAAATAAAATGCTTGGTCACTATTCTGAAACATCTACAGCTATTCAGAAGAAAAATCCACAAACCCAACAAATAATTTTGAGGAAAGACATTCTGTGGTGAAAAACTGCTAGGAAAAAAAAGTAGTTCAGAGAAGACAGAGAGAAATAACTGCATAAATTGATGGGACTGGGTGAATCCTTTCAAAAAGGATCACAGTTGTTGCTGTTGTAACTGAAAAAGGGACAGAAACTTCACAAATAAATGCATTTAACACTAAGGAAAGAAAAGCTGATTTGAAATGTGCTTTGTTAACTAGAATAATTGATTGATATATAATATATTATTGAACAAAACACTGGAAAGTTCTTTGCACATATTATTTCTCTACATCTAAATAGGGCAGCACAAAAGGTTCTGACACTTGCTAAGCAATAGTCCCCCCATGACACCTATATGGTAACTCCTGTGTTTTTATTCTTCAATATTGGCTATTGTTGATGACAGAAGGTAGGAAGTAGAATTATAGTGTGGTTGGAAATGACTGTTGCAGTGCCCTGATCTGCCACTTGTGGTCTCTGTATCCTCTCTGTTACAGGAAATGATCACACCCAAAGCAAGAAAGGTAAATTCACTCCACTGTCACATATGACCAACCTGATCTCCTTCTATGATCAGGTGACTGCCTGGTGGGTGTGGGGAGGCCTGTGGATGTGGTCTACCTGGACCTCTGCAAGGCCTTTGACACCATCCCCCACAGCAAACTCGTGGCCAAGCTATCAGCCCATGGCTTGGACAGGAGCACACTGCATTGGGTTAGGAACTGGCTGGAGGGCCGAGCCCAGAGAGTGGTGGTGAATGGTGCCACATCCAGCTGGTGGCCTGTCACTAGTGGTGTGCCCCAGGGATCAGTGCTGGGCCCCATGCTCTTCAACATCTTTATTGATGATCTGGATGAGGGCACTGAGTCCATCATGAGTAAATTTGCAGATGACACCAAGCTGGGGGCAGGAGTTGATCTGCTGGAGGGCAGAGAGGCTTTGCAGAGGGACCTTGACAGGGTGGAGAGATGGGCAGAGTCGAAGGGCATGAGATTGAACACATCCAAGTGCCGGGTTCTGCACATTGGCCACAGCAACCCCATGCAGTGCTACAGGCTGGGGTCAGAGTGGCTGGAGAGTGGCCAGGCAGAGAGGGACCTGGGGGTACTGGTCGATAGTAGGCTGAACATGAGCCTGCAGTGTGCCCAGGCAGCCACGAGGGCCAATGGCATCCTGGCCTGCATCAGGAAGAGTGTGGCCAGCAGGAGCACGGTGGTGATTCTCCCCCCTGTACGCTGCACTGGTTAGGCCACACCTTGAGTCCTGTGTCCAGTTCTGGGCCCCTCAGTTTAGGAAGGATGTTGACTTGTTGGAACGAAGTTGGTGAGGGGTTTGGGAACACAAGGCCTATGAGGAGAGGCTGAGGGAGCTGGGGTTGGTTAGCCTGGAGAAGAGGAGACTCAGAGATTACCTTATTGCCCTCTACAACTCCCTGAAGGGAGGTTGTGGACAGGTGGAGGTTGGTCTCTTCTCCCAGGCAGCCAGTACCAGAACAAGAGGACACAGTCTCAGGCTGCACCAGGGGAGGTTTAAGCTGGATGTTAGGAAGAAGTTCTACAGAGGGAGAGTGATTGCCCATTGGAATGGATGGCCCAGGGAGGTGGTGGAGTCACCTTCATTGGAGGTGTTCAGGAGGAGACGTGCTTGGTGCCATGGTTTAGTTGTTTAGGTGGGTTGGATTGGTTGATGATTGGACACGATGATCTTTCTCAGAAAAAAGAAAACAAAAAACATAGAACAGTGTTTTGAACAGTGTGGCAGTCCACCCCAGCTAGGAACCTTAAGGCAGTTTGCCAGTGCCTGCAACACAACAGAAGAAAACCAAGCATAGTCTAAAGCACAAGTACTTCCCTGCCAGCAGCTCTCTGATATGCAATGCCATATCTAGCAGTACAACAGTGCTTTTGCAATTGCTGCTAGATGATGTGTTTAGTGCAATATTTGACTCTTTTCCTTAGCATACAAGCAATGTTTAGATTTTGATGAAAGTCTGGCTTTTCCTGCTGCACTTTCTTTGATAGGATCTGTGTAAATATGAAGGCTGTCTGGACTTTGCCTTGCTCTCCAGGTAGGGAGAAATTTTACCTTGCTCACCAGTTAGGGAAGGGAAATGTTGCAAATGGTTTGGTTTGGTTTGGTTTTTTTTTTGTTGCTTTGCTTTCAGTATAATTGCTGATGTAAATTTAATTAAAATTTAATGTATTATCATGTTGCTGCAGTGATTTATGGTTTACATTCTTTGGTCTGAGCAGTGCAGTACCTTTTCCTTCATTGTTGCTAGTGTCTGTAATCTTATAGTAAGGAAATTTATCACAAGGACAACATTTTTATCCTCATCTGCAAGGTAGGAGTAAATTTCAATCAGCATATGGAGATGCATACACTTCCCACTGCAGTTGGTGGGAGAACTGTGAAGCATTTACAGTGTTGGGCCAGAAATGCTTTACATGTGGGAACAAAGGGCAGGATGTAGTCTCTGAGCTTCTCTGCTGTCATATTTAGGGCTGAAGCAGGTGTCTTCAGTAGCCCGTCCAAGGAAGGCTCAATAAAGACAGAGGGCTGGGACACACAATCTCCCTCTGCAGTGCATGCCAGAATTGGGTGGAAACCTGCAAACACAGCAGAAACTGTCTTGAAATAGCCCATAGGAATGGCTGAGTAGAGCCCAGTGGCTATAAGCTGCAGAGTCCAGGATCCTCGTCAGAGGTAGGTCCCCACAGCAGGGCTGTTTTAAAGGGACTCATCAGGCTTTGTGGTCATCATCGCAGCCCGGCAGATATGTGGGATTGCTTGTGTGAACTGAGGGCTTTCCCCTCCTTACCAGTGCCCAGCCTCTGGACTGTGCTATCATCTCACAAGGCTTTCTGCCAGATGCATGAAATTTGCAGCTTTCCTCTAGCAGGATTGTAGAGGAACTAGTGGACTGCTTTCCATTCCTGTTTCCCAGAGGAGCTTGTAGTTCTGCTGGAAAGGGGGCACCCAGGCTGCCTCAGGGTGGGGAAAGCCTGGAAATGAGATCGCTCACTCTCAAGTGAGCGCTCTAGCAGTGTTCCTGTGTAGTACAGTATGCTACCTCTTTCAGCTGCAGGTGTGAAAACAAGGGTATTCTCTGAGAGGGGCAAATCTACCTATGCCTGTGGGGTGTATGCTCTGCAGATCTGACATTTTGGGGCTTAGGTGGTGTTTAAGTGTCACTGTGGTTCCTGAAATTGAGCAGCTTGTTGATGAGGTGGAGTTTGTGAGACTACAAAGGCAGAGTAAGAAATGAGCTTCAGCAGCCACTGAACAAGCATTTCCTGCCATTTGTTTTTTCATATTCAGACATACCCATTTGCATGGGGCCCAAAGTTCCTCTTCAGCAGGAACTCAAAGGGGAAAAACATTCTTTTACCAAACTACATTGCTAAAATTCTCCTCTTAGAGTAATTTCACAAAAGAAGTTCTGCCATTTTCCAGACTGTTGCTGGATGAAATAGCTTGGGTTTTATTTCTGCTTGGGAGCTTGAACGCACACTCATGTTAACTTCAGCTGTTGGTGGTAAACTGAGCAGGAAAAATAGGTTCTCTTGTCTTCAGAGGTTTCACCTAAATATGGTATATAGATACAATTATGGCAGTTCACAGTAATGTTAAATAGAGTTTAATTATGCTCTGTTGAAGGTATTGTAATTTACTTTCTCTATACCATTGTATGCATATACATGCACTGTAAACATATAACCTGAAAGGATGGTGTGGAGAGGCTGGTGCTGGTCTCTTCTCACAGGTAATAAGTTACAGAACAAGAGGGAACAGCCTCAAGCAGCAATTGCAATAGAAACTTCTGAGAAGAAGAGGTCTTCACAGAACTATATCAGGATACATGAGTACAAAAACTACTTTCTGTTTTATATGTCTCTGTCTTGTTGGCAAGTTTGTAATTGCCCTAATATTTTTCAGCTGTTGCATCTTCTTTTTTTGCTGCTGTTTCTTTATTTCTTTGAGTTGGTTTTGATTGGGGTTGGTTTGTTTGCTTTTCTCTTGGTGGCTAACAAGAACATGCTGTTCCAGAAAGTTGTAAGAAATCATATCCCTGGTAATGCCTTTTAAAATATTTTTTTGAGGATGATATTGCTACTTGTTGAGCTACTTGTTTGAGTCCATCATCAGGAAATATGCAGACAACACCAAGCTGGGGGCAGGAGTTGATCTGCTGGAGGGTAGAGAGGCTTTGCAGAGGGATCTGGACAGGCTGGACAGATGGGCAGAGGCCAAGGGCATGAGATTGAACACATCCAGGTGCCAGGTTCTGCACACTGGCCACAGCAACCCCATGCAGTGCTGCAGGCTGGGGTCAGAGTGGCTGGAGAGTAGCCAGGCAGAGAGGGACCTGGGGGTACTGGTCGATGGTAGGCTGAACATGAGCTAGCAGTGTGCCCAGGTGGCCAAGAGGGCCAATGGCATCCTGGCCTGCATCAGGAACAGTGTGGCCAGCAGGAGCAGGGAGGTCATTCTGCCCCTGTACACTGCACTGGTTAGGCCACACCTTGAGTCCTGTGTCCAGTTCTGGGTCCCTCAGTTTAGGAAGGATGTTGACTTGCTGGAACGTGTCCAGAGAAGGGCAACAAAGTTGGTGAGGGGTTTGGAACACAAGCCCTATGAGGAGAGGCTGAGGGAGCTGGGGTGCTTAGCCTGGAGAAGAGGAGACTCAGGGGTGACCTTATTCCTCTCTACAACTCCCTGAAGGGAGGTTGTGGACAGGTGGAGGTTGGTCTCTTCTCCCAGGCAGCCAGCACCAGAACAAGAGGACACAGTCTCAAGGTGCACCAGGGGAGGTTTAGGCTGGATGTCAGGAAGAAGTTCTCTACAGAGAGAGTGATTGCCCATTGGAATGGGCCACCCGGGGAGGTGGTGGAGTCACCATCATTGGAGGTGTTCAGGAGGAGACTTGATGGGGTGCTTGGTGCCATGGTTTAGTTGTTTAGGTGGGTTGGATTGGTTATAGGTTGGTCGCAATGGTCTTGAAGGTCTCTTCCAACCTGGTGTATTGTATTGTATTGTATTAAATGAAATGTGGTTTTGCTTTTAAGGAAGGATTTGTTTGCATGAAGCTCATTATTTTCCTTGAATGATAATAGCTAGTTTAATATATAGCAGTCTGTATAAGAAGTTCCTGTGACTTAATCTAACTGGCAGCCTGGGATTTCCCCTGCCATCACAGTGGCCCTTAGAATAGAATAGAATAGAATAGAATAGAATAGAATAGAATAGAATAGAATAGAATAGAATAGAATAGAATAGAATAGAATAGAATAGACCAGGTTGGAAGAGACCTTCAAGATCATCGTGTCCAACCTATCAACCAACACCACTTAATCAACTAAACCATGCAACTAAGTACCCTAATGTAATGGGTTGAGGCAGCCCCCCTCCCCACCACGGGCAAAAATAACAACTCAGACAAATGGATTGCAAATGTGATGGAAAGTTTAAACGAAAAATCAGTGAATGTTTACAGAGAGCCAGAAAGCAGTGTCAAAAGGAAATCCCAAAAGAGACCCAGAAGTGTCCCATCCCGACCTGGGGGTACATCCTAGACCCTCAGGGCTCCTTCTTCCCCCCTTCCCACTGCTAGGCTAGTCTCAGCTGGCCAGATCTGAGACTGCCCATCCCCCTGTGGCCTTGGGCCTAGCCAGGCCCATGGCCGGGAGACAACATCTCCCCCAGTTACCGGGCGCCGGCGAGGAAGAAAGAGGAGGTGCCAGACCTCGCACTGGATCTTATAGTGGTGGTGCAGAGAATTATGGTAGCAATACCTAGTTTCCTGTGTCCACCCACTGGGCTGGACCTCTGGACACAGGAAGCACCTCACGTAGCAGAGGGCACTCAGCCCAAACTGCAACACCTATCAAGTCTCCTCCTGATCACCTCCAGTGATGGTGACTCCACCACCTCCCTGGGCAGCCCATTCCAATGGCCAGTCTCTCTGTCTGTGGAGAACTTTTTCCTAACACCCAGCCTAAACCTCCCCTGGAGGTTTGCTATATCCTGTCATCCATACAGAGATTTGCTATGTCCTGTCATCCATAAGTTTTGCCTTGTATAAGCTTAGAAGTGAATAATTTGTAACCATAATATACATGCTTATTGTTTGACAACACTCTGTGTTGTTTTGGGTTTTTTTTTCTCATCTCTCAGACAAAGGCCTTTTTTACACAGTAAAATCAGCAGCTTTTGCTTCTTCTGAGCCATGGAACCCAGCATGTTACTTCATCCAAGCTCAAGAATTACTGCCCTTTCAGTGCTTATGATCAAAAGTGTTAGCAAGACCCCTGGGCAAATGCTTTGCTGGAATGAAATGGCATGGGTTATTTGAAGTCAAGTGGCTGAGCCTTTCTAACATACAGCAGAAAGGAATTTGGCCTGTGGTCCATATGCTGCTGGACTGTACTGCAGTAACTACCTGTACGTCACTCTGACATGAAAGAGTAGGAGTCTGCAAGGAGAGTATTTTTTCTGTCATCTGTCTGACTCAGGTGGACCCTCTAGATTCTGCAGCATTACACATTTAAAGCTAAGAGACAGCATAGACATTTCCATGGACTGTGAAAAGGTGAAAATGTTGAGGCCTGTAGTGTAGGACACAAAAAATTACAGTGCAGATTCTCATGTTTAAAAGAGAAACTTTGGTGCTGAGATGGGAGTCTAGTAGAGGTAGAAAATGTCTTTATGTTGTAACTTTCTGCCTTTTCAGCATGCAGCTGCTGTGTGGCATCACAGCTGTTTCTTCAGAGAGCAGGAGGTCACAAGGAAGAATAAACACAAGGGAAATGGTGCTTGTTGTCTAAAGTGCCTATATGTCTGTCTGCATTGCTGAATAGCAGGGGCAGCAGCTAGGAAGAGTTGGTTCAATGAGGAGTTTATGCAGAAAAGAGTTGGCATTGTGATATCAATGCATGTGCAAATTTTTATTGCCTACTTATACCACAAGAACTTCAAGCCACTAAAGGCCTCAGGCCTCCCAGGAAAACAGTTTTTCTGAGAGGGGATTGTCACTTTTATCATCACTGAGTTCTCTAGGAACTTCAGTAGGTGTTACATAAAGCTTCTGGAAGAAGCAGCACGTCTGCAATTTGGTTTGGTAAGTAGAGACTTGCAGAGAGCTGGGCTGCTGCTCAACCCCTCTGACATGGCATCAGGCAGACCTGGTCCCAGGGTGAAATCACAGAACCATAGAATTGTTAAGGTTGGAAGGGACCTGAAGGATCATCTAGTTCAACCCACTCTGCCATGGGCAGGAACCCCTCATACTAGGTTTTTCAGAGCCACATCCAGCCTGACCTTAAAAACCTCCAGGGATGGGTCTTCTACCACCTCCCTGGGCAACCTGTTCCAGTGTCTCACCAGCCTCATGGGGAAGAGCTTCTTCTTAACATCCAATCTGAATCTAAATACCCACAACTGGTTTCTCCCATTTAAAACACAAGACAACACTGCACGGAAATCAGAGACTGAAGCTGTCCTTTAAGTCTCTCCAATTGTGCTGTGCTGAACCCAGATGTTATAATCCGTCTGGTCCCCTTGTATATGTACTGTAAAGGAGCCAAGTGCCATTCTCGAGAGTTGCTGTAGTCAGACAGTCCTGGAATTTGTGGCACAGACTCTCCTTTCTTGTAGCACATTCCATTTGTGACAGAATGGGATGCACTCAGGGAGAGAGAGAAGTGATATTAATTTAAATGATTGTTTGATATACCCCGATTCTCACTTTCCAGATTTTCAGTAGAAACCCTGGAAAAAAATTATAAACCCGTTGCAAGCATTATTGGGTTAACCTGGACTGTTAGTATTCAGGAAGGTAGCATAAGTGGTCTGCAACTTTGTAGCCAGACCTTTTGATGTAACAGAAAAGCAATGTTTTTTCCTTTTTAAACAACAAATCCATACAAGAAATAACGACAGAGAGAATTACTCAGTTTATTTCCCACAAACCAGTACCAGCTACCTCTTCTTGCTTACAGAATCACAGAATCACCAAGGTTGGAAGAGACCTCAAAGGTCATCAAGTCCAACCTGTCACCACAGACCCCATGACTAGACCATGGCACCAAGTGCCATGTCCAATCCCCTCTTGAACACCTCCAGGGATGGTGACTCCATCACCTCCCTGGGCAGCACATTCTGATGGCGAATTACTCTCTCAGTGAAGAACTTCCTCCTCACCTCGAGTCTAAACTTCCCCTGGTGCAGCTTAAGACTCTGTCCCCTTGTTTGGGTGCTGGTTGCTTAAGAGAAGAGACCAACTCCCTCCTGGCTGCAACCATCCTTCAGGTAGTTGTAGACAGCAATAAGGTCTGCCCTGAGCCTCCTCTTCTCCAGGCTAAACAACCCCAGCTCCCTCAGCCTCTCCTCACAGGGCTGTGCTCAAGGCCTCTCCCCAGCCTTGTTGCCCTTCTCTGGACACGTTCAAGAGTCTCAATGTCCTTCCTAAACTGAGGAGCCCAGAACTGGACACAGGACTCAAAGTGTGGCCTAACCAATGCAGAGTACAGGGGCAGAATGACTTCCCTGCTCCTGCTGGCCACACTATTCTTGATGCAGGTCAGGATGCTATTGGCCTTTTTGGCCACCTGGGCACACTGCTGGCTCATGTGCTTTGATGGAAGAAGTGCATTCATTCTTGCTGAAATAGTAGCACCAAATAATATGAATACTTGCATTTAAAGCAATGTATGTGTGAGCATCATAGTTAGTACCTTGTTAAAGTGGAAGAGGCTATTTTATTCACTGTTTCTGGCAGCCTAAGGTTGTTGTTCAGCCCAGCTGAAGTTTTTTAAGTTGCTTTTTCAGTCGTAAGCAAAAAAAAACCCCACGCTTGTTTTGCGAGACAAATACTGAACTTGGGGTAGCGTTATTTAGCAGCTTTTCAAGACTGACAGCTGCATAGCAGTTGCTCTGTATTATTGTAGAGCTTTACAGTTTAGGCTAATACATAATCACGGATTATGATGGATATGAAGTAAGATTGAAAAGTATGTCAGCTATTTGAGTGAGGCTTGCTCCGATACAGAGTTTCGGGGAGTGGGAGCAGGGAAGAAGGTAGAGTGAAATGGAAATTTCGGGGGGAATTTTTGATGCTGAGTGATAGGAGTGATTCTGATAGGTTTGAAAGGAGAATGACTGGCTTCCTCAACTGAGTAATTGCCCCTGGCTGTTGTATTTAAGAGGCAGCAAAACTTTGATGAGTCAGATAGATGCTTTGGAGGAATAGAGATTGAAAGTTAAAGAAAATGAGAGGTATTTTGAGTAAACAAGGGAAGCCTGTGGGAAAGGCCAGAGAGAGTTGGAGCAATATTCAAGTAAACAAAAATAAATTTAGGAGAGAGGGAGAAAGAGAATTGGTGTGATGGGATTGATAGTATTTTTGTTCCACAGTCTTTGGGATTTTTTCCCCTGTTTGGTCTTCATGCATATAACCATACCTGCACCTGCACCTTACCTGCACCTGGGTTTGACTCCACTTACTACATTAAATTTTTCTCAATGCTCACCAAAATGTTTTGAGAAAAAATACTCTAAATTACAACCCAAGATAACAGAAAAGGGTTCCTGTTAAAATGGAGAGATCCTTAGGTAAGCAGATTGTATGTTAAATCTATATCCACACAGCTTCCTAGCCTTTTGCCTTTGTTTATCCTCAGGCAACTCTGGACTAGCCTGGAAGACTTCACTGACTTCACATGCATTAAATATATTGATCTGTAGAAAGCTTTGGCGTCAGGCTGTCTGTAGCCTGTGTAATGATGTAGGAAAGGAAATGCTTTTGCTTCTGTCTACAGAAGAAACAGAATGAAAAACATTATCAGGCTTTCAAACCACTGTGGAAGCTGGAGAGGCCTGGGGAATTGGTTAATAGCAGCTGTAATGCAATTAGTGGGGGAGAGCTTGGCTAAGAGCAGCAATGACTCATTTTAGCATCTCAGAAAACTTTAAACTGTATTTATGAAAAATTATTTGTTCAGAAATAGCCTATATAGTGAGTATGTACCTCCTCACCAGAACCAGCAGCCTTTTGGAGGAACTTTACTTGTCCTCTGCCACTTATAACATCATGTTCTTTCTTCATAATGAGTTTCCCTTGATGTCAGTAGTTTTCATTGAGTTTTGGACTAGCTTCAAGATGTGAGGGGACCATATAAAGCCACTCAATTTTGCCTCCTATTTTTCTTTACTTTTCAATAAGCAGCTTTTAGGTTCAGTGATTTGCTCCCATGAATCACTTTAGTGCTCAATCAAGTAAAAGGTTAGTTAGGCAAATACTGCTCCCCTACAATAAGTCATGTGAATTGTCCTCCATCGTGTTCTCACGAGAGAACTAAAGTGCAGGCTCCAGTTACAACAGGGATTGAGCAGTTGTAGTTTTTCTGTCATAGAGTTTCACTAAAGGGAAGAAAAAAGAAGTGACTTTGGTCAATTACACCAACCTGAGTTACCAAAAATTAGGTAAAGAATATGACTGCTGTCATGAGCCACTTCTATTCCATTGAATAGCACTTTTTTCCCCCATCAGTAACTGCCCGAAGAAACTTCTCCTTTAATCAAGCCCAGACAGAATTTTCAGGCACATTGTCTGCATTGCATAAATACATCCCCTCACAGTTTCCACCACCTTAACACCAGACACTATGCAAAACTCCCCTCCCCCCACCAACACCAACCCACATTTCCCTGGACCATCAAATTCTCTCTTCCCTGCCAGGCAGCAGAGACGTTTGCTGCCTTTGCCACAGAGGACATCTTTTACACCTGTTGCCACCAACCTAATGTGCAGGTTCCATGCAGCCATAGGTGCCTCAAGTCCCTCCCTCTTCCCTCCTGAATGCAGTGCAAATGGGTGCAATGGTGAGTCCCAGAAGGAAGGGCCATGTCAGGCACACCTTTCCTGAGCTAGCTGTCTTGTGTTGGAGCATTAAGTGAGCTT
>CM037636.1:9500522-9651870 GCA_015227895.2 Colaptes auratus
CCCGCATCCTTCCCTTTCCCCCCCCTTCCCTCCTAGCGAGAAGAGAGCTAGAGAGAAGAGACCAACCCCTTCCTGGCTACAGCCACCTTTCAGGTAGTTGAAGAGAGCAATGAGGTCTCCCCTCAGCCTCCTCTTCTCCAGGCTAAACAACCCCAGCTCACTCAGCCTCTCCTCACAGGGCTGTGCTCAAGGCCTCTCCCCAGCCTCATTGCCCTTCTCTGGATGCATTCAAGTGTCTCAATGTCCTTCCAAAACTGAGGGGCCCAGAACTGGACACAGGACTCAAGGTGTGACCTAACCAGTGCTGAGTACAGGGGCACAATGACTTCCCTGCTCCTGCTGGCCACACTATTGCTGATGCAGTCCAGGATGCCATTGGCCTTCTTGTCCCCCTGGGCACAGTGCTGGCTCATGTTCAGCCACTGTCTGTTACAGGAAGCTTTAAAGCCATGTACACTTACCATTTTGTAAAGGAACAGTGTTAATACTAATGAAATTATTAAATACAGGGTTAACTTAAATCAAATTTCTCAAGTCAGTGTTCCCATAGTAAATGGAATAATGCCACAGTACATCTTTGCCTTTTTGTAATACAGTGTTTAAGGCCACATGTTGTGTGAAGTGCTGTGCTCCACAAAGCAAGTGATTTCGTTTATAGCTTTATTTGTTGGATTTGCAGAGCCATAACCAAGTTATCCATGGGACAGCAATTTGCCCTGGTGGTCAGGAAGCCCAATGGGATCCTGGGGTGTATTAGGAGAAGTGTGTCCAGCAGATTGAGGGAGGTTCTTCTCCCCCTCTACTCTGCCCTGGTGAGACCTCATCTTGAGCACTACATTCAGTTTTGAACTCCCCTGTTTAAGAGGGACAGGAATCTGCTGGAGAGGGTCCAGCACCAGCTAGGAGGATAATTAGGGGACTGGAGCACTGTCCTATGAGGAGAGGCTGAGGGACCTGGGACCTGGGGAAAAGAGAAGACTTAGAGGGGATTTAATAAACATTTATAAATATCTGAGGGCTGGGGGTCAGGAAGGAGGGACAGGCTCTGCTCATTTGCTCCCTGTGATAGGACAAGGAGCAATGGATGTAAGCTGCAGCACAGGAGATTTCACCTCAACACAAGGGGGAACTTTTTTACTGTGAGGGTCACAGAGCACTGGAACAGGCTCCCCAGAGAGATTGTGGAGTTTCCCCTGGAGATTTTCAAGGCTCATCTGGATGCATTCTTCTGTGATCTGAGCTAGATTGTATGGGGTTGGACTCAGTGACCTCTTTGGGTCCCTTCCAACCCCTGACATCCTGTGATAGCACAACACAGACTCTTTCCTCCTCTCTCTGGCATTAGCTGTATCTGCTATAGTCAGATGCACCTCACTGCTGCGGGTCTGCAGAGGTCAGCCCTATCATTGTCTCTGTGCCAACTGGACATACCATTATTTCTTAAATTGTGGGCTAGGCAGCAATTGTTAGGGACAGTATTTAGCACAAGCTGCAGGGGAAACCTATTTCATACTGAATTGTCAATTACCTCTCTGGTAAGCTTGGTATAAACTGTCCAACAAGTGTGTTCTCACACAAACAGAAAAGAAGCAGCCTGCTGTTTCCTCCCTTCCTTTCCTTCCTCATTATTCTTGAAAGACATAGCTCTAGAGCAATGGCCTAATATCTGCCATCAGCTCTGAGCACAAGGCTTGGACTGGGGTTCAGTGGGATTACAGGTCACAACAGCGAAGTGTCTTCCTTTCCTTACTTCCATTCTAGCAGGTATGTGGTGTGAGGTGTTCTGGGGCCCCCTCTCTAACATTCTCACCAACAAACAGAGCATTTGTTTCCACCTCAGCAGTTTGAAAAATATCAGTTTCTTTATGCTGTCACAATTTCTGTACAAGTAAATTGATACCATTTTAGGGAGTATAACAATGGTTAGTACAAACTTCTTGATGAATTACAGCCTGGCTATGTGCAGAATGTAAGACAAAGCAGCATTAGATGATGAAACAAACGTGAACAGTACTGATGCTGCAGTATTTGACTGCTAGACAGAAATTGTTTGGAAATATTTCTGACAAAGCATATTATCAGTCTTGGTTTTGCTCCTGTGGCATTGTGGCCCCCGTGATTCAACATCAAATATTGTCTCTTGATTATTCAGGAACTGAGCAACAAATGGTTAGGCCACACCTCGAGTCCTGTGTCCAGTTCTGGGCTCCTCAATTTAGGAAGGACATTGAGACTCTTGAACATATCCAGAGAAGGGCAATGAGGCTGGGGAGAGGCCTTGAGCACAAGCCCTGTGAGGAGAGGCTGAGGGAGCTGGGGTGGTTTAGCCTGGAGAAGAGGAGGCTCAGGGGAGATCTCATTGCTCTCTACAACTCCCTGAAGGGAGGTGGTAGCCAGGAGGGGATTGGTCTCTTCTCCCAGACAACCAGCACCAGAACAAGAGGATACAGTCTCAAGCTGTGCCAGGGGAAGTTTAGCTGGAGGTGAGGAGAGTATCTGAAGGGGGCCTACAAGAAGGCTGGGGAGGGACTTCTTAGGATATAAGGTAGTGATAGGACTAGGTGGAATGGAATGAAGCTGGAGGTGGGGAGATTCAGGCTGGATATGAGGAAGAAGTTCTTCACTGTGAGAGTGGTGAAGCCCTGGAATGGGTTGTCCAGGGAGGTGGTTGAGGCCCCATCCCTGGAGGTGTTTAAGCCCAGGCTGGATGAGGCTCTGGCTAGGCTGATCTAGTGTGGGGTGTCCCTGCCCATGGCAGGGGGGTTGGAACTAGATGATCCTTGTGGTCCCTCCCAACCCTGACTGATTCTATGATTCTAACATCTTGCCCTTCAAGTGTTTGGGAATGGTTTCCAATAAGCTGCTGTATCATCTTCCCAAGGACAAAGATGACACTGACTAGCCTGACTCCAAGTGCACTACAAGTATGTTCCTCCTGTATACAAAGTGCATATCACACTAAGTCCTTTAATTTAAAACAATAACAATACCTTTCAAGTATTTAAGCACATTGATTCATGTTTTTCAGGCTGGATCATTCTTGCCTGGGATGCAGAACTATAGGCCAATCCAGTTTGGCAGCACAAAGGCACTCCACCACAGGAATTTTGGTGGTTCCTAGTATTTGCAAGCATATATGAGAAGCAGGCTGACAGTCTATGATACAAAGTATTCCTGTCTTCATTATGGCATACTCTTCCTCCAAGAGGGGAAAAAAACACAGTAACAGGTTGTTCTGACCCTCTTGCCCTATCCATTGTTGCCTCTAAGTGTGCACCTCCTACAGATGGGGCACTGAGTCAGTGAGTTCTGTTTTTCCTTTGTTCCAGGCTCTTGCACCTCTGAGCCTTGAATGTTTTCTGCAGCTGTAATTGGCAGGTTGATGCACTAGAAGGCAGCTACACTTCCGGTGGGGCAATGTCCCTTGTAATTAATTTCCAGGCCATTGTAGCTGTTCCTCATCTTAAAAATTGAGGATTGATGTCGTCTTCTGGTGAACTGTGCTCCCAATACAATGTGAGGTGAGCCAGCTCGCCGTTTTAGCACAGCAATATGTTGTAATATAAAATTTAAGAGACCAGTAAACAACTCAGCAGTAGCTTGGCAATTTAAACAAAAGTTTTTCTTCAGTATCTGATGCTTGGGAGGTAGGGAGAGGAGGAGAGAGCCAAGAATCCATCGCTCAGTGTGTTACTGGAGTTGACTCCTTTCTAAAGAAGGCTGTTTAATAAGGATAGTGACTATCCTGGAACAGTGGGAGGCTTTTTCTCCCAGACTATCTTTGAATTCACTTTTGGATTGTTGAAACATTGCCACTAATGAGTTCTGTCCTGTCTCCTCCAATGAATGCAAAGGGAGAACATGTGCGTGAACTGTGGGGTTAGAAGGGCTCTGCAGAGGGACCTCAACCGACTGGACAGATGGGCAGAGTCCAATGGGATGGCATTCAACAAGTCCAAGTGCTGGGTGCTGCACTTGTGCCACAACAACCCCATGCAGAGCTACAGGCTGGGGTCAGAGTGGCTGGAGGGCTCCCAAACAGAGAGGGACCTGGGGGTGCTGATTGACAGCCACCTAAACATGAGCCAGCAGTGTGCCCAGGTGGCCAGGAGGGCCGATGGCCTCCTGGCCTGCATTAAGAATAGTGTGGCCAGCAGGAGCAGGGAGGTCATTCTGCCCCTGTACTCTGCATTGGTTAGGCCACACCTTGAGTCCTGTGTCCAGTTCTGGGCCCCTCAGTTTAAGAAGGACATTGAGACACTTGAACATGTCCAGAGAAGGGCAACAAGGCTGGGGAGAGGCCTTGAGCACAAGCCCTGTGAGGAGAGGCTGAGGGAGCTGGGGTTGTTTAGCCTGGAGAAGAGGAGGCTCAGGGGTGACCTCATTACTCTCTACAACTACCTGAAAGGTGCTTGTAGCCAGGAAGAGTTTGGTCTCTTCTCTCAAGCAACCAGCACCAGAAAAAGAGGACACAGTCTCAGGCTGCGCCAGGAGAAGTTTAGGCTGGGGGTGAGGAGAAAGTTCTTCACGGAGAGAGTCATTCATCATTGGAATGGGCTGCCCAGAGAGGTGGTGGAGTCACCATCCCTGGAGGTGTCTAAGAGGGGATTGGACGTGGCACTTGGTGCCATGCTCTAGTCATGGGGTCTGTGGTGACAGGTTGGACTCGATGATCTTTGAGGTCTCTTCCAACCTTGGTGATACTGTGGTTTACAGATCTGAGCTGGTTATGATCCACAAGCTGAAGCTTTCTGAAGCTTTGGATCAGAAAGATATGTAATATACAGCTAATAAAGATACTGATTCACGTTGGTGTGTTTTGTTTTTGTTTTGTTTTCTTTTTTTCTTTAGAGCCTTTATGTGTTTTTTTCCTGACCTGAAAGTCTTTAAAATATTCACTCTATGATAAAGTTTACTTCTGCATTAATCTAGTGATGAGACTGACTTTATGCAAAGAAAGCTCTGCATGTTCACCATTAGAAATTTGAGATTAGTTTCTTTGCACTGCCTGTTCCAGATTTGGGGCTACAGGCTTTCAGATAATGCTATAATTGCTATAACAGATGGATGATGGATTAACAAAAGACAGGGATCTGAAATCATCCTTTTGCATCTGGTCTCCTGCAGTGATGAATTTCTAGAGTTACTGTTTAACCATTTTCAATGAAAATGTAAAGATCACTTCTGATTATAATTCTGTTAGCTGAATAATATTTCTACAGTGAGTGAATTTAAAACCAATAGCAGATGTGAAATTTGGCACAATAGATCATATTGGCTTCAATTATTTGGATGTGCTTGCATACATCTGCTCCTGTGAGACCCCACCCCAATACTGCATCCTGTTCTGGTGTCCCCAGCATAAGAAGGGCACAGAGCTGTTGGAGTGAGTCCAGAGGAGACCACAAAGATGATCCTAGGGCTGGAACACCTCTGCTATGAGAATGAGCTGAGGGCAATGGGGTTGTTCAGCCTAGAGAGGACAAGACTTGCAGGGACCTTGCCGCTGCCTTCTAACACCTGAAGGGATCCTACAGGAAGGCTGCAGAGGGACTTTTCATAAGGGTGTCTAGCAATAGGACAAGGGGGAATGATTTGAAGCTGAGGGAGAGTAGGGCTAGACTGGATCTTCTTCAGTACAAGGGTGGTGAGACTCTGGAAGAGGCTGCCCAGGGAGGTTGTGGATGCCTCCTCCATGGGCATGTTAAAGGCCAGGTTGGATGAGGCCTTGAGCAGCCAAGTCTAGTTGAGAAGTGTCCCTGCCCATGATGAGGAGGTTGGAGTAGATGATCTCTGAGGTCCCTTTCAACCTAAGCCATTCTATGATTCCATTCTATGATAGAAAGACTAGAAAACATCCTGCACCAAAGAAAACATCGTTTTTGACAACAGCCATGCAAACTGTTCTCACCAAAGTCAGAAATTCAGTAGCATTTGACTCTAAGGATTTTGATCTGACTCTGTGAGTGGGCAGACATGGGGATGTGGAGCAGTACCTGCTGGATCAGGGCTGGGAGATGGCACCAGGACAGAAGAAATGAGGAGTATGTCAGCCAGAGGTAGACACTTCGGCAGCCCCAAGCCCAGCTGGTGACCGTTCACAGCCTCCTAATATCCCATAAGCACACCAGGCCTTCATCATCTTCATCCTGAGAACACAGGACCCTGTGCAGAAGGATCAGTCAGTGACACGTGGGGAAGTCTAGAGCCATTGCTTTTGAATTGCTGTTTCAGCTTTAGATTTTGAAGGAGCAGCTTTGATGTAAAGTGCTGATTAGGAAAATATTTCATGCTGTTGCTTTGCCATCACCATCACTGGAGGTGTTTAGGAAGAGACTGGATGGGGCTCTTGGTGCCATGGTTTAGTTGATTAGATGGTGTTGGGTGATAGGTTGGAAATTATTTCAAAGGTCTTTTCCAACCTGGTTAATTCTATTATTCTATTCTATTCTATTCTATTCTATTCTATTCCATTCTATTCCATCCCATTCCATCCCATTCCATTCTATTTATTCTATATGAAATCATAGAATTGTTGGGGTGGAAGGGACCTCAAGGATCACCTAGCTCCAAACCCTCTGCCATGGGCAGGGACACCTCACACTGGATCAGTTTGCTCACAGCCACATCCAGCCTGGCCCTAAAAACCTCCAAAGATGAGGCTTCTACCATCTCCTTGGGCAACCTGTTCCAGTGTCTCACCACCCTCATGAGGAAGAATTTAATACAAAAGCATGCATGGACTCACAAATTTTCATACCTGCTGTTGTTTCTCATTATTTTTGTTGCATGACTGGCAAAGAGGAACATGCTGGTTTTTTTCAGAATGACTGATTTTAATAAGAAATATCTTTAGTGATGAAACTTGTTTGTCCTGAACAAGCATCATTTACAATCTTTCTTTACATAGTGATATAGGTGTGGTGGGTGTGCAGCACCTGGCACTTCGACTTGTTGAATGCCATCATGTTGGACTCTGCCCATCTGTCCAGCCTGTCAAGGTCCTCTGCAGAGCCTTTCTACCCTCTAACAGGTCAATTCCTGCTCCCAACTTGGTGTCATCTGCAAATTTACTGATGACTGACTCAAGCCCTCATCTGGATCATCAATGAAGATATTAAACAGGATGGAGCCCAGCACTGATCCCTGGGGGACACCAGGGATATAGGCCTCCAGATTAAATAAATAGGCCTACAGATTTGCTTTACCCGATTCCTGAAGGCCAGAGAGGAGAGTGTATGTATCACAGTATCACAGTATCACCAAGGTTGGAAGAGACCTCAAAGATCATCAAGCCCAACCTGTCACCACAGACCTCATGACTAGACCATGGCACCAAGTGCCATGTCCAATCCCCTCTTGAACTCCTCCAGGGACGGTGACTCCACCACCTCCTTGGGCAGCACATTCCAATGGTGAACGACTCTCTCTGTGAAGAACTTTCTCCTTACCTCGAGCCTAAACTTCCCCTGGCACAGCTTGAGACTGTGTCCCCTTGTTCTGGTGCTGGTTGCTAGAGAGAAGAGACCAACCTCTTCCTGGCTACAACCACCTTTCAGGTAGTTGTAGAGAGCAATGAGGTCTCCCCTGAGCCTCCTCTTCTCCAGGCTAAACAATCCCAGCTCCCTCAGCCTCTCCTCACAGGGCTTGTGCTCAAGGCCTCTCCCCAGCCTTATTGCCCTTCTCTGGACACCTTCAAGTGTCTCAATGTCCTTCCTAAACTGAGGGACCCTGACTGGACACAGGACTAAAGGTGTGGCCTAACCAGTGCAGTGTACGGGGGCAGAATGACTTCCCTACTCCTGCTGGCCACACTGTTCCTAATGCAGGCCAGGATGCCACTGGCCTTCTTGACCACCTGGGCACACTGCTGGCTCATGTCTAGGTGGCTGTCAACCTAGCAGCACAAGAAGGGTTTTGTTGAGCACGAGACTGAAGTTGTAGTTCCGAAGGTCTTCTGACATGAGGCAGATATTAAAGCTAATAATTTTGAAAGGCAAAAACGTTCAAGGACTCAAAGGCTGGCAGAGCATATGGGAGTTGTGTGCATGGCAGCTATGATCCTCCAATGCACCCAGAGCTTCTCTTAGGGAAAGTCTTGACCTGGTGGGAAACCTGCTTAGAATTCCTGCGTGTTAGGTCGAATGAGGGGATAGTAAGAACATTCAACTCTGCAAACAGTGGTGAACAAATCTGTGCAGCGCTTTTCTTCTGAAGGCTTTCTTTAGCCTGAATGTGGAACGTGGGGCTGGGTGGCTGCAATGTGATCATTGTTACTCTGTTCTGCTGGCTGACATACTGCTGCATACCTCCCTAACTGCACAAGGCAGGAAGGCTCTGCAGGGAAACTTAATATGGAGAGAATTACAATAGCTGGTCTTTGTGGCTGCAGGGGCTTGTGCTCTGCTGTTGTGAGGCTGCACAGGGATAAATAAGGGGACAACCTGTTTACACAGCTGCGTGAACTCTTTACACACTGCACCTGACACCATGGCTTTTGGGGGAAGGGCCAAGGTCAGAAGCATTGTGAGGATTCCTGAAGTGATGCATTTCTTCCACACATTCAGAGCAGCAGGAATGCTGCTTCATGTTGAGTTTCTAAGGGGCAAGGTGTTCCTCCACCGAGGGCACTCCCTGGTTTTAAGCAGGTATGTTTTGACCAGCAACTCTGTGGAAGTGGATTCAAGTCAAGAAGATGGTTGAGAATAAAGAATATCGCATGTTTAGACTGATATGTTAAGAATAATCTGAAAATGAGTTTGCATGCAGACCATGTATGTTTCATACAAAGGTGTATGAAATACTGTTTCTAAGGAACTTTCTAAGGAAAAGGACTTGGGGGTGCTGGTGGATGAGAAGCTCAACATGAGGCAGCAGTGTGCACTTGCAGCCCAGAAAGCCAATCACATCCTGGCTGCATCAAGAGAAGCAATAGCCAACAGGTCGAGGGAGGTGATTCTCCCCCTCTGCTCTGCTGAGACCCCACCTGGAGTACTGCATCCAATTTTGGAGCCCCTATTACAATAACAGAAATGGGTAGATTCAAACTGGATGTTAGGAAGAAGTTCTTCCCCATGAGGGTGGTGAGACACTGGAACAGGTTGCCCAGGGAGGTGGTGGAAGCCTCATCCCTGGAGGTTTTGAAGGCCCAATTTTGGAGCCCCTATTACAATAACAGAAATGGGTAGATTCAGGTTGGATGTTAGGAAGAAGTTCTTCCCCATGAGGGTGGTGAGACACTGGAACAGGTTGCCCAGGGAGGTGGTGGAAGCCTCATCCCTGGAGGTTTTGAAGGCCAGGCTGGATGTGGCTGTGAGCAACCTGCTGTAGTGAAGTGTCCTTGCCTATGGCAGGGGGCTTGGAACTAGATGATCCTTGAGGTCCCTTCCAACCCTAACAATTCTATGATTCTAATGGGGGGGGGGGTATGTCTCTCCAGTGCAATACATTCTCATATTGTGGAAAAGAGTGTCACAAACATTATCATAACAATCTGGTGCTTAAAAGAATATGGATCATAATAGTGGTAGGCAACTGGTTTGATTTAATTTTGTTAAATATGATTTTAAAAAGAAGTTTTCAGTGTGAAAAGAATCAGATTTCAGCTTGAAGTTGTTACTGAAATGGAAGAAACCCTGGGATTTTCCATTGGCTATCAATTAGGGATATTTTTATGAATGTTGTGGTTTCGTTTCTAAACAGTAAAGCTTTGGAGTGGAACCCCCCACTGTCCTTCACATCGTTTCATTCTGTTCATTCTCTTCTTCTGAAGGCTCATCCTTTGTCTTTTCCAGTCGCCACTGATTAACAAATACAATTGGAAAACAGATAAAAGTAACCCACACATGGTGTATTTGTGTTGGAATAGAACTGTCTTGAGGACAGGCTGAGGAAGCTGGGCTTGTTGAGCCTGGAGGAGAGAAGGTTCCAGGGAGACCTAATAGTGGCCGCCTAGTACCTGAAGGGGGCCTACAAGAAGGCTTGAGAGGGACTGTTTACAAAGGTCTGTAATTATAGGATGAGGGGAAATGGTTTGAAATCAGAGAAGAGTAAATTTAGGTTGGATGTTAGGAACAAGTTCTTTAATATGAGAGTGGTGGAACACTGGAACAGATTGCCCAGGTAGGTAATTGAGGCCCCATCCATAGAGATATTCAAGATGAGTCTCAACAAGGCTCTGACCAACTTGATCTAGGATGTCCTTGCTCACTGAAGGCAGGTTGTACTAGATGACCTTCGGATGCCCTTTCCAACCTACACCATTCTATGATTCATCCATTCAGCTCTGTCTCTTCCCTGCCCAAGCAGGGTGTACTCAGCACATTACAAGCAGTGATTGTTGCTGAGACACAGATTATTCTTTTTCAATTCATGAATAATGCCCCAAAGAGTAAATGGTGCTGCTGAATCGCTCCTATTCACTGTCAGACACAGTGTTGTCATTAGCTTTGATTGGCTTTGCTTTTTCTCAGGTCCTGTGGAATTTTTTCCACATGTCTGACTTCTGTTGAGCAGAAAGCTGATTGTATTGTGCCTGAGCACTGTCATGGTCCTTTCATATTCCCTCCCACCCCTTCCTCTCAGATGTAAATAACATAAGTTATTTGTGCATCTATGTTGGCCTTTATCAGCACAGTCTCCTCTGTTCTAATGTTTCTCACATATGCTATGAAGGTGCAGGAGAAATTAAACAAAATCAAAGTCTAGAACAGCATAATGAACAGTTCTCTTCATCTGTCCAAGAGTGAATTTTTAGGTTTCCTGATATTCTGTGATGCCCGAGGCCCACAGCTTCACCTCAAATACATGAACACTTTTCACTGTTCAGAGAGCTTGCTATTAGATGTTCTTTTCATTCCCACTGGTAGAGGGATTTCAGGAGGGAGGAGCTACTAGTACAGTTCTCCTGGGCAGGTGGTGGAGTCACCATCATTGGAGGTGTTCAGGAGGAGACTTGATGGGGTGCTTGGTGCCATGGTTTAGTTGTTTAGGTGGGTTGGATTGGTTGATGGGTTGGACACGATGATCTTGAAGGTCTCTTCCAACCTGGTCTATTCTATTCTATTCTATTCTATTCTATTCTATTCTATTCTATTCTATTCTATTCTATTCTCCAGAGAACAAAGTACATGATGTCAAATGTGGGTGTTTGAAGAGGATAGTTGTGTGAGCGGACAGTTGAAACGGAGCTACCGGTTGGGTGTTAAGCCACAACAAGGAGATAAATCGTTCAATGCAAACACAATTTACTGCTTTTTCCCCTGTGTTTTGCACTAGCCTGGCCAAAGGATACTGAGCAGTTAACATAGACTGTTTTTACACTTATGTACCTTGTACTTCTACCTGATGCTTGTACCTGTGTCAGATGAAGTTTTGCAGTCATTCACAAAGATGAATTTTGTAGCTTGCTTTCCTCTACGATATAGAAGCTCTTGGTGTTGGTCATGCTAATTATCCTTCTGTTCTTCAAGGCAGTTTGGAAGAACTAAAGGGCATAGGTAGCAGGAATGCATTTGAGTTTCATTATGCAAAAACTGGTTGCCATTGAATGATATTCTAGTACTTGAATAATTGTAGACTAGGGATTTAATATGAAAATAGGACTTACTCTACATTGCAAGTGTACCTGGTCATCTGAGACTGAGAGTTTTTTCTAGGTGATGAGTAGCCAGGTGGGGGTTAGTCTCTTCTCCCAGGCACCCAGTGACAGAACTAGAGGACATAATCTCACAATGTGCCAGGGGAGGTTTAGGCTGGATGATAGGAAAAAATCTTCACAGAAAGAGAGACTGGCATTTGGAATAGGCTGCCCAGGCAGGTGGAGGAGTCACCATCCCTGGAAGTGTTTTAAATAAGACTGGATGAGGTGCTTGGTGCCATGGTTTAGTTGATTAGATGGTGTTGGGTGATAGGTTGGACTTGATGATCTCGAAGGTCTCATCCAACCTGGTTAATTCTGTGATTCTGTGATCACTGCTACCTGATGCTTGTACCTGTGGCATATGAAGTTTTGCAGTCATTCACAAACATTAATTTTGAGACTTGTTTTCCTTTGTGATATAGAAGCTCTTGGTGTTGGTCATACTAATTATCCTTCTGTTCTTCAAGGCAGTTTGGAAGACCTAAAGGGCAAAAATAGCAGGAATACATTTGAGTTTAATTATGCAAAACCTGTTTGTTATTGAATGATATTCTAGTACTTGAATAATTGTAGACTAGGGATTTAATATGAAAATAGGACTTGCTCTGCATTGCAAGTCTACCTGGTCATCTGGGACTGAGATTTCTTCCAGGTGATGAGTATGGTGATGAGTAGACATAAAAGTTTCAGCAGTCAAAGAGTCATTTGCTGAATGGAGGTGAACACAGGAGGTACTGTACCCCCAGAAGCCATTAAAGACTAACCTTTATTCTCATCTATGCCTTACCATTTGGCCTAACCACTGATCAATGGGAAGTCGCTTCTTCCAGCTGTGGGGAGAGCTTCTGGGTCAAGAGGTGGCTTAGATCTATGTTATATCATAGAATCATAGAATCAATAAGGTTGGAAGAGACCTCAAAGATCATCAAGTCCAATCTGCCATCCAACACCTCATGACTACTAGACCATGGCACCAAGTGCCACATCCAATCCCCTCTTGAACACTTCAGGGATGGTGACTCCACCACCTCCCTGGGCAGCCCAGTCCAGCAGTTAACAACTCTCTCAGTGAAGAACTTTCTCCTCACCTCGAGCTTAAACTTCCCCTGGCGCAGCTTGAGACTGTGTCCTCTTGTTCTGGTGCTGGTTGCCTGGGAGAAGAGACCAACCCCCACCTGGCTACTATAGGGTAACAATGATTTCAGTGCACCCTACATAGGATTGGATTTGACAGTTTGCCTAATACATACTTTGCCTAAAAGGACAGAAAAAAATATCATATTAAAAACCCCTCTAATAGTCATCTTCAGTTTACATTTTGGAGTGTACTGTGATAAAGAAAGTGCCTAGAGTAGCTATTTGTGAATGAAAACTTGCATTAGCCCTCAATTCCAAAGGGTAATTGTCAATTGCTGGTGAAACATTTTGCCATCAGGGCTACTTGCATAGAATCTGTCAGTTTCCCAAAGAGCCTTTAATAACTCTCTCTTGTTTTTGGAGCACTTTGCTTCCAAACTGTGCACTCTCAGACAGAATGTAAAGTAGGGACTTATAAAGCAAAGTCATTCTTGGAGACTTTTGGTTTATTTTTTTGGCAAGAAGCTGAATGGTAACTCTGAAGTACTCTTTAGAACCCTGATGTATCTTTGAACTGGTTTCTATGAGTTGAGAATACGAGAATAGACTTATGAAACAGGATAGAGCACAACTGGTGTGAACATCAGAGCAAAGAACTGCTTGAAGATCGTATGTGTGCTCCCTGGCTGGTCTGTTTAAATTTCAATGGTGTACTTTTTGTTCTGAGGGCATATTGCAGAGCTTGCTTCAGCCTCACACCCCACCGCTTGCTAAATGACACTTCATGTAGGCAAGGGACTCCTGGCTATCTGTGGTGGTAGGAGACAGCAGAGAAAAGACAATGGCACTACTTGGCTGTGAACAAAAGTACAAATAATACAGGAATAGAATAGAATAGAATAGAATAGAATAGAATAGAATAGAATAGAATAGAATAGAATAGAATAGAATAGACCAGACCAGGTTGGAAGAGACCTTCGAGATCATCGAGTCCAACCTATCATCCAACACCATCTAATCACCTAAACCATGGTGCCAAGCACCCATCCAGTCTCTTCCTAAACATCTCCAGGGATGGTGACTCCATCAACTCCCTGAGCAGCCCACTCCTATAGCAAATAACTCTTTCTATGAAGAACTTTTTCCAAACATCCAGCCTAAACCTCCCCTGGTGCAGCTTGAGATTGTCTCCTCTTGTTCTGGAAGTGCCAATTGTTGCAAGTGGCCCAACACTGAACCCACATGGCCTTAGCAGTGCTTTGTATAGAGGGATGATCACTTCCCTTGTCAAGCATACTATTTCTGATATAGTTCTGGTGCTGGTTGCCTGGGAGAAGAGACCAAACCACACCTGGCTACAACCTCCCTTTAGGGAGTTGCAGACAGCAATAAGGTCTCCTCTGAGCCTCCTCTTCTCCAGGCTAAACAACCCCAGCTCCCTCAGCCTCTCTTCATAGGGCTTGTGCTCCAAACCCCTCATCACCTTTGTTGTCCTTCTCTGGACACATTCCAGCAGGTCAACATCTTTCCTAAACTGAGGGGCCCAGAATGGGACACAGGACTCAAGGTTTGGCCTAACCAGTGCAGTGTACAGGGGCACAATGACCTCCCTGCTCCTGCTGGCCATACTATTTCTGATGCAGGCCAGGATGCCATTGGCCTTCTTGGCCACCTGGGCACACTGCTGGCTCATGGTCAGCATACTATCAACCAGTACCCTCAGGTCTCTTTCTGCCTGGTTGCTCTTCAGCCACTCTGACCCCAGCCTGTAGCACTTCATGGCGTTGTTGTGGCCAAAGTGCAGCACCCGGCACTTAGATTAACCAGGTTGGAAAAGACCTTCGAGATCATCAAGTCCAACCTATCACCCAACACCATCTAATCAACTAAACCATGGCACCAAGTGCCTCATCCAGTCTCTTTTTAAACAAAACATACAAAAATCACACTATAAAAATGCACAGCAAAAGTGTGATGGAGATGGGATGTTGGTAAGCTAACACTCACCTAAGCCAGTTGGAGACTTGCCCTGTGAGCCTGTGTGTTTGGGTACTGAGTCCAGGCTGACTGCCTGGAGCCAGCACAGATGCTTTTGTGCCTGTAGCCTGTTTAGTCCCACACCTGGGTACTCTCACCATGAGTGGTGCTAAGCTGGCTGGGTTTGGAGCAAATCCCTATCAGATCCCTTAGCACTATATTTTTGCTTTCAGTTAAGTGTGTTTAACCCACTCTTAAAGCTATAAAATTCTTCTTCTTCATCTTCATGACAAAATCTGTGGCTTTCCAGGAAATGCTACAACACTGCATCCTACAGCATGAGTGATGTCCTAAGATTCCAGTTTTGAATAGGCATGACTGTATATAAGTACCATTTTAATACTGCTGAGGCAACAAAGCTATGAATGATATTTTTGGCAGTGTGTGGGAGAGTTAATAAAATGGAATAAGTTGGAAGGGTACCAAGAGATTAAAGGAGAGCAGTATGGAATGATTGCTTTCTTTTTCCATTTTAATTGACAGAACTGATTGTCCATTGCATTTTCATTAATAATGTGTAGAGCCTTATGGGTTTATATTTTTGGTTGATTGAGGGGTTTTGCTGTTGTTTTGGTTTTGCTTTAGGGTTGGTTTTGGTTATGGATTTTTTTGGTAGAGCAGGACTAGTCTTATAAGATCACAAAATAAAAGGAAGTATTTTAATGATAAACACAGGACAAGGAAGAATTTGGTGTAGGCAGGATCTATGAGGTCTTTTCCAACCTTATTGATTCTATGTTTCTATGTGCACATCTCTTTGTGGCGTGGGTGAAATGCTAAGCATAAAGTCAAGTCTGGAGTGAACTGAAACATGGGATGGAGGGCACGCATCCCTGCTCCCCAGTATCTGCCACAGACAGCTGGATTTCTGTAGAGCATAGGCATCCTCTGACTGCTAACAGCCATCTTTCACCATTTTTCTTCTTCATGCTACTAAACTGACTTTCACTACAGTTCCAGAGCAGATGGGTGGTGGTTTGCACAAGGCTTGGTGCCCTATCCTTACTGGATAAGATTTTAACATGAATAAGGCACAAGTTATGTCTCATGTCTTTGAACTACAGTGAATGTCCATCTGTTGTTTGAATGCTATGTGAAACACTTAACCCCTGCCAAATCCTTCTGCCTTTGAAGTCCATGGGAGTCCTGCCACCAGTTCCAGCTGGGATAGGATTTAGCTGACAAAATTTCTGGTCTCCTTTGTTCAATAGAATTTGTATGTGGACTCTTAACAGACAATAATATCTACTTATGATTAGGGCTGGGCAAGAGAAGAGAGGATTTACAAGCAATATGTTCCACTGGCCTAGTCATGGAGAATTTTACATTTCACTGGGGGAGGGGGAAGGGCTGGGGATTACAATGCCAGTTAAGTTTTAATGTTGATGTCCATCTTTTCTCCTTTCCTTTTAGCAATCATTTAGTGGTAGTATGTCTCAGAAAAGGAAAATTCAATTACATGAACTTGGACATCATACCAGTTGTTTCATAACAATCAATTATTCATATAGTGCTGCTTTTCCTGAACAGTGGAGAAATATTTACCCTTGTCATGAAAGACAAATGAATGACTGCACACACTTCTTGTATTGAGGAGATGGTTGGAAATATTTGATCAGTCTTTTTGGAAACATAGAGTTCTACCCTTGTGGAATGTATGATCTTTTATTTTTGGATCACTTGCACGCTTGTTATGTGTAGTGCACTTTAAAGCATCTGCTTAGGTGTTGCCTGCATTTAGTATTTTCAGGATCTGTGATTACACCATATGCTGCCACGAGGAGAAAAAGGCTGTCATCACTGTGTCAGAGTAGCATGGAGTAGCAGTCTGGTGCATAATTAAAAGGATATATTCAGCAACATTTATTAGGTGACTGAATTCATGTTGATTATTCAGAATAAGTGCATACCCAATCACAGACTTTGCATGCGTGTCAGAAGCATGCATACACTTAAAATATCACAGCCATGTAAGACACTGAAAAAATATGGGAGGATGAGCAGGAACAGTCTGTAGTCCAGATCAGGTGCTCAGAACAGATTAGGAAGAGGTGCTCTGTGCAAAGTGGTTTTGTGTTTAGTGGCTCTTCCTCTTTTCTTAGTGCCAGTCTGCTCCTGTCACACAGATTAGAAATGGCTGGAGTGTTGTGGTAGTTTCAGGATGTGCCTTGAAAAATTTTCCACAGATCTTGAACAGAAAGTAGTAGAATGTAAATAAACCACTATTGGGTGTGAAAAGGAAATAAAGATAATGATAAGGTCTAAATAATCCCATTGGACAGGTAACAAACATGAAAGTTAGATATGTAAACTAACTTTCCCTACCTTTGCTTCCTTCACTCTAGCAGATACTGGCTTCACTCTGGCTTCTGCTGGCTTTGTTGACCTTGGCTGCATTGCTTTGCTGTGGCTGAGTGTCTACACAAACAATTATCTGCTCTTTCTCTTGTCTCACATATACATGGTGTGGTGGGGTGAGAAAGTTCCCTCCCCATACACAAAGAAAGAAACCACATCTAGCTCAGTCGGAGAAGCAGATGAAAGCTCTATTTACAGGCAGAAATGGAATGCAATGAATATGTACACAAATATACAATATTTACAATATATACAGAAATACACAGCAATGAACACAATGCAGAAAAGCCTTTTCCCTCCAGCCGGCCAGGGGGGTTCCCTGAACCCCCCTCTCTCCCTCCCTACCTCCCCTTTTTCCCAAAAAGGGTTAGAGAGAGAGAGAAAGGCAATTAAGGAAGAAAAAATTCTGTTAGCTCAAAAGCAAATGCAAGAATTAGTTTTCTTATCTGGTTAGCTTTGTTAACCAAGGCCGTCCCTGCTTCAGAAAGAGAGAAGCCGTCCAGCCCACAGGACAGAGAAGCACAGACTGCCCCCAGCCTGCACCCAGACCAGACTGAACTAACAGAACCCAAACTTAAAATTGCATTCTACAATCTACCAATGAAATTAGTTTAGACTATCTTGGTTTTGTTTAAATATCAAAAACATTCAGCCAGAGTGTTCAGCAACTGTCTCTTTCTTAAAGGCATAGCCTAAACCGGTCACAACATGGGATAGGGAAGAGAGAAGGGAATGGGGAGCTATTAGTAGCCCCCTGTTTTTATGCCAGGGGAGTTCCTGTGTTGTTTATAAATTGTGCATATATGTAAATATTGTATATTTAGTACACATTCATTGCATTTCATTTTAGATTGTAGTTTTGCTTGTAAATACAGCTTTCACTTCCTTCCAACTGAGCTGGTGTGCAATTTTATGTTGGTGGGGATTTTAACCCACCATGAGCATGGATTCAGAAAGCTCTCAAAGGTCCTTGCAGCAGCCAACACCTATGAGACATAGAGGTGCATGTCTCTTATTGTGCTGGGTTAGCAAGGAGAGGCTGGTTTCATGCACAGTAATTTGTAGATGGGAGCAGATGACACTTTCCTGGTGCACGCTAGGTTTATTCATGATGGGATAAATAAAAACTGCCCTAGAGCTTTCAGAAGGCTGGCCCTGTGAGCCACTGCAGCTCTGGCACTGGACAAAGAGGAAGAAAGGTCTAAATTGCCCAAGATAAAGGCTACTCTGCTTTCTGCTGGCAGACAAGAAAAAATAATAGTTGAAGAAAATCTCCTTTTCGATTTGGTTTCATTTTTTTCACAATCCAGGAAAGCAAATCATAATAAATGCTGTTTTAGGGAGATTTTGTGTGTATGGGCTCATGCTGGAAATGTAATAGATAACATAAAATAGGTGGTTCCAGACTATGAAACTATAGCTCATTGTTTAGGGTGCTGGAGAATTTAACATAGGACTTAACTGCACTTCCATATGTTGTACTTCAGTGCCTTGATGTCTGTCACTGATGAGATGCAAACTCATATAAGTGAAGAGCAGCTTCTTGTATTATTTTTTCCCTGCTAGATACTAGTTGGGAGTTCAGGTGCTTATCAATATACAATCTGACCTAAAAGAAAACACATTATGTTTTGAGGAGGAATCATGGTAAATGTAGAATGATTATTCCTAACCTACATAGGATTGTTTGGATAGGATAGGATAGGATAGGATAGGATAGGGTAGGGTAGAGGTAGAGAGTAGAGTAGAGTAGAGTAGAGTAGAGTAGAGTAGAATAGAATAGAATAGAATAGAATAGAATAGAATAGAATAGAATAGAATAGAATAGAATTAACCAGGTTGGAAAAGACCTTTGTGATCATCAAGTCCAACCTATAACCCAACACTATTTAATCAATTAAACCATGGCACCAAGAACCCCATCCAGTCTCTTCCTAAACACCTCCAGTGATGGTGACTCCACCACCTCTCTCTGCTCCCTGAATCTCACCTGATTTTTTTCTTTAAATCACTGTGAAGCTGTTGAACTTACTGAAGCTTCTGACTTCTGAAACCTGAAAAGGAGAAGCCTGGTTTCTGTTTGTAAAGTTGTATGTAAGACTGAACACAGGATTTGTCATGGCTGCCCTCTGCAGCTACTAAATGTTTCATATCAAGAGCTATTTTAAGAACCTGATCAATTATTTAAAGATAAGAATGTTTCTCCTTACAGCTAATGAGAGATACATGTGAGTTTCAAAGGCTAAATTTCTGTAGAATCTTATTGCCAAAAACACTTCTTGATAGCAGTAATCTACTGAAGCCAGTTGTATATGAGCAGTGATAACAGTAACTTTAATTGGCCTTTGACACTGTCCCCCACAGCAAACTTCTGGCTAAGCTGTCAGCTCGTGGCTTGGACTGCAACACTCTGTAATGGGTTAGGAACTGGCTGGAAAGCCAAGCCCAGAGAGTGGTGGTGAATGGTGTCACCTCCAGCTGGCACCCAGTCACCAGTGGCATCCCCCAGGGATCAGTGCTGGGTCCCATCCTCTTTAATATCTTCATTGATGATCTGGATGAGGGGATTGAGACAGTCATCAGTGAATTTGCAGATGACACCAAGTTGGGAGCGGATGTTGATCAGTTAGAGGGTAGGAGGGTCTAGACAGAGGCAGAGGGACCTCGACCGACTGGACAGATGGGCAGAGTCCAACGGGATGGCATTCAACAAGTCCAAGTGCCGGGTGCTGCACTTTGGCCACAGCAACCCCATGCAGAGCTACAGGCTGGGGTTGGAGTGGCTGGAGAGCTCCCAAACAGAGAGGGACCTGGGGGTGCTGATTGACAGCCACCTGAACATGAGCCAGCAGTGTGCCCAGGTGGCCAAGAAGGCCAATGGCATCCTGGCCTGTATCAAGAATAGTGTGGCCAGCAGGAGCAGGGAAGTCATTGTACCCCTGTACTCTGCATTGGTTAGGCCACACCTTGAGTCCTGTGTCCAGTTCTGGGCCCCTCAGTTTAAGAAGGACATCGAGACACTTGAACGTGTCCAGAGAAGGGCAACGAGGCTGGGGAGAGGCCTTGAGCACAAGCCCTATGAGGAGAGACTGAGGGAGCTGGGGTTGTTTAGCCTGGGGAAGAGGAGGCTCAGGGGGTGGCCTCATTGCTCTCTACAACTACCTGAAAGGTGGTTGTAGCCAGGAAGGGGTTGGCCTCTTCTCTCTAGCAACCAGCACCAGAACCAGAGGACACAGTCTCAGGTTGCACCAAGGGAAGTTTGGGCTGGAGGTGAGGAGGAAGTTCTTCACAGAGAGAGTCATTTGTCATTGGAATGTGCTGCCCAGGGATGTGGTGGAGTCACTGTCCCTGGAGGTGCTCAAGGGGATTGGACGTGGCACTTGGTGCCATGGTCTAGTCATGAGGTCTGTGGTGACAGGTTGGACTCGATGATCTTTGAGGTCTCTTCCAACCTTGGCGATTCTGTGATACTGTCATCTTCAATATAAAAACTGCTTGCTGTGACAGGGATTTATGAGTGACCACTTAGACCAGCTTTGTGGTCTGTTAGGTTCTGCTATGGGCCATTTCCAGATCCTTCTGAGAAAGGTGAAAGAAATCCATGCATATATCTGATTATATATATATGTATATAAAAGATCTTGACTGAAATGAATTCATTACAGAAATCTAAATGCTTCTCCTTCATCACAAAATATATCTTCTTGATTTATTGTTAGCTGCATTATATGCTGCTGGAGTCATAAATAACACTGTTTCTGTTTATTGAAAATTTATCCTTGATAAGATAGAACACAAACTGTTACTAAATACATGAGCTATTCAAGGATCAATTATGAGACATGTACATGACAAAAATAAGCTAGTGTTTTTTAGGCTGAGAGAGTTGGAATTGCTCAGCCTGGAGAAGAGAAGGCTCTGGGGAGACCTTATTGTGGCCTTTCTATACTTAAAGTGGGCCTCAAGGAAAGTGGGGACAAATTTTTTAGCAGAGCCTCTTGTGGTAGGACAAGGAAGAAGTTCTTCATAGAAAGAGTGATTGCCCATTGGAATGGGCTGCCCAGGGAGGTGGTGGAGTCACCATCCCTGGAGGTGTTTAGGAAGAGACTGGATGGGGCACCCAGTGCCATGGTTTAGTTGATTAGATAGTGCCGGGTTATATGTTTGACTTGATGATCTCAAAGGTCTTTCCCAACTTGGTTAATTCTATTCTATTCTATTCTATTCTATTCTATTCTATTCTATTCTATTCTATTCTATTCTATTCTATTCTATTCTATTCTATTCTTCTGCTATTCTACTCTTTCTATTCTAACTGAACTATGAAACTCTACTCCTATTCTACTATTCTATTCCATTCTATTCTATCCTATCCTACTCTATTCTGCAGCATGAATAGCCTTTCCATTTATACTTCCAATAATATTCTATATTTCTATCCAATCTGTGTGTGGGTTTTTTTCTAATCACATGAAGAAAATGTTTTCTTGATGCTCCCTTATCTTGCTTTTGCATGGGAGCTGGACCTAGAGCAGCTTTGGCAGAGGCGTGGAGCTGGCAAGCGAGATTTTACCTGTGTCACATTGGTTTGCTAAAGGGGAGGTGCAGAGAGGCACAGGATTTTGTGGCCTGGTTTTAGTGGAGGTTTGTAGAAGCTTGGGCCTAAAGATATGTGTGGCCTATGGCTTTCTTTGCATTGTATATGTGTTGCACTGTAGTGTGATGTTGAGTTGTTGGAACATATCCAGAGAAGGGCAACAAGGCTGGGGAGGGGATTGGAGCACAGCCCTATGAGGAGAGGCTGAGGGAGCTGGGGTTGCTTAGCCTGGAGAAGAGGAGGCTCGAGGGAGACCTCATTGCTCTCTACAACTGCCTGAAAGGAGGTTGTAGCCAGGTGGATTGGTCTCTTCTCCAAGCAGCACCAGAACAAGAGGACACAGTCTGAACCTGCACCAGGGGAGGTATAGGCTGGATGTTAGGAAGAAGTTCCATTCCATTCCATTCCATTCCATTCCATTCCATTCCATTCCATTCCATTCCATTCCATTCCATTCCATATATGTTTTTTTCTTTAGTGTGAAAACATTGCTTTTGCTGTCTGTGGAGCTCTTTTTTGAGCTAATTGAGATGGAGTGGTTGTACTTGGTGTAACATACTAAAAAGGAGCTTAGAAGGAGAAAGCTAATTTGGCTTACAATAATTATTATTATTTTTCTTATGGCTAAAGGAGCATGTGATTTTTCTTTTTAAGTTGCAGTGGTGCATGTTGCTTCTCAGGGCTACTGCTGCTGCTGGGTGATGGGGAGTTTCCTGATATTTTTGAGTGGAGTTATTAATAACATTCTGGGGAGGAAAATTGTGAATGTGTGCTGTTTAAAGCTTCAACAACTTATCTCCTGCATCACATGACAATCAAAGTTGCATTTGCATGCTACTCTTCAGATGGAGTAGTACTGTCTTTCACTTGATGTGTTGCTTTTGAAAGTTGGAAGCCCTTCTGTGAGCAATGAATTGTTCATTGAGTTGAGCTTCAACCTAATGCGTTCAGTAAGACCGAAGTGGGTTTGATTGTAGGGTGCAGCGGGTGGGAGAGTTAATTTGTGGACACAGGTTGCTGCCAAATCTGTCAATGTCTTATCTGAACATTTCCTGAGTGGAGGGTGGAAGTCTTTTGAGGATTTTATACACTGTAGTAACCACCATTGGTTAGCAATATTAAAGAAAAGTGAGAATTTTTCTGCACAACTTTGGCTTCATGATTCAAAGTGAGCAACATATGTGAGGGCCTTTAAGATTTAAGCCTCACCTCCTGTAGATACCATCCACATGGTGCTTGCAGCACCTGCACAATCTGATTTTAAAAAGTAAAAATCATCTTTTCCACATCTTCCTGCTCTCTGCCTTTTCAACTCTTTTCTTTCTTTTCCACTTTCCCTTCTAGTCCTTTTCTGCCTTTTGCCTGTGGTTCCACCCCCTGACTCCCTACCCCCCTTTTCCTTGAAGCTGTATAATTTCTCCCACTGGTCTGCTTTTGAGTATGGGGCACCTGTAGGTGAGACAGGTCAAGCTGTCAGATGTTCCCACTCTACACTGAATTTCAAAGGAGCAAAGAAACAAAGCTCTTTAAATTTGTCTTGGTCTCACAAGTGATACCTTCAGGATCAGGAACATGGGAACATTTCAGCTGCTTCTGGTTTAGGCTGCAGGACAGGGGGCACTGCAAAAGCAGGTTTAGCTTTGGGTTGGGTACAAACTTTTGCCCATACAACTCCTTGCAGCAATCCCTATCACCAGGACTTGAAGTTCCTCTCACCTTATCACCTTCTCTGCCCTGCTCCTGCCCTGGGGTGATGGGTACAGCAACAGTTACCCACATAGGAAGTGATGCTGAGAGAAACACAGGAAGTTGTGGAATAAAGAGTGGGTGATAGTGGGGATTGGATCTAACACAACTAGCCAGCTGTCTGTTACCTCTTATGTTATGACTTCATTAAGCCCTTCACCAGCAGCACCAGCTGCATTGGAGTGCTGCTGTTTGGGGAATACAATGTGCATCAAGACTGCTTCACTTGATTGCACTTGAGGTTTCCTCTGCTCTTTAGAGATGGCTGCAATGGATGCTTTCAAAGGTGAATGTGTTAAATATGTCCTGTGCCCAATGTTATGTGTATCACAGTATCACCAAGGTTGGAAGAGACCTCAAAGATCATCGAGTCCAATCTGTCACCACAGACCTCATGACTAGACCATGGCACCAAGCACCATGTCCAGTCCAATCCCCTCTTGAGCACCTCCAGGGACAGTGACTCCACCACCTCCCTGGGCAGCACATTCCAACAGCCAATAACTCTTTCTGTGAAGAACTTTCTCCTCACCTCCAGCCTAAACGTCCCCTGGTGCAGCTTGAGACTGTGTCCCCTTGTTCTGGTGCTGGTTGCTAGAAAGAAGAGCCCAACCCCTTCCTGGCTACAACCACCTTTCAGGTAGTTGTAGAGAGCAATGAGGTCTCCCTGAGCCTCCTCTTCTCCAGGCTAAACAATCCCAGCTCCCTCAGCCTCTCCTCATAGGGCTTGTGCTCAAGGCCTCTCCCCAGCCTTGTTGCCCTTCTCTGGACACCTTCAAGTGTCTCAATGTCCTTCCTAAACTGAGGGGCCCAGAACTGGACACAGAGGACTCAAGGTGTAACCAATGCAGAGTACAGGGGCACAATGACTTCCCTGCTCCTGCTGGCCACACTATTCCTAATGCAGGCCAGGATGATGTTGGCCTTCTTGGCCACCTGGGCACACTGCTGGCTCATGTTTAGGTGGCTGTCAACCAGCACCCCCAGGTCCCTCTCTGTTTGGCAGCTCTCCAGCCACTCTGACCCCAGCCTGTAGCTCTGCATGGGGTTGCTGTGGCCAAAGTGCAGCACCCGGCACTTGGACTTGTTGAATGCCATCCCAGTGGACTCTGCCCATCTGTCCAGTTGGTCAAGGTCCCTCTGCAGAGCCCTTCTGTCCTCTAACTGACCAACATCTGCTCCCATCTTGGTGTCATCTGCAAATTTGCTGATGACTGTCTCAATCCCCTCATCCAGATCATCAATGAAGATATTAAAGAGGATGGGACCCAGCACTGATCCCTCGGGGACGCCACTGGTGACAGGCCACCAGCTGGAGGTGGCACCATTCACCACCACTCTCTGGGCTCGGCCCTCCTGCCAGTTCCTAACCCAGCAGAGTGTGTTGCAGTCCAAGCCACGAGCTGGCAGCTTAGCCAGCAGTTTGCTGTGTTTTGAACTGCTAGTGTGGGTGGGGTTTGTTGTGGTGCATTTTGTTTGTTTTGTTGCTGTGTTGGGTTGGGTTTGGTTTGGTTTTTTTGTGGGAGGTGGGATTTTGGCTGTTTCAGTTGTGGTTGTGTTCTCATAATCTGTTACCACCAATAATTCAGTTAGTTAAGTGCTGCCATTTGTGTAGAATTATGCCAGGATTTGCTAATAGTGGTAGGGCATTCCCTGCTGGGTGTTTTGGATACATTAGTTCAGAACTTGTACAAACATATTTAAAGTGCCAGTGGTGGCAGTAAGATTTCTGTCACTGGCTTCTGCCAAGTTCAAGATTTTCCATGTGGCTCTAAGAGAGATCTTTCTTTGAACTTGTTCTTCAGTTTTTACTTAGCTTGTATGTAATCTATGTTTAACCCAAGTGCTCTTGATATAAAGCTTTCTATACAAGCTGTCTGGTTTTCTATGGCTTAGCTTGGCTGCTTAGTCAGGAAGAGGGCTTATAAACAATTCTTCAGTGGGTATGGGAGATGTGTGCTGAACATAACTGCAAGTGTGAAATAAGCAACCTTCTGCTAAAAGTTCAAACACAGCTAACCCCCACCATATGTGTGAGCTAAAAAAATTCAGACATATGGATATTCTTCTACCCCTCCCCCAGTTTCTTAGCCTTTTCATGGCTGCTGCAATTGTAAGGAGCCCAGTAACACTATATGCTTGATCGCTGGATGGGATCTCTGATGGCATTTTGCAGTTAGGGTTGCTGCATTCCATAGCGTGCCTCAAAGTGAAATAAAAAGAATGCCATAAGCTTTTCAGCTGTGACATGGCACCTTAGCAGTGGTATGCCTTGAGGGAAAACAGAGGAGTGTGACAACCTTTCAGTCGCCCAGGAAGGATACTGCATACCAGCAATATTCTGTTCTCAATTCTTATTTAAGCAGTTTGTACGTTCTTGATGAGTTTTCTATATGAGGAACATAGAATCATAGAATTGTTAGGGTTGCAAGGGATCTCAAGAATCATATAGTTCCAACCCCCCTGCCATGGGCAGGGACCCCTCACACTACAGCAGGTTGCTCAGAGTCACATTCAGCCTGGCCTTCAAAACCTCCAGGGATGAGGCTTCTATCACCTCCCTGGGCAACCTGTTCCAGTGTCTTACCACCCTCATGGGGAAGAACTTCTTCCTAACATCCAATCTGAATCTGTTCTTGTCCTCTGACTGAATCTACTGTGTCCCCTGGAGATGCCCTTGTTCCAGAGAAGGCAACTCATGGTGTCCTGGAGTATGGAGAAAATAATAATAATACCTATTTCTACAAAAGGATCAATTTTGTGGGCACAGCATAGGGGATACCTGGCTGTCATACTCTCAGGATCTGTTTTCTGGCTTCCAAAGACTAGTTACAAAAGATGAAGCAGTGGTCAGCCCTGCAGACCCTGATGCCATTGGAGGTCTGATCCTGCACAGATGATGTCACATAAATGGCAGAACTTTGACTCATTTTCAAGTAGGTTAGTACTCACCCTGAACCCCTTTTTGTGACACAGAATTTATGTCACTTATTACCATCGCTGAAGGAAGTAATGCATTAGCCACTCACATCAAGACTGGAAAGCAACACATTGTGGTGGTTTTAGGCTATGCCTTTAAAATTTTACACAGATCTTGGGCAGAAAAGTAGTAAAATGTAAAGAAATCACTATTGGGTTTAAAATGGAAAATAAAGATAATTCTAAATAATCCCATTGGAGAGATATCTACCATAAGATTCAGTTCCCAAGACAATTTCTCTTATCTTCTCGTCTCTGACTTGCTTCTGCTTGACCTTGGCTGCATTGTTTTGGCTTAGTCTAACATCCCTCTGCTCAGAATCACATTATCACCAAGGTTGGAAGAGACCTCAAAGATCATCAAGTCCAACCTGTCACCACAGACCTCATGACTAAACCATGGCACCAAGTGCCATGTCCAATCCCTCTTGAACACCTCCCGCGATGGTGACTCCACCACAACCCTTTTGTACAGGGGGCAAGGGGGAGGCAGAGAGGGAGAGGCTAGTAGCTTCCCCTGGTCTTTGACCATGGAGGTTCCTGTGCTGTTTATTAATTGTAAATACCTGTAAATATTGTGAATACTGTATGTTTGTACATATTCATTGCATTCCATTGTAGGGTGTAGTTTTGCTTATAAATACAGATTTCATTCACTTCCAGCTGAGCTGTCTGGCAAATTAAACATTGGGGGAGAAATTTCAACCCAACACACACATGGTATTTACTGGGTCATAATCAAAGTGTAAGCATGTGCTCTACAACTCCTGTAGACAGAATATAGTTGGATCAAAGTGAATACAATCAATACAATGCAATACACCAGGGTTGAAAAAGACCTTCTAGATCATCACATCCAACCCATCAACTAATCCAACCCACCTAAACAACTAAACAATGGCACCAAGCACCCCAGCAAGTCTCCTCCTGAACACCTCCAATGAAGGTGACTCCACCACGTCCACGGGTAGCCGATTCCAATGGGCAGTCACTCTGTATAGAACTTCTTCCTAACAGCCAGCCTAAACCTTCCCTGGTGCAGCCTGAGACTGTGTCCTCTTGTTCTGGTGCTGGCTGCCTGGGAGAAGAGACCAACCTCTGCCTGTCTACAACCTCCCTTCAGGGAGTTGTAGAGAGCAAGAAGATCAGCCCTGAGTCTCCTCTTCTCCCAGGCTAAGCAACCCCAGCTCCCTCAGCCTTTCCTCACAGGGCTTGTGTTCCAAACCCCTCACCAACTTCGTTGCCCTTCTCTGGAAATGTTCCAGCAAGTCAACATCCTTCCTAAACTGAGGGGCCCAGAACTGGACACAGGACTCGAGGTGCGGCCTAACCAGTGCAGTGTAGAGGGGCAGGATGACCTCCCTGCTCCTGCTGGCCACATTATTTCTGATGCAGGCCAGGATGCCATTGGCCTTCTTGGCTGTCTGGGCACACTGCAGGCTCATGTTCAGCCTTCCCATCAACCAGTACCCCCAGGTCCCTCTCTGCCTGGCCCTGGCCGCTCTCCAGCCACTCTGACCCCAGCCTGTAGCACTGCATGGGGTTGCTGTGGCCAATGTGCAGAACCCGGCACTTGGATGTGTTCAATCTCATGTCAGTTGATGTGCATGCAGAGCTAAAATTACTTCCAGATAATCATTCATTTAGGGAGCAGCTTCCAGATAAGCATGCATTTAGGGAACTGTGGCAACTGCATAATTCGCTGCAGGTATGGCTTTAATTGCAGTCCGTAGCCAATAAAGAATATGTTGGCCCGCGGGAAGAGGCAAAGTAATAGAATACGTGCATGAGGCACGTCAGTGTTTAAAGTGCTGTTTGCAAATACAAGCCATTTAAAAAGTGAATCATGCTGAAAAATTGTCCCAAGTCATAAAATATCTATTGATCACTGAATCACTGTAAGAGGTGCCCTGTATCTAAATATGTCTCCTTTAACTTCCATGTTTTGTGTACAGCAGGGAGGGGGAAAAACCAAGGAAGAGGGAGGGGGAAGAGAGATTTTTCAAAGTAACCAAATATAGAAAACCATATCTCTTTTGAGGACATGGCAGGTATAGAATATGGTACTACAAATTTTATATTAAAAATGATTCTTGTAATATAAAATAATATATTTACCATATGGATATGGAAGTTAGGAGGAGGGCTTGAATCTTCATCTACTATTGGGCTGACCCCAGAGAGGCTTTTTAGCTTGCAGGCAGGGAGCGGAAGGGGTGCGTTTTGTGGCCTGAGCTGGGGAGAGCTCGTCAAGAGACAATCCAGGGTACTTTAGAATCATAGAATCAATAAGGTTGGAAGAGACCTCAAAGATCATCAAGTCCAACCTGTCACCCAACACCTCATGACTACTAAACCATGGCACCAAGTGCCACATCCAATCCTCTCTTGAACCCCTCCAGGGACGGTGACTCCACCACCTCCCTGGGCAGCACATTCCAATGGCTAGCAACTCTCTGTGAAGAACTTTCTCCTCACCTCCAGCCTAAACTTCACAGCTTGAGACTGTGTCCTCTTGTTCTGTCACAGGTTGCCTGGGAGAAGATACCAACCCCCTCCCGGCTACAACCTCCCTTCAGGTAGTTGTAGAGAGCAATAATGTGTCCCCTGAGCCTCCTCTTCCCAGGGCTAAACAACCGCAGTTCCCTCAGCCTCTCCTCTTCATGTGCCTGTACAGGGAGAAACACTCCATCAGTTGAGGATATCTGAAAGGTGTAGCAGCAGACAGAGGACCTCAGAATTATCTAGCAATGTTGTGATGATTCTTCATGTAAAGAGCAGATCTCCCAACTGAAAATGGCACTATCTTGTTGTTCAGGCACCCCAGGGGGGCAAGCTAAGAGAGAGAAAAGTGGAGGAATAGTCCCTAGCCAATGCATGTAGCCATGGGTCTGCAATATTAATTGATAGTATCAGCTGTAGGGCAGATATATGATATGCACTATGTACATAAATCAGGGAAACATCAGAGCATACAAAAAAGTCTCCTGGATTTGTGCTTATTGTTGCTTTCTCTGTGTATAGGTGACACCTTTCTCCTGGGAAATGTTTAATAACCGTCTGCTGTGGAAACATGCTCAAAACAGGATGATACCTGTATTACTTCAATGTTTAACATGCTAGGGGAGCAGTACTAAAATACTACCCAACTGTACTACACATACTGTATGTCTGTATCTCTGATGACCATGTGCTAAATTAAAGGAACAAGACTTTCCTCAGAAAATGTCTCTTTTTACCACCCTCTGCTAGTGAGAGGGGAAATACCACAATTAGGAAAGGGGAGCCCCTATTACAAGAGGGATCTGGAGGTGCTGGAAGGTGTCCAGAGAAGGGCCACGAGGATGATCAGAGGGCTGGAGCACCTCTCCTATGAGGACAGACTGAAGGAGTTGGGGCTGTTCAGTCTGGAGAAGAGAAGGCTCCGAGGTGACCTCATTGTGGCCTTCCAGTATCTGAAGGGGGCCTACAAGAAGGCTGGGGAGGGACTTCTCAGGACATCAGGTACTAATAGGACTAGGGGGAATGGAATGAAGCTGGAGGTGAGGAGGAAGCTGGACATGAGGAAGAAGTTCTTCACCATGAGAGTGTGAAGCCCTGGAATGGGTTATCCAGGGAGGTGGCTGAGGCCCCATCCCTGGAGGTGTTTCAGAGCAGGCTGGCTGAGGCTGTGGCCAGCCTGATGTAGTGTGGGGTGTCCCTGGCCATGGCAGGGGGTTGGAACTAGATGATCCTTGTGATCCCTTCCAACCCTGACTGAAACCATGAAACCATGACATTTTCCCCCCCTCTGAGGAACAGGTTTATCTCTATTTGTGTTCATTCGTGTTTTCTAGCCTTTCTAAATAAGCACTAACAATTTCTGATACACTCCAGCTCTAAGTGGTACATTTTGGTTGTGTTGAGCCCTTCATTAAAGACTGAAACTTGTCAAGCTATTCTAAGTAATTGACCCAGGGAATGGGAAGTATGCATTTCAAAATGAATACCTGAAATTTCTGAAGGGCAGGAATGTATAGCCACTGTTTCAAAATATCTTCTCAGAGGGGAGGCAAAAAAAAGAAAAATGAAGACTTTTTTATTCTTCTTCAATTGTGCTAAAAAACATAGTTGTAGAGAGCAATGAGGTCTCCCCTGAGCCTCCTCTTCTCCAGGCTAAACAACCCCAGCTCCCTCAGCCTCTCCTCATAGGGCTTGTGCTCAAGGCCTCTCCCCAGCCTTTTTGCCCTTCTCTGGACACATTCAAGTGTCTCGATGTCCTTCCTAAACTGAGGGGCCCACAACTGGACACAGGACTCAAGGTGTGGCCTAACCATTGCAGAATACAGTGGTACAATGACCTCCCTGCTCCTGCTGGCCACACTATTCTTGACACAGGCCAGGATGCCATTGGCCTTCTTGTCCCCCTGGGCACACTGCTGGCTCATGTTCAGGCAGCTGTCAATCAGCACCCCCAGGTTCCTCTCTGCCTGGCCGCTCTCCAGCCACTCTGTCCCCAGCCTGTAGCTCTGCATGGGGTTGTTGTGGCCAAAGTGCAGCACCCGGCAAATGGATTTGTTGAATGCCACTGACACTATTGCCATATTAAAATGATGCTGTCCCATGTTTAATTGATGCACCTGTTACCTCTGAGCCAAGTCATACTAGCTGTAGGTCAAGCACATTTCTCTGAAGTTCCTTTCTCTTTTGAAAGGGAGTGCTTTTCTGCTTTCTAATCTATGCTCTTGTTCTGAGACATGAAGTTGCACAGGAGTCTTTGACATGAATTAATCTTCTGTGGTATTCTCTCAAGTGAAACTAAGTTCCATGCTAATCTGTTCTGTGCGGCTGTCAAACAATTTGAAAGGCCTATTGATCCTTGCCATAACAGAAAAGCAACACTTGAGCAACAGCAAACTGCTTCTGAATGTTTTCTGATGTATTGCGGGGATTAATGCTATTCAGGTTAGCACTCGCCAGTTTCATTCTTTTGGAATGAAAAAAAAAAACTAGAAATGGGTAGATTCAGATTGGATGTTAGGAAGAAGTTCTTCCCCATGAGGGTGGTGAGACACTGGAACAGGTTGCCCAGGGAGGTGGTGGAAGCAGCCAGGCTGGATGTGGATGTGAGCAACCTGATGGAGTGTGAGGTGTCCCTGTCCATGGCAGGGGGGTTGGAACTAGATGATCCTTGATGTCCCTTCCAACCCTAACAATTCTATGACTCTATGATTGTAATGTAAATGAACTTTCTCTCTCTTTTTTAATTCCTCTGCTATGGCTGGTGCTTCTGCTGGCTGACCTTGGCTGCATTGCTTTTTTGTGACTGAGTAACAAATCACCCTCCACTCTTTTCTCTCCTCTATTGTGTACAGGGGGTTAGAGAGAAAGGAGTGGGGAGGCTGTTATTAGCCCTCTGGTTTGTCCAGGGGGGTTCTTGTGCTGTTTATAAATTGTAAACACTTGTACATAGAATAATAGAATCAATAAGGTTGGAAAAGACCTCAGAGATCAAGGCCAACCTGTCACCCAACACCTCATGACTAACTAAACCATGGCTTCAAGTGCCACGTCCAATCCCTCTTGAACACCTCCAGGGACGGTGACTCCACCACCTCCATGGGCAGCACATTCCAAGGGCCAATAACTCTTTCTGTGAAGAACTTTCTCCTCACCTGAAGCCTAAATTTCCCCTGGTGCAGCTTGAGCCTGTGTCCTCTTGTCCTGGTGCTGGTTGCCTGGGAGAAGAGACCAACCCCCTCCTGGCTACAACCTCCCTTCAGGTAGTTGTAGAGAGCAACTGATTCATTGCATTTAATTTTAGATTGTAGTTTTGCTTGTAAATACAGCATCATTTGCTTCCACCTGAGCTAGTCTGGTGATTTTATCTTGGGGGGAATTTTCAACCAGCCACACCTTCAAAAAACGATTGGATGTGGCACTTGGAGCTGTGGTTTAGTTGTCATGAGGCGTTAGGTATTAGGTAATAGGTTGGACTTGATGATCTCTGAGGTCTTTTCCGACCTGGTTGATTCCATGATAAATGAACTGAAAGGAAGATTTGTAATGGCTGAGACCAAGATACACCTTCTGGCAGTTCAGCAAAGCAGAGCCTTGCAGGCTTTATATTGCACTAGGTGGTCAGAGATGGCACCCATTCAGAGGTGGTTTTATTGAACTGCATTGGAAGGTGCAGGAGAGATTTAGGAATGCCTGATGGTATGTGTGGTAGTGACAGCACGAATGCATGTGACAGAGGGAACAGTTGTCATACTTACATGTTGGTGTCAATCCTTACCAAAAAAACCCCAAAACATGTTAACATTTAACTTGTCTTACTTTACTTACATGATTTACTTGTCAAAGTACAGAAAGAAATTAACAAAAATGCATCATGGATGCCCTTTGAGAACACTGCAGCCGGAGGCACTCTAACGTTGTGTTGTTGCAGTATGACCAGCATGCTGAAGGGTTTTTTTGGCCTGATGCTTCAGGCCACAAATTCCTCTGGGGTGGAATTATTTGCTCAAGATGACATCTGGGGGGGTGTCTTGAAGTCATAAACAGATAGCTACATATAGGTAGTGCCTACCCTCAGAAACCTATGTGAGAGACTTAAAACTCTCTGAAAAAATAACATTTGAGAAGCCATTTGCAAAGAAGCCCATCTCAGGTTAGCAGCCACACAAGTCAGGCATTTGATGTAGCTATTTTTATACAGCATGCAGTAGAGGTACTGAGTTATATTCTTATTAGCCAGTGTACTCTCCCTCCAGACCTACAAGAAATATGTCTTTTGTTTTATGCCTGGGGCTGGGAAAAGTCTCACAGATGCAATTTGGCAGATAGGAGATGAGTGAGACTCTCAGCTTCTTCTCCAGTGACCACGCAGAAATGCTCTCTGCTGTCTCCTCTGGCCCCAAAGCAAAGGAAAGAGGCAGGACTGGGAGCCCCTATAAATAGCAGCAATTTAACAACAGCTTTTTTCCTAGGAAATGTTTGGTAAAGGGAAAAGGGTAAGGAAGAGAAAGGGCACAAGATCTGCTGCATGGCAAAGGAGCACAGAGTAGAGGGACCAGAAACAGATTGAGACAAAGAAATTAAGGGTCTTTGAAGGGTCCTTAAGACCAATGCTCTGGAAAAATAAAAATATGAAGAGATGCTCTATCCCTCTTGCCTTTATGTGTGTGTGTTTGTCAATCTATGACCAAAAAGAGGAACAACACAGTTATATTGTTTCTGGATTATAACAAAGTAGATTCCTTAATCTTCTAAAGAAGATATAATACAGGGCTGTTATTTCCCTTTCCATTGCATTAGGAAACTCGGGGGGGGGAAAGAAAAAACCTAGGGGATTTCTTGTGTTAAGTATCCTGTACTAATGTGTAAGAGACAGGCAGAGAATGAGTACTTCAAGTACTAGTTAACTTATAGTGACATTGGGAAAGGCTGTGGGTGTTGTCTACCTAGATTTTGACAGTGTTTGCCTTGGCATTCTCCAGAGAAACTAGCTGCTTACAGCTTTGACAGGTGTACTCATTGTTGGGTAAAAGTGGCCAAAATGGCTGTGCCCCAAGAGTGGTAGTGAAGGGGGTTAAATCCAGTTGGAGGGCAGTCACAAGCAGGGCTCCCCAGGGCTCAGTGTAATATCTGTGTTGAAGAGCCAGCTGGACAAGGGTATTGAGTGCACCCTTAGTAAATTTGCAGGTGACATGAAGTTTGGAGGGAGTGTTGGTCTGCTTGAGGGTAGGAAGGCTCTGCAGAGGAATCTGGACAGGCTGGATTGATGAGTCAAGGCAAGTGATATGAGATTGAACAAGGCCACAAGGCCAAGTACCAGGTTCTGTTCTTGTGTCAAAATGAACACATTCAATAGGCTTGGGGAAATGTGGCTGGAAAGATGCTTGGTGGAGAGGGACCTAGGAATGGTGGTCAGTAGTCTGAATATGAGTCAGTAGTGTGCCCAGGTAGCCACAAAGGCCAGTAGCATCCTGGACTGTATCAGAAATAGTGTGACCAGCATGACAAGGGAAGTGATAATCCCTCTATACAAAGCATTGCTAAGGCCATGTGGGGTTCAGTTTTGGGCCACTTGCAACAATTGACACTTCCAGAACAAGAGGACAGAGTCTCAAACTGCACCAGGGGAGGTTTAGGCTGGATGTTAGGAAGAAGTTCTTCCCAGAAAGAGTGATTTGCCATTGGAATGTGCTGCCCAGGGAGGTGGTGGAGTCACCATCACTGGAGGTTTTTAGGAAGAGGCTGGATGGGGCGCTTGGTGCCATGGTTTAGTTGGTTAGATGGTGCTGGGTGATAGGTTGGACTCGAAGATCTTGAAGGTCTTTCCCAACCTGGGTTAATTCTATTCTATTCTTCTATTCTAATGAGGTCATTGAGCTGCTGGAGCTTGAAGAAGGGCAATGAAGTTAGTGAAGGGTCTATAGTACAGTTCTTATGATGACTGGTGAGTGAAACTGGGATTGTTTAGCCTGGAGATAAGGAGGCTGAGGGAAGACCTTCCTGCTCTCCACAACTGCCTGAAAGAAGATTGTAGCAAGGTGAAGGCCAGTTTCTTCTGAGTAACAAGCAATAGGGCAAGAAGAAATCAAGTCATGTCAAGGGTGGTTTACATTCAATATTAGTGAAAATTTCTTCACTGAAGGAGTGGTTAAGCATTGGAACAGGCTTCCCAGGTAAATGTTGAGTCACCAGTCCCTGAAGGTTTTTAGAACATATATAGACATAGTATTTAGGGACATGGTTTAGTGGTGACCTGGAGATGGTAGGTTTACAGCTGGACTCAGTGATGGTAGGTTTACAGCTGGACTCAATGATCTTAAATGTCTTTTCCAGACTCAATGATTCTATGATCTGTTTGCAGGAAATAGCTTTCTGAGAGATTCCCATTTCCCCCGCCCCCTTCAATCAGCACCTCAACCATTCAGGGCTTCAAAAGGAACAATGTGCAAAAGCATCAGCTTCTGGAGTGAAAAAAACAAAGCCAAAACCAAAACAACTTAATCTTGGCAGGTTAATAGAACTATCTTGCGTCTAGTTTAAATTCATGGGTGCAGGAATGCCTATGGTACACTGTAAGTGAGCTCTAACTTGGAGTTGAGGAAGCACATACCCTTTTTCCTAAAGCTAAAGCAATCCTCCTCTGCTGCCTTCTTGAATCTTTTCTACTGGTTCCTGTTATCAAAGGCTCTGCTCCTGGCTCCACTCTTCTGAGCAGCACTGCCCACAAAAATAGCTCAGTGCTTCCTGTTTCTGCAGCACTGAGAGGCTCCTACTCCTGCTGCAAGATCTAAAGCTTGTTTGACATTGCTCAAACCAGCTTCAAAAGTAATGGCTTATTATTGGGCTCAAATGTGTTTTCTGCAAATTATTTCTATATAATTCTACTATTTAAAGATAAACCCCCCAAAACTGCAAAGGTTCTTTCATGGGATGCTCAAGTCTAAGACCTCTAATGACGCCTGACCATTTGTTCCATTATTCATAATATCATAGTATCTTAGTATCATAGTATCAGTCAGGGTTGGAAGGGACCACAAGGATCATCTAGTTCCAACCCCCCTGCCATGGGCAGGGACACCCTGCACCAGATCAGGCTGGCCAGAGCCTCATCCAGCCTGGGCTTAAACACCTCCTGGGATGGGGCCTCAACCACCTCCCTGGACAACCCATTCCAGGGCTTCACCACTCTCATAGTGAAGAACTTCCTCCTCACCTCCAGCCTGAATCTCCCCACCTCCAGCTTCATTCCATTCCCCCCTATCCTATCACTACCTGAGAGCCTGAGAAGTCCCTCCCCCCCTTCTTGTAGGCCCCCTTCAGATACTGAAGGCCACAATGAGGTCACCTGGGAGCCTTCTCTTCTCCAGACTGAACAGCCCCAACTCCTTCAGTCTGTCCTCACAGGAGAGGTGCTCCAGCCCTCTGATCATTCTCGTGGCCCTTCTCTGGACTCCTTCCAGCACCTCCAGATCCCTCTTGTAATAGGGTCTCCAGAACTGGAGGCAGTACTCCAGGTGGGGTCTCACCAGAGCTGAGTAGAGGGGGAGAATCACCTCCCTTGACCTGCTGGCCACACTTCTCCTGATGCAGCCCAGGATCTGATTGGCTTTCCGGGCTGCAAGTGCACATTGAGAGCTCCTGTTGAGCTTCTCCTCCACCAGCACCCCCAAGTCTCTCTCCTCTGGGCTGCTTTCCAGCCAGTCACTGCCCAGCCTGTATTTGTGCCTGGGATTGCCATTCATTGTCATTCACACAAGGAAAGTAACCCAGGAGCACCCTGGTTTATGGAGGACCATAAACCTCTCTTCTCTTGGAAATAAATTTGTATAAGCTTAGTGTTGGCTTGAAAATTATTTCTTATATGTGCACCGCAATGTCTGAGGGATGAGAAAGTTTTCAGTATCTTTATGCAGGTAAGAACCGTATGAATTTGGTTTACAAATTGAAAGCCTTAAGTCACCCATGTCAGCAATAAAGTGGAAAAGAGAAAAATCTGAACAAGTGGCATTGTAGTGCGTGAGAGGTGACCATCACTTACAGGATTGGGTTAGCTTTCTGCCCAATTCCATACTCAGCTATCCTGGTAAGGCTGCATCCATCATGACATATCCTTGGGAGGGCAGCACACCTGTCACATACCAGGGCCAGAAGGAAGCCTCATCTCTGTTTGATATCCTGTTACTGATGGGGTGCCAATGCAGCATGTTCCTTGGTTACTTCCAGGAGCATGGGTTCAGACCATAGATGAGGGAGTCCCTTCCTGGTGACATGAGGCAGCTGGAGCTGTGCCAAAGTAGCCAGGGAAGTGAAAGGCTGCTTCCAATAACCTGAATAAAGAATTCCCTTTACAGTACTTACTCAAATACTGTTTTCAGTCTGCTAAGAAGGATCTTGCAGACACCAAACGCAGGGAAGGTGCTTAACAAGTAATAAAGAATGGCAATAACAACTGATTAGGTCTGGGCAGGTAAGAAGGGGGGAATACTTGGTGAATATTTAAATCCTTAAATGTATTGCAAGCAAGTCCCTCCATGCACTACTGTTAATTACCTAGGCAGCAGAAGCTGTGCAATTGCCCTCAATCATGGGCTTCTATTTAATAAGCCTATTGTAGCACATTGCTATTAAAGCTCTTCTAACAGTTTGTGCAGATTTCCAGCTTTTCCTCCCAGGGCAGCATTTCAAACCAGGCTATAAAATTCCTCGGTGAAGCCAGTGTTCCCCCTATTAAAGTAAACAGATGAAAATACCTAGTGGCAGAGCTGCTAGGGGAATACTCTGGGCAAGTGATGGGGCTGTCAGACAGCACCAGAGGAGCGCAGCTGTGCTGCCCAGTATGGCATGGCTTAGGCAACTAATTGCTAAAACTCCCGGGGAGACATCACGAATTCAGCACAGACATTTGCACATTCACACTATTAAAAATGCCTTTATTGGAAAGAACTTCATCTTATTTTTTGCTTACCCATAATCAACCAAACTCCTGCTCTGTGGTACCAGCCCTGTACCAGCAGCACAGTATCACAGTATCACAGTATCACAGTATAACCAAGGTTGGAAGAGACCCCAAGGATCATCAAGTCCAACCTGTCCCAACAGACCTCACAACTAGACCATGGCACCAAGTGCCACGTCCAATCTCCCCTTGAACACCTCCAGGGACGGCGACTCCACCACCTCCCTGGGCAGCCCATTCCAATGACGAATGACTCGCTCAGTGAAGAGCTCGAGTCTAAACCTCCCCTGGCACAGCTTGAGACTGTGTCCCCTTGTTCTGGTGCTGGTTGCCTGGGAGAAGAAACGAACCCCCTCCTGTCTACAACCACCTTTCAGGTAGTTGTAGAGGGCAATGAGGTCACCTCTGATCCTTCTCTTCTCCAGGCTGAACAATCCCAGCTCCCTCAGCCTCTCCTCACAGGGCCTGTGCTCAAGGCCTCTCCCCAGCCTTGTTGCCCTTTTCTGGACACGTTCAAGTGTCTCGATGTCCTTCTTAAACTGAGGGGCCCAGAACTGGACACAGTTATGGCACTGCTATGGGAAGGAACTTGCTCCATTTCATATCAGAAAACTGAGAGCAAAGTTTATCCTAATGAAGCTCCTTCTGAGACTGGTTTGCCTCTTTCTATTTGATTTGGTTTTCTTACGTGTGTCTGCAAGACAACACCTACTCATGAGATCCTGCTGGCAGACAGCTCTTAGGTGTGTGGTGGTAACAGTCACAAAAAATAAGCAATGACGTGAAACACTTGAGGATCATCCTGTATGATACTGCTCAGGAATCAATTCTTTACAGACAGGGTAGTACTCTTTCAGACATTACTCCTGGGTTATTTATGACCATAAAACTAATTTCTGGCATTCTTTTATTCCAGGTCAGAATTAGAGAGTCCCTGGAGGTGGTTAGGAAGAGGCTGGTTGGGGTGCTTGGTGCCATGGTTTAGTTGATTAGTGTTGGATGACATGTTGGACTCGATGATCTCAAAGGTCTTTTCCAACCTGGTCTGGTCTATTCTATTCTATTCTATTCTATTCTATTCTATTCTATTCTATTCTATACCAGAACAATGAGCATTACATTCTGTGAGATGTTTCTCCTGTCATACTGACTTGCTTAGAATACTTACAGGTTCTGCAAAATATTTATGGATGTGAGATGTCTGCAACATAATTAGCACCAATCAGGTGAGGCATTTTACCATGTTAAAGATGTGTATGTGTGGTACCTGAAAATACCACCCTGTGTAAAACAAGGTCTGTCCAGAGAGTGTGCACTTCTGTGCAGATGTAATGACGAGAGTCAGCCTTCACATCTGAAAAAGAAAACCCTTCCTCAATCACTTCACTATTTCAGAGAGTAGCAAAGGCCCTCTTGGCTGTCTAGGCACACTGCAGGCTCATGTTCAGCCTACCATCAACCAGTACGCCCCAGTTACTGTTCGATGGTAGGCTGAACATGAGCCTGCAGTGTGCCCAGGCAGCCAAGAAGGCCAATGGCATCCTGGCCTGCATCAGGAACAGTGTAGCCAGCAGGAGCACGGAGGTCATTCTCCCCATGTATGCTGTACTGGTTAGGCCACACCTAGAGGACTGTGTCCAGTTCTGGGCCCCTCAGTTTAGGAAGGAGGTTGACTTGCTGGAACGTGTCCAGAGAAGGGCAACAAGGTTGGTGAGGAGTTTGGAACACAAGGCCTATGAGGAGAGGCTGAGGGAGCTGGGGTTGCTTAGCCTGGAGAAGAGGAGACTGAGGGGTGACCTTATTGCTCTCTACAACTACCTGAGGGGAGGTTGTAGCCAGGCAGAGGTTGGTCTCTTCTCCCAGGCAACCTGCACCAGAACAAGAGGACACAGTCTCAGGCTGCGCCAGGGCAGGCTTAGGCTGGATGTTAGGAAGAAGTTCTCTACAGAGAGAGTGATTGCCCATTGGAATGGGCTGCCCGGGGAGGTGGTGGAGTCACCATCATTGGAGGTGTTCAGGAGGAGACTTGATGGGGTGCTTGGTGCCATGGTTTAGTTGATTAGGTGGGTTGGATTGGTTGATAGGTTGGACATGATGATCTTGAAGGTCTCTTCCAACCTGGTCTATTCTAGTCTAGTCTAGTCTAGTCTAGTCTAGTCTATACTATTCTATTCTATACTATTCTATTCTATTCTATCTTTCATTGACTTAGGTGCATGAAACTAGGCATGATTCAAACACGCTGCCGATTTGGGAAAGGGAAGGATGACTAACAGCCATTATTGCCATATCCTTGGTCATTGATTAAACTTGTCTGCATTGCAAGTTTTGCTCTTTTAAAAATAGAGTTACAGGATGTATGCCTTTTTTTCTTAGATGCTTGTACTTCAATTGCTTATACCAAGAAGTCCTACAGAGGCTAGTTCAAGTTCTGTAGAGAGACAATGGAGACTTGGCAGAAAGAAAACTTTTATCAGGGAGCCATTGTGCCAAAACTAGCGTCCTAAAATAGGGGAGTGGGGGAAGACATTCACAAATGGTAGGTTTTGAAGTCTAGGGTTTGTTTAGTGGCAGCATTTAACAGATGAATGTTCAGCTTTTGTACATTGTGACTGTTTAGGCTGGGTGCCTCCTGTTACTGCCACATAAGTTACACCCCTGGTGTCCTGAGTGTCCAACCCATTAAGGTGGACACAGGAAACAGAGTATTTCTACCCATAAATACTGTGCCCTATAAATCCATCTGCAAAATCATGCTCTTCCTCTTTCTTCCTGCTCTAATCCCAAGCTGGATGCTCCCTATCAGGTAATGGTGGGGGAGTATCTCAAGTCCTCTCAGGCTTGTCTAGGCCTAATGCCAAGAGGAGGCAGGTATGTGTGTGTGTGCAACAGAGGATCTGTCCAGCCTCAAACCAGGACAGATTATTGGTAGAAGAAGATGGTTCCTGCAGGGAACTCTGCAAATGGGATGTAAAGTCCCTGGCATCCTGATGCTGAAGCACATGAATATAGAATGCTTTGCTTCTTAACAGAAAAATAAAATCTAGCATTAATGTAGGTTTCTAGGACATCTCTCTTGGTACATAGCAGATGTTCTGATTTAGGAGAAATGCTGAAACATTTTCGGCTGTGCATCCTGGCTAAAAGCAAATAAATACACAAAGAAATTTTGTATATTCCTGGCTGGGAAGTGTATGGAAAATGTTTAGTACCACAGTATTTCTTTTGACAGTGGAAAACTATCCTTGAAGCCAAGCCATTCACTGAAGGAATAAAGCTCACATTGACATCTTAGATATTGTTCCTTGCAAGCTTACTTGCAGCAGGAAAAAACAAAAAAAGAGAAGAGCGAGGGGGAGGGATACTGAGATACACATGGAAAAGTGGCACTTCTGTGGCTCAGAGGATGTCATGATTCTCATTAAAAGATGCTTTGATAGTTGAATCATTTTGAAAACTGTCTTTTAGCTTAAGCCTCTGAGCACCTACAGAAAGAAGTTGTGGAGAGGAGGAGACTCAGGGGTGACCTTATTGCTCTCTACAACTACCTGAAGGGAGGTTGTAGGCAGGCAGAGGTTGGTCTCTTCTCCCAGGCAGCCAGTACCAGAACAAGAGGACACAGTCTCAGGCTGTGCCAGGCCAGGTTTAGACTGGATGTTAGGAAGAAGTTCTATACAGAGAGAGTGATTGCCCATTGGAATCGGCTGCCCGTGGAGGTGGTGGAGTCACCATCATTGGAGGTGTTCAAGAAGAGGCTTGATGGGGTGCTTGGTGCCACGGTTTAGTTGTTTAGTTGTTTAGGTGGGTTGTATTGTATTGTATTGTATTGTATTGAGGTGGGTTGGACTGGTTGATGGGTTGGACGCGATGATCTTGAAGGTCTCTTCCAACCTGGTGTATTGTATTGTATTGTATTACTGGAGAACAAGTTTTGTATTACCAGGTAAGGCAACATCCACTGTCTGGAAGTTGAGGACCTTTCAGACTGGGAATGCACTGCAGTTTAACAACAGTGAGGGTAGACAGGAAGTAGAATGCTGAAGTGTGTGGGTAACTTGGCACTTTTAGACCTTTAGGTGTGTATCAGATGCCTTTGTCAAAGGTTCTTTTTGTTGAAGCATGTCCTCTTGGTCTGCTTCTTCCAGGCTACATGGTAATGTCTCTGTCCTGGTATTCTCTCTGTTTTTCTTCAGATCCCTGGGCTTTTCCTTCTCTTGTGTTTTCCTTCTCAGCTGCATTGTCCAGGTATTTTCCTTCTGTGTTTTCCTCCTACTGAGCCAGTAGTTGCTCAAGTCTTTTTCTTAGTCCTTAGGTATGTGTCCAAGTATTGTCGCCCAAGAAACCGTCCTTAAGTAAGTGTCCAGGTGGTAGTGAGATCTAACAGACATTAGGTGATATGGATATGAGTTAATCTACTTCAAGTACCAGGATTATTTTAATTTTTCTTTTTTTTTTTTAAGGTCAGTGAACACATAAAAATGTTTGAGATGCTTGCCATCTGAAAGTAATACTTGCCAATGTCTTTGGCAGGGCCCACTGGAAATATGTAAATATCAGAAGGCATCTCTGCTGAAATGAATGGACAGATTGTTCTAGCTGAGGACTTGCTCTAGTGTTTAGGTTAATTCTGTAAGCCTGCACAAAGAAATATGCTGATTTTTACACCTCAAAATAAATCCTCTTGTGGATGCCCTGCAGGCTCATTAGCCACTTAAAAACAATTCTGAGAGCTGATGTTATTAGCAGCAGGAAGTCTGCTTTGATTGACTGGTAGTAAGAAATGAAGAGCACTTCACTGCATCTCTGAATTACATCAGTAACTCTAAAAAACTAAATCATGCCATCATCTTTCTAGTCTCACATTTGAGTTGTACCCATGCACATGCATTTATCAGGGCTGGTCAGTATTGCCATCCATTTGTCTTCATGGAAACTTATTTCACTAGCTATATTTAATATGGTAACGCTCTAGATTTTGCTTCCCTTTGCTTTGTGCTTTTTATTTTCCACCTACTGGGGCTAATGGTCGATAGTAGGCTGAACATGAGCCAGCTGTATTCCCAGGTGGCCAAGAAGGTCAATGGCATCCTGGCCAGTATCAGGAATAGTGTAGCCAGAAGGAGCAGTGAGGTCATTGTGTCCCTGTACTCAGCACAAGTTAGGCCACACCTTGAGTTCTGGGCCCTTCAATTTAAAAAGGACATTGAGATTCGTGAACATGTCCAGAGAAGGGCAACAAAGCTGGGGAGTGATTTGGAGCACAAGTCCTGTGAGCAGAGGCTGAGGGTTGCTTAGCCTGGGGAAGAGGAGGCTCAGAGGAGACCTTATTGCTGTCTACAACTACCTGAAGGGAGGTTGTAGCCAGGTGGGGGGTGGTCTCCTCTCCCAAGCAACCAGCACAGGAACAAGAGGGGACAGTCTCAAGCTGCACCAGGAAGGGGAGGTTTAGGCTGGATGTTAGGGAGAAGTTCTTCATAGAAAGAGTGATTACTCATTGGAATGTGCTGCCCAGGGAGGTGGTGGAGTCACCATCACTGGAGGTGGTTAAGAAGAGACTGGTTGGGGCACTTTGTGCCGTGGTTTAGTTGATTGGATGGTGTTGGATTTTAGGTTGGACTCAATGATCTCAAAGGTCTTTTCCAACCTGGTTAATTCTATTCTATTCTATTCTATTCTATTCTATTCTATTCTATTCTATTCTATTCTATGCTATGCTATGCTATGCTATGCTATGCTATGCTATGCTATGCTATGCTATTCTACCCTGAAATGTGAAGGGGAGATTTTTTTCATACAATGAAGAGTGAGGAAGGAGTGAAGAATAAACATGTTTCTGATTTTATTTATTTTAAATGATCTTCTGATCCCTTCTTAGCATTCAGGTTTGTTAAACTGAGAGGAGGACGATTCAGTAACCATGATGCAACAGGCTGACCTAAAGTCAGGGTTCGTTTCTTATTGCCATCAGTGTTATTTTGAGACTCAGTTTTCATGCTCTCAGTTCCCTTGGTTGTAAAGTGTGGATATCAAGGCTCTCTTGTCTGAAGCAATTTTAGGGAAAATTGTTGTATTTTTGGAGTGTTTTGATTACAGCATTGGGTTTGCAATTGCAACTTTAACTAGAACTTGAAGGAGAAATGTATTTAACAGACTCTGAAGAATAACAGATGACAATCAGTCACATAGATTCATGGGTTGGTTTAGGTTGGAATGGACCTTAAAGATCACCTAGTTCCACCCCATCTGACATGGGTTGGGACACCTTCCACTAGTCCAGGTTGCCCAAGGCCTCATTCAACCTGGCCTTGAACACCTCCAGGAGGGGGCATCCACTACCTCAGAGGACAACCTGTTCCAGCGTCTCACCACTGTCACTGTAGAGAATTTCTTCATAATGTCTAGTTGAAATCTGAAGGGTGGTTGTAGCCAGGAAGGGGTTGGCCTCTTCTCTTAAGCAACCTGCACCAGAACAAGGGGACACAGTCTCAAGCTGCACCAGGGGAAGTTTAGGCTGGAGGTGAGGAGAAAGTTCTTCACCGAGAGAGTCGTTCACCATTGGAATGTGCTGCCCAGGGAGGTGGTGGAGTCACCGTCCCTGGAGGTGTTCAAGAGGGGATTGGACGTGGCACTTGGTGCCATGGTCTAGTCATGAGGTCTGTGGTGACAGGTTGGACTCTATGATCTTTGAGGTCTCTTCCAACCTTAGTGATACTGTGGTACTGTGATACTGTGTGAAATCTACCCTCCTCAAGCTTAGAGCCATTCTCCCTCAGCCTATCACTCTCTGGCTTTCTTGTAGGCCTCATTCAGATACTGGAAGGCTGCTATAAGATCTCCCCAGAGCAGCCTTTTCTCTAGGCTGAACAGCCCCAACTCTTGTGGCCTGTCCCCATAGCGGAGCTGCTCCAGCCCCCTAATCATCTTGTGGCTCCTCTCTGGACCCACTCATGTTGAGTTTATCATCAGCTGATACCCTCAAGTCCTTGTTGTTGCAACCACTCTCAAGCCACTCCTTACCCAGCCTATATTTGTGCCTGGGATTGCCCTCATGCAGACGTAGGACCTTGCACTTGGCCTTCATGAGATTGGTTTGGGCTCACTTCTCAAGCCTGTGCAAGTCCTTCTGGATGGCATGTTTCCTCCAGCATGGAAACTGGACCACAGCCATTTTGTAGTGATGCCTGTCAAGAAAAAGAGAAAAGTATTTGCCTTAACACATTTGGCAGAGACCATAGAATCATCAGGGTGGGAAGGGACCTCAAGGATCATCTAGATCCTCACACTAGAGCAGGTTGCTCACAGCCATGTCCAGCCTGGCCTTAAAATCCTCCAGGGATGAGGCTTCCACCACCTCCCTGGGCAACCTGTTCCAGTGTCTCACCACCCTCATGGGGAAGAACTTCTTCCTAACATCCAATCTGTAGCTACCCATTTCTATTTTTGTTCCATTCCCCCTAGTCCTATCATTCCCTGACACCCTAAAAAGTCCCTCCCCAGTTTTCTTATAGGCCATGCCCTGTGATGTGGTGATGTGCCTAAGTCTCCCACAGATGCAGGCACTTAATTATTTTGACTATTTCCCGTCATAGTAGCTCTGAGTAGACAGTAAACAGAGTGCAAAAATCCTGGCATAATTACTTTTGCCTTTATTTCTACCTGTTGAGAGGAGAAGGTGTCATGATTAGTGTGTCATATATTTAATGCTAGTAATTTAGGTTGGAATTAGCTTTTACATTGGAAAGACTTGGGCTAGTGGAGAGATAGAAGTTACAGAAATTTTTACCTGAGGTTGGTTTTGACTTTCCCAGTAATTAGGAGTATTTGTGATTCTATAAAGAATCCATTTTACACATGCAGCAAATTTGCATCTACCCATTTCTAGTTTTGTTCCATTCCCCCCAGTCCTATCACTCCCTGACACCCTAAATGTCCCTCCCCAGCTTTCTTGTAACCCCCTTCAGATACTGGAAGGCCACAGTAAGGTCTCCTCAGAACCTTCTCCAGAATAACAGCTGCAACACTCTCAGTCTGTCATCATAGGGAGGTGCTCCAGCCCTCTGATCATCCTCGTGGCCCTTCTCTGGACAGGTTCCAGCACCTCCAGATCCTTCCTGTAAAAGGGGCTTCAGAACTGGATGCAGTACTCCAGGTGGGGTTTCACTAGAGAGGAGTAGAAGGGGAGAATCACCTCCTTTGACCTGCTGGCTATGCTTCTGATGCAGCCCAGGATGTGATTGGCTTTCTGGGCTGCAAGTGCACACTGCTGGCTCCTGTTGAGCTTCTCATCCACCAGCATCCACAAGTCCTTTTAACAGTATCACAGTAACACAGTATCACAGTATCACCAAGGCTGGAAGAGACCTCAAAGATCGAGTCCAACCACAGACCTCATGACTAGACCATGGCACTGAGTGCCACATCCAATCCCCTCTTGAACACCTCCAGGGACGGTGACTCCACCACCTCCCTGGGCAGCACATTCCAGTGGCGAATGACTCTCTCTGGGAAGAACTTTCTCCTCACCTCGAGCCTAAACTTTCCTTGGTGCAGCTTGAGACTGTGTCCTCTTGTTTTGGTGCTGCTTGCTAGAGAGAAGAGACCAACCCCTTCCTGGCTACAACCACCTTTCAGGTAGTTGAAGAGAGCAATGAGGTCTCCCCTGAGCCTCCTCTTCTCCAGGCTAAACAACCCCAGCTCCCTCAGCCTCTCCTCATAGGGCTTGTGCTCAAGGCCTCTCCCCAGCCTTGTTGCCCTTCTCTGGTCACATTCTTCAGGGCTGCTCTCAAGCCAGTCATTGCTCAGCCTATATTGGTGCTTGGGGTTGCCCCCACCCAGCTGCAGGACCTTGCCTTTGGTCTTGTGAACCTCATGAAGTTGCCATGCGCCCACTTCTCCAGCCTGTCATGCCATTAGAGCCCCCTCTATTCCTCTATGCCACATAATCCTTGCTCATTTCCATATGCTGCTTATTTTTCAGTGCCATTAGGCACATCCAGGAAAAGTTAATTTTTCATAAAACTGCCATATATGCTTTCCTTTCCCCTTGCCCTCTAGCCTTTGTGCTGGGAATATTTGCCAGTTCCTTTCTGCCAACGAATAGATGATTTACTATGTAAGTGTAATTTGGCACGCTGAAACGGGTTATTGCATTGCCAGTAACCTCTTTCTCCCATTCCAAAACACTTCTGCATTAAGCACTCAGCCTAATTTCCACTGGTTCATCACATGTTAATTTTAACTGCTGTGTCTTGTTTTCTAGTAGGATACCCATTTTAATACTGTAAAAACTGTGCACATAAACTGTGGTCTGCTGTGTTCTAAACTGATATATTGCAAGGTGTAATGGCAAAGAGCTGGTGAAAAATAACTGCTAAAGATGAAGTTGTTTTTCTGGCTACTTGAGTTGGCCTGGCTATTTCTTATCTGGTTACTTGAGTTGGCCTGGCTATTTCTTATCTGGTTACTTGAGTTGGCCTGGCTATTTCTTATCTGGTTACTTGACTTGGTCTGGCTAGTTCTTATCTGGTTACTTGACTTGGTCTGGCTAGTTCCTTTCTGGTTACTTGACTTGGTCTGGCTATTTCTTATCTGGTTACTTGAGTTGGCCTGGCTATTTCTTTTCTGGTTACTTGAGTCGGCCTGGCTATTTAATTTCTGGTTACTTGAGTTGGCCTGGCTAGTTCTTTTCTGGCTACTTGAGTTGGCCTGGCTATTTCTTTTCTGGTTGCTTGAGTTGGCCTGGCTATTTCATTTCTGGTTACTTGAGTTGGCCTGGCTAGTTCTTTTCTGGTTACTTGAGTTGGCCTGGCTAGTTCTTTTCTGGTTACTTGAGTTGGCCTGGCTAGTTCTTTTCTGGTTACTTGAGTTGGCCTGGCTAGTTCTTTTCTGGCTACTTGAGTTGGCCTGGCTATTTCATTTCTGGTTACTTGAGTTGGCCTGGCTAGTTCCTTTCTGGTTACTTGACTTGGTCTGACTATTTCTTTTCTGGTTACTTGAGTTGGCCTGGCTATTTCTTTTCTGGTTACTTGACTTGGTCTGGCTAGTTCTTATCTGCTTACTTGACTTGGTCTGGCTAGTTCTTTTCTGGTTACTTGAGTTGGCCTGGCTATTTCTTTTCTGGTTACTTGACTTGGTCTGGCTAGTTCTTATCTGGTTACTTGACTTGGTCTGGCTATTTCTTTTCTGGCTACTTGAGTTGGCCTGGCTATTTCATTTCTGGCTACTTGAGTTGGCCTGGCTATTTCTTTTCTGGTTACTTGACTTGGTTGCTATTTCTTTTGCTGAGTGAGAGCTGTGGATCAATGTTGTTACTTTTTTTTCTTTACATTTGATCAAAAACCTGGGGTTAGTTGCAGACTGCAGTTCAATCTTTTGAATTGCTCTCTTACCTTTTCACATGATACAAATTTCCTCTTGGATGTCTCTTTCACATGAGAAGTTCCGTGGTCTGTCTTCCTCATGCTGAGTTTAATTATTTCAGTGATGACATGGACAATTGGCCAAATTTTAACATATGTTACTGTTCTCTTGGACTTTCTGAATGCCAAAATGATTTCTTCATTATTTTCCATGTGCTTGCAACATGCTTGTATTAGAGGCAACAATGAAAATTCTGCATGAGGAGTCCCACTGACTTCAGCAAATCATAGAATACCTCAAGTTGGGAGAAACTCGTAACAATCATCAAATGCAACTCTCTGCTTCACTCAGGATGACCTAAAACTAAACTATATGATGAAGAATCTTGTCCAGATGGTCCTTGAACTCTGATGGGCCTGGCTCCTTTACCACTTCCGTGGGGAGTTTGTTCCCATGACCAACTATCCTCTCAGTGAGGAACTTTCCCTCATCTTGAATCTGAAATTCCTCTGGCACAGCTTTACTCTACTAAGAAATGCCTAGACAACTGAACAAGTATAGCATCAATTCTAAACCTTCCTTCACTATCTGCTTGCATGGCCAAAATTGTCAGGTCTCTGTTTAAATGCAGTATTTCTCCTGTTTCAGTGAATCCAAATTCTTAAAGACCTAAAATTACTTACACAGCTTATCCCTTTGAAAATTAATTGGACTGAAAAGTTCTCAGCTGCAGGGGTTTGGGTTTTGATATATTTAGATGTCTTGTGAAAGTGTATGAACAGGCTTGACATAGAATCATAGAATTGTTAGGACTGGAAGGGACCTCAAGGATCATCTAGCTCCAACCCCCCCTGCCATGGGCAGAGACACCTCACACTACAGCAGGTTGCTCACAGCCACATCCAGCCTGGCCTCAGAAACCTCCAGGGATGAGGCTTCTACCACCTCCTTGGGCAACCTGTTCCAGTGTCTCACCACCCTCATGGGGAAGAACTTCTTCCTAACATCCAATCTGAATCTACCCATTTCTACTTTTGTTTCATTCCCCCTAGTCCTATCATTCCCTGACACCCTCAAAAGTCCCTCCCCAGCTTTCTCGTAGGCCCCCTTCAGATACTGGAAGGCCACAATAAGGTCTCCTTGGAGCCTTTTCTTCTCTAGATTGAATAGCCCAAACTCAGTCTGTCCTCACAGGAGAGGAGCTCCAGCCCTCTGCTCATCCTTGTGGCCCCTTCTCTGGACATCTTCCAGCACATCCAGATCCTTCTTGTAATAGGGGCATCTCTCCTCAGTTTATCTACAGGTCTACTCCATATTGATATAAGTCTAAGCCTGTCTTTTAAGGCTAGGAAGAAGGTGTCTTTTATTATTTTCCCCATTTTGATCTCTGTTGCATAGAAGTGTGCTTAATCTGAAATTAATTTTGTTCTATGTCCTGCCTTAAAGAGAAGGAAATTGTTCAAGTTAAAAGGACATTATTTAATATTTGGGGGGGGGTGTTGTTTTGTTTGTTTTGGGAATTATTTTGTTGTTTGGTTGGTTTTTTTTGGGGGGTATGTTTATTAATGGAAAGACAAATTAGGAGAAGGCATGCTCTATAAGAGTGTGCAGAGGAGAGAAGAAATCATAGTCTTTATTTGTCCTGCAGAAGATAAACCAGCTTCCTGATCTTGGGCTTTTCAGAAGTCACTCTCAGAAGCAGACCCTTCTGCTTGGCACAACTTCTCAGGCTGCAAAGATTTAGTGACCTAATCCAACAGCTGGCTGTCACCCAAAATGGAAATACTGTTCCTTCTTCCAATCAAAACTGTGACTCTGTCGTCTTGCCTTCTCCCTTGCTTTCACCCTGCTCCTAACTGGTCACCTTGCACGCTTGGCCAACAAAAGCAATGATGAGGTTTTAATATTTCACAGTATCACAGTATCACAAAGGTTGGAAGAGACCTCAAAGATCAACGAGTCCAACCTGTCACCACAGACCTCATGACTAGACCATGGCACCAAATGCCACGTCCAATCCCCTCTTGAACACCTCCAGGGATGGTGACTCCACCACCTCCCTGGGCAGCACATTCCAATGGCGAATGACTCTCTCGGTGAAGAACTTTCTCCTAACCTCGGGACTAAACTTCCCCTGGTGCAGCTTGAGACTGTGTCCTCTTGTTCTGGTGCAGGTTGCTAGAGAGAAGAGGCCAACCCCTTCCTGGCTACAACCACCCTTCGGGTAGTTGTAGAGAGCAATGAGGTCACCCCTGAGCCTCCTCTTCTCCAGGCTAAACAATCCCAGCTCCCTCAGCCTCTCCTCACAGGGCTGTGCTCAAGGCCTCTCACCAGCCTTGTTGCCCTACTCTGGACACCTTCAAGTGTCTCGATGTCCTTCTTAAACTGAGGGGCCCAGAACTGGACACAGGACTCAAGGTGTGGCCTAACCAATGCAGAGTACAGGGGCACAATGACCTCCCTGCTCCTGCTGGCCACACTATTCCTAATGCAGGCCAGGATACCGTTGGCCTTCTTGGCCACCTGGGCACACTGCTGGCTCATGTTCAGTTGGCTGTCAATCAGCACCCCCAGGTCCCTCTCTGTTTGGCAACTCTCCAGCCACTCTGACCCCAGCCTGTAGCTCTGCATGGGGTTGCTGTGGCCAAAGTGCAGCACCTGGCACTTGGACTTGTTGAATGCCATCCTGTCGGACTCTGCCCATCTGTCCAGCCTGTCAAGGGCCCTCTGCAGAGCCCTTCTAACCGTCTAACTGACCAACACCTGCTCCCAACTTGGTGTCATCTGCAAATTTGCTGATGACTGTCTCAATCCCCTCATCCAGATCGTCAGTGAAGACATTGAAGAGGATGGGGCCCAGCACTGATCCCTGGGGGATGCCACTGGTGACTGGCCTCCAGCTGGAGGTGGCACCATTCACCACCACTCTCTGGGCTCGGCCCTCCAGCCAGTTCCTAACCCAGCACAGAGTGCTGCTGTCCAAGCCACGAGCTGACAGCTTAGCCAGCAGTTTGCTGTGGGGGACAGTGTCAAAGGCCTTGCTGAAGTCCAGGCCTCCCCACATCCACCAGGCGGGTCACCTGATCATAGAAGGAGATCAGGTTGGAGAGGCAGGACCTGCCTTCCCAAATCCATGTTGGCTGGCTTTATTTATTTTCCTTCTGAACTGTTTAATTTTCTTTCTTAAGATAGCAGTGCCTTATTCTGTTTTAGCTCAGATACTTAGAGACACTTCAAGGTGGAGAAGATAGATGCTTGTGAAGACACAAGATGCAGCAAGGGAGTAGCAGCACCCCATCAGTATGCATCGGAGTTTGCCTTGTGCCACTCTGCTCCTGTGCTGCAAAGCCACAGCTGTGCATGCCAATCTACCTTCTAGGTGCTGTAGTACCATCCTTTCACAGGCTTTTAGACCTAAGGCAGCATCAATCCAGAGCAGCCAAAAATTGTTTCTTGATGGTTTAAGTGAGGCAAAACGTCCAGGTACTGGCTGTCAATGCTGAGGGGGCAGGGCAACAGCTGTCAGCTGGGACAGTTTAGCCCTCTCGGAACTGCAGCATCTCCTAGCACTCGAAGCCAGAAGGTCCTGTCCTACTTGGAAAGGGCTGATCTCCCCTAAAAGAGAGTTTTAATGTTTGTGAAGGCCTCTTTTACCTACTACTTGTTCTCCTGTTAGCTTGATCTACCCAATCTTACACTCTGATTTGCAACCTATCACTGACATGGGTACCAGTAATACTGCTGAATGGGCTGGCATCATTCCCAGGCACACATCTCTAGCCAGATTTCCTCAGATGTAATTGTGTAACCACTTGCTTTGTACCTTAGTACCGTGTTATGCAGAATACATGGGGTTTGAGCAGGAGTTTTGACTGTGTAAGAGATGCTGGATAAGGTCTATGGCTTACAGAAGTAATTGTCTTGTAATTTGACTCGGCTTAAATACTCTTGCAAAATTTTACTGTTGGACACGTGCTGCTGAAGGTGTTTCCTAATACCCAGTCTAAAACTCTCCTGATGTAACTTGAGACCCTTTCCTCTCACCCTATTGCTTGTTAGCTGGAAGAAGAGGCCAGCCCCCACCTCTCTAGAACCTCCTTTCAGGTAGTTGTAGAGAGCAATGAGGTCTCTCCTCAGACTTCTCTTTCCAGGGCTGGATAACCCAGGCTCCCTCAGTTGCTCCTCACAGGATTGCTATTTGAGACCCCTCACCAGCTTCATTGTCTTTTTCTCTTCCTCCCTCTGTTCAATCTGTTGCTGTGGAACAGTGGATGAACTAGAGATGAGACTGGTATATCAGTGGTTGATGCAGTGCTGTTTTGCTGTTCAAGTGTCATTCAACTCATTGTTTTTCTGGTCAGTTGTTCCTGTCATTCAAGTTATTATTACAGCTAGATGTTAAAATGTTAAAACAATGCCACCTGATACTGCAGTTCACTTAATATATTTAACTTGATTTATTGTGGTTCATTGTCAGGATGCCTTGAGGGACAATTACAGTTGCCTTTAGCAATTTAAACAATGTACATGTTTATTAATCAGCATTAAGGAATTTGCAGATCAGTTGCAGTTCTTTACTGAAGAATACCCTGGAATTTCATTTTGAATTATCTTTTTTTTTTTCTTTACCATGATGAAAAGGCAGCAGAGATTCACTGGCAGGATCAAATCCTTATCTCTGTGTGTGTTGGCATAACGTGTGACAAGCAAAGCAGCAGGATAAAAAGCCTGTCTCTGAGCATCTGCCATGAGTTGCTGGAACATGTCCAGAGAAGGGCAACAAAGCTGGGGAGGGGGTTGGAATACAGCCCTATGAGGAAAGGCTGAGGGAGCTGGGGTTGCTTAGGCTGGAGAAGACGAGGCTCAGGGGAGACCTTATTGCCATCTACAACTACCTGAAGGGAGGTTGTAGACAGGTGGGGGTTGGTCTCATCTCCAAGATAATCATCACCAGAACAAGAGAACACAGTCTCAAGCTGCACCAGGGGAGGTTTAGGCTGGATGTTAGGAAGAAGTTCTTCACAAAAAGAGAGATTGCCCATTGGAATGGGCTGCCTGGGGAGGTGGTGGAGTCTCCATCACTGGAGGTGTTTAGGAAGAGGCTGGATGAGGCATTTAGTGCCATGGTTTGGTTGATTAGATGGTGTTGGGTGATAGGTTGGACTTGATGATCTCAGAGGTCTTTTCCAACCTGGTTAATTCTATTCTATTCTATTCTATTCTATTCTATTCTATTCTATTCTATTCTATTCTAATCTATCCTATCCTATCCTATCCTATCCTATCCTATCCTATCCTATCCTATCCTTTCCTAATTACCTACAGTGTAAGGGCAAGCTCTAGTCACCTGGGGGATGTTGCTGCCATTTTACCTCATTTCCCCAAGGCTTCTAAATTCTGTTTGTCTCAGGTACTCTAATGAAAAATTAAGCATTTGTTGAAGTGACTGTGTCTGCAGGAAGATTGCTGAGTTTGAGTCAGCATATATTTAACATACTATATATAGCTCAATTTTAGTGCATAAATTTGATGAGGGAAGTGTGGCAAACAGATTACAATGGTGTTAATGGTAAATTACACATTTATGCAGCCAGTGGGGGAGGTACTGTTTATTTTGAGTTAACTCATACTTAATTTAGTTACTGGTAACTGGGCTGGGAGTTGAGTATCTCCATTTTGACTCATGAAAACTCTATTTTGCATGACAGAAATGCAGAGAGGAGTGCGTGTTTCAAATCTGAGAAAGCTGCTAAAGAGGACCCCATCCTGTGTTAATGGAAATCCTGCTGCTACTCTACTGTAGTGGGAAAAGCAAAACTTGACAAAGAGGTGCACAGGATCCATTGGTATTACATAGGGAATGGCATTTTCACAGAATCATAGAGTGGTCTGGGTTGGAAGGGACCTCTAAAGACCAGAGAAATTGGTGAGGGGTTTGGAACACAAGCCCTATGAGGAGAGGCTGAGGGAGCTGAGGTTGCTTAGCTTGGAGAAGAGGAGGCTCAGGGGTGACCTTCTTGCTCTCTACAACTACCTGAAGGGAGGTTGTAGACAGGCAGAGGTTGGTCTCTTCTCCCAGGCAGCCAGCACCAGAACAAGAGGACACAGTCTCAGGCTGTGCCAGGGCAGGTTTAGACTGGATGTTAGGAAGAAGTTCTCTACAGAGAGAGTGATTGCCCATTGGAATGGGCTACCTGTGCAGGTGGTGGAGTCACCTTCATTGGAGGTGTTCAGGAGGAGACTTGATGGGGTGCTTGGTGCCATGGTTTAGTTGTTTAGGTGGGTTGGATTGGATGATAGGTTGGATGCAATGATCTTGAAGGTCTCTTCCAACCTGGTCTATTCTATTCTATTCTATAAAAAAAAAAAAAAAAGATCATCCAGTCCAATCCCCTCCGCAGTCAGCAGGGACATCCTCAACTAGATCAGGTTGCCCAGAGCCCTGTCAAGCCTCACTTTGAATATCTCCAGAGATGGGGCCCCAACCACCTCCCTGGGCAGCCTGTTCCATTGTTCCATCACTCTCCTAGTAAATAATCTGTTCCTTACATCCAATCCATACCTACTCTTCTCTAGTTCGAAGCCATTGCCCCTCATCCTATCACTGCAGGCCTTTGTAAACAGTCTCTCTCCATCCTTCTTGTAGGCCCCCTTCAGGTACTGGAAGGCAGCTGTTAGGTCTCCCCAGAGCCTTCTCCTCCCCAGGCATTCAAACCCCAGCTCCCCCAGCCTGTCCTCATAGCAGAGGTGCTCCAACCCCCTGATCATTTTCGTGGCCCTCCTCTGGACCCTCTCCATCAGGTCCATGTCCTTCCTGTATTGAGGGCTCCAGACCTGGACACAGTACTCCAGGTGAGATCTCACCAGAGCAGAGCAAAGTGGCAGAATCACCTCTCTGGATCTGCTGGCAACACATTTTTTGATGCAGCCCAGGATGTGATTGGTCTTCTGGGCTGCAAGTGCACAGTGTGTGCTCATTTAGCTAATGTACCAGGCTCATTTCCTGCTAATGCCCTTCCCTGTTCTTGGTTTGTTCTCCCCTTTTCACTCAGTGTGAGAGAGCGAGCTGTGGGGATTTATTCCTCATTGCTACCATCTATGCCCACTTCTTAGTCTTTGTTGCACTTGATTATCCTGTGCTGGCATGCACAAATTAGAAAATAGGCTTCTTCTATTAGCTAATAAAGATCATCAGAACCCCTGGAGTTCTTGCCACTTAAGTTATATGGGGCAACAGTGATACTGCAGCATTCTCATAATTTTATTCAAGTTGTGTATGAATCTAGCAGCTTGATGGGGTTTAGCTTTTGTATTCTACTCAAAACATCTGATGTACATTTGAGAACTTTTTCCAAGCTTCTTTCTGAGTTTTTGGCTATTGAGCCAACTTCTATAAAACTGAGAGATGCAAAACAGAGAGCTCTGCCAGAGAGATGTGTCTCTAGTAAAGAGTGTAAATGTAGAAAAGAAATTGGAACCTTTTTCAGTCTGTACCTTACACATTTTACAGAAGCACTGCACGTGTTTATTTGAACCCTTCACATTTAAACCAACTTGAACTGCATGCAGGAAAATCCTGCAAAGATGGCAGCAACAAGGTCAGGTGCTAAATTGTGGGAGGACAGCTGGAGAGATGCTCTTCTTTGAGTATCATTTTTTTGCATTTTCAGTTATCAATGCCACTGCTCTGTTTGGGGCCTCTCTGTGGAACCTCTGAGACTTTTCCCTTTTCACTTTTCAGCTACCATCGTTGTTTTCCTATGAATCTTTTCAGTGCTATTGGCTAGCCTGCTTACTACAGTGAAGAAAAGTACTCTGCACAGCAAACATTCTTTTATGTTGGTTCCTTCAATGTGGACTTAAGACTCCTGAAGACAGGGAATGGAATGGAATGGAATGGAATGGAATGGAATGGAATGGAATGGAATGGAATGGAATGGAATGGAATGGAACAGAACAGAATAGAATAGAATAGAATAGAATAGAATAGAATAGAATAGAATAGAATAGAATAGAATAGAATAGAATAGACCAGGTTGAAAGAGACCTTCGAGATCATCGAGTCCAACCTATCACCCAACACCACCTAATCAACTAAACCATGGCACCAAGCACCCCATCTCCTAGACACCTAGACACCTTCAGTGATGGCGACTCCACCACCTCCCTGGGCAGCATGTTCCAATGGCAAATATCTCTTTCTGGGAAGCATTTCTTCCTAACATCCAGCCTAAACCTCCCCTGGTGCAGTTTGAGACTGTGTCCTCTTGTTCTGGTGCTGGTTGCCTGGGAGAAGAGACCAGCCCCTGCCTGTCTACAACCTCCTTTTGGGCAGTTGTAGAGAGCAATAAGGTCTCCCCTGAGCCTTCTCCTCTCCAGGCTAAGCAACCCCAGCTCCCTCAGCCTCTCCTCACAGGGCTGTGCTCCAAACCCCTCTCCAGCTTTGTTGCCCTTCTCTGGACACATTCCAGCAATTCGACATCTTTCCTCCTTTGGACTTGCCAGGGTGGTCTGGATTGCTTTCAGGACGTTTCCTTCCACAGTTGGTTCTGTAGTTGTGCCCACCATTTATTTTTTTCCCCACAAATGATGCTGCAATTTCTGTGAAATGGTTAGAAAATTCTCATAAGAATGCAAAAACTTACTGATGTCGGTGCTGCTTTCTGCTTTGGTTGTACTTGAACTCCTCATTCCCTTGGCCATCACTGTGCCTATTTCACTTGCATAAGTTACAAGGTTTTGCTTTTGGGCTAGTTCCTAATTTTCCCAAGTAATTCTTAGAATAGCACTCCTGAACATATACATCAACCAAACGTGATCTTGCATATCTCCACTAACAGCTGGTGGTTACTACCTTAGTGAATCATTTAAGGCACTCTGTTATACTAAACATATGTAATGCAACTATCTACCCTTCAGCATCTTCAACAAGGTGTCTTCTGTTGGTGTAAATCCAGAATACTTTTATAACCAAAATGAATGAAACAAATGCCAAAAGAGGTCTCATCTTGCTTTGCTAGTGTTATAAGATACCCTGAAGAACATAGTTTTGCTGGTGTAAAATGAGGATTGTGACTCTTGAAGGTGTCCAGAGAAGGGCAACAAGGCTGGTGAGAGGCCTGGAGCACAGCCCTGTAAGGAAAGGCTGAGGGAGCTGGGGTTGTCTAGCCTGGAGAAGAGGAGGCTCAGGGGAGACCTTACTGCTCTCTACAACTGCCAAAAGGAGGTTGTAGCCAGGAGGGGATTGGTCTCTTCTCCCAGACAACCAGCACCAGAACAAGAGGACACAGTCTAAAGCTGTGCCAGGGGAAGTTTAGGCTCAAGGTGAGGAGAAAGTTCTTCACAGAAAGAGGAATGGAATGGAATGGAATGGAATGGAATGGAATGGAATGGAATAGAATAGAATAGAATAGAATAGAATAGAATAGAATAGAATAGAATAGAATAGAATAGATCAGGTTGGAAGAGACCTTCAAGATCATTGCGTCCAACCTATCATCCAGGGAGGTAGTGGAATCACCATCCCTGGAGGTGTTCAAAAAGGATTGGATGTGGCACTTGGAGGCATGGTTTAGTTGTCATGAGGTGTTAGGTATTAGGTAATAGGTTGGACTTGATGATCTCTGTGTTTTTTTCCAACCTGGTTGATTCTATGATTCTATGATAAATGGAAATGGAGACTTGGTTGGTACTGCTTGTGGTGTTTGGTCTTTGGGCATCATCCTTGTGATCTGTTTCCCTGCAGCTTACAGGGAAAGTCCTGAGTCTAGTTGTGGACAAGGGAAAAATAGGATTCTTAGGATATAGTGTTGTTTCTATAAATGGCTTAGCAGGATAATTAACTGAAATTACCAAATGTTGTGCAATCTAAAGGAAGAGCAGTTCATCTTCCCAGTCAGGTGTGTAGCATTCTGAATGAACACCTATGTGGCTTTGACCCTGTATAGGAATTTCTATTTCAATATTCTGTGTTAACTTATCAGGTAAGGCTTGTGAAGCTTCAGGCGAGGGAGCTAGGGTAATGCATGAAGGTATTCATGCCACAGAATGAAGGAATTGCATATACATATTCTTGAGCTCCACCTATGGGCAAATTAATGCTGCATCTAGGAATGGGTAGGTTATGTGGGCACCTCACCCACAGGCAGCACTTCTTGCATATTTTCATGGCATGATTATGTTACAGAGTGATTCTCCCTGTTTCCCAGCATACACTTGAACATTGTGCTGAGAACTTCATATTGCTGGCAGTGTTATTTCTGGGATGATCAAGGCTAGCCTGGTTTGCACTGAGAGCAGGCACAGCCAGAGAAACCGCTTTGCACTGATGTTTATTATTTATTTACTTATTCCTCCTGAATTTCTTATGCATGAGTTGAAAATAATGCTTGTTAGGGTTGGTTGGTTGGTTGGTTGGTGTTTTTTTAACTTTAGGATCAAAGGGTGCTACATAAAAGCCTTAGCATGTTTAAATGAAATAGCTTACGCAGTGATGGAGGTAGACCTGGGTGTCCAGCTGGACTGCATCCAACCAGGATGATGAGCCTCTAAATTTAAAGGAACTGCCCTTTGGGAAGGATGCTCCTTTTCCTTCTAAAATTTATGATGGTGCTTTGGTGTAGTCTTAAAAGCTCATAACATGCTCTGACTGTTATTCTCCAACTGTCACTAAGTTGTCTCCCCTTTATGTCCTTTTGTTTTCTTCATTTCCATCATGTACATGTACACTTACCAGTAGTCAGGCAAGACAGGAAGGAAGGAAAAGGTTGGGAGTGTACTACTGTAGTCTTCTCAGGCTTGTATAAAGAAACCCTGGGACATACTTTTTGTCTTCTGCTACTGAGTCCCCTACTGAATAGGTTAGTAAGAGTGATCCTCCTGACATGGACACCCCCAGACAACTGAAGGAAGGATGCATTAGTGATTCCTTCTTAATGGCACCAGCTTGTGTTCTCTAACCACATCATCCCCTCCCTCTTCCTGTTCCCAAGATAGTGCTTTGCACTTTGCATTTGTCTTTTGCCCTGGTGCATTAATGATTTAGATCAGTGACATGACTGCTGCTCTGAGGATCTGAAGACTCAACTTGCGTAGTTGGGATCTTGTGTTATAGATCCTGGAAACAGTCTTGGCTTTTAAAATTTGTTCAGTTGCTATAAAACATATGTTTAACGTAGACTTCTATACCCAAGGCTTGTTCTCTGATAGTTAGCAGCACGTGGACCACGTGTGTAGAGAGAAATCAAATGCATAGACGTAATCAGAGCTGCCATTCTGCTCAGAGTGAACGCTGATAACAATGTTTTATGATAAACTATAATTGAGGGCATGAACTTACTGGGGAAAATCATCTTTCTTGACAAATAGGTACATGTTGGTCCAGGGAGATGGTGGAGTCACCATCACCGGAGGTGTGTGGAAAAGACTGGATGGGGCACTTGGTTTAGTTGATTAGATGGTGTCGGGGTGATAGATTGGACTCGATGATCTCAAAGGTCTTTTCCAACCTGGTTAATTCTATTCTATTCTATTCTATTCTATTCTATTCTATTCTATTCTATTCTATTCTATTCTATTCCATTCCATTCCATTCCATTCCATTCCATTCCATTGTTGGATGATAGGTTGTACTCGATGATCTCAAAGGTCTTTTCCAACCTAGTTAATTCTATTCTATTCTATTCTATTCTATTCTATTCTATTCTATTCCATTCCATTCCATTCCATTCCATTCCATTCCATTCTAGTGTTGGATGATAGGTTGTACTCGATGATCTCAAAGGTCTTTTCCAACCTGGTTAATTCTATCCTGTCCTATCCTATCCTATCAGGTGTTGACAGAAGCAATATTAGCTAGTTTGCAGTAGGCCTTCCTGCATGGATGTGTGGCTATAAAAGTATATTTTATGAGCTAAAAAAGTAGTCCTGTGAAAGTGTTCCAGCTTCCAATTTGATTTTCCCATTCACTTTCTCAGAGAATGAAACAGGTTTTGTCTCTATCCTTATTCATGTTTTGCAGGTACAAGCATAGCCCCATATACATATTTATCTGTACCCATACATATTTAGCTAAATGTGCTTTGTCAGTTGCAATATTATCAGAACCTCTTATGTGAAGCTAAGCCTGATTTTTTTCTCCTACTCAAATTTCTATTTAGATTATGCTGTCTTTTATTTTCACATATCTAAATCTGGGTAATTCTATTGGCATCAGTGGCAATGCAGCTCAGTTTCACAGTTGAAATAGAGAATCAAAGTATGACTCAATCTGTTTTATTCTTCTGCATTTGTAATAGAGCAAAGAACTTCTTGCTGCCAGACTTGGGCAGCAAAAATGGAAACGTTAATTAGAAAAACAAACAAACAAGCTCCCACACTTTTCATTATACAGAATACAGAATAAAGCAGGTTGGAAAAGGCCTTCAACATCATTGAGTCCAACCTATCACCCAACACCATCTAATCAACCAAACCATGGCACCAAGCGCCCCATCCAGTCTCTTCCTAAACACCTCCAGTGATGGTGACTCCACCACCTCCCTGGGCAGCACATTCCAATGGGCAATCACTCTTTCTGGGAAGCATTTCTTCCTAACATCCAGCCCTGGCACAGCTTGAGACTGTGTCCTCTTGTTCTGGTGCTGGTTGCCTGGGAGAAGAGACCAACCCCCACCTGGCTACAACCTCCCTTCAGGTAGTTGTAGACAGCAGTAAGGTCTCCCCTGAGCCTCCTCTTCTCCAGGCTAAGCAACCCCAGCTCCCTCAGCCTCTCCTTAGAGGGCTTGTGCTCCAAACCCCTCCCCAGCTTTGTTGCCCTTCTCTGGCTATGTTCCAGCATCTCAACATCTTTCCTAAACTGAAGAGCCCAAACTGGACACAGTACTCAAGGTGTGGCCTAACCAGTGCTGAGTACAGGGGCAGAATGACTTCCCTGCTCCTGCTGGCCACACTATTTCTGATCCTGGGCACACTGCTGGCTTGTGTTCAGCCTACTGTCAACCAAGAAGGAAAGTAAGGCAGCATAGGAGAGCAATGATTCTGCTTAGGATAATGTGGAAGAAAAATTGTCTGGGTGATGTTCAGGGTTGTTCTTTCGGTTTGGGGTTTCTTCTGGGTTTTTTATTTATTTCTTTTCTAGTGGAAGATGTTCTTTGCACAGAAATGAAATTGTTTGATGGAGCAGTAAGAAAAGCACAAAAGGACCACCAGTCATGTAGTCTTAGGAAGAAAACAGGGAAGCCATTAGGATCCTTGTCCATGGCTTGGACAGGAGCACACTGCGTTGGGAGGGCCGGGCCCAGAGAGTGGTGGTGAATGGTGCCACATCCAGCTGGTGGCCTGGCACTAGTGGTGTGCCCCAGGGATCAGTGCTGGGCCCCATGCTCTTCAACATCTTTATTGATGATCTGGAGGAGGGCATTGAGTCCATCATCAGTAAATTTGCAGACGACACCAAGATGGGGGGCAGGAGTTGATCTGCTGGAGTGTAGAGAGGCTTTGCAGAGGGACCTCGACAGGCTGGACAGATGGGCAGAGGCCAAGGGCAGGAGATTGAACACATCCAAGTGCCGGGTTCTGCACATTGGCCACAGCAACCCCAGGCAGTGCTACAGGCTGGGGTCAGAGTGGCCCGGTAGAGAGGAACCAGGGGGGTACTGGTCGATGGTAGGCTTAACATGAGCCTGCAGTGTGCCCAGACAGCCAAGAGGGCCAATGGCATCCTGGCCTGCATCAGGAACAGTGTGGCCAGCAGGAGCAGGGAAGTCATTCGCCCCCTGTGCACTGCACTGGTTAGGCCACACCTTGAGTCCTGTGTCCAGTTCTGGGCCCCTCAGTTTAGGAAGGATGTTGACTTGCTGGAACGTGTCCAGAGAAGGGCAACAAGGTTGGTGAGGGGTTTGGAACACAAGCCCTATGAGGAGAGGCTGAGGGAGCTGGGGTTGCTTAGCCTGGAGAAGAGGAGACTGAGGGGTGACCTTATTGCTCTCTACAAGTACCTGAAGGGAGGTTGTAGACAAGCAGAGGTTGGTCTCTTCTCCCAGGCAACCAGCACCAGAACAAGAGGACACAGTCTCAGGCTGTGCCAGGGCAGGTTTAGGCTGGATGTTAGGAAGAGGTTCACTACAGAGCGATTGATTGCCCATTGGAAATGGGCTTCCCGTGGAGGTGGTGGAGTCACCTTCATTGGAGGTGTTCAGGAGGAGACTTGCTGGGGGACTTGGTGCCATGGTTTAGTTGTTTAGGTGGGTTGGATTGGTTGATGGGTTGGACGCGATGATCTTGAAGGTCTCCTCCAACCTGGTGCATTGTATTATTGTATTATAAGCTGCAATTTTATTTTGGCTGTGGTGATTCAGCTCCTTTCAGAAGTTTCTCTGCAATGACAAGTGTCATATGCTGCCTTTGAAACCCACATGCTCCTGCTGAAGCAGGGTTTAAATCAGCATGGAATTTGGCTTATCAGACTACGTCTGGGAAGCCAGAAGTTTCTGTCACGCCAGATTGCATCTGGATTAAAACTGAATCAAAAAATGCAATGACACATTATAAAAAGCAAAAGAAAAGCTCTATGGGCATCAGTGAAATCTCATAATCAGATAAATGTTTCATACTTTGGTTATTGATGTTATTTAAGCAGTAATTATATTCATTAAATGTGTTCTTTAATGTTAATGTTGTTGGAGATATTTCAAGCATTAGAGATGTGCATGTAAGTCACTTTGCATATTGAAGCATCTTCTGATCCTCCTAAGAATTTGTCTTGCTTTTTGATGTGGTTTTATAAAAATCCAGATGGGAGAACAGGATATTTTTTTCTCCAGAAGCTACAAAAACAGTTTTAGTTGTTGTCAAGTCCCATGAGGTCATTGATGCAGTTTCCTATATCTCTATGGTGTTAACTAAGCATTGGCTTATTTATCTCACTCATAAGAAAAACTGAGTGGTCTGTAAGTGGACTTTGGTAGTCTGGACAGATAATTATTAAGTAAAAGTTTACATCTTTATTTACAGGATGTTAGGTTAGCTGAAACTGATTCCCTTTCTTGAAAGGAATCTTAACCAGCAAATGCAGTGCTACAGGCTGGGGTCAGAGTGGCTGGAGAGTGGACAGGCAGAGAGGGACCTGGGGGTGCTGGTCGATGGTAGGCTGAACATGAGCCTGCAGTGTGCCCAGGCAGCCGAGAAGGCCAAATGGCATCCTGGCCTGCATCAGGAAGAGTGTGGCCAGCAGGAGCAGGGAGGTCATTCTGCCCCTGTACACTGCACTGGTTAGGCCACACCTTGAGTCCTGTGTCCAGTTCTGGGCTCCTCAGTTTAGGAAGGATGTTGACTTGCTAGAACATGTCCAGAGAAGGGCAACGAAGCTGGGGAGGGGTCTGGAGCACAAGCCCTATAAGGAGAGGCTGAGGATGCTGGGGTTGTCTAGCCTGGAGAAGAGGAGGCTCAGGAGAGACTTTATTGCTGTCTACAAGTACCTGAAGGCAGGTTGTAGCCAGGTGGGGGTTGGTCTCTTCTCCCAGGCAACCAGCACCAGAACAAGAGGACACAGTCTCAGGCTGTGCCAGGGGAAGTTTAGGCTGGAGGTTAGGAGGAAGTTCTACACAGAGAGAGTGATTGCCCATTGGAATGGTCTGCCTGGGGAGGTGGTGGAGTCACCATCATTGGATGTGTTCAGGAGGAGACTTGATGGGGTGCTTGGTACCATGGTTTAGTTGATTAGGTGGTGTTGGATGATAGGTTGGACACGATGATCTTGAAGGTCTCTTCCAACCTGGTTTATTCTATTCTATTCTATTCTATTCTATTCTATTCTATTCTATTCTATTCTATTCTCTACCCCTTTCCCAACAAGGATAGAGAGAACTTCAGTGGCTCAAAAGTGAATATTAACCTAGAAGAAATTGGATGATTCTGAACATCCTCTCCTCAACATTTGTCCAAAAGCATAACTGGGATCTGGCTATTTCTAGCTAAGCAATACAATACAATGCAATACAATACAATACAATACACCAGGTTGGAAGAGACCTTCAAGATCACCGCGTCCAACCCATCAACCAATCCAACCCACCTCAATACAATACAATACAATACAATACAATACAATACAATACAATACAATACAATACATAGCTAAATGGTAAAGAATGTCAGCTTGGTGGGGCCATATTTGGGGCACAATTCTGGGCACCCTGCACCACAGCAGGCTCTTGTAAAGTTTAACACTGCATGTGTAATCCTAGCCTAGTAATTAGGTTTATTACCATACTAACTTATTGGTTTTTTAAGTGTCACATCACATCATAAGATTAGTGACTTCTAGCTTTATCACTGTCAGTGCTAAGTGCACTGGAAGGCTGAAGGCTGAGATATTTTGGCTCTAAGGAAATACTGTCAGAGTTGCAAGGGTCTTGCAGATATGAGAAAAGGCAGAGAAGAGAATCTTGCAAAACTCAAGTTTTATGAAAAACGAAAACTGGGTGAGATGGCTGCCCCAGAGCACGCCACCACCAGAGTTATAAGTCACTGACTGGTGGTGGTGATGCCCATATAAAGCACCTCTAGGATTAATTTGCACATCAAATGATGGAAAATGAGTTCTGTGAATATTGCTGGGAAGACCAGATGGAGGGCTCTAGAAAAGGACTGGCTTAACAGAGTTGAAATAACAACTCATAATGTAGAATGATCTGCTTTGGCACGGGGGATCTAGATGAACTCTAGATGTCCCTTCCAACCTCTAACTTTCTGTGATTCTATGATGCCATGGTCTGGGATGCTAGAGGAAGCACATGTCCACCAGCTTCTTGGCTCTCATTGCTGCGTGCAGCTGGTGTGCCAATGTGCCTGTAGGTTCCTCCTTGAGTTAAGGGATTTGTTCTGCTGCTTTCCTGTACTTCTGAAGCTCTTCTGAGGCTTTGTATAAATGACAATATGGTTCTTCAGCAATATAATACACTGGGGCTCATGAGAACCTGGATTTATCTCCCACTAGCACAGCACTTTGCTGTGACAAGAGTCAGAGCAAACAGACCTAACACTAGCAAAGTTACAGGGCCTGGGATTTCTGTTGTTCTTGTTGTTTTTCAGATGAGCTGAATATGCCTTTTATTTTCTTCCTTTGCAGTCAGAATAGTTTTTCTGCTGCTTTCTCAGTAACCAGGTGGCACTACAGCCATAGAGTGTGCAGGCCCACGTTGGGTTAAACAGTTTCCTTCCTTTCAAATATTGTGCAGACCAGATTTAAATTGAACAGTGTTTGTTTAGCATTCAGTGCTCAGAACTTTGTATTAGATGAGAAGCAGCCCTGCAATAAAATTATTCAGTCTTTAGGACTGATGAAAATTGTCAATCACCTTCCAGCATATTTATCTTATCCTAAAGGATGCTTACAGATGCAAAAATTCACCTCCAGTTGCATTAATAGATTCTTTGGTTTATTTTGTCAGTGAGTGACTCAGTGACTCTGACTGCCTTTTTTTTTTTTCCCCCCTATTTCCTGCAGATCTCCACACTCTTTTATATTTTCGTTTCTTCTTCTGAACCTGGATCATTTTGGTTTGAAATACCATTCTCTGCCTGACTCAGCAGCTGTCTGTGACACTGTCCCCCACAGCAAACTGCTGGCTAAGCTGTCAGCTCGTGGCTTGGTTAGGAACCCACTCTGTGCTGGGTTAGGAACTGGCTGGAGGGCCGAGCCCAGAGAGTGGTGGTGAATGGTGCCACATCCAGCTGGTGGCCAGTCACCAGTGGCATCCCCCAGGGATCAGTGCTGGGCCCCATCCTCTTCAATGTCTTCATTGATGATCTGGATGAGGGCATTGAGTCAGTCATCAGCAAATTTGCAGATGACACCAAGTTGGGGGCAGCTGTTGGTCAGTTAGACAGTTAGAAGGGCTCTGCAGAGGGACCTTGACAGGCTGGACAGATGGGCAGAGTCCAACAGGATGGCATTCAACAAGTCCAAGTGCCAGGTGCTGCACTTTGGCCACAGCAACCCCATGCAGAGCTACAGGCTGGGGTCGGAGTGGCTGGAGAGCTGCCAAACAGAGAGGGACCTGGGGGTGCTGATTGATAGCCACCTAAACATGAGCCAGTAGTGTGCCCAGGTGGCCAAGAAGGCCAACAGCATCCTGGCCTGTATCAAGTATAGTGTGGCCAGCAGGAGCAGGGAGGTCATTGTGCCCCTGTACACTGCATTGGTTAGGCCACACCTTGAGTCCTGTGTCCAGTTCTGGGCCCCTTAGTTTAGGAAGGACATTGAGACACTTGAATGTGTCCAGAGAAGGGCAACAAGGCTGGGGGAGACGCCTTGAGCACAGCCCTGTGAGGAGAGGCTGAGGGAGCTGGGATTGTTTAGCCTGGAGAAGAGGAGGCTCAGGGGAGACCTCATTGCTCTCTACAACTACCTGAAGGGTGGTTGTAGCCAGGCAGGGGTTGGCCTCTTCTCTGTAGCAACCAGCACCAGAACAAGAGGACACAGTCTCAAGCTGCACCAGGGGAAGTTTAGGCTTCAGGTGAGAAGAACATTCTTCACTGAGAGAGTCATTCGCCATCGGAATGTGCTGCCCGGCGAGGTGGTGGAGTCACCGTCCCTGGAGGTGTTCAAGAGGGGATTGGACATGGCACTTGGTGCCATGGTCTAGTCATGGGGTCTGTGGTGACAGGATGGACTCGATGATCTTCGAGGTCTCTTCCAACCTTTGTGATACTGTGATACTGTGATCTGTGGGCCAGGGACATAGATGTGTGATACAAAGAAAATGTATAGTTATATGGTTCCAGGTATCTCACCCATGATGCAAAACAATCCTAATTTTGTTTGTTTGGTTTTGTGGTTGTTTTTTTTTTTCCCCAGAAAATCAAGTGTGAGCCTTGAAAATTAAAGTATCTATGTTAAAAATAAGTTGCCAAGTACTCTAGGTCTGTTGGGGTTTTTTAATTTATTCCTTATGATAATATTTTCTGATTTATACAGCTAGTTTTGACCTTTCTAAATGAAGAAGGATTATGAGTATCTTAGCATAGAATCACAGAATTGTTAGGGTTGGAAAGGACCTCAAGGATCATCTAGCTCCAACCCCCCTGCCATGGGCAGGGACACCTCACACTAGGTCAGGTTGCTCAGAGCCACATCCAGCCTGCCCTTAAAATCCTCCAGGGATGAGGCTTCCACCACCTCCCTGGGCAACCTGTTCCAGGGTCTCACCACCCTCATGGGGAAGAACTTCTTCCTGAATAATGTATTACTCTAGAGTTCTATTTAACAAGACACAGAGCATAAGTTGTGGGTTGTTGAGCGATCCTTGTGAGCTCAGACCTTTCCCAGTAGTATCAGCCAAGTTACTTGGTTTACCTTCAGTAATGCATACCTTTGAAATTGTAATGGGAACCTGCCAGGAACTGTTGACTAGGAAGAGAACTCCCCTGCTGAGTAACTGAGGTTTGGACCTACAATTTTCAAAAGGAATAAGGATCAAATTTAACTTAACTTTCACTAACATGTTTATGATACCTAAATTCAGCCCCAAATCACTTTCAATACTGATCCCACACTTTTGTTTATGGCACTGTCACTTGTGTTTACAAAATAAAAACAAAACCACTCTAGCTTTTATTCAACAATCCAGAAATTAGAGTGTAAAACTAAAGCCTCCTCTTCTCTAGGCTAAGCAACCCCAGCTCCCTCAGCCTCTCCTCACAGGGCTGTGCTCCAAACCCCTGCCCAGCTTTGTTGCCCTTCTCTGGACACGTTCCAGCAACTCAACATCTTTCCTAGACTGAGGGGCCCAAAACTGGACACAGGACTCAAGCTGTGGCCTAACCAGTGCTGAGTACAGGGGCAGAATGACCTCCCTGCTCTACTCCTGATACAGGCCGGGATCCCTCACCAGCTTTGTTGCCATTCTCTGGACACATTTGAGCAACTCAACATCTTTCCTAAACTTTGTATTATTTATATTTATATTTGTGAATGTGAACAGTCTGTTTCCAGGACCAGCTCTGGAGTGGAAGCTATATAGTCCCTGTCTTACAGTGTAACATCTGAGGAAATAAATCTGCCTCAAATCCAAGATGCCTCCATGCACATCTATGTCAGGTGTGTCTACATTGTACTTGTTTTTAGAAGTCAGAATAGGCATAATGAGATGGATTTGTATGGAGATAGCAGTGGCCCTGAGCAGCCCACACTCATTTTCAGCTGCCAAGTGGAACCCAGGATTCTTCCTTCCAGAGCTGTCCCATCATCAGTACATAGGCACCACACTTCCTTAGTTTTGCTGTTTCATTTTTCATTTTTCATTTGTGGGACGAGTTGTGCTGTAGGTACAGTTCAGCAGTTCTTACCCAAAACCAGTCTGAATCCCTTAATAGTTGTTAGCTCTGATACAGCATAGCCTTTTGAAATGATTGTCCTCCAAGAGAGTCCTACTAAGACATCCAACCAGAACCCATCACATTTCAGGCAAGGAAACTTTGCTGTGAGGGGGTAGAGCTAAAAACTCAATCAGTTCCATTAACATGAAAGAAAAAAAGTCATCAGCTGAATGGAAACTTCCCTGGTTGAAAGCCCAGAGGGATATTGATAGTCCCAGAAGCAAAAATCTGCCTGTCTTCACTGTGACAAAATCTTTGAAGGGAGACACAGGAATAAACATCAGCATTTTCAGAAAGGAGAACAACACTCTAGAGTCCTCAAAATGTTTCAGAGAAGCTTCCCAATTAGGATTTATGAGAAGTTTAAAGAGACTGTGTGGATTCACAGAAGGGAACTAGGTTGCCTTTTCTCCTCGTAAGGTAGGGAGTTACCTGTGGGAAGCTCTTCTCCCAGTAAGCTGATAAATTGCTTTAGGGGATGAATAATTAAAGCAAGGGGATAGGGAATTATTCAGTGATGGTGCTCAGCTCCCTCAAGAATCAAGCACTTCTGAAGAGCTGAAGACCATTTTAGGGACAATCTCCAGACATGTGGCTGTTGGCCTTTGGGGCCCATGTATAGCTGCCAGAAAACTGAAGATCCGACTGCATTGCTGAAGCTTGGAATTAGTCTCAAAATGCCCTACAAACAATCACTGCCCTGTGAAGTAATTCTCCTTGCTCTGGCAATTGCTGCACCTGATAGCAGTGTCTGTGAAAGTAACAATTCTTCCATGTCTGTGGAGTAAGCTGAGATCAGTTTGAAGCGTTTGGTACGTCCACCATTTGCAGAGTATCAGGAATGCTAATTCTCAGGAAAAATTCTGATAACTGCTGCCTATTCTTTCTCTGCTACTTCCTTATCTACTGTCAATTTATCCCTCTGAATGATGGACAGATGGGCAGAGTCCAACAGGATGACATTCAACAAGTCCAAGTGAGGGATGCTGCACTTTGGTCACAACAACCCCATGCAGTGCTGCAGGCTGGGGAGAGGCCTTGAGCACAAGCCCTATGAGGAGAGGCTGAGGGAGCTGGGGTTGTTTAGCCTGGAGAAGAGGAGGCTCAGGGGAGACCTCATTGCTCTCTACAACTACCCAAAGGGAGGTTGTAGACAGGTGGGGGTTGGTCTCTTCTCCCAAGCAACCAGCACCAGAACAAGAGGACACCAGGGGAGGTTTAGGCTGGATGTTAGGAAGTAATTCTTCACAGAAAGAGAGGCTGGCCATTGGAATGTGCTGCCCAGGGAGGTGTTGGAGTCACCATCACTGGAGGTGTTGAAGAAAAGACTGGTTGGGGCACTTGGTGCCATGGGTTAGTTGATTAGATAGTGTTGGGTGATTGGTTGGACTTGATGATCTCAAAGGTCTTTTCCAAACTGGTTAATTCCATTCCATTCCATTCCATTCCATTCCATTCCATTCCATTCCATTCCATTCCATTCCATTCCATTTCATTCCATTCTTACTGTAATGAGGATCAAAGTGCACAGATGCTCCCCTTGAAAGAGGCTATGTGCCTGGGGAGGGTGCTGGTTATTTTAGCTCACAAAATAGTGCACTTGAAAATGTAGTCAGTACCATTGAGTGCATTTGGTGACCTGGAAGTTGTGGGAGATCCCTGTGCTGGAAATGCAAGCAGTGCCATATTCTGTAGTGACAGCATGTTGATTTTCCCTGTGGCCCCAGAGTCATCCACAGGCTTCTTTGAAATGACTCAGTGGAAGTGGTTGCATGACTCTGTAGCCTGCCTTCTCACTACAGTACTGTGTCCAGTTCTGGAGCCCCTATTACAAGAGGGATCTGGAGGTGCTGGAAGGTGTCCAGAGAAGGGCCACGAGGATGATCAGAGGGCTGGAGCACCTCTGCTATGAGGACAGACTGAGGGAGTTGGGGCTGTTCAGTCTGGAGAAGAGAAGGCTCCGAGGTGACCTCATTGTGGCCTTCTGGTATCTGAAGGGGGCCTACAAGAAGGCTGGGGAGGGACTTCTCAGGACATCAGGTAGTGACAGGACTAGGGGGAATGGAATGAAACTGGAGGTGGGGAGATTCAGGCTAGATGTGAGGAGGAAGTTCTTCCCCATGAGAGTGGTGAAGCCCTGGAATGGGTTGTCCAGAGAGGTGGTTGGGGCCCCGTCCCTGGAGGTGTTTAAGCCCAGGCTGGATGAGGCTCTGGCCAGCCTGATCTAGTGTGGGGTGTCCCTGCCCATGGCAGCAGGGTTGGAACTAGATGATCCTTGTGGTCCCTTCCAACCCTGACTGATACTATGATACTATGATACAGCTTTTCTCCCCTGCTCTTGAATGTTTCCTTTAATTGGTTTCTGCTTGCATTTTAACAAATTTTTCTGACTGTAGGAAATGCTTTGCTAAATTAAATATTGACATTTGTTAATATTGGTGTTTATCATTTGTGTGCTTTTCCTTTCTGTGATGACAAGTTTTTCAGAATTGCAAAGGATCCTTTTTTTTCCACTACCTGATACTTTCCTGTTTAACATAGCACAAACACTTGTGCTAAGGTCACTGTCTGAAGAATTTCTATGAGAGATGACACATAAAAATGGGTTGCTTGTTTAGGATCATAGGATGTCAGGGATTGGAAGTGACCTCCAAAGATCATCAAGTCCAATCCCCCTGCCAGAGCAGGACCATAGAATCTAGCACAGGTTGCACAGGAACACATCCAGATGGGTCTTGAAAGTCTCAGAGAAGGAGACTTCACAGCCTCTCTGTGCAGCCTCTTCCAGTGCTCTGTCACCCTCACAGTGAAGAAGTTTCTCCTCATGTTGAAGTGGAGCCTCCTGTGCTGTAGTTTATATCCATTGCTCCTTGTCCTATCCCAGGGTGCAACTGAGCAGAGCCTGTCCCCTCCCTCTTGACACTCAGCACTCAGATATTAATAAACATTTGTTAAACACCCTCTCAGTCTTCTCTCCTCCAGACTAAACAGCCCCAGGTCTCTCAGCCTCTCCTCATAGGGCACATGCTCCAGTCCCTTCATCATCCTGGTAGCTCTCCATTGGACTCTCTCCAACAGGTTCCTGTCCTTCTTGAACTGGGGAGCCCCAAACTGGATGCAATATTCCAGGTGAGGTCTCACCAAGGCAGAGTAGAGGGGAGGAGAACATTTCCTCAAAATCAGAAAGTGATATAGTGATTATCTGAAAATAACTTCATGATTATAATTCCATGCTATGTTTTAATTTAGTCTTCAGTTTCAAAACAGTGACTGAACCAAGGAGAAGTTTGGCTGACTTGATTCTCTACAGTTATTGACTCCAGTTAAGGGATTGTTTAGGAACTGATGTGCAACAGTGAAGTTAATTGACCTGAAAAAGTGTTTTCAGTAATTTTATTAGTAATACTGAAAAAAACAATCATAGTTTTAATCCACCTTCTTCTAATTTGGAAAGTTGTCCAAGTTGTTAAAATAAGGATAGCAGTAGATTTCAGAAGACAGTGATCTGAGTAATCAAGAACAAGAGAAACATTCTGCTCTCTTGTAGTGCACATGCTTCTACAGGACATTTAAACATGGATAAGTGCTAATGAGAGAGGAGGGCAGGGGGTCTAGTTCAGTGAATGTGAAGTTGTAAACATGAAGCACCTTTTAAAGGCTCATCCTCTAGCCATGCAACAACACTGAAAACCTTAAAACCACCATAGCTTTACAATGGCAAAATTCAGCCAGAATCACAGAATCACACAATCAATAAGGTTGGAAGAGACCTCAGAGATCATCCAGTCCAACTTGTCACCCGACACCTCATCACTAGCAAGCCATGGCACCAAGTGCCACATCCAATCCTTTTTTTAACACCTCCAGGGATGGTGACTCCACCACCTCCCTGGGCAGCACATTCCAATGGCCAATCACTCTTTCTGGGAAGAACTTTCTCCTCACCTCCAGCCTAAACCTCCCCTGGTGCAGCTTGAAACTGTGTCCTCTTATTCTGGTGCCAGTTGCCTGCGAGAAGAGACCAATCCCTATCTGTCTACAACCACCCTTCAGGGAGTTGTAGAGAGCAATGAGGTCTCCCCAGAGCCTCCTCTTCTCTAGGCTAAACAGCCCCAGCTCCCTCAGCCTTTCTCTGTAGGGCTTGTGCTCAAGGCCTCTTCCCAGCCTTGTTGCCTTTGTCTGGACTTGTTCAAGTTTCTCAATATCCTTCTCAAATTGAGGGGCCCAGAACTGGACACAAGTTTCAAGTAAGGCTAAACTGGTGACTTTAAAAGTCAGAATGGACCAACTCAAAGTCAGTACTTCACAGGCAGGCAAGAGCAAAGAGAATACAGAGGTGACTGTAGCTGGCAGTTGCATGCTGCCCTCTACTTATGGGGAGATCAACAAGAGCCCTCACAGTATGCCTATAGGAGCAAAACATGAAGAACATTGCCTGGCAGTGTTAGCTTCTTTGCAATCATTCCCACAGGAATTTTTGATGGGCAGAATATTCAGAAGTACCTGCCAACAAGAAGCACTCTAAGAATCAGAACTCTCAAACACCATGTTTGGGGGTTTGTTGAATGAATTCTTTCTTCTACCTTCTCTCCTTCCTTTCCTTGTATAGACAGTACCTTTCTTTCTCCTTTCATCTTTGTGAGTTGACCATTTCCATTACTTTCTTCTGCTGAGGCTGGTAAGATGTTTTGATGCATTCAGCAGTCAAAAGTGCAGTTCCATGTGTGTGTGTGTTGGCTGAGTAAGCAAAATGAAAGAGCCTGGCTGTGAAAGTGAAAAGGTGATTTACACCACTTTCTTGGTGCCATGCAATAATAAAATGCAGGGACTGTTGGTCACATTATATTGTACAATTATGTAATTATAAACAATCTAATTGGAGGCAGTTGAGCTTGAATACAGCAGGCTGCTATTTAGCAATCATCTCTTTCAAGGCTCATTAAACACAGATTTACACACAAAATAAAAGCTCTGCCCTGCAAAGGCTAAATATGTAATGGCATTTATTCCTCAGAATGTAATACATAGATCTAAACTGTCAACAGCTGTAATGGATTTAGTCTCTGAATGTGAATGTTCAATAGGTATGACAATACCTAGCCCTCTGCCTTTATTTCAGGCATTATTTCTGTGACTTCCTTTCTATGTCTGTTTTGGAAGGATTAAGAGATTCTATATACAGCTGTGATGTTGGAGTTCAGAAGTTGTCAGGCAAGGACATTACAGATGGTCAAATAGTTTTGAAAGGTAATGAAGATCCCTTAAACATTAGTTTTGGTTTGGGCCTATGTTAACCCTTTAAAATTTTAAATTCTGGATTTATGAATCATAGAATCGTTAGGGTTGGAAGGGACCTCAAGGATCATCTAGTTCCAAGCCCCTTGCCATGGGGAGGGAATCCTCACATTACATCAGGTTGCCCAGAGCCACATCCAGCCTGGACTTCAAAACCTCCAGGGTTGAGGCTTCCACCACCTCCCTGGGCAGCCTGTGCCAGTGTCTCACCACCTACATGGGGAAGAACTTCTTCCTAACATCCAATCTGAATCTACCCATTTCTAGTTTTGTTCCATCACCCCCAGTCCTATCACCCCCTGACACCCTAAAAAGTCCCTCCCCAGCTGCCTTCTAGCCCCCTTCAGATACTGGAAGGCCACAAGAAGGTCTCCTTGGAGCCTTCTCCAGACTGAACAGCCCCAACTCCCTCAGTCTGTCCTCATAGGAGAGGTGCTCCAGCCCTCTGCTCATCCTTGAGGCCCTTCTCTGGACACCTTCCAGCACCTCCAGATCCTTTCTGTAACAGTGGCTCCAGAACTGGATGCAGTACTCCAGGTGGGGTCTCAGCAGAGCAGAGTAGAGGGGGAGAATCACCTCCCTCGACCTGCTGGCTGTGCTTCTCTTGATGCAGTCCAGGATGTGATTGGCTTTCTGGGCTGCAAGTGCACACTGGTGGCTGATGTTGAGCTTCTCATCCACCAGCACCCCCAAGGGCCTTTTCCTCAGGGCTAGTGAGTGAAATTCATAAACTAAATGTTCTGTTGGGGCTACAGCAAGTCCTTTTGGAGTTTGGTAATGGTTGTGTATGTGAATGTCTGTATATACATTAAATATATGTATAAAAAGACTGAAATGTTTCTGTTTCTATTAAAAAAATAATAAAATTAAGAAATCAGTATTTCTTGGTAACATAGAGGTAGATGCTCAAGCAGTCTTCAGTGGTTCCTTTGTAAAATGGTCTTGCAATGTTATCACCATGGTTTGGCAGAGAGGTTTTGGCTTGCTTTCTGTCCTTTATGCAAGTGTAAATTCCTACCCACCATACAAAGCAGCACTGGAGGTCAGGTGCTTATTAAGGTAAACGTTTTCATACTGAAATCTTTAGTGGTGACCTACTGTTTAACAAGTTGTGGGACTACCTCAAGAAATTAGTTTGGTTGAGAAACTTCATTTCTTTGAGGACACACCTTTATAGTTTGAAACTGCCAACTCATTTTTGTATTCTACAGGATGAGTGGAAGCTGCTTTAACAATCTAACTAACCTCTTAGGTCTGGGTAGTTGCTTTGATTGGTGGTATTGATTTTGAGGGGTTGGTTGGTTTTCAGAAGATCATGGATAATGAACTTTTCCAAGGGAAATCACCTTGGAAAAGCTTGCATTGTTTATATTCATTCTGTATCTTCTAAGGGTATAAATAGTGCATAATTCATATCAGCAACCTTTCAAAGATATTAAACTCCACTTTTAAAAGCAAAGGCTGAGTTATGTTAACATTGCCCTTTCTGTTTCTATCGAAAATCCTCTCCCTTCAAATAAATTGCCAGTAGTCTCCTGGTGTGCTGGATAAAAGTAGTAATTCTTCTAGTGCTTTACAGCATGTCATGGCTAGGAAACAGAGCACAGTGAGAGTTTATCTTGGCTGATCACTACAGTGGAGTGCTGGCTAGTATAATTGTCTTGGTCTGGAGGCAGAGAGAGACTCAGTTCTTTTTGAACATTCCCATGTTGCGAAAATTAGAGGCACAAATGAGGCCAAAATATCAAAAGCCAGGCTATTTATTAGTAGAAGGAAAGAGAGAGAGGGGGGAAATTGAGAGAGAAAGTGAGAGCAGGAAAGGCATCATATTACCACCCTTCCTGCTCAGCCCCAAGATGATTTGGGTCTATGGAAGGATGCTGCTGCATCCTTGTTGGGTTGCACTGTCCGACCTGTAGGAGAGGAGGGCAAGATCCCAACGTCCAAGCCCTTCTCTGAGCAGCTTCCAACATGTGGTGTCTTCAGTAAGATGTGTATTCAGTAAGATGTATTTTCTCTTCTCCAAGAGTTCTTCTTTTCTTCCCACAGCAGGCAAAACTTCAGGCACAGCTTTGCTGGTGGTGGTGGTAAAGAGAGGGCTCCTGGACTGCTTCCAGGCAGGATGTTCATGGTGATGGCTTTTCTTATGTGTCTGTCTTTTTCTCTCCTCCTTTTTCTCCTCCTGAGTAGGCATCACTCAGGTTTTTATACAGTGTTTTAGTCACAGGTATTTTTAGATATGTGTCCAGGTATTGTCCCCAGGGAATCTTCACGTGTATTCCTTGTGTGCTTGTGGGGGCCTCCATCTCCTCCTTTGCCTTTTACCTGGCCATTCACACAATACATATCAGGAGCTTATAATGCCAGGTGCTGAATCCATTGTCTAGAGTCAGTACCAGTGGCATCCACCCATTACACATTTCTGTTACCAGAGGGTCTTCTCACCATCCCCTCCCTGGGCAGCTGTTGTTTGGGCAAGGAGCAAAGGTGATTTTTATCTTTGTTGATTCACATCAAGAGAGACAAGATTTAGTCTCTCACAATAATGTGCAGAAGATTAAAGTTAGATACCAAATCAAGAACCTGTCTTTTCACATGTGTTTTGATTGTTCCTAGTTTGCTTTTTTTTCTCTTGTTTTGGCTTTGAGTTACTGTCTCCTGATTCTCCACTGCTACAACACAAAAATTGCCACATCACAGGGATTTTTTGCAGTGGCATAAAAAAGCAGCAGCATCCTGGGATTTCTCTTAAAATTCATGCTAGCAATATCTCCCCAAGACACCTGCTCCCCTGGAAGCAACAGACAAGGAGTTCACCACAGGGATCCCACAAGGTCTTTGGCTTGCATGACTTCTGGTGTCTGTCCTTTCTATGAGGGGAAGAAGTTTAACCTCCAGGGCATCTAGTTTTGATCTGCTTAGCCCTTGCTGGGAAGCTCTGCTCAGGGCCAGAGCAGTGGCTGAGCGAGCCTGTGTCCTTAGAGGTGATGCAATACCTGAACTGCTGCTGTTTCTCATGCAAGAAACAGGAAATTCATTTCTTGTCTCAGGCATCATGGAGTAGTAGCTTAAAGTTTAGGGTTTTGAATTGTTGCTTGATGTAATGTAAACACACATTCTGTACAGGTAAAATGACCATAAGAGGAAAATGGAAGAACACTTCATGCAGATTAATTAATATTAATCACTGAGCACATCACTCCTTTTGGAAGCTTTAACTCTTAAGAAATCAGGTGCTGGTTTCTGTTTGCACATTTTTTTCTAACTGTATTCATATCAACTTTTGTATAGTACATTTCCTTCTGTTAAGGTCTAAGTTCAAAGACAAAATGTTCCCTATTGTAAACACCTGTACCGCAAGCAAACGGCAATGAGCACATCTAACAGCATTCATTCAAAGACCTCTTGCCTCATTAGTATTGTATAACTGTGTGCTGTGCACTGAAAAATGGTACACAGCACCATCTTTTTGAAAGCAAGAAGCAAAGAGAAGGCTGTGTTATGGACTTCATCTTGATCTAAAAAGCAAATGCTATTTAGAATCATAGAATCAATAAGGTTGGAAAAGACCACAAAGATCATCAAGTCATTAAATTCAGTTTAAAAGAAGAAAAATGTTGTGTATTAAACTTAGTGTGTGAATTTTCAAGGTAATTTTGTTATCCAGATGAACACATGTATCAGTGATTGAATAGGTGCTAACACATTTTCGTTGTGCTGTGCCTGATTCATAAGCCTTCCTCCAGTCAAAAAGGCAAGAAAGGTAGTACAGGTTAAAAATGCAGTGAGTAATATTCCCAGAGACATTATGGATATTAAGGAATCATTTTTTTCCCCTTCAGTCTTTAGTAAATAGGTGATAAAGATGTAGTAGATGTGCCAGTCTTTATTCTGTGACCCACCTTTTAAGATGTTTTGAGATACTTACAGAAAAATGGCTGTGAAAACCTTTCTCCTTTATGACTGTTACTAGGGCAGAGCCTGCTCAGATGTCTAGACCATTTGCTGTAGTCCACAGGACTCATGCACCTTCAGGGAAAAGCAGACCCTTCTGAGAACGGGAAGTAAAGCATCTGGTTTAATTTCCTACTCCTAGTAATTAGAAAGGCAGAGGTTTTAATGCTTCCAAGGAGTTAATGTCAACATTACTCTAATGGTATTCAAGCCACAGAACTAGAGAACAGTAAAGCAAAATGAAGTATTGTTCACAAGTGGGGGTTGTGGGAAAACAGCTTTGAATTGTTTGTTTGAAAGCAACTGGAAGGACAGAGGAAAATGCTCCTTGTGCTTCTGATCCCTTAACCTGTAGCTCAGTCCAGGGCTCCAAATTCTCTATTGATTGTTCTTGGACTTCTTATTGCAACTTCACCACTGCTGACCTGAAAAATCACTAACAGAGAGTAACCTGAAGTTTAGACCAGGACAAGAAGCTTTCTCTTCACATCTTTAACCCAGACCCCAAGGAGGCAGCATGCTTCCCTAAGAAGTAGGTCCACTCTGCACATTGGGCCTTCTGGTTTTAGTATTCCCTTCAGAAGCAAGTCTTTCCCTGCTTTGCCTGTCTTAATTTATGGAAGCAGTTTTTATGCAGGGCAAGGGCTGGCTTAACCTTGCCAACACCTCCAAGCCACCTCCATGGTCTTTGTTATTGATTGGTTCCTTGTAGAGCCATGTGCCTGTTATGCAAGGAAACCTGGGGCCCTGGGGTCCACAGAGGTGGCATGCCTGCTGCACCGGACAGGAATGTATCATCATTTTCCCCTACCCCTTAATTGACTGTGGTCAGCCAGGTGGATAGAGTATAGGGAATGTCCTGTACCATGCATCCTATCTGCCTGTTGGTTCTGTCTCAGGGAAGGCAGGGTATGATTGTAGAAGACTGTCTCCCTGATGCTTCTCAACCTACTCAGCTCCTCCTGGAGCTCTGTCATTAGGTGAAGGAGTTCCTTCACCTGCATGCACCTCCCACAGGTGTGATTACTGCTGCTGTCCTGTAATGGTATAAGAGCAGGGCTCAGCCTGCCTTCTGACCCCTGTGTGGCTGCATGTTCCTGCTGGTGCTCTGTCTGGCAAGCTATGTCAGTTGTGGCAAACGCAGAGTTTAGAGACCATATCACTTGTCAGTCTGGCGTAACTTCAGCACCCTTCTGCCATGTCCTACCACACAAACTGCGTAACTCTTCCTTCTCTCACCATTGAATAAGTAAGTGTGTAACAAGGCAATTTCCTTGAAGGCAGTATCAGAGACTTCATGATCTTTAACTGGTCTGTTACAAATCTTCTCCTCTCTCAATTGTTTATTCATTTCTGCATCTCTTTCCTCTTTATACCATGCAAGCATGCTGTGACAGCATTATTCCTGAGGAAATTTCCTGATGTGTTATAAAACCAGATTGCTATTTCCCTTGCAGCATGTAACACAGCATTAGCTTTTACTTTCTATTTGCATTTGGCTATGTGTCAACACAACTCGGCACAAAACAAACAAAACCATGGAAATTATCTCCTCTCTCCCCTCCCTTTTACATCCTAAAATACTGCCACCTGTAATCCCTGGCCAAGGCAAGAAATGGGGATCTGCAGGTTAAGTGTTGCAATTCAGGCACTGTTGTATCTCTCTCAAGTTAATAGAACTTCTGCCACTCAGGTAGGTGGAAATAGGATTGAGCCTTTGCTTACTGACCTCATTCTGATGCACTGGAATTTCCTGCACCCTTAAAACCATGGGTGAAATGGGAAGGCCAATGTTAATATAGATTTGGGAGGAGGTGAATTCATGTCAGGTGTCATAAGTTAAACATTCCCTACTTGTGTGTCTTTTCCTAGCTACCCTGAAACCACTTCTTGGGCACCAGTTAAGTGAAGTTGGTGAAACAATTTAAGTCAGCAATGATGGATTCACATTTTGTGCTTCACCTCAAAGGGAATTAATATATCATGCTACAGTTCTGTACACTGTATTATATCACCTCAAATTCAGTCAGATAATAAAACTTCATGTTTCATTGCTGTCATGCTAGTAGAGTTGAAACACAACCTGTTTTCTTCCCAAGAAGAGTATTAGCATTAACAATGTATTTTACATGCGTTACCGAGGGTAAATTAGCTCCTACTTACTTTCTAGTGAACACAGGCTGCTAGGAGTGTTTTTTGCTTCGCTCTAAAGCTCAAGACAGTTCAGCAAAACCATTTTAAATCCCAGTTAGGTTGTGTGAATGAAAGAAAACGACATATTTGACAGCTATGATTTTCAGAGAGCTGGTTTTATCAAAATGCAATTAATATAATGGTTCTGTTGTCAGAAAACAGTCCCTCTCGTCTCCCCAGTCATTATTCCTTTACCTTTCCCTACTTTTCTACTCCTTTCTTATGACTTTACTCTGAGAGTGAAATAATATGTAGAAAGAAGAAGAGTGGAATCAGGGTAATAATGCTTTCTGGTCTTGGCAGATTTGTTCAAAGGGCGCTGCAAAAGTTTGTGTGTGCAAAGTTTTTACAGTCAGTAACCTTCAGGGGGGGATTTTTGTAAATCTTTCTGAGATCATTCTTAGAACTTTTACCTTCATGAATACTCTGTATAAATATTAAACCAGGATAGGCTGCTGGTTGCACATCTAAGTTATCTTTGAGTATTTGAATTATAACAGAAAGCAAAAAGAACTTTGTGGGATGCTAAGCTCTCTATCGTGGCAGTGCTTTTCCTCCCTCCCACGAAAATCTGTCTTTTTGAACTGTTGTAAAGAGACCAAAACTTCATCATGGGTGAAAATGTATTGCTTTATATTTAACAGATCAAGTTTTCTTCAGATTGAGGACTAATTGTGGCTCATGGACATCTGATGTGATAGGTAAGTTGATTTCACCACATCTTACTACTTTGATGCTATATGTCAAATATTGATCTTGATTATGCTACTCGTCTAAGTGCTGCTGTATGTAGAGATACTGTCTCACTTATTTTGCATCTACTCTGGTGGAACTGGAAAGAAAATTTATCTCCTTTCCTTGTCTCCCAAACCACAATTTGAACCCAAAGTTTATATTATTACTAACCAACTTAGTGTTCAGCAACAATATGCAGCAGGAGAGAGTGAGTGAAAAAACCACAAGCACCACTTTGATATACCTTATTTCCTGAAATAATGTGGTTAAGATATTTTATTGTGAAAAAGGGTATTTAGGCTTTGAAGGAGACAGCCCAGAAAACCCTAATGTAATTGATGTGGAGTCTAGATGTTCGTAGAGCACTTAATAACTGAATATAATAGTAGTCGATGACGCTAAATTACTTAGCAGTGCTCTCTCCTCTCTTCGCTCTTCTCAGCTATTTAATCAGATGGGCAGTATTGTAGAGAAGATATCCAAACATGTCAGTAATAGAGAAAAGAGAGACTAAAGTAAGGGTAGAGTTTTATGTTTGTGTTGCTTACTGAATTTTACTATTCATAACAGTTTAATACTTGGGACATAGATCTACAGACCTATTTGTCTTGCAATCATCAAATAGTGGCGTGACCAAGCAGGAGTTTTGCTTACCCTGGAGTTTGTGAGGCTGTTCCACCTTCACAGAAGTGGAAGGGAATGTGTAAGGATTTGATCTAAGGTTGTGTGAGGCTTTAGAAACCCCTTGTGGCAGGGTCATCCACAGTGGAAATGATTACTGGAAGGGTTGTGACGGTCAAAAGCAGTTACACATGTGGGAGTGTCCTGCACTACTTGTGTCACTCAAGCAGATGCATTGTGGTGAAGTGCATCTAATTGGGCAAAGCTGATCTGCAGGCAGAGTTGAACTGAAACTTGCAATAGAAATTTCTAAATATGCAAAAAAAGAGGAAACAGCAAATGACTCCTAGTTTGTCATCTCTAAAATCTGGGGTGGGAGACTGCTGAAGAATGTAATTTTTCAAGTGGTAACTCTTTCTGAAGTAATCTAGACAAAACATAGATTTCTTATAGGATTATCAGTCCAATTCCAATACATATCATAGAATCAATAAGGTTGGAAAAGACCTCAGAGATCATCAAGTCCAGCCTATTACCTAATACCTAACATCTCATGACAGCTAAACCATGGCTTCAAGTGTCAGATCCAATCCTTTTTTGAACACTTCCAGGGACGGTGACTCCACCACCTCCCTGTGCAGCACATTCCAATGGACATTTACTTTATCTGTGAAGAACTTTCTCCTCACCTCAAGCCTAAACTTCCCCTGTTGCCTGCCCTTCCTAGATCCATGCCGGCTGGGCCTGATCTCTTGGCCATCCTGTAGGTGCAGTGTGATTGCCCCCAAGATGACGTGTTCAATAATCTTGCCTGGCACTGAGATCAGGCCAACAGGCCTGGAATTCTCTGGCTCCTTCTTCCAGCCCTTCTTGTAGATGGGCATCATGTTGGCCAGCTTCCAGTCATCTGGGACCTCTCCAGTGAGCAGCTTGGCAAGCTCGTCTGCCAGCTCTCTCAGCACCCTAGGATGGATCCCATCTGGTCCCACGGACTTGTGAGTATCCAAGTGGCTCAGCAAGTCCCTAATATTCTCATGGATTTCAGGGAGATTATACTGCTCCCTGACCCCAGTTCATGAGGCCAGTTAGCCTGAAGTTCTCCTGCCTTACTGTTGAAAATGGAGACAAGGAAGCTGTTTAGTACCTCAGCCTTTTCTTTATCATTAGTCACGATGTTCCCCTCCAGGTGGAGGTTCTTCTTGCTGCTCTTTTTAGCATTAATATTTATCAAAATGCTTTTTATTGTCCTTCACAGAAGTGGCCAGTTTAAGTTCTAACTTAGAGAGGCCTTTGCCTCTCTAATTTTCTCCTACATGATCTAACAACATCCTTAAACATATGTGGTGGGTTAACACCCTTTTCTGGGAACAAAAGAACAAAGCAGGGTGGAGGACTTGCAGGTACTTTTCACTCCCTGCAGGGCATTTTCGCGGGAAGCTGAGTCTGTCCACTCCCCCCTCCCTGCCCGCTAGGGTATAAAAAGCAGGACATCATAGCTGTTGGCCCTTCTTCTCTGGCTCCTGCCTCTGCTGGATGAGAGCTACTGCAGCTGCCCTCCTGCTCCTCTACCACGTGGTTGGACCCTGCTGCCTCCACACTTCCTCAGAGAAAGGCTGGTTCTCTTGTTTTTGTCCCACTCCCATCCATCCTTGTTCCTTGCCCTTGTGAAACTTTTCCTGTTTATATATATACTTTTCCTGTTTATATATATATATATATATATAATTGTTTAAAGACAACTCTTTACCTCTCTACTTCCAAGCTGACTCCAAATTATTGTTTAGTGAATTTGGTCCTTCCTTTTCTCCTCTCTCTGTTGGGAGGGAGGAGGGGGGAGTGGGGGAGAGATTCTCAGCCTTGCCCCAGCTGAGCTCTTAACTCCCAGTTAAGGCTCAAACCACCACAACATATCATTACATATCAAACATACATATATGTTTGATATGTAATATATCAACATATATGAGGTCTCCCCTCAGCCTCCTCTTCTCCAGGCTAAACAATCCCAGCTCCCTCAGCCTCTCCTCATAGGACTTGTGCTCAAGGCCTCTCCCCAGCCTCATTGCCCTTCTCTGGACACATTCAAGTGTCTCAATGTCCTTCCTAAACTGAGGGGCCCAGAACTGGAGATGCTGACACTTCAGAGCTTTCTTTCTAGAGAACTGTATAGAAAAGAGTTAACTCCATTCAGTCTGTTTTACTTCCACCACTTCTTTTCAAGGCATCAAAAATGTTTGGGTCTTTTTTTTAACTTGCATTTTGTCATTCATTTTGGTACAGACCATCTAAAGTAAACTAGTAGCATCAGTCCAACACTGGGACAATGAAGTGACAGTAAATTGAATAATAGGGAATATAAAATATAGAATGCTTTTAGCACCAGAATGTTGTGAATGAGGGCTTGAGCCCTGTTGCTGCTTCACAACAGAATTGCTTTATAAGAGAATTGCAGGATTACAGCATTCCAGAAATGCCTTATTGCCCCAAATAGCTGAAATCTATAGTGTTTCTTGTCTTGCACATTAACCCACTTAAATAGAATTCAGCCCCCTACACAAGCTAAAACCAGTCCCCTACAAAAGCAAAACAGTTGCCTATGAAAGCAATCCCATTCTTTTGCAGGATGTTTCCTTTGGCACGCACACAATGGTTTTGTTTTGTTCTCCATAAACAAGCTTGCAGCTTGTAGTTCTTCACTTAGGGAAGGCTTCACAAACCCATGCCTTCTGCATTAATCTTAGAAGCTTTCATTGGCTGCCCCACAGCAGCTGCCACAGCAGAACAGTTTGCTGTCCACACCTATGTATCACACCTAGGTTGAGTGGCTTCTCAAATGTCAGTATGTGGTGATTTATGGTTCCAAAATTCATCTCTTCCTAGATACAATGAACCTTATTTTAACTCTGTGTGTGTGTGTGTGGTCCCTTGTGATAAATTACACAGGCAGGCACTTAATGTGGTCTGAGCATGAATTCCTCAAATGCAAGGTGCACTCAAATTGTGGGAGTGCATGAGAGAAATTAGTCTTGTGTGTCTTGTCTAAGTGTAGTGGGTTAACACTGGATTCAGATGGATGTGTTTTTCCATTGCTATGTTGCCTTTTATTATGGATTGGATAAATCAATTCTTGCTTGCTTGTGGGCAGCAGAAAAGGGAAAACCAGTGCTGCAGAAATATATTCATCTTTCCTTCCTTGCAGAAAGGGAAGGATTTATATCAGCAGAGGACACTCCATGAACTCATCTTTTCAGAAGAGGTTTAACTCTTGTATGTATGCGTGTGCGTGTGTGACAGTATTTCTGCTATAACCTGAAAGATCTAGGTGGGGGTCGGGCTCTTCTCCCAGGCAATCTGTGACAAGACAAGAGGGCAAGGCCTGAAGCTGTGCCAGGGGAGGTTTAGGTTGGATGTTAGGAAGCACTTCCTCACAGGAAGGACAATTAGACAGTGGAATGGACTCACCATCCCTGGAAGTGTTTAAGGAAAAATCAGATGTGGCACTTAGTGACTGGTGGTTTGGGCTGGGTGCCCTCTGCTAGTGGTGTGCTTCCTGTGTCCAGAAGTCCAGCCCAGTGGGTGGACACAGGCAACCAGGTATCTCCTACCATAATCCTCTGCACTGCTATAAAATCTAGCGCGGGGTCTGGCACTTCCTCTTTCTTCCCTCGCTGGCACCCAGTAACTGGGGGAGACATCTTGGGCCAGGCTAGGCCCAAGGCCAGGGGGATGGGCGGTCTCAGGCCCAGCCAGCCGAGACTAGCCTAGCAGTGGGGGGGGGGAAGAACGAGCCCTGGGGGTCTTGGGGATGGGATGTTTCTGGGTCTGCTTTGGGGTTTCTTTTGTCACTGCTTCTGGCTCTCTGTACACACTCACTGCTTTCCATATTGAAACTTTCCATCACTTTTGCAATCCGTTTGTCAGAGTCGTTATTTCTGCTCGTGGTGGGGAGGGGGGCTGCCTCAACCCGCTACAGTGACATGATCTTGTCAATGTGGTAGTGTTAGGTCATAGGCTGGACTTGATGATCTCAGAGGTCTATTCCAGCCTCAGTAATTCTGTGCTTTTATAGATAGATCTTTTATTAAAAGAGGCTACATGTGCAAGGTCAATATTTTCACTCTCTGTGTCAGAAACAAGGGTCCAGTGTTTTGGAAGGTTAGAGGCTGGCAATTACAAATCATACCGCAGGCTGAAATAAAATATGAGGGTGGTAGAATACCAGTCTGTGATACACACACAGTGCTATCAAGACATAGAACAAACTTCAAATTTCTCAAAGTAACATTAATGTCCAAAAAAAAAAAAAGAAGTGTCAGCCAGACTTTTGTTCTTGCAAGAGAAATGGCACGTTGCTAAAAGTGGAGGGCAGGCATGGGCAGCACTTTCATCAAATGGTGCTGCTAATCCCTTTGGGATTTATGTGCAAAATGTCCAGTTTTATAGATCAGGTATCTGCTGTGGTTTGAGCCCACCCAGCTAGCAGCAAAACACTAAGCAGCAGTTTGCTTACTTCCACCCCTACTACTCCGGTGGGATGGGGAGGTAAAAAACACAAGAAAAGGCTGCCAAGACACAGGACAGAGGGGGCTCACTCATCAGTTATGGTCACAGGCAACAGACAGATTCAACTTGGGGGGAAAAAACCTCAATTTGAAAACCAGAAATTTGCCAGTTGAATCGGAGTAGAAGAGTCAAAAATCATAAACCTGGCCTTAACTGTTGTAATGAAACTTGTGTGTGTGTGTGTTAAATATTATGTGTTAGAAAATTCAATGCATTTTAAAAGCTCTGGATTTTCACTTACACATATATGCCCTATCTGTACCTCATACAGTTTGGGAGTTTAACTGCTAGTCCCTCTGGGGAAATATACAATAATACAATACAATGCACCAGGTTGAAAGAGACCTTCAAGATCATCACGTCCAACCCATCAACCAATCCAACCCACCTAAACAACTAAACCATGCAACCAAGCACCCCAGCAAGTCTCCTCCTGAACACCTCCAATGAAGGTGACTCCGCCACCTCCACAGCCGATTCCAATCGGCAATCACTCTCTCTATATAGAACTTCTTCCTAACTTCCAGCCTAAACCTGCCCTGGCACAGCCTGAGACTGTGCCCTCTTGTTCTGGTACTGGCTGCCTGGGAGAAGAGACCAACCTCTGCCTGGCTACAACCTCCCTTCAGGTAGTTGTAGAGAGCAAGAAGGTCACCCCTGAGTCTCCTCCAGGCTAAGCAACCCCAGCTCCCTCAGCCTCTCCTCACAGGGCTTGTGTTCCAAACCCCTCACCAAATCATTCAACAAGTTTCAAGCTGCAACCAGCATGAGGCCATTATCCTTTTTGTGCCCTTTCATTCAGTTCTCAGTCAGAAAAATTATGTTGTGCCCTGATGTTTTTGTGTAACTTGAGAAACCAGCCATATTGTTTACTGCCAGTGACTGCATTGAAGTTTCCTTCCTTCAAGGGAGAGCAACTATGAGAGCCCGTGTTTTGGAAAGTGTGTAGTCTTACAGTGCAGCAGATTTGGCATGAGACAGAAGGGTCTTTCCTAGACCAGTTATTCTTGTGGATAAGGCTTGGCTTGACCCTCTGCTTCTTGGATGCCAGCTCTCTCTTGTTAATGTAAGAGGAAATTATGGGGGAACTGGAGGCTGAAGTCCTTCTGAGCTTGTGGCATTTATATTGTGAGGCAGTTGAGATCGAGTTCATTTTGCTAAGCTGCTCACCCATAATGGATCGGTCACTGTGGCTTGGCAATGTATTTATATCCATTCTGGACAGTCTTTGCTGCTCAGTGCTCTCCCAGTGAAAGTTCCCAGCAGACCACTCAGATTTAATGTTGTCAAATAGTAACTCTCTCCTCTCCCCCTCAGAATACATTTAGCCTTTTCATAGACTTAATAGGCAGTTGTCCTTTTTAGCAATGCTTTACTTTTGAACTGGTATCAAGTAGCTGAGAGCACCTCTTCATTTGACCCCAATTTTCTCTTGTTCAGCCGGCAGAAAGATGGCACAGACAAATAATGGGGAGTATTTTGTGTCAGAAAAATCTATTCTGCTTCTTTCTGGAATTAAATGTCTCTTTGCATTTCCTTCTTATTGGTTTCATACAAGTTCTTAATTTGTTCCTGATGTATAGATGTAATGGACAGGGAAGGTGGGAAAGAAAATAATGGTGGAAAGACTGGTCATTTGAATGTGCTGCCCAGGGAGGTGGTGGAGTCACCATCACTGGAGGTGTTTAGGAGGAGACTAGATGGGGCGTTTGGTGCCATGGTTTAGTTGATTAGATGGTGTTCGGTGATAGGTTGGACTCCATGATCTCAAAGGTCTTTTCCAACCTGGTCTATTCTATTCTATTCTATTCTATTCTATTCTATTCTATTCTATTCTATTCTATTCTATTCTATTCTATTCTATTCTATTCTTTCTTCCTTTCCTTTCCTTCCTTCCTTCCTTCCTTCCTTCCTTCCTTCCTTCCTTCCTTCCTTCTTCCTTCCTTCCTTCCTTCCTTCCTTCCTTCCTTCCTATCCTATCCTATCCTATCCTATCCTAACAAAAAATTTAGAATTCAACCTTCCTCTCAACTGTATCTGGGAATCTGAGTTAGTTTTCAGAAACTGGAGCAGGAAATAAATAACTGCTTTTTCATAGCTGCCCACTAATATGGAAATTAAGTGTATTCAGCTCTGATTGAGTGTCTTTTAATCTGGTACATTTACTTGCATCTGAAATACAACAAGTCTTAATAGAGCAGCAGGGTGTTCTGCCTCTCCTTTTCTTTTACCCCAGGAAGAGTATTTTTTTTCCAAGTCAAATTACCAAATAAACCTGATGAAACACATCCATTTCTAAATATAATAAGCTGAGCTATGGACTTTACCAAGGTCTGGGAAGCCAAGTGAAAATTAAATCACTGACTCATCTCCTGGGTCTCTCCTCTTTGGATTTCTTTTCCTTTTCCCTCTCCTCTCCTCGAGTCTCCTCTCCTCTCTCGAGTCTCCTCTCCTCTCCTCGAGTCTCCTCTCCTCTCCTCGAGTCTCCTCTCCTCTCCTCGAGTCTCCTCTCCTCTCCTCGAGTCTCCTCTCCTCTCCTCGAGTCTCCTCTCCTCGAGTCTCCTCTCCTCTCCTCGAGTCTCCTCTCCTCTCCTCGAGTCTCCTCTCCTCTCCTCGAGTCTCCTCTCCTCTCCTCGAGTCTCCTCTCCTCTCCTCGAGTCTCCTCTCCTCTCCTCGAGTCTCCTCTCCTCTCCTCGAGTCTCCTCTCCTCTCCTCGAGTCTCCTCTTCCCCACACTCCCCTCAGTGCTGCTTTATTTTAACAGTAGTTATATAATTGTGCTTCTCCATTGGGAGTCAGCTTATACATGTATTAGCAGATCTGTGCAAATCCTTAGAAAGTTATTTTCAAGCCTGAGTTCAAAAGAGCGGTGGATTCCCTGGACAGTGCTGTCTCCCACAGCATGCCCCAGTTCCAGGTTGGTGCTACACCTTGCATTTATGTTTAATAGAATGTCCTCAAATTTCCCTTCTTTACCCTGTGCAGCCCTATCTGTAATAACACAGCATCTGAACTGCTCGTTTTGTGCTTATGAAGGTAGACAGAAATAAAATACTGGATAAGGTGTAATATTTCTAAACCAGACAAAAGTTCTATGAATTCTGCCATCAAAGAGTGGCAATCAAAAGTTAGCTGAAGAGTGAAGTTTGCTTCATTCTGAACAAGTTGTATTGACCAAATCTCTTCTCAGACTTTCTTTCTCATGTATGAAACTGAGGTCAAGAAATAAAAATGTGTGTGTACCTGATACTTCTTTGTGGTATGTTTGTACCATTCTCTCTCAGAGGATGATCAGAGGGCTGGAGGTGCTTTCCTATGAGGACAGACTGAGAGAGTTGGGGCTGTTCAGTCTGGAGAAGAGAAGGCTCTGAGGAGATCTTATTGTAGCCTTCCAGTATCTGAAGGGGGCCTACAAGAAAGCTGGGGAGGGACTTTTTAGGGTGTCAGGGAGTGATAGGACTGGGGGGAATGGAACAAAACTAGAAATGGGTAGATTCAGATTGGATGTTAGGAATAAATTCTTCCCCATGAGGGTGGTGAAACACTGGAACAGGTTGCCCAGGTAGATGGTAGAAGCCTCATCCCTGGAGGTTTTTAGGGCGAGGCTGGATGTGGCTCTGAGCAACCTGATGTGTGATATCCCTGTCCATGGCAGCGGGGTTGGAACTAGATGATTCTTGAGGTCCCTTCCAACCCTTAGAATTCTGTGATTCTATGATTCTGTCTGTGGCTTTCTAATTGGTACAGTAACTGAGTACTCACTGTTGGTCTTCCATGACTTCCTCCTGCAAATGGATTTGGGAGAGGAGAGTGCTTGACAAATCCAGTGCTCTTCTGAGATCTTTCTAGCTCTTTCAGTTTGTGTGTTAATTGTAAAAGCTTAAATGAAATACCTGAGGCTGCGCTCACCTCATCATCTGTTTTTCAGATAGCATTGCTATCCCAAAAATCCTCTTAGAGACAAATTAAAAATGCCTGTAGAAAAGAGATAGCCTGGATGTAATAATGAAGCAGGTGTTAAGCAGTAGCCCATTATTAATGTATTAGCTTTTTGTAAGATAATTGTTATATTTTTATAGCTGCTTGAAGAGAGAGACCTAAGCAACCACCGTATCTAGCTGTTGAAGGGTAGGATTAAGTGATGGGTGGCAAACCTTCTGAAAGGGACCCAGCAGCAGAGCAGAAGTTTCTTCTAAAGCAAATCAGTTTTGAGATTTGCTTCTTCCTTGTTAGGCAGTGCTGCTTGCATTTTTTTCAGCTGAATCCAAATTAACTCTGGAAGAGGCAAAATCCTCATGTGTGTGCAAGGTATGGATGGAAACAGTACTGCTTCTGTATCGTTGTCATTTAAATTCTGTTCTCAGTTCTGCCCCCAAGACAAAACTGGTCCCCCTGTGATTAAGAAGTGGTGATGCAGACACTGAAGCTAGTGAATCTAAAGATGATTGTGAGGTTTCAACTTTGCAGGTGAGCAAGTGTGCAAAACCTCTGATTCCATTTTAAAGATGGACGATGAAGACAAAATCAGGGCATTTAGTCAATATTGCAGTAAATTCAGACATTCAGCAAGCCATTTCTGTAGCAAGCTCACACTTGCCTACAATGAGAAAGCCTGGAGTTTAACTGCTTCTCATGAAATCACTTGCAGTTTGGGAGCAGAAATAATACTGCACAGAGGATGAAAAGCCTCAGCTGCTTTGCCAGTGAAATAAGTGTATCTGAAAGGACCCTGCCTAGATATGTTCCAGAGGGCTGTAGAGCATGCTGACTCTGTGCACACTGTGCCAGTGAAAGGAGAGCCTGGAATCTGTGTTAAACATGTTGGTTCCCTGAGTAGTCAGTGGCTGGATTCATTTCAAATGCTTGACTGTCTTCCAAATGAAACCTTTCTGCACAGGATTGATAAATCATAGAATCATAGAATTGTCAGGGTTGGAAGGTACCTCAAGGATCATCTAGTTCCAAGCCCCCTGCCATGGCCAGGGACACCTCACACTACATTGTTGCTCACAGCCACATCCAGCCTGGTCTTAAAAACCTCCAGGGATGAGGCTTCTACCACCTCCCTGGGCAACCTGTTCCAGTGTCTCACCACCCGCATGGGGAAGAACTTCTTCCTGACATCCAATCTGAATCTAACCATATCTAATTTTTCGTTCCATTCCCCCTGACACCCTAAAAAGTCCCTCCCCAACATTCTTGTAGCCCCCTTCAGATACTGGAAGACCATAATAAGGTCTCCTTGGAGCCTTCTCTTCCTGACTGAGTAGCCCAAACGCTCTCAGTTTGTCCTCATAGGAGAGCAGTTCCAGCCCTTTAATCATCCTTGTGGCCCTTCTCTGGACACACTCTAGCCCAGGGGCTCTAGAACTGGATGCAATACTCTAGGTGGGGTCTCACCAGACCAGAGTAGAAGGGGAGAATCACCTCCCTTGACCTTTAGTTTAATTCTTTGTGTAAAGCAGTGTCAATAGTACTGGGAAAAGGCCTGTTTCACGGGTGTGATTGCACTATAAACAGCCAGCTGTGTGACAGGACCAAGGGACTGTAAGCAATTTGGGGCAGATAAAACATCTGCCATTGTGCTTTGTATTGTGGCTGGCACATGGGGCTCCGCTGCTATCTGATTCTGGTAGGAGCTGTCAGTCTGGGAGAATTATAACAGCTAGCAACTTTATAAAAGGTACAGACAGGGTGATCATATATAAGAAAGGTACTGGATCAGCCTGAAGCTGAAAAAGGTTTTGAGAAATTTCCTTATTAAGAATTTACTCATTTTCTGTGTTGTTTCATGCCCAAGAAGAGTTATTTTCTCATTAAAAAATACTCATTTATCTCTTCCTGTAGAGAATAAACGTGATCATAAAGTCAAAATCAGATCTTGCTCAAGATAGACATTTTCCCCTCCCACTTTTGCACATAATTAAAGGCAAAATGTGGAAAATCAAAAGAAACATTCTTGAGCATTTTTTTTCTCTACAAAATAGACTCTTTCAGATGTTTGGGGTTTTTTCCTGATGCAAATTATGTTATTCCCTGTTTTATGACTGGAGTCTCAAACACCCTAGAAGCCCTTATTTTTGTGAAGATGTTTTCTTCTGTATGAAAAGAAATGTTTCCAGGGTGGAAAACTTTTTGATTGCTTTCAGTTTCCCTTTTGAATCTTGAAACAATTTAGGATTGTCGCCAGTAATGAGCTGCTTCCCTTTAAAAATGCTTCCTGTGCTTTATAAAACCAAGAGGGGTTTGGTCTCTGCTCCCACAGGCAACCAGCACCAGAACAAGAGAACACAGTCTCAAGCTGCACCAGGGGAAGTTTAGGCTGGAGGTGAGGAGAAAGTTCTTCCCAGAAAGAGTGATTGGCCATTGGAATGTGCTGCCCAGGGAGGTGGTGGAGTCACCATCCCTGGAGGTGTTCAAAAAGGGATTGGACGTGGCACTTGTTGCCATGGTTTAATAGTCATGAGGTGTTGGGTGACAGGTTGGACTGGATGATTTCTGATGTCTTTTCCAACCTTATTGATTCTATGATTTTACGAGTGACAGCAGTTATGTGATTTCCTTAATAAAGTCTCCAACTTCTCACTATAATGACAGCGCTGGAAGCACAAGTCAAGGCTAATTACTTGTAGCATTCACATCAGATTAATAGAGTTGGGGAAGATGTAGACAACTTTTTTTTTCTTATCTTCTTTTTTTTCTTTTTTTAACTTCCCCCCACCTGCCTTAGTGAAATGAATGAAGTTAACCAACATCCTTCACTTTTAGGACTAGAAGTCAGCAGTTGCAATGAACATCTATGTCTTTCATTCTGACTTGGGGGTCTGTATCACAGAATCACCGAGGTTGGAAGTGACCCCAAAGATCATCTAGTCCAACTTCTCACCCCAGACCCCATGACTAAACCATGGCACCAAGTGCCACGTCCAGTCCCCTTTTGAACACCTTCAGGGATGGTGACTCCATCACCTCTCTGGGCAGCACATTCCAATGGCGAACGACTCACAAAATCCCCACAGTTGGGAGTGATTGGTGGTGGGGAAAACAACAGCTGCTTCTCTAACAAAGGAATAGAATAGAATAGAATAGAATAGAATAGAATAGAATAGAATAGAATAGAATAGAATAGACCAGACCAGGTTGGAAGAGATCTTCAAGATCATCACGTCCAACCTATTAACCAATCCAACCCACCTAAACAACTAAACCATGGCACCAAGCACCCCAGCAAGTCTCCTCCTGAACAGATCCAATGATGGTGACTCCACCACCTCCCCGGGCAGCCCATTCCAATGGGCAATCACTCTCTCTGTATAGAACTTCTTCCTAACATCCAGCCTAAACCTCCCCTGGCACAGCCCGTGACTGTGCTGGTTGCCTGGGAGAAGACCAACCTCCACCTGTCTACAACCTCCCTTCAGGTAGTTGTAGAGAGCAATAAGGTCTCCCCTGAGTCTCCTCTTCTCCAGGCTAAGCAACCCCAGCTCCCTCAGCCTCTCCTCATAGGGCTTGTGTTCCAAATCCCTCACCAACTTTGTTGCCCTTCTCTGGACATGTTCCAGCAACTCAACATCTTTCCTAAACTGAGGGGCCCAGAACTGGACACAGGACTCAAGGTGTGGCCTAACCAGTGCAGCATACAGGGGCAGAATGACTTCCCTGATCCTGCTGGCCACACTGTTCCTGATGCAGGCCAGGATGCCATTGGCCCTCTTGGCTGACTGGGCACACTGCAGCATTGCACTTAGCATTGCAGCCTAACTGTAGTTAAATGTACACTGTATTTCCCAGGAACATTTCTCTCAGCTGGAGTTGTCTCCCACATATGCTTCAAAGGCTGGGGATCTTGCAGTTTGTGGCGTATTTTTAAAGCCTGAATTCTGCAGTCAGCACGGCTTTGTTTACTATGAAGTTGTTAGCAGAAACCAAGTCTGAGCATTTTAGGTTGAAGTGAAGGAAAGGTTTAATACTCGTCCTTATTTGCCTTCCAAAGGACTACATAGCTTTTAATTAGCTAAGTAGAATGAAACTGCCCAGCTGCATGGGAAGCATGAGCCAGCTATAAGTGTTGGAAGCTGGAAGAACTGAGACCCTCTGTCCAACAAAAGCATTCATAAGCCAATCTCATATTGAAAGTGCTAAATAACAGTGAATTGCTTAAATACATTTACAGATCTGGACCATAACCACATGTCTTCATCTCACAAAACTGCACTGCTTTCTGGCTTCTAAATTAACTGTAGCAAGGCATTATTACTGAGACTTTCCACATCTCCCAGAGCGGTTGCATACTGTGATCTGAGCAGCAGCACCCGGTCCCTGTGTTTACCAGAAGTACCAAGTTGTGTTTTAGCTTGATCCTTCCCTGGCATTTGCTTGACAGATAAATGTGGGGCTTTCTCTAGAATTATTCATGGACAATCAAATGGCAAAATCAATTGGGGTCCTTCCTGCAAGCTGATGAGCATTTACCCTGTGCATAAACTACTTTTCCTGCTCTGCTAAGTAGCCTTCCTAGAGCTGCATTCAGAGTGAGGCCACTCAGTGTCCCCGTGCTTACAGCTGATTTTACTGGATGTTGTAACTTGTGAGTAAGGGGTCTGCATGTATAATTTTTCATTTTCTTTATGACATCTAGGACTTCATTTAGAAACATGAGGTGGAAAAATGAGTGGAGAGTGAGGGAGCTTCTAAACTTAACTCCCAAATTGAGATGAAACTGTTTGATGTGGGGATTTATGCGCACAGCTGGTGTGCTCCCTTAAAACAATCACACACAGTTATTTAGTACTCGTGCATAGTCTTTAGTGCTCAAATCAAGTTACTTTTAAACCCCACATTTTTTCAGCTGTCAAACCTCATCATGACAGAAACAAGATAAAAGCCAGATTTCAGCTTATAGGAAAAGTTCATCAAAACACCAATTCTTTAAGCCACTTCTTAGCCCATGAAGCACACAAATTGTACATTAATTTTTATGTATGTATACAAGAGCCAACAGAAAAAACAAGGTACAATGTTCACTTGATTTAATATAACTTCCTGAGCATTACAAATAATAACATTTTTTTTCTTACCTTCTGCATACTTACTTATACAGAATTAAATACTTATTTACTTGAAATCCAAACAAGTTATCTGAAAAATAGTTTGTTTTTTTTCCCTTTTTCACTTAGTTACTGTAGTCCTAATGAAATAGAATAGAATAGAATAGAATAGAATAGAATAGACCAGACCAGACCAGGTTGGAAGAGACCTTTGAGATCATCAAGTCCAACCTATCATCCAACACCATCTAATCAACTAAACCATGGCACCAAGCATCCCATCCAGTCTCTTCCTAAACACCTCCAGTGATGGTGACTCCACCACCTCCCTGGGCAGCACATTCCAATGGGCAATCACTCTTTCTGGGAAGAACTTCTTCCTACATCCAGCCTAAAGTTCCCCTGGCACAGCCTGAGACTGTGTCCTCTTGTTCTGGTGCTGCTTGCCTGGGAGAAGAGACCAACCCCCACCTAGCTGCAACCTCCCTTCAGGGAGTTGTAGAGAGCAAGAAGGTCTCCCCTGAGCCTCCTCTTCTCCAGGATAAGCAACCCCAGCTCCCTCAGTCTCTCCTCATAGAGCTTGTGCTCCAAACCCCTGCCCAGCTTTGTTGCCCTTCTCTGGACATGTTCCAGCAAGTCAACATCCTTCCTAATCTGAGGGGCCCAGAACTGGACACAGTCCTCAAGGTGTGGCCTAACCAGTGCTGAGTACAGGGGCAGAATGACCTCTCTGCTCCTGCTGGCCACACTGTTCCTGATGCAGGCCAGGATGCCATTGGCCTTCTTGACCACCTGGGCACACTGCAGGCTCATGTTCAGCCTACTATCAACCAGTACCCCCAAGGCCCTTTCTTCCTGGCAGCTCTAAAGTTTTCTTGCTCTATAGTTTGATCAGCAGAAATCAGATGCTCTCCATGTCAAAGAGAAATAATTCTCCCATATATTTACTATCAAAATGTTTCATTCATTAGTTCTTTTTGATTGTCAAGCCCTAATTCTTTTTTTCCTGCAAATTACTGATATGAATACATTAGATGTGGGTGACACAGAAGTGGGTAGCTTGGCCAATGAAACCTAATTATTAAGACCAATGAGAACTACCCTTTGTTGCAAAAGGTTATAGGAAAAAATAATATAGAGTGATTTTTCAGTGAAATAGCAGCTGAAACTTCACATTCAAATATTGCAAGTAATCAATATTTTGAAAGAGTCTACAGCATACATATTGCATTGATGATCCTGAAATTAGATATTAGCTTTTAAACAGTAGGTCTTGAAGGAAAGCTCCTTGAAAATCTCTCCTCAAACTCAGCAACCAACAGTCAGAATCCGGCACTGGCAACCAAGAATAGTGAGCAGACCAAAATCAGAACAAGAGGACACAGTCTCAAGCTGCACCAGGGGAAGTTTAGGCTGGAGGTGAGGAGAAAGTTCTTCCCAGAGAGAGTTGTTAGCCATTGGAATGTGCTGCCCAGGGAGGTGGTGGAGTCACCATCCCTGGAGGTGTTCAAGAGGGGATGTAGGGGAGGAGTAGTCATGAGGTGTTGGGTGACAGGTTGGACTTGAGGGTCTTTGAGGTCTTTTCCAACCTTATTGATTCCATGATTCTATGAAAAGCTGGAGGTGGGGAGATTCAGGCTGGAGGTGAGGAGGAAGTTCTTCACCATGAGAGTGGTGAAGCCCTGGAATGGGTTGTCCAGGGAGGTGGTTGAGGCCCCATCCCTGGAGGTGTTTAAGACCACATTGGACGAGGCTCTGGCCAGCCAGATCTAGTGTGGGGTGACATCTAGTTGGAACTAGATGATCCTTGTGGTCCCTTCCAAGCCTGACTGATACTATGATACTATGAAGATATTTTCACGTTGAGCTGGATTTCTTGAAAGTGAAATAGGCAAATCCGAAAAGAATAAAAAAGCCAGTAATCAGGAATATGGGACAACTTCCATGTGTGTGGAGACCTCATCTCATTGCTGGTGGTAGTCAAAGGCAGAATAGTGACTATCAGGCGCTGCATCTGTCTGACTTTTTGAGGGGCTTGGAGGTGTTTGGTTGGTTTTTTGTTTGTTTGTTCCCTACTATTGCCATACAACCTGCACGTGTAAGTCTTTTAAATACAAATATCTTGTAAAGGCTGTTTATATTGCCTAAGTGCTTGGTTTAGGAGATGTAGGGAGCTGATTTTGTTTAAAATTTAGCAACTGTATATGTTTCAGAAAAGAAGTCTGAAATTCAGAAATATACTGAAAGTGTGTATCCAAATTGAAGTTATTTGTTACTGTTCTTTTTCTGTTCCTCTAAGTCCTGATTTTCTCTGTTAGTGGCTTCACTATCCTTCTTTGAGTACACAAAGACCTGCAGTTCCCATGAACATCACCAAATTGTATGAGATACAGTAGGAGCTCATTCACATTCAGGTTGCACGAGACTGCAAGTGCTATTCTCTCTCTCTGTGAGAAACAATAATGTTTTACAAGGCTGATTTTTAATTGCATCTTCTAGCTGGGGGCAGAGGAGCAATCCCTGAAGGGTGCCTTTTCCCTTATTCAAATGGAAAACAGCAGTGCAAAAAATCATGTTTAAGGCAGAAGCAGTGGATGTTTGAAACTTGCTCACTGGCTTACCAGCCTGGTTTATTTTGAACTGAAAGGAATCTCTGAGACAGCTCTGTGAGAAAATAGGGTTTTTGTTAAGGGAGTTTTTCAGGATTAGTGCAACTTTTAAACATTTTAACTCTACAATTAAACACTTCCTAAATACTTTTATCAATACTCTCATGTTATTCTGGCTGTCGTATTTCAGATACAGTCGTATTTGTGTGTCTGATAATGGTACGGTTTATATAGTGGCAGGAATTACTCATTTAGTATTCTGTTATGCTTATTAGTGGGTTATAAACTGCTTGCTTCTGTCTGTTGCATAGTTGGGGTCGGAGTGGCTGGAGAGCAGCCAGGCAGAAAGGGACCTGGGGGTACTGGTTGACAGCAGCTGAACATGAGCCAGCAGTGTGCCCAGGTGGCCCGCATGAAAAATAGTGTGGCCAGCACGAGGCAGGGAAGTCATTCTGCCCTGTACTCAGCACTGGTTAGGCCACACCTTGAGAACTGTGTCCAGCTCTGGGCCCCTCAATTTAAGAAGGACATTGAGATACTTGAACATGTCCAGAGAAGGGCAAGGAGGCTGGTGAGAGGTCTGGAGCAGAAGCCCTATGAGGAGAGGCTGAGGGAGCTGGGGTTGCTTAGCCTGGAGAAGAGGAGACTCAGGGGTGACCTAATTGTTCTCTACAACAGGTGGGGGCTGGTCTCTTCTCCCAGGCAACCAGCACCAGAACAAGAGGACACAGTCTCAAGCTGCACCAGGGAAAGTTTAGGCTCAAAGTGAGGAAAAAGTTCTTCACAGAAAGACTAATTGACCATTGGAATGTGCTGCCCAGAGAGGTGGTGGAGTCACCATGGAGGTGTTCAAAAAAGGATTGGATGTGGCACTTGGAGCCATGGTTTAGTTGTCATGAGGTGTCAGGTGTTAGGTGATTTTCCAACCTGGTTGATTCTGTGATGCTGTGATTCTATTGTATGATTCTATGAAGAGGATGAAAGCCCAGCAGTGTCTGCTAGGGAATGCTGCTAGCATTACTGTTAATAAATAAGAGGTAAATGCTGTAAAGGTCTAATGTCTCGATCCTGAGAGGGAAAGAGATTCAGGTTTTTAATGAATATTCCCGTGTTGTGAAATTAGAGGCACAAACGAGGCCAAAATATCAACAGCTAGACTATTTATTACATAAATACAGTGGATGGACATAAATAAAGTGGATGGATCAGAAGGGGATAGAGAGAAAATAGAGAGAGAAGAGAGAAAAGGAAAGGAATTATATAAATAAAGTGGATAGATCAGAAGGGGATAGAGAGAAAATAGAGAGAGAAGAGAGAAAAGGAAAGGAATTATATTACCACACCCCTCACCCCCCAAGACAGTTTGAGTCTGTGAGGACAGGTGCTGCAGGAGATGTGGGTCTGTAGAGAAATGGTGCTGCAGGAGATGTAGGGTCTGTAGAGAAGGGTGCTGAGGCTTGGCTGTAGAAGGGATGTGGTCCTCTGGGCAGCTTCTTCAGCTCCATGAGTTGCAGCAGCCGGAACTTAGGGCACGGAGAGAGGGTTTTCAGAGTCCAGGATCCGTTGTGTTGGCCCGTGATGTTCCCAGCGTGTGGTGCTGCATCTTGCTTCTCCAGTTTTCTTCTCCAATTTTCTTCTACTAAAAGGCAGTAGTTGCTCCAGTCTTTTATACAGTTTTTTAGTCCTCAGGCAAGTGTCCAGGCATTGTTCCCCAGGATATCGTTCTGGGAAATCATCCTTAGGTAAGTGTCCAGGTATCATTCCCCAGGAAATCTTTCTGAGTACTCAGGTGAGTTTGGGCAGCCGTCTGGATGGAAGGGGGGGAGGCCTCCACCTCCTCCTGCTCCATCTACCTACCCACACACCCTTTACACATCAGGGAATCCATTGTCCTTTCCTGGGGTATCTGATGGCTGGAAATGATCTTGTCCTGAAGGCATGATGGCTGGGCCCTTGGACCATTGTTGTAGGCCAGCTGCAGTTCAGTGAGCAATGTTATCTTTGCACCTTCCAAGAGTCTTTCCAGTGGCTCTGCCCAACGCACATCAGCTATTGTCTGGGCAAGCTGCGACTGATTTTATCTTTGTTGAGTCACACCAGGAGAGACAAGCTTTAGACTCTCACACCACCCCGTCAATCAAAGATAAAAGCAAGAAAGAAAGAAAAGAAAGAAAGGAAAGAAGTTTTAAACCATTTTTACAATAGACATAAGTTTTGATTGTCTAATGGCACAAATCTGTTGTACACCATCATTAGACACAAATTGCATATTGGACACATGTTAAATCACTGTATACAACAGGGACTTACACAAGGTGAAAAAGTACAATACTAACCAAATAGAACAAAATTAAAACAGATAATTACACAAGTTGAAAGCATCCTTGTTCCTCCTGGAAGCCAGGAGAACAAACCCATACCCCCCCACCCCGTCAGTCCTTCAGTTTGGAATTGAAGTGAGAGCTTCCTTCCACATCTGAATGCATCTGCGGGGCTATGGAAAGTACAGTCCTTGAAGAGATGTCTTCTGTGATGCAAAACTTGAGAGGTCTTCGATATTGTAACAAGACAAGTCCTTCTGACAATACATCAGGTATCTTCAGCATTAGAACTTAAATAAGAAACACAACCTCAAACATACAAAACTGGTATTTCCAGGTTCCCCACACACAGAGAGGTTCTCTGAGCCACCCTCTCAGGTGCTGTCTCTGAAAGAGTTGGATTAATTACTTTGAATGGGCCTGTAAGTACCGTTGATTGTTTCAGGTTCTCTCAAAGCCAAGCTAAGCATAAACAAAAGCTTTTTCCCAAACCATGTACAATTTTTTGGTGATCTCCTGAATCATGCTTCACCCCCCACTCACCACTGAGAAGTGAAGCCCCTAGTTGCCTTGGGGGGCATACCCCTCCCCTCACCAAATGGTCCCACCAAGAGAAGAGCAGTGGCCTCAGCCCTCTTTTTAGGCTCGGGCCAGCATTTCACAATGATTTCTAATTGCCTCGTGGGTACCCCATCAACCACTTCTTTTGGAATACCTTTCTTCTGACCCACCCCCCACCAATATTGCCGGGTATTCAAGTGTTCCCTGCCCCTAGCCAGATGCCTACTAGGAATACGGCGCAACTGGCCCTGGGGGCTTGGTGGATGAATCATTTTCACATGTCTCAAGCCTCTAGTTTGAGGTTTTTTAATTTCCTCAGGGATACTATACTGCCTGGCATAGTCTAGTATCTCCCTTCCCACTTCTTCCCATGTCCATGGCTTCAAGTCAGGCTGGCTCCCTCCGGGTGTTGAATTTTCCCTTAGAGCAGCTTGCATCCTGGAAGAAAGTGGGGTAACAGCTATTTCTGTTTGGAGCTGGATAGCTCTTATTTTAAGCGAGTCAGGGAGACCCCTGATCAAAGGAGTCATTCTGTTTGCATCCACCAGGAGAGAAAGGGGGGATTCAAAATGATGTTTTAGTTCTTTTTCATATATCATTTGCAGGCATGCAGCCTTTTGCACGTTCTCCATTATCTGATTCATCCCTCCCTGCAGACTACAGGTTCCCCTCTCTCCTTTGGATCAAAACCTCCTGCCCAGTAGGCAGCTCGCTGGGTAAGACTCCAGGGTCCACTTCTGTTTTTCGTGGTTAGAAAAACATTATCACCCCAATAGCCCATAGCTTCAGCTTCTGTTAACATAATCTGATCACCTCCAGTTTTTGAGACTCGCCATACATATTCCACCTCAGATTCCCCAGCAGCGCGTGCAAATTCTTTACGAATTTTGGCCAGCACAGTGTAGGAGAAAGGTGCATCTTTAGTTGTGATAGTGGGGGTAGTTTCCCCATCCTCATATAAAATTTCGGTTTTAATGAGAGGTCTGACATGCACAGCAGCCTCCTTAGCTGTTGTCAGTTCTGCCCGAGGGTACATAGGGGCAGACTCCAGGTAATTCACACCCTGTTTGGAGTCCAAATACGAATTTTGCATCCTCTCCTTTTCCAATTGAATTTTAAGATCTGCCACTACGTCTTTCAAAGTGGCAACATGGCTTTGTAGTGACGAAACTAAGTCCTGCAAAGAGGAAATAGTTTTATTCTCCTGCTCATGCCATTCCTCTTTCTCCTTCACTGAAGCGGCTAAACAGGCACCTAAAACCGCACAAACAAAAGCTTTGCCTTTTCCGGCTTTGGCTCTTGCATCTTTCTGCAGGGCCACAATACGATCAGCCACACTCTGGAAGTTATTCCAGTTTTCACGGGCCCAGTCAAGTACCTGTACAGAGGGGCGGGCACCGTGAGCTTCTAAAAGGTTAAAAAGCCTCTCACTCCGAGCCATCTCTTTTGTTTCACAAAGCATTTCTTAATAGGGCACTAAGTTCACGGGGAAATCGGATCAAAACACTGTTTGTACCAACAAAATCTTCCCTGGAAAAACGTACACTTTTAAAAGGCTTTCTCCACAATAATCTTCTCCAGGAAAAATGCACAATAGATTTTTCAGGAGAGGTCACACACGAAAAACAACCAACCTGGGCTTCTCAAGAGAAAGTCACACTATTTCCCTGAGAGAACCCACACTTGCAAAAGCTTCTCTGCTTTTGTTCATCAAATTTCCTTTACAACAGGACAAGAACCTTATGTTTCTTAGGGAAGAGTTACTCTGCTACCCTTAGAGAACGCACACACTTCTCAACTTCTACTTCAATACTGGGCTTCTCAGGGAAGCCGAGCTTTCCCCGAGACAATACACACTTTATGAATATCACCAACACTGGGTTTCCCAAAACAGGGTACTGAGAATTCTCGAGGAGGTCACACTATAAAATCAACATTTGTACCCCAGTCAATCATCCCCAGGAAAGCACACACATTTAAAGCAGGGTACAGAGGATTCTCGAGAAGGTCACACTATGAAATCAGCATTTGTACCCCAGATAATCGTCCCCGAGAAAGCACACACGTTTAAAGCTTTTGAGATCCCACACAGTCTCTCTGAAAACTTTCACTTCGTCCTTCTCCGGCCACTTCCCTCTCGGGAGAGTGAAAACGCGAATCTGGACTCCGCACTCACTTCGTACTCGGAGTACGTCTCAGACACACACACATTTAGGGGTTCTCAGAAATGCAATAGTCTTGCTGTGATACTTTCACTGCACGGGAATCCTGCCGACTACGCCAATTGTAAAGGTCTAAGGTCTCGATCCTGAGAGGGAAAAAGATTCAGGTTTTTAATGAATATTCCCGTGTTGTGAAATTAGAGGCACAAACGAGGCCAAAATATCAACAGCTAGACTATTATTACATAAATACAGTGGATGGACATAAATAAAGTGGATAGATCAGAAGGGGATAGAGAGAAATAGAGAGAGAGAGAGAAAGGAAAGGAATTATATAAATAAAGTGGATAGATCAGAAGGGGATAGAGAGAAAATAGAGAGAGAAGAGAGAAAAGGAAAGGAATTATATAAATAAAGTGGATAGATCAGAAGGGGATAGAGAGAAAATAGAGAGAGAAGAGAGAAAAGGAAAGGAATTATATTACCACACCCCTCACCCCCCAAGACAGTTTGAGTCTGTGGAGGACAGGTGCTGCAGGAGATGTTGGGTCTGTAGAGAAATGGTGCTGCAGGAGATGTAGGGTCTGTAGAGGAAGGGTGCTGAGGCTTTGGCTGTAGAAGGGATGTGGTCCTCTGGGCAGCTTCTTCAGCTCCATGAGTTGCAGCAGCCGGAACTTAGGGCACGGAGAGAGGGTTTTCAGAGTCCAGGATCCGTTGTGTTGGCCCGTGATGTTCCCAGCGTGTGGTGCTGCATCTTGCTTCTCCAGTTTTCTTCTCCAATTTTCTTCTACTAAAAGGCAGTAGTTGCTCCAGTCTTTTATACAGTTTTTTAGTCCTCAGGCAAGTGTCCAGGCATTGTTCCCCAGGATATCGTTCTGGGAAATCATCCTTAGGTAAGTGTCCAGGTATCATTCCCCAGGAAATCTTTCTGAGTACTCAGGTGAGTTTGGGCAGCCGTCTGGATGGAAGGGGGGGAGGCCTCCACCTCCTCCTGCTCCATCTACCTACCCACACACCCTTTACACATCAGGGAATCCATTGTCCTTTCCTGGGGTATCTGATGGCTGGAAATGATCTTGTCCTGAAGGCATGATGGCTGGGCCCTTGGACCATTGTTGCAGGCCAGCTGCAGTTCAGTGAGCAATGTTATCTTTGCACCTTCCAAGAGTCTTTCCAGTGGCTCTGCCCAACGCACATCAGCTATTGTCTGGGCAAGCTGCGACTGATTTTATCTTTGTTGAGTCACACCAGGAGAGACAAGCTTTAGACTCTCACAAATGCGCAGCTATGTTTTCCTAGTTCAGCCTTTTCGTGTGTTATGTGGACAAGATCAGCTCTCCCAGAAGGCAGGGCACCTTGGCAAGCCAGTCAGAATGATTTTCTATGAATAAGGAAGACAGAAGGGCAGCAGAGCTCTGTTCCCATGGTGTGGAGTACTAACAGGGAAAACATAATATGCCATTGCTAGAAAATCAAAGTGGGATGAAAACTGCGTGAAAGTTGCTTGACAGTCTGCGAAATTTTTAATAGAATAGAATAGAATAGAATAGAATAGAATAGAATAGAATAGAATAGAATAGAATATAGAATAGACCAGGTTGGAAGAGACCTTCAAGATCATCGTGTCCAACCTATCATCCAACACCACCTAATCAACTAAACCATGCAACCAAGCACCCTATCAAGTCTCCTCATGAACACCTCCAATGAGGGTGACTCCACCACCTCCTCAGGCAGCCCATTCCAATGGGCAATCACTCTCTCTGTATAGAACTTCTTCCTAACATCCAGCCTAAACCTCCCCTGGCGCAGCCTGAGACTGTGTCCTCTTGTTCTGGTGCTGGTTGTCTGGGAGAAGAGACCAACCTCTGCCTGGCTACAACCTCCCTTCAGGTAGTTGTAGAGAGCAAGAAGGTCTCCCCTGAGTCTCCTTCCCTCCAGGATAAGCAACCCCAGCTCCCTCAGCCCCTCCTCATAGGGCTTGTGTTCCAAACCCCTCACCAACTTTGTTGCCCTTCTCTGGACACGCTCCAGCAAGTCAACATCCTTCCTAAACTGAGGGGCCCAGAACTGGACACAGGACTCAAGGTGTGGCCTAACCAGTGCATTGTACAGGGGCAGAATGATCTCCCTGCTCCTGCTGGCCACACTGTTCCTGATCCAGGCCAGGATGCCATTGGCCTTCTTGGCTGCCTGGGCACACTGCAGGCTCATGTTCAGCCTACCATTGACCAGTACCCCCAGGTCCCCCTCTGCCTGGCTGCTCTCCAGCCACTCTGACCCCAGCCTGTAGCACTGCATGGGGTTGCTGTGGCCAATGTGCAGAACCCGGCACTTGGATGTGTTCAATCTCCTGCCCTTGGACTCTGCCCATCTGTCCAGCCTGTCCAGGTCCCTCTGCAAAGCCTCTCTGCCCTCCAGCAGATCAACTCCTGCCCCCAGCTTGGTGTCATCTGCAAATTTACTGACGATGGACTCAATGCCCTCATCCAGATCATCAATAAAGATGTTAAAGAGCATGGGGCCCAGCACTGATCCTTGGGGCACAAATGCAGTGCTTCATCCTAATTCTTCATGCCTGTGTTACTCAGCTGATATCTGTAAACTGATAGAGGATGTTGCTACCACACAGAGTTCATAGTAAAATTCAAATTAAAGAATCACCTGAATTGTAAATTAAAAACTCAGGTTCATCAATTATCTAAAGAGCTCTGCTTCACTGAAAATTTGAATTCAGGCACCTACTCTTTTCCCTTCCTGCCTGAATTTATAGCTCTCACACGCAGACATAATTTATATTTAGTTTATACCGTGCCCTAGATTTGTTTCCATTATCTCAACCTGGAGCAACCTGTGTTTGTTTCTGGAGTATGGTATCATTATTCTTGAACTACAGTTCATACAGTGTATGTTACCTTCTCTATGTGGAACATGCTCAAGGAAAATCTTTTCAGTTCCTGTTACTATACTTAGAAACTTGAGTGGGTTAAATGTGGAAGGAGGAAAACTGTGTTGGGTGTATTAATCCCAATTATGATAATGATCTTTCAAAAGCAGGCTTATTTATTTATAGATTATACCAAGTTTTATGATGCCAGATGTAATGTTTATAATTGGGGGTGGGTTGAAATTACCCCCCAAAATAAAATTGCCAGACCAGCTCAGCAAACGAAGCTGTTATTTACAAGCAAGACTGCAAGCAAGCTATGAAATGCAATGGATATGTAGAAAATATACCATATTTACATAGATGTACAATTGATAAGCAACACAAGAGCCAGGGGGTTGCCAACAGCTTCCTTCTCTCCCCCCACTTCACTTGTCCCTGTACATGGGACAAGAGAACGAAAGGAGAAAAGCAGAGAGTTGCTTGTTAGTACTTAGCCACGACAAAGAAACGCAGCCAAGGTCAGAAGCGGCCAGCTAGTATCTGCTAGAGCAAAGAAAGTGAGAAGAGAGAAAGTTAGTTTCCACAACTAATTTTATGATAGCAATCAGACCAATGGGACTATTTGAACCTTATCATTATTTTCCCTTTTACATCCAGTGGTAATTTATTTACATTCTATCACTTTCTGTTCAAGATCGTAGTATCATAGTATCAGTCAGGGTTGGAAGGGACCACAAGGATCATCTAGTTCCAACCCCCCCCTGCCATGGGCAGGGAGATCTGTGGAAAATTTTCCTAGGCACAGCCTAAAACTGCTACAATAACTCAAAAATATACTGTATTTGGTAGATTAGACTAGAGGTGAAGGGAGGTTGTAGCCAGGTAGGGGTTGGTCTCTTCTCCCAGGCAACCAGCACCAGAACAAGAGGACACAGTCTCAAGCTGTGCAGGGGGAAGTTTAGGTTTGATCTTAAGAAGAAGTTCATCACAGAAATAGAGATTGCCCGATGGAATGGGCTGCCCAGGAGGTTATGGGGTCAATGTCCCTGGAGGTGTTTAAGAAGAGACTGGATGAGGCACTTAGTGCCATGGTCTAGCTGATTAGTTAGGGTTGGGTGATGATCTTAGAGGTCTCTTCCAACCTGGTTGATTCTGTTATTCTGTGTTTGGTGGAAGAAGGAGCATCTTCCTCCTGAATCGCTGTCTCCACAAGAATCCCAGTTTTCTGGGCTGATATTTCTGGTGAAAAAGCTCAGGTTTTCAGAGACTTGATCCAGAGCCCATGGAAATTGCTTTTTATAAAAGGCATTTAATTTTTCTTGTTGAACACTTGTGTGCCTTGTAAGATTTCCCCTTTAGAGAACCAAGCTCCTTTTGATTTACTGCAATTCACTGGAAAGCTACATTTGTATAAAATGATGGAAATCTTTCCTCTACACTTACTCCAAAATACATCTTTTTAAAGGCAGGGACTCTGGACAAAAGTCTTTGGAGTAAAGGGCTAATCTGTGTGCCAGAAGTAGACAGAGTAAACAGCAAATTAGGATCATAGGTAATTCCCGTAATAACCAGCTGAACCCAGTGATTTCATCACTTCTGTTTAATCTTCTGAATTGTGGATTTCCTTCATATTCTTTTTGTGATAGCATTTTGAGTATTAATGATTCTTGGCACTTAATTTGAGGGTACTGCTGAAGTGTCAGTGTACGTGCTGCCAACAACATGCCTAATGCACAAGGCATCTAATGACTTCTGGGTCCTTTAAGAAGAAAATGTTGCCTTGGGCTTCTGTGGATTTACAAGCATCTGAAATGATGTTTGAAGAAAACATGGAGCCCTGAAACAAGACTTCATAGTCATTGTGTGCTCCTTACCAAGAAATTTTACATTTCTAATAACAAATATTAAAAACTATTAGGCATTTAATAGATACACTTGAAGGGTCCTAAATACTTGCCTGTGAGGTAACCTTACAACTGGCCATGATATGAACAAAAGTATCACAGTATCGCCAAGGTTGGAAGAGACCTCGGAGATCATCGAGTCCAACCTGTCACCACAGACCTCATGACTAGACCATGGCACCAAGTGCCACGTCCAGTCCCCTCTTGAACACCTCCAGGGACGGCGACTCCACCACCTCCCTGGGCAGCACATTCCAATGGCCAATCACTCTCTCGATGAAGAACTTTCTCCTCACCTTAAGCCTAAACTTCCCCTGGCGCAGCTTGAGACTGTGTCCCCTTGTTCTGGTGCTAGTTGCTAGAGAGAAGAGGCCAATCCCTTCCTGGCTACAACCACCTTTCAGGTAGTTGTAGAGAGCAATGAGGTCGCCCCTGAGCCTCCTCTTCTCCAGGCTAAACAATCCCAGCTCCCTCAGCCTCTCCTCACAGGCTTGTGCTCAAGGCCTCTCCCCAGCCTTGTTGCCCTTCTCTGGACATGTTCAAGTGTCTCGATGTCCTTCTTAAACTGAGGGGCCCAGAACTGGACACAGGACTCAAGGTGTGGCCTAACCAGTGCAGAGTACAGGGGCACAATGACCTCCCTGCTCCTGCTGGCCACACCATTCCTAATGCAGGCCAGGACACCGCTGGCCTTCTTGGCCACCTGGGCCAAGTGATACAGGAAAGGCATTGTTCCTTGGAGTTACTTTAGCATGACATCAGAAGTAAGCTTTTTGGGGTTTTCTGTTATGACAGAATAGAAGAATGGGAAACCTGAGCTTTTGTTCTAAATAAAGCAGGTGAAGCAAACAATTCTTCATAGTAACTGTGTCAAAGTGTTAGCTAGAATTAAAATGAAAGAAGCTGTGCTAGCAGTGCTCAATGAAATTGTCATATAGAAAACCTAACTTTCAGGCTTCTGACAGATCAAACCTCTGCTGTTATATGAGATATTTTCTAAACTCACTTAGATAAACTCACAAAACACTGACAGGAGCTTTGTTCCAGCAGGCTTCATGCCTCATCTGTTCTTTCCCAGCCAGCATAAACACATCTAGAGTGTACAGCATGCCGTGGTGAATTTCTGCACAGGGACACGATGTGACTGTGCCTGGAATGGAATATGCTTCTACCGCTGAGTAAGCCAACAGTACACAGATCCAGCCCATGGCAACTTGGTCAATATTGGTGCACTCTCAGAAGACTAGTTAGTTTCTTTCTGAGAGTAATTTACTCTCAGAAAACTCATTCTTTGCCTGAACAGAGCGCATGCTTCTTTCTTTAGGTGTTATTGTGTCCCACTTGACCTAAGAGGGTGGAAGGGAAAGGGAATTACTCAGTTTCAATGATTCACTTGGGTCAGATTAAGGAGACTTATATCATAGGTCTATACAAAGAGATTTAGGTGTTAACTGCCTGACTAAAGTTGTGTGTCTGTGTATGATGTGTTTAAGAGAGATGGCAGAGTGTGAGAGAGAATCCAGGTCACCACCCAGGATTCTAGCGGCATCCTTCCTGGTCCGCTCCTTGAGTCTTTGGGGGTGGACACAAACCTGTCAGCATGTTCAAGTCCTTTTTATTCCCTCCCAAGAGGGTTGTTGCTTTGTTGCTTCCTGAGTATCCCTTAATTTGCATAGAAAGTGCTGGAAGGTGGTGCCTGCCAATGTGTGCATGTGTAAAGGGTGAAGGGCAGTGTTATCCCTTTCCACCACCTGAGTGGGGGGTTGTGCAGACCCTGTATTTTATTACCTTTTGACCAGTATGCAGCAAACCTCCTTATCTCAATGGAACTTATGCAAACTTGCAATGGGGCAAGGCCATCCATCCTCTAGTGCATTCCAATCCCTACTGAGCTGTCATGTTTTTTTTCTTGTCTCAACCACAAAGCACATACTTGTCCTTAGTGCAAGGCTACTGCCTTGCACAATATTTGAGACACTAATTCATTCATATCAGAGCCTGACAGGCATAAAAATGCAAGTGACTATCCTGCCTTCAATGCATAAAGTACTCTCCACTCTGATAGTGACAGAAAATAGCAGAACATAGACTTAATAAGCAGCTGAAGATTTTAATGGTTAATAAAGTGAATTTAAATGCATACATGTTTCTGAAGGTGTGGGTTTGTTTTGAGCTATTAGTGATGAAATAATGAGCATATGTACTAATCAGTTGGGACAGTTTCCTTTCCTTTCCACACATGCATGCACTAACTGTCTTTACCTGATTGCATACTTATACAAAAAACATACTTTGAAATCACCTATTCTTTATGTTGGAAACAAAAGGGTTAATATTTTCTGAGGGCTCTTATGACACAATAACTCTGGTACAGCTAATATGGTGACGACTTCCAGTGGCAACATTCCTAAAAGCAACTTCCCTGAACTCAATGCAATGAGCTGCTTGTTACAAAATATTAACATATTCCTTGACTTTTGGGGCAGTGACTTAGGAGTCCTCATAATAACCCTATGCAATGCTATTAAGCTTTTTCAAAGAATTCCATTAACTACAAAATCCCTATTTAGTCTTGCACTGAATTTGGAATTACAGTTGCATGTGGTGTAAAGAAAAGATTCTGTCTGACTTCACAGTATCACAGTATCGGCAAGGTTTGAAGAGACCTCAAAGATCATCGAGTCCAACCTGGCACCACAGACCTCATGACTAGACCATGGCACCAAGTGCCACGTCCAGTCCCCTCTTGAACACCTCCAGGGACGGTGACTCCACCACCTCCCTGGGCAGCCCATTCCAATGGCGAATGACTCTCTCCGTGAAGAACTTTCTCCTCACCTCCAGCCTAAACTTCCCCTGGCGCAGCTTGAGACTGTGTCCCCTTGTTCTGGTGCTGGTTGCTAGAGAGAAGAGCCCATCCCCTTCCTGGCTACAACCACCCTTCAGGTAGTTGTAGAGAGCAATGAGGTCTCCCCTGAGCCTCCTCTTCTCCAGGCTAAACAACCCCAGCTCCCTCAGCCTCTCCTCACAGGGCTTGTGCTCAAGGCCTCTCCCCAGCCTTGTTTGCCCTTCTCTGGACACATTCAAGTGTCTCAATGTCCTTCTTAAACTGAGGGACCCAGAACTGGACACAGGACTCAAGGTGTGGCCTAACCAATGCAGAGTACAGGGGCACAATGACCTCCCTGCTCCTGCTGGCCACACTATTCTTGATACAGGCCAGGATGCCATTGGCCTTCTTGGCCACCTGGGCACACTGATGGCTCATGTTCAGGTGGCTGTCGATCAGCACCCCCAGGTTCCTCTCTGTTTGGCAGCTCTCCAGCCACTCTGTCCCCAGCCTGTAGCTCTGCATGGGGTTGTTGTGGCCAAAGTGCAGCACCTGGCACTTGGACTTGTTGAATGCCATCCTGTTGGACTCTGCCCATCTGTCCAGTCAGACAAGGTCCCTCTGCAGAGCCCTTCAGCCCTCTAACTGACCAACACCTGCTCCCAACTTGGTGTCATCTGCAAATTTGCTGATGACTGTCTCAATCCCCTCATCCAGATCATCAATGAAGATATTAAAGAGGATGGGGCCTAGCACTGATCCCTGGGGGATGCCACTGGTCACTAGCCTCCAGCTGGAGGTGGCACCATTCACCACCACTCTCTGGGCCCGGCCTTCCAGCCAGTTCCTAACCCAGCGCAGAGTGCTGCTGTCCAAGCCACGAGCTGACAGCTTAGCCAGCAGTTTGCTGTGGGGGACGGTGTCAAAGACCTTGCTGAAGTCCAGGTAGACTACATCCACAGGCCTCCCCCACATCCACCAGGTGGGTCACCTGATCATAGAAGGAGATCAGGTTGGAGAGGCAGGACCTGCCCTTCCTAAATCCATGTTGGCTGGACCTGAGCCCTTGGCCACCCTGCAGGTGTGCAGTGATTGCCACCAGGATAATCTGCTCCATCATTTTCCCTGGCACTGAGGTCAGGCTGACTGGCCTGGAGTTTCTGGGTTCCTCCATCTGACCCTTCTTCTGGATGGGGATCACCTTGGCCAGTTTGGCATCTCTGCCCAGACTTCTCAGTAATGAAAGCATTGTATGGATAAATGAAAAAAAACCCTGCCTAGATTTTTTTTCCCTAGTAAGAACTTAAAAATCAGGGAATTTTTTGTTTCTCCTTTCAGAAGCAGCAGGAAAATAAAATAAACCTGAGACCGCAATATATTTCATATTTGTTCAGTGATACACATTGCATAATGTTCCCTCAAGAGCTTGGTGTAAAAAGGAGCGAAGCAATCATAGTACTGCCAACCAGATGGTGAAAAGGCAGCCAGAAATGGAGACAATGAGAAATCCTGTGCAGAATTAGTAAATTCAAGAGAAAGAGCAGCCTTAAACTTTGGGTAAATTTGAATCCCTTCAGAAATTAAAGACTTGTCACCTTTAAAACACAGGTAATGTAGCTCTGTATTTAATTTGCTTCTGTTTTACAGCAATGAGGAGGCTTGGTGGGGAGACCTTATTGCTGTCTACAACTACCTGAAGGGAGGTTGTAGCCAGGTGGGGGTTGGTCTCTTTTCCCAGGGAACCAGCACCAGAACAAGTGACACAGTCTCAAGCTGTGCCAGGGGAGGTTTAGGATGGATGTTAGGAAGTTCTTCATAGAAAGAGAGATTGGCCATTGGAATGTGCTGCACAGGGAGGTGGTGGAGTCACCATCACTGGAGGTGTTTAGGAGGAGACTGGATGGGGTGCTTGGTGCCATGGTTTAGTTGATAAGTGTTGGATGATAGGTTGGACTTGATGATCTCAAAGGTCTCTTCCAATCTGGTCTGGTCTATTCTATTCTATTCTACTTTCTGAATGCCTTCTCATTATGTATGGTTTTATACCTGCAATGTCTGACCAGTTTAGAATTCTTAATATGAGTTTATCATCCTATTATCCTTCTGAGTGTGGAAGTGTAATTTTTACATTAAGGGAGAATCAAGGCACACATAGAGTGGGGTCATTCCCTGTGACTGTAAAACGAATATGTGGTCAGGCTATGTGTCAACCTATATTGCATTTCTGGTAGATTTAACTCCATATGGTGGTGGTGGAGGAAGTTGAAAGGTAATAATCCCTAAAAATATGCCTGAGCTTTATTAAACCTGTCAGATGAAAACACCTCTGTTGTAGCCTGTCAGGAATAGTACATTTTTGGAACAGGCTTTTGCCATCTATTGTTTGTATTTGTAGCAATACAGTGGACTCACTGTTCTGGAAGTGGACCCACTGAAAAAGAAACCACAAGACTTTCTTGATGTTGAAGGGGAGGTTTGCACATGCTAACACATCAAGCTGCTTCCTTGCTGTTAGATTTCTAATTCTGGATTGAATCCCACCCTCTGGGAAGGCAAACATTTGGAAACAGTCAGTTTCTGTTTTCTACTGTCTTATTGCTGAACACTGTTCATCCTCTCACTGATATGTACATATTCAAACTGCTCATGCTGCTCATGCACAGTGTGGATAACCTCTGAAGCTGACATGCTAATGACACTCTTGAGACACTCCACGTCCAGCCGTGAACTGTAAAGGGTGAGAACTGTGCAAGCAGTTCAATAGCTGGATATCTATCAACTATTGTGGTATATGTTAGGATAAAGAGAATTAGACATGGTTGGGTTCTGTTCTTAACATTCCAGGCTAGTGAAAGTGAAAGGGTGCCAGGATGCATTTGCAGTATAAAGGAGAGATGCTTGAAATGGAATAGAGGCTGGCAGCCAGCCAAGTGGAAAACCCAGTGCAAGATGTGCAAATATATAACACACTGTTGTGAAATAAGGAACAGGGGAGAATCACATGCACACCCTCTGGATACAAGAAACCACACGTTGGGTTGAGACTGGATGCATCACAGGTGTGATACCTGCTCACTGTATGTTCTACAAGCACATCTCAGAGCACAGAGTAGAAACAGACCAGAGTGGATTTCGTTTCAGCGGTAGCAGTGCTATACTGGATAATGTTCTGGAGAAGAGGAGGATCAGGGGAGACCTTATTGCCATCTACAACTACCTGAAGGGTGGTTGTAGCCAGGTGGGGGGTTGGTCTCTTCTCCCAGGCAACCTGTGACAGAATGCAAGGACACAGTCTCAAACTGCACCAGGGAGGTTTAGGCTGGATGTTAGGAAGAAATTCTTCACAGAAAGAGAGAGTGGCCATTGGAACGGGCTGCCCAGGATGGCGGTGGAGTCACCATCCCTCAAAGTGCTTAAAATAAAACTGGATGAGGCACTCAGTGCCATGGTTTAGTTGACTAGATGGTGTTGGGTGATAAGCTGGACTTGATGATCTCAAAGGTCTTTTGCAACCTGGTTAATTCTGTATTCTGTGTGTCTTTTCTAAAATCACTATGATTTTAGTTTCTGGCTGATTATAACTGCCTCTGAAGTACTTTATCAAAAGTTGTGGTACTGCTCAGATGTGGTATTCTCAGGACCAAGGCTTCTAAAAGCAGTATGAACTTGTTTGTGCAAATAGCCAGAACGCCAAGTGCCAAGGCCCAGGACAAGAAATTAAATTTCTCAGGGCCTGGTGGGTAGCTGGTGCAGTGGCAGTGCCAGCTGATACATTGGAGGAAATTGAAAAGGGCCAAACCCCTGAGAACAAAAAGGAGCTGAAAAAGTTACTAGGAACCCTGAGATACTGGAAGAAGCATATTTCTGGCTTCCCTGTGATTGCTCGGCCATTGTATGATCTGCTTAAAAAGCACAAGGTCTGGGACTGGACCTGAAAACACAGTGAGAGTCTTAAAATCCTGAGGGATGAATCAAAGGCCTACCAGAAATTGGGTCCACTACATCCAAAGGATCCCTTAAGGGCAGAATGGGCTATCTCTGAACATGCCTCCAGCTGTGGAATTTAACAGAAGTGACCTAAAGTCCCCAGTAGACTCCTCTTGTTTTCCTCAACAGCATTCAAGGACACTGAAAAGAGCTATTCAGAATGGGAAAAGGGACTCCTTTCCCTTACAAGTGCTGTTAAGGAAGCAGAAAAGCTTTGCATCACCCAGTAAATTGTAGTGCAAGGCCCTTTCCCTTTACTCAATACTCAAAGGAACCTTTCCACCTGAGGGGGTGGCTCAGAAAGCCAGAGTGAGGAAGCGGTACACCTTCTTAGAGGGAATTGCTCAGTTCATGCCTCTAAAAGAGGGTCCCAGTAAAGTGTCTAAGCTCCAGCAAAGGGTAAATCCAGAGACAACCTCACTGGGACAGCCATACAAGCTATCTCAAATAGATGTGGCTCCAGAGGTAACCACAGACCCTTACACTGAGGGAGTGTGGTTCACAGATGCTCTTCGCACAATGGCACTACAAGGCAGCAGCCCTGGAGATCAGTACAGGCAGGACTGTCACTGAAGAGGGTGAAGGGAGTGTCCAAGTGCATCAGAAATAAGAGTTTTGGAAAAGGAGTTCAAATTTACCCTTTTTCTTTTTTTTTCTTCTTCTTTTTCTTTTGCTAGATGTTAATCAATGATGTACATGGAGTCAGTTTTGTGGAGAAAAATGAGATGTGACAGACCTTCAGATTATTTGGCTGATTGGCAGGCAAAGCAGCTTAAGAACTCCTTTTTCTTTTTCATGTGTATTTAACAAGACTTTGTGTGTGTGCATGCACACAGATTATTTTTTGTTGGTCTTCATAATTAAGCTAAGCAAAATTTTAATGCTCTTGTAGAAAAATCAGAAGGTTGTAACGCTGTAAATGTCTTTGAAAGCCTTCCTTTTGCCAGTGTTGTTGCATCTCTGGTATATAACTGATTCAAAGCAAATGTTTTCCAAGCAAATAACACAAGGATGGGATCACACATGCATTAAACAATCTGTGTTTTGGATAGTGTTTGGGGTTTTACAAGCAAATGTAAAACCCCAGTCATCTGAGTGCTCCTGAAACATTTCATGGCTTTGTCACCTTTAAACAGCTTGACTGAATGCAAGCTCAAGCTTAAAGTAAATATAGTTGAGAAGATTGCATAAGAGGTATGAAAAATGAGTGGAGTTTGACCTGGTTTAAGCACTGAATTTAGTTCTCTCAACTTACCTCATAGTTCTCCCACCAAAGTAAGGACTTCAATTGGACACTTGCTTTAGAGGGACTTCGACCACTATGTAAAGATATGAAAACAAGCAAACAAAAAAAGAGCAAATCTTGTAAGTGAGGGAAAATTTTGCAAGCTGGAAGAAAAACTCCAAGCTTACAGGGGCACATCCAATTCCTGTCAAAACATGGAGCAGCTGGGATTACGTTGTGTGGTTTGTTTCACTGAAAGGCGCATGAAAAAGGTATCAAAGGGCATGGCAACGTCTGGTACAGTAAACAAAGCAGCGCAGTCATGTATCCCTCTAATTAGTAATTAATTAACAATAGAAGATTAGATTTTTTTTCCTAACTCCTTCTCAAGTTTTAGGCTGAGCAAGTAGATGACATTTTTAATTAAGTCAGTGCTCTTGCATTAATGAGTAGTGGAGCTGCTTTATAAGATTTCTGAGTGTGACTCCCATTAGCGCTGCACCCATGTAGAAATTAAAAGGTTTGACTGTACGTGCTGTATCTGCTAACTACACAGACATTTCTTCTCTGGGACTGTACCCTACCTCAGGACTACATGAGGAGTAAAGGGCAGTATAATTTTGCATAGCTTTCCCTGAATCCTTCTTGCAAGACCAGACATTTCAAAGTCTCAAGAAACTGCTAGGGGCTTTTAAATAACCTCATGTCCTGGTCAATGCACTACAGATTCACAAACCATAACATGATCTTAGTGATCACAGTAGCACAGTATCACCAAGGTTGGAAGAGACCTCAAAGATCATCCAGTCCAACCTGTCACCACAGACCTCATGACTAGAATATGGCACTGAGTGCCACGTCCAATCCCCTCTTGAACACCTCCAGGATGGTGACTCCACCACCTCCCAGTGCAGCCCATTCCAATGACGAATGACTCTCTCCATGAAGAACTTTCTCCTCACCTCCAGCCTAAACTTCTCCTGGTGCAGCTTGAGACTGTGTCCTCTTGTTCTGGTGCTGGTTGCTAGAGAGAAGAGACCAACACCTTCCTGGCTACAACCACCTTTCAGGTAGTTGTAGAGAGCAATGAGGTCTCCCCTGAGCCTCTTCTTCTCCAGGCTAAACAATCCCAGCTCCCTCAGCCTCTCCTCACAGGGCTTGTGCAACTGACCAACATCTGCTCCCATCCTGGTGTCATCTGCAAATTTGCTGATGACTGTCTCAATCCCCTCATCCAGATCATCAGTGAAGATATTAAAGAGGATGGGGCCCAGCACTGATCCCTGGGGTAGATACTGATCAGTGATACTGATCTCTAACTCATATTTCCAATTAACAGTAGAGAATCATTATTCCTCTGAATGTACTTTCATAAGAGGACTTGGTCTTGATCTCCACCTCTAGAATTTTCCTTGGGGTTTTTTGTGTGCCTGAAGAAAGATTATCCTAATCCTCTCTCTGGATCATTCCCTCCTTTTCTGCATGCAGGAAGCAACTGCTGCCGTACTTGACACTTGCACTTGTAACTGGAAGAGCAGGTGAACAGTGCCTTTTAAAGCTGATGCAGATTCCAGCGGAAAAAATCAGTTGCTGAGGGAATGTTAAACAACACAAAGGCAATGGCTCTATCCTCTCAAAAGATCTGACACCTTAATTTATGCAAGACTAAGGCTTGATGTTTGCTCCCCAATTAAAGTTTCCAGATTGTCAGGTAATGTACAGCCTCTGTGCCTTTGGGCCAGCTGTCTGCTAGACTGTGTGCTTCAGGCTTGCACAGCTGTTCTGACAGGAAAGGAAGTAAATCACTTCCTAAATATGCCACCCCATAGGTTCTGTAATTGTGGCACTCCCTCTTCACTGTACATAAAATAATTTGTCAGCAGTGAAGCTCAAAAGGCAGCGTGGTTTTGAGCTACTATTGAAGGTATTCCTCTTTTACATAAGAATTGAGAATAGTACCAATCTATGTTTAAATAAACAAAAGCCTAATTATCTCAGATGGTTTGAAACTCTGTTTTCAGCCACTGCTTTTGGAAATACCAAGTTACATCATAGCCACCTGAAAACTACTTCTCATTTCAAGATTCAGATTAGAAATTACCAAGAAGGTTTGGTAACTCTATTTAAATTTCATCAAGCTCATTTCTGTCGTCACCCCATTGTCTCTTTCTGCTGCTTCTAGTTGCTCCCTATTTAAAGAGAAGTTGGAGTGTCACACCTCAGGTTTAGCCCAGGAGCTGTCCTTCTGATATAAAGGCAGCTGAGGAAATCACATGCTTCTGAGTACACTGAAAGAATAGTGGGGAACAGGAATTCCTCAGACTGTAGGGAGTGGACCTGGGAGTCTGGAGCAGTGGATGGGCCTGAATTCCCCAGCAGGATGCAAGGGCAAATCTTTGGGAGTAGCAGGGCTGTGGAAGTCACATTTGCCAGTTATGAAGTTGTGGCTGTGGTCCTAGCGTACTGTGCCAGGCTTTTTGATACACGTCTTCCCCACAAGCTGCCTGAGGATAGAGTTGTTTCCAACAGACACTTTTGAAGTATAAGTTTATGGACATAAAACATCTCTTCATGCTTAAACCTGATCTCTCATCCAATTGGATTACTCTCGTTAGAGTTCTAGAAAATACCTTAGCAAAATAATTTCCTGGCTATTGCTTCTCTATTTTTTGGTGTTGTGAAGCTCCTCATAGTGAACCTCTCATTATAGGAATGTACTTGTTTGGATTTTTGCTCTAGGGAGAGTGTCCTCTCTTTCTCTTACCAATCTGCTACACAATACAACACTTCTACTGAAGCATCCAGCACTGGCCAAAGCCGTTGCTCTGAGCTGGACACGTTGCCCTGTCTGACTTGGTATTTCACTTCATGTAACACAGCAAAGGTTCAGGTTGATGCTGTGAGAAAACCAAGTGCAATGTTTCCCCCACTGCCACACGTTAAAGAATGAGTCACTGTCTCTTGTCCAATCTTTAGAATGTTACATGCAAAATTGCATATAGGCAGATGGCTTTCATTTCAGCAGTTAAGATGGGTAATTCTTATAGTCATGTCAGAAGTTTCTGTTCAAGTTCTGGAAACATCTGCAGTGAGTTCTATCCAAGGTCTTTGGTGCTTTGAGCCGTAACTGGGACTTAAGAGCTCAGATGGGGGCAAGGCTGAGATTCCTCCCCCGCTCTCATCCTCCTCTTTCCTAATAAAGAAAGGGAAGGAGCAAATCCATCAAGAAATAATTTGGAGTTGGCTTGGAAGTAGAGAGGTAAAGAATTTTCTTTAAACTATATATACATATATATATATGTGTGTGTGTGTGTGTGTGTAACAGTAACAGGTAGGGTTCACAAAGGTAAGGAACAAGGATGGATGGGGGAAAAAAATATGCAATACAAAAGCAGTCCTTTGCAAAGGCGTGGGTGCAGCAGGGATGACCACGTGGCAGAGAAGCAGGGAGCCAGCAGCAGTCCTCTTCCAGGCAAAAGGCAGGGCCCAAGAGAGCTAATGGCTGCAGTGTCCTTTTTATAGGCTTGCTGGGCAGGGAGCGGGAGTGGAAGAGACTAACTCAGTTTAGCAGGGGGGAAACCCCCTCCAGGGAGGGCAAAGCTCTCACAAGCCCTCCCCCCTCTGCTTCCAGGATGGACATAACCCATCACAAAGGTCACAGTAGATTTATTCAGTGTACCTCTTTTTTGTGGGAAAGCTTAAATATGAATGCAAAAAAATTACCCCTCTGTGTTGAAGAATGAGTTTCAGTGCCTTTGAGCATAGTGTGCCCTCTGCTATTCTGGGCATCTCTGAGCCTGGCTAGGAAAACAGGGGCATGTTCATGAGCAGAATGAAAAGAAATTAAACATGTGCTAGACAAGTACTAAATATCCTGTGATCCATATTTGGGTTTATGGTAGTATGTTGGCCTCACTGTAAGATAACTGCAGAAGCAGCACTTCTTAAAAGGCCTGCTGGGTTCCTAATTTTAATCAACCAAGCCTCACAAAGATGATGAGGTTCCTCTGTTCTTGAAAAACAACCTGAGTTGGAGGAGCTGGAGGGCTTTTGTGTTGGGCTTTGGTTTTATTTTGAAATGCATTGCTACAGTTTTGATAGTGATCCTTTTCTTTCATTTTTCTTCTTTACTGTCTACTTCGCTTCCTCTCCTGCTAGGATTGTCTTTGAAAAGCAATATTTTGTTTACCTAGTGACAGCAAAGGATGAGCTGTCAAAAAGAAAACTTCAATTTGGGTTTGACTTAGCAGTATTTAATGGCAATGCCTTTCTCAGTGTCTCAGGAAAGTTAGGAAAGTTGGGAATGCTGGAAGCAGCCTATGAGATCTTATCCCCCCAGGGATCAGTGTTGGGCCCAATCCTGTTTATCTTTATTGATGATCTGGATGAGATAGAGTCCATCATTAGTGAGTTTGCTGATGACACCAAGTTGGGAGCAGGTGTCAATCTGTTGGAGGGTAGGAGGGTTCTGCAGAGGGATCTGACAGATGGACAGATGGCAGAGTTCAACATGATGGCATTTAACAAGTCCAAGTGCCAGGTGCTGCACTTTGGTCAAAACAACCCCATGCAGTATGTGACCCCACCACACAGTGCTACAGGCGCTACACCTCCAGGGACGATGAATCCACCACCTCCCTGGACAGCACATTCCAATGGCTAGCAACTCTCTGTGAACAACTTTTTCCTCACCTCCAGCCTAAACTTCCCCTGGCACAGCTTGAGACTGTGTCCTCTTGTTCTGTCACAGGTTGCCTGGGAGAAGAGACCAACCCCCTCCTGGCTACGACCACCATTCAGGTAGTTGTAGAGAGCAATGAGGTCTCCCCTGAGCCTCCTCTTCTCCAGGCTAAACAATCCCAGTTCCCTCAGCCTCTCCTCATAGGGCTTGTGCTCAAGGCCTCTCCCCAGCCTCATTCCCCTTCTCTGGACACGTTCAAGAATCTCAATATCTTTCTTAAACTGAGGGGCCCAGAACTGGACGCAGTACTCAAGGTGTGGCCTAACCAGTGCTGAGTACAGGGGCAGAATGACTTCTGAGTTGTGCCTGAATGTGAAAACATTAAGTAGCTTCTTGCTTTGATTGTGAGTGGTGTGGTATGCTGCACAGCAGAATTGCTAGGACTCTCTGCAGTGATAAAGGTATGGATCTTGAGGACATGATGTTGCCTAAATATGCTAGCTGTCTGCACTAACTTCTGCATATAAACTTTTGCAGTCTGCTAAGACTTTATACCTTTTTAAACAGCAGTTAGGTCCTCTTTGTTGTAGCTAATAACATATTTTCATACTGGTATCTAATTGGATAGCATGAGGTGTTGTTATGGGTTTTTTTTTAATAAAATAATTAATTTCTGCTCATAGGTCTCTGGTTATGTGGGTCCTGTAAGCTTGATTGGGAGAGTTCTAGGACTGATTACACTGCAGTATCTTAAAGAATCCATATGGTACTCTTTTATTTTCTCAAGGCTAGGCACTTTATACTTATTTCATTAGCCATAATTCACGGCTTGTGCCTATAGACATGGGCAGATATAGATATCATTAGAGGGTTTTATACTTTGTTGAAAGGCTTTTGTCTTCACAGGCAGTAGCTGTTCAGCTGATATTCTCAAAAGAATAGTCAGTCTCTCAGGAAAGGAATCTGATTTTTTACAATGCCATTGACTGTGCATGAATAATTCATGATTTGTCAGTCCACCTCTAGTATTACACCCAGGCTGCAGTACTTATGACACTCATTTAATGGCATTTTTAGCTAAGCAGCACTGAATGCTGTCATGGATGAAGTAATTATTATTGTTAGCATTTGCAATGATACTACTAATAACTTACATTTGTACAGCTTCCAGCCATCCAGTATCACAGTACACTAGAGGTTGGAAGGGACCTCCAGAGATCATCAGGTCCAACCCCCCTGCCAAAGCAGGATCATTTAGGGTACTCCCCACAGGAGTGCATCCAGGTTGGGTTTGAAAGTCTCCAGAGAAGGAGACTCCACAACCCCTCTGGGCAGCCTGTTCCAGTGCTCTGTCACCCTCACTGTAAAGAAGTTTCTACTCATGTTGAGGTGAAACCTTCTATGTTCAAGTTTGAACCCATTGTTCTTGTCTTATTACTGTGTACCACCAAAAAGAGCTTGGCACCCTCCACTTGACACCCACCCCTCAGATATTTATACACATTGATCAGATCCCCTCTCAGTCTTCTCTTCTCAAGACTAAAGAGCTGCAGGGATCTCAGTCTCTCTTCACAGGGGAGATGCTCAAGTTCCCTAATCACCCTTGTGGCTCTCCCTTGGATTCTCTCTATCACTTCTCTGTCTTTCTTAAACTGAGGAGCCCAAAACTGGACACAGTATTCCAGATAGGGTCTCATCAGGGCAGAGTAGAGAGGCAGAAGAACCTCCCTAGACCTGCTGAATGATGATGTGCTGCAGACCCCTCCCCAGCTTTGTTGTCCTTCTCTGGACACGTTCCAGCAAGTCAACATCTTTCCTAAACTGAGGGGCCCCAGAACTGGACACAGTATTCAAGGTGTGGCCTAACCAGTGCTGAGTACATGTTCTTTACCTGGTATGCCAATCAAGGTGTCTATCTCCAACCCTACCATGTCATGTGCCATTTACAGTTGCTTAGGCTGTCAGATGCAAAGGTTCTTGTTTTACCTTTAGTTAAAATTTCTGTAACCAAATTTTTAAAAGGGGAGGAAAGAGAGGAAGAAGGAAAAAAAGTATAAGTGTCAGGATCCTTCTGGTGGGAAGAGCTGATGACTTAAAAAGAAAAGTTCCAGCAACTCAACATCTTTCCTAAACTGAGGGGCCCAGAACTGGACACAGGACTCAAGGTGTAGCCTAACCAGTGCTGAGTGCAGGGGCACAATGACTTCCCTGCTCCTGCTGCCAACACTATTCTTCATACAGGCCAGGATGCCATTTGCCTTCTTGGCCAGCTAGGCACACTGCTGGCTCTTGTTCAGCCTACTACCAACCAGTACCCCTAGGTCCCTCTCCAGCCACTCTGACCCCAGCCTGTAGCACTGCATGGGGTTGTTGTGGCCAATGCTTTTGAAAACACTTGAGACATATGTGAATATTAATGAACCTAGAGTTTTCACTGATGCTCAGGATTTAGAGGCATTTTTCAGGAGCAAGTGAAGTCACCCAGAAAGATGCCATACTTGCTGCTGACAAAGATCTGTTCTGGAGCTTTGCAGAGCATGCACAGGCATAAAGAGTCCTTGGGAGGGTAGCAGCAGAGAGGACAGTTTTTTTCAGTAAGACTGAGGAAGAAGCAGGGGATTTGACAGTCTCCAGTGTCCTGAATAAAGAATCATCATTATGTTCATCGTAACTGAGTCTTATCCTTTCACTCTAAATAACACTGCAGCTTCCATCCATCTAATCACACAAGGAGACAAGAGGATTCATGCTGCTCATTTCTGTCTTCATTCATGTGTAATGTGGTCTGATGATTCACAATGAACTTTATTAGCAACATTAAACAGACAACGAATTGATGTCCCTGTATACAAAAGCCATTAACAATTGATTCTCCAGGAAACCAGTAAAGCAATAAATAGGAAACAAAACCAAATAACAACCCTCAAAAAAAACCCACCCCAAAACATAAAAAAACCCAACCAAACAAAACAAACCCCAAACAAAACCAAACCCCAAACAAGAACAAAACCCAGAAAATTCAAGAAGCTCTCACTAGTGGTATCCCCCAGGGATCAGTTCTGGGCCCCATCCTGTTCAATATTTTTTATTGATGATCTGGATGAAGGGATTGAGTCAGTCATCAGTAAATTTGCAGATGACACCAAGTTGGGGGCAGATGTTGATCAGTTAGAGGGTTAGAAGGGCACTGCAGAGGGACTTTGACAGGCTAGACAGATGGGCAGAGTCCAACATGATGACATTCAACAAGTCCAAATGCTGGGTACTGCACTTTAGTCACAACAACCCCATGCAGCACTACAGGCTGGGAACAGAGTGGCTGGAGAACAGCCAGGCAGAAAGGAACCTGGGGGTACTGGTTGACAGCTGGCTGAACATGAGCCAGCAGTGTGCCCAGGTGGCCACGAAGGCCAAGGGCATCCTGGGCTGCATCAGAAATAGTGTGGCCAGCAGGAGCAGGGAGGTCATTGTGCCCCTGTACTCAGCACTGGTCCCACCTTGAGTCCTGTGTCCATTTCTGGGCCCCCTCAGTTTAAGAAGGACATTGTGACTCTTGAACATGTCCAGAGAAGGGCAACGAGGCTGGGGAGAGGCCTTGAGCACAAGCCCTATGAGGAGAGGCTGAGGGAGTTGGGATTGTTTAGCCTGGAGAAGAGGAGGCTCAGGGGAGACCTTATAGCTCTCTACAACTACCTGAAGGGAGGTTGTAGCCAGGAGGGGGTTGGTCTCTTCTCCCAGGCAATCAGCACCAGAACAAGAGGACACAGTCTGAAACTGCACCAGGGGAAGTTTAGGCTGGAGGTGAGGAGAAAGTTCTTCACTGAGAGAGTAATTTGTCATTGGAATGTGCTGCCCAGGGAGGTGGTGGAGTCACCGTCCCTGGAGGTGTTCAAGAGGGGATTGGATGTGGCACTTGGTGCCGTAGTTTAGTGGTCATGAGGTGTTGGGAGACAGGTTGGACTTGATGATCTTTGAGGTCTTTTCCAACCTGATTGATTCTATGATTCTATGAAATGAGAGGAGTCTGAAGCAAAGAGCACTAAGGGGCAGCTTTTATGCCATGTGCACTGAAGGTGAAAATATTTGGCATTCGTGTGCTTTTACTGAAAGAAGGATGGTGACCACCTTCTTGCGGAAGTTAATCTCATTCCAGGACGAGTGGTAACCCCATGAATGGGCAAGCTTTTAAGGGGGCACACAGAGCCCTGGGGAGAATGGGGGAGTCCCTGAAAAATCTATACCATCAAGAAGGTATTTTGAGTTTAGTATGAGTAAGAGAAGCACATAAGATACTTCTGTAAACAAGGACCTTTCAGATAATACTTTGATACCATCAACCCACTTTGGGTTTATCTTAGCTTTAACCTAACAGAAATGGAATATGCCGCACTGTCTTTGTGAAGATCACTCGGCTCTTAGAAGTCCTAAAAGCTCTAAGTAATAATCAGTGATAAAATCAATGTTAAACCCTCACATCCTACAAAGCATTTCAATATGGTCCAAACATTAAATCCTAAGGCAAATACAAAATATCTAATCTTATGTAGGATTGCTTGTGATAAACCTGAAGGTGCAGGTTCTTAACATTCCATTCCTATTACAGATGACTCAGGGCAGGGAATCAGAAATGCCTGGGTCTCTGATTTAATGATGTCAAGCATTTTGATTAACATTTCCCCCTCAGTGCCTCTTGTTTCTATCTAGCACTTGCCACAGCCTGGTAAGCTGTGGCTTGTTAAAATGAATGTGTTCTTTTCTTCCCTTGTCCTGTTAGAACAGGTGAAACATTTAACTACTATTTCCTGTAAGGTCTTAGGAGTAATTGTCAGTAGAAACAGTTCAATGCTAAAGATTAAGAACTGCCTGAGGTGTAAGTCAGTATGTATTTGTCTTATTCTCCTTACTAGTTAGTGTAGTTAATTTTTCTTAGAGCTGAATGTGGACCTTATTTTTATTGCCATGCACTCTTCAGACATCTTTTCCATCACAAGTATAGATCAAACTAATCTACCATTTATGGCCTTTTTTTTACCTGCTTGGAACTGGGTCTGCTGTCATTGTTTAAGCACAGGATTTGAATGGCCACAGCAAAGATCTGAGGGTTAATGTATTTAAGCTATTTCTGATCCTCTTTAGGAAATCTCTTGTTTTGCAATAATAATTTCTTTCTTGATGCTGGTTTCAGAAGCACCAAATACTTACAGACTGCACGCTTGGAAGATATTATTAGCATTCAAAGGGATAGGAGAGGACTAAGTAGCATAAGATTGAGTTTTACTTTTGGTGAAGGGGAAGCTGCTTGTGAGTCAGCAGTGTTCCCTGGCAGCAAGAAAGGCTGGCAATGTACTGGAATGCATTAATGGGATTGCAGTTAGATGAAAAGAAATGATTGTTCATTTTTATTTGACCTTTCTAGGCCACTTCTTGAATATTTTCTCTGGTTTTGGGCTGCCAATAAAAGAAAAATTATAAACTGGAGCATGTTCAGGGAAGAGTCACCAAAATGTTTGGAGAGCTGGTATATTTGACAAGGGGCTGAGAGAACAGGGCTTGTTCAGCTTGGGGAAGAGTGGAAAGCTAACAGCAGCTTTCCAACAACTGTCAGGAAGTTAGCAAGAAGCTGGAGCCAGGCGTTTCACCAAGGTGCATGGCAGGAAAATGAAAGGCAACAGCTGTAAACCAAAAAGGGTAAAAAAGACCTTTAAGATTCAAACTGCTAGATATAAACTTTCTCACCTTGAGAACAGTGATAAGCCTGATGGTTTATCAGATAAAACTGATGGGCAGTCTCCATCACAGGAGTATTTCAAGACCCGCCTGGATAAAGCCCTGAGCAACTTAGTTTGACTTCATGGCTGACCCTGCTTTGAGCAGGAGGTTGTACCAAAGACCTCCTGAAGTTCCTTCCAACTTCACTGGTGCTGTGAGTCTGTAAAAGAGAGGAGTTTGTAGGCAGTTATACAATGTCCTTTCAACCATTTCCTGGCAATGTGATTTCTCCTGTCAGTATTCTATCATTACCTTGTTTAACATAGGCAAAAAGCGCAGACAGCTAAACTGGTCCTTAATATGTACACTTGTACAAAAAACTGTCTTCAAGATGACCTGTCAGACCTTGGAGCTAGACATGTTAGAGGAACCAGGCCTTGTATTTTGTGGCTGCTTCCTGAAGGCAATTTAGGCAGAAGTAGACAAAGTTCAGGTCTAATTTATCTTCTTTGCTTTCTGTTCAGAAAGGGACTAGGCACAGTAATATAGAATCGTAGAATCAACAAGGTTGGAAAAGACCTCCAAGATCATCTAATAGACCATGGCACCAAGTGCCACATCCAATCCCTTCTGAACACCTCCAGAGATGGTGACTCCAACACCTCCCTGGGCAGCACATTCCAATGGCTAGCAACTCTCTCTGTGAAGAACTTTCTCTTCACCTCCAGCCTAAACTTCCCCTGGCACAGTTTCAGACTGTGTCCTCTTGTTCTGGTGCTGGTTGCCTGGGAGAAGAGACCAACCCCCTCCTGGCTACAACCTCCCTTCAGGTAGTTGTAGAGAGCAAGAAGGTCTCCCCTGAGCCTCCTCTTCTCCAGGCTAAACAACCCCAACTGTCTCAGCCTCTCTTCAGGGCTTGTGCTCAAGGCCTCTCCCCAGCCTCGTTGCCCTTCTCTGGACATGTTCAAGAGTCACAATGTCCTTCTTAAATTGAGGGGCCCAGAACTGGACACAGGACTTAGGTGCAGCCTAAGCAGTGCTGAGTACAGGGGCAAATGACTTCCCTGGTCCTTCTGGCCACACTATTTTTGATGCAGGCCATGATGCCATTGGCCTTCTTGGCCACCTGGGCACACTGCTGGCTCGTGTTCAGCCAGCTGTCGGTCAGCACCCACAGGTCCCTCTCCAGCCACTCCGACCCCAGCCTGTAGCTCTGCATGGGGTTGTTGTGGCCAAAGTGCATCACCCGGCACTTGGACTTGTTGAACATGTATCAGTGGTGCAGTAGGATAGCACACTAATGTGCTAGTCCTCATGGTGGCCTGGTAGATGTGACCTAAAGATGTCAGGAAGCTGAGTACTTTTGAAAGTGTGCAGTTTTGAAATATGAGGAATGTGGGTAAACACATCAGATGTCAGGTTTGGGACCATACTTCTCCAGTGGGCTAGTAATAAAGAAATGGATTGTAAGCTAACATGGGAACATGTGATTTACAGGATGACATTAAATGTTTGTGAATAAGCAATCGACTGACTTCCACTCCATCTCTACAGAAAATCCTGTGCTGCCTTGGAAGGCTGTTTCATAAAAATCTGATGCTAATTAGAGAATCCTCCATACTCCAGACATGCATTTTTCAGAGTTCTCTGTAACCTTGGCATTCTTCTGTGCCCACACTTAGAGCTACAACTTCCTCTGACATTTGCTTCCTTGACGAATGTGTCTTCACATTTGCCTTTTTTTTGGGGGGGGGGGGAATGAAGTAATTTATCAGAAACAACTCACAGCATTTGCATCCTATTAAGAAACACTTTGAGCTTATTCTTTATGACCAGTAACAATGGTGATAATCATTTTCATTTGCACAGAAACTCATTCCAAAGCCGCTAACAAATTGGTGTGCAGTGACAGGTGAAGAACTGTAATTCCATTACTAAATTGCGGTCATTTCGAAGGGTCAGAACAAGCAGCTGTTTAATAACCTTGCTCTTGCAGAAAGTGATGTGCAAAGTTGGAACGTGAGAGACTGTGTTTCCTTTTTAATGCATCTTAATAGAGAAAAATAATCTTCAGCTGAGTAATAGTTTTCAGTGTCCTTAGGCAGTTACAATTCAGTCCTAGCAGGATATAAAAACGCGAGTGATGGAGAAAGATTCCCTGTGACCACACCGCACAGGTGTTTGCTGGAGGTATTAATGTATCTGTCTTGTAGTGCAACTGGAAGAGAAGCACTCATCAAACCTCAGAAAGCATGGCTTTTGTATGCAGTGCTTTCAGTCATGTGTGGGTAGATAGCAAGAGAAGCATAGCCAGCAGATCCAGGGAGGTGATTCTCCCCCCCCCACTCCACTCTGGTGAGACCCCACCTGGAGTAGTGTGTCCAGTTCTGGAGCCCCTATTACAAGAAAGATCTGGAGGTGCTGGAGCATATCCAGAGAAGGGCCTCAAGGATGAGCAGAGCTCTGAAGCACCTCTCCTATGAGGACAGACTGATGGAGTTGGGGCTGTTCAGTCTGGAGAAGGGAAGGCTCCAAGGAGACCTTATAGTGGCCTTCCAGTATGTGAAGGGGGCCTACAAGAAAGCTGGGGAGGGGCTTTTTAGGGTGTCAGGTAATGATAGGACTAGGGGGAATAGCACAAAACTAGAAATGGGTAGATTCAGACTGGATGTTAGGAAGAAATTCTTCCCCATGAGGTGGTGAGACACTGGAACAGATTGCCCAGGAAGGTGGTAGAAGCCTCATCCCTGGAGGTTTTAAAGTCCAGGCTGGATGTGGCTCTGAGCAATATGATTTGGTGTGAGGTGTCCTGCCCATGGCAGGGGCATTGGAACTAGATGATCCTTGAGGTCCCTTCCAGCCCTAATGATTCTATAATTCCATGATTTAAAGAATCTAAGTCAACTGACTGAAGAAACATGAAGATGACCCATTTATTCATAATCTTCACTCAGAAAGGAATTAAAAGCGGGTGGTAAATCAGAAGTTTTCTTTGTCTAGTCACTGGCAAATTATGCTTAGGAGTGATGTTTTAAAGATGCACTTCTTATCAGAATGATGCTTCATTCTACCTGGTGAAAGGCTGAGTACAAAATGAGTACAGGAATGGAAAGAAGACACAATAGTCTTAAACTGGTGAGGAGTACATCAATTCTTATCCGAGTCCGGTCTTTATGACAGCACAGATAGAGATTGCTACTCCTGGGGCTCTCGGGGACAAGGCAGCAGCCACAGCTGGTTAGGAGGACCATTTCTTCCCTGTAGTAGCTGCCATGTTCTGCAGCTCAGCCTACACTCTGTGGTAGCAGCAAGACTGAAGGGCTGTTCAAGGAGAAAGAAGCTGCATGGGATGCTGACTTTGCTGGATTCCTTCTCTAGCCACGGCCAGCTCAGCAGTCTGTTGTGACAAGTATCTTATACTTACAGTAAGGTTCCTACCTCCTGGTTGGCTGTTTGTCATGGTTGTGAAATTTAATTAGGAAATATGAAATAACAACACAGCAACAACGGTGATTTTGGATCTGTAGTGGAGTTTTTTATGGGTGTGAGCAAGGCTGAGAAAGCTCTAATAACAATAACTCATTGAAAAGAACCTCATGCTAAACCAGCCGTGGTGAGAGTGAAACTGTGACTGCTATGTTATAAAGATATAGCCACTTGTGAGCCACCGTGTAGGGTTTCATTTCAGGCTTGTGGGATTTGTGTGTGTGTGTGAAAGCAAAGCTGTGTCTTCAGAAGGTTTAGAAGTTGTAGTAAAAAAACAGATTTATTCAGGAAGAATGTAACTTCAATTTCTGCAAGTTCACCACACAGACTCTTACTTGGGGTTTTGTCTTGATTCTCCTAAGTTATTAAAGTGCTTTTTCTCAAGGTCCTCTTGCTTTTCACAGATCCAAATTTCTGTTCTCTCATATTCATATCTTAGGAGGCCTGTGGTTCCCAGGAGCATTTTTTCTAATGTTTCTCTCTGTGGCATTTTTATATCTAAGCTAAGTTTAATAATAAAGATTAGAGGAACAGAATGCTACAGTGTAGGAGGATAAGAAAGATAAAGTGTCCTATTCTGAAAGGGAAAAGTTTCTCTGTGGAAGTTAAAACAGGGTGGGGGAAGGATTTTTTAAGTTGGTCCTTATTCATACACTAGAATAGGATAGAAAGAATAGAATTAACCACGTTGGAAAAGACCTTGAGGTCATCAAGTCCAACCTATCACCCAACACCATGGACACCAAGCACCCCATCCAGTCTCTTCTTAAACACCTGAGTGATGGTGACTCCACCATCTCCCTGGGCAGCCCATTCCACTGGCCAATCTCTCTTTCTGTGAACAGTATCACAGTATCACAAAATCACCAAGGTTGGAAGAGACCTCAAAGATCATCGATTCCAGCCTGTCACCACAGACCTCATGACTAGACCATGGCACCAAGTGCCACGTCCAATCCCCTGTTGAACACCTCCAATGATGGTGATTCCACCACCTCCCCAGGCAGCCCATTCCAATGGGCAATCACTCTCTCTGTATAGAACTTCTTCCTAACATCCAGCCTAAACCTCCTCTGGTGCAGCCTGAGACTGTGTCCTCTTGTTCTGGTGCTGGCTGCCTGGGAGAAGAGAACCTCTGCCTGTCTACAACCTCCCTTCAGGGAGTTGTAGAAAGCAATAAGGTCACCCCTGAGTCTCCTCTTCTCCAGGCTAAGCAACCCCAGCTCCCTCAGCCTCTCCTCATAGGGCTTGTGTTCCAAACCCCTCACCAACTTCATTGCCCTTCTCTGGACACGTTCCAGCAAGTCAACATCCTTCCTAAACTGAGGGGCCCAGAACTGGACACAGTACTCAAGGTGTGACCTAACCAGTGCTGAGTACATGTTCTTCTTTACCTGGTATGCCAATCTCCAACCCTACCATGTCATGTGCCATTTATAGTTGCTTAGACTGTCATATGTAAAGGTTCCTTGTTTTACCTTTAGTTAAAATTTCTGTAACCAAATTTTAAAAGGGGAGGAAAGGAGGAAGAAGGAGAAAAAGGGTAAGTGTCAGGATCCTTCTGGTGGGAAGAGGTGATGACTTAAAAAGAAAGTTCTGTTTCCCCCATTCTGCTGGCGTTTTTCACCAGTGTCCTACAGATTCCTGTTGGTATGTAGTGATTGATGCGATCTGGGTGTAGAGCCCTGCTGGTTGCATGGAGAAGTTCTTAAAGCAATTACAGAAACTCAAAACCCAGATTCATCTACAAAGAATTCTCGATACATTATTTAAAAGGGAGGAGAAGCTTAAATTATTAATGAGTTATTAGGCAGCGAAATACCTATTTAGAGCAAGAATCAGGTTTTGACTTCCTGATGGTCCCCAACAGCTCATCTAGAATCCATCCCTCATTCTGAACACTTCATCTGAAAACAAGAAACCAATGAAACAATCCTCTTACATAAAAAAGGTTACTTCGCCTATTAAGCCTGTGCATGTAAACATCAAACTAACAAAAGGTGCTTGAATAATTGATTTGAAGCCTACTCTTTACAGGGGAGTTCACAAAGGCTTCAGAAAGCTGGAATTTATTCTATTGCCTCAGAGGTTTTTGTCTACTTCAAAATTTCAGCCATACTCTGGTTCCCAAACAGCTCAATGGGATTTAAAAATTTTAAACCACTATTCTCAGCTTTAGGGAACTGAATACAGAAAAAGAGCACAACCCAAACAAAAGATACTAAAACCTCTCTCATTCTTTTCTGGTACACTGTTAAAAGAACATATTTTTCAGTAAATGTTATCTGAATGACTTAGAAACTTTGGCTAATTAAGGGTCCCTGGAAAACCATAGGGTGAGTGGGGAAATGAATAGAATAGAATAGAATAGAATAGAATAGAATAGAATAGAATAGAATAGAATAGAATAGAATAGAATAGAATAGAATAGATACACCAGGTTGGAAGAGACCTTCAAGATCATCGCGTCCAACCTATCAACCAATCCAACCCACCGAAACAACTAAACCATGGCAACAAGCACCCCAGCAAGTCTCCTCCTGAACACCTCCAATGATGGTGACTCCACCACCCCCCCAGGCAGCCCATTCCAATGGGCAATCACTCTCTCTGTATAGAGCTTCTTCCTAACATCCAGCTTAAACCTCCTCTGGTGCAGCCTGAGACTGTGTCCTCTGGTTCTGGTGTTGCCTGCCTAGGAGAAGAGACCAAACTCCACCTGTCCACAATCTCCCTTCAGGGAGTTGTAGAGAGCAAGAAGGTCACCCCTGAGTCTCCTCTTCTCCAGGCTAAGCAACCCCAGCTCCCTCAGCCTCTCCTCATAGGGCTTGTGCTCAAAACCCCTCACCAACTTCATTGCCCTTCTCTGGACATGTTCCAGCAAGTCAACATCCTTCCTAAACTGAGGGGCCCAGAACTGGACACAGGACTCAAGGTGTGGCCTAACCAGTGCAGTGCACAGGGGCAGAATGACCTCCCTGCTCCTGCTGGGCACACTGTTCCTGATGCAGGCCAGGATGCCATTGGCCCTCTTGGCTGTCTGGGCATACTGCAGTCTCATGTTCAGCCTACCATCAACCAGCACCCCCAGGTCCCTCTCTGCCTGGCTGCTCTCCAGCCACTCTGACCCCAGCCTGTAGCACTGCATGGGGTTGCTGTGGCCAATGTGCAGAACCAGGCACTTGGATGTGTTAAATCTATGTAGTTTCCCTTACTGCCCCTGAAAGGTGCTGATACAGATGGGAAAAGACATTCTACAGACTAGCTGAAACAGGGATTGTTGCTCTAATTCAAACATGTATTGAAGGCCCCTGCATTTTCATCAGTCTAGTTAGTTAGTTAGATATAATAAGTACTGACAAGCTAGCAGATGTATGTAAAGATATTGATTACAAAGCATAATCCAGGCCAATGGAGAATGCAGGATTGTGAGTAATTGCAATTTTTTTTCACAAGTAAATAGAATCTGTAATGTTATTCATCCACTTTTTGTTTGAAGGTGCAGTAATGGTCTCTTCTCCCAGGCAACCAGCACCAGAACAAGAGGACACAATCTCAAGCTGTGTCAGGGGAGGTTTGGACTGGATGTTAGGAAGAAATTCTTCATAGAGAGAGTGATTGCCCATTGGAATGGGCTGCCTGCGGAGGTGGTGGAGTCACCATCACTGGAGGTGTTTAGGAGGAGACTTGATGGGGTGCTTGGTGCCATGGCTTATTTAATTACCTGGTGTTGGATGACGGGTTGGACACGATGATCTCAAGGGTCTCTTCCAACCTGGTTTATTCTATTCTATTCTATTCTATTCTATTCTATTGCTTTCCACTTGTCAACTTTTACACAAATAATACTATTTCCTGCTGGAATTCTGTCTTTGAATACTTGGGCTGATTCTGGTTTGCAAAATCTGATGACAACACTGATTGCCACCTGTAGTGGAAAGACTAGGGTTTGTAATTTAATTCTCTGATAATGTATTGCTTTGGGAGTTATGATTATAGCACTTTCATAACACCAGAGAGAGAGGGAGTTCATTCAGCATTTTCTGAGGTATTGAAATGACAAGTGCATCACTTATTTCAAAGAATGACTGTGAAGAATCACATGTGGCATTCTTTAGAAATACATAGCAGCTCTTGGTCTTTCACAGGGTTATCAATGTTTGTTGTACTGTACTTCTCTTTTTGCAACATTACCTGTTACTATGAATGTATTTTTGTTCTATATATATATATATCTCACAGTTAATCTGTGGGTATTTTTTGCACTAAGCATGTAATTTACCAGATATGGATATTGCCTTCCCTTCCTTTCCAACCTCTAATCTCTGCACATTGTCCATTTCTACAGCACTGTAAAAAACTAAATAAGAAATCAAATGTTCTATAATATGCTGTACTGCCTCCTTGTAAGTTTTCAGTTCTGTTGCTTACTGTAAGCCCAAATTAAATTTCCTGCACCAGAATGGATGAACTCAAAAATTATCCTGGCACTTCAAATCTGAAAATGCAATATTAGCAGATTGAGGTCAAGGATTAGCAACATGAAGCACACCAGTAGAATGCTAATAGAAGCAAACCTTTCCTCCCTTCCTATGCCTTTAATATCTTGGTCAATTGGCAGTCATTTAGTAGGCCTGGGTCATCACAGTGTTATACAACAGAGACCCAAAAAGGAGTCCTTTATGATCAGTATTGGAAACAAGCTGTATATAAGCTTTGGACTTAAAAAGCTTGCAGGGGTGATGGGGCAATGATGACTCATATAGTCCAGTAAATTTTATTAGCAGGAAATAATAAGAGGAACGTTAATCTAAAGATGCCATTGTTCTAGATATCACACACGATTGCCTTGGTTTGACAGCCTGGCTGTTGCATCAGCCATCAATACAAAAAGAACTTTAACGCTGTGAAGGTGTATTTAAATCAAATTTAAAAAAAGACAGGAAAAAAAATAGAATACCTTTGGAATACCAAAACAAATAAGTGCTTAGCTGAATATTCCTACAATTATATTTCTTGAAAGCCCTGCTCTGCTTTCTCTGTGCATGGAAAAAACCCAACATTTCTTCAAGTGTTCTGCTTTGGGTGACAGTAGTTTAAGCAGTGAGAACAAGTAAGGTGACATTTCTGACAAACAAGCATGCCTTGCTGATCATTTCTGTTGCTAGGGCTTGGAGACACTCTAAGAAATGTGGTAAGGAAGTGACCCCAAAGTCCATTCTCCAAAATAGCAGCAATCATTACAGATACAACACATTAGCTGCAAGGATGAAGCAACAGCAGCTGCCATTATCTGCTTGTGTCTTGTGGAGTCATTGGGGAAATTTGTCTTTCATTTCTCCCTGCTTCAGCTCTTGCATTGTACAACTGTAAATTGTCTCCCCTTCAAGTCCTGTCCCTGCGTCTTTCGAAACTGGCCTTTGATAGGCAATGTTCTGCTGGCAGTTTTGGCTTCAGAGTAACTATTAGGTCTGCAGGGTATAGGAAGGCTTTCAGAAAGTATTCAGGAATGAGTAAAATCAGAGGTTCAAACAATATGGTTTCATCTCCCTTTGGTTTTAATTCAGACACACACATTGAAGTTGGTGAGGGGTTTGGAACACAAGCCCTTTGAGGAGAGGCTGAGGGAGCTGGGGTTGCTTAGCCTGGACAAGAGGAGACTCAGGGGTGACCTTCTTGCTCTCTACAACTACCTGAAGGGAGGTTGTAGCCAGGCAGAGGTTGGTCTCTTCTCCCAGGCAGCCAGCACCAGAACAAGAGGACACAGTCTCAGGCTGTGCCAGGGGAGATTTAGGCTGGATGTTAGGAAGAAGTTCTCTACAGAGAGAGTGATTGCCCATTGGAATGGGCTGCCCAGGGAGGTGCTGGATTCACTACCATTGGAGGTGTTCAGGAGGAGACTTGATGGGGTGCTTGGCTGTATGGTTTAGTTGTTTAGGTGGTTTGGATTGGTTGATGGGTTGGACGCAATGATCTTGAAGGTCTCTTCCAACCTGGTCTATTCTATTCTAGTCTAGTCTATGCTATGCTATGCTATGCTATTGCTTGCAAAACTGTGATTTGCATATCAGCCTGGAGGCTGGTGTTCCTTCCTGCCTCTGTGTGGAAAATTAATTCAACAGGCTGAGCTAATCTGGTCTACACAGAGTAGTATGCATCTCTTGCCGTGTGGTATGTCATTAGGTGAATCTCTTGCTCTCACATAAGGAAGTGGGTATTAAGTCTGTCAGAAAATGGAAACGTGGTGACTATTAACTTTGTATGAGTGGAGAAGATGTGCAGAAAAATGGGAAGCATCTTGCTCTTAGAAGTTCTGCTGCTCATGAATTTCATCTCAGACTGAATAGCACTTTTTGTTTCTAAGTGATTTTCTGAAGGAGGAAAAGAGAACTGTGAGTGCATACATATTCCCGAGCTTGTATTTCAGGAAGGCTCCTTTACTCCCTCTTTCAGAACACTGAGGATTTTTGCAAGGGACTTTCAGCTCTGTTTCTAGATGAAGCCAATTCATAAACAAAGGTCAAGCAAAGCAGCTAGATATTCTGGCATTTTCCTGCTGCTGAGGTGCTGTATTCTTTCCTAGCTTTCATGAGGCAGACTTAATGAACAAATCTGGCAGGTTCAATGGCATATATTCACCAGCAAAAATCCCCAGTGATAAAGGGTGGTTATTCCACTTGTCCAATTATACAGTAAAAACACTTTGGGAGAAAAGGTTTTCCTCTCCAGGGCTCCTAAGGAAGCTAACATGTTTCTCCCTTTATGTTTGTTTAATTTCTCATTCAGCTAATGAAATAATTGAGAATCAGACCTTAAAAGTATGATTATGTTATTAATAATGGATGGGGAGCATTAGAAAGGGCTAATCAACCTGTTAGGCTGTTCTGTGATAATGTGTGCAACATAATGTTAGCGTTGTAAAGTGCTCATTTGAAGGGATATTTTCCCCAGTGGTTGCATTTTCATTATTACTGATTCATCTACTGCAAGTAGCAATTTAAATCTACTTCTCAACTTATCAATGCTATTAATTGAAATACATTGGGCTAGACTTTCAACAAGTGTGAGGTAGTGTAGCTTTATTTAAGTGCATTTGATTTATCTTACCCAGAATCTTAAGCTGCAGTTTAGGCCAGTTCTCAACAGGATTCAGGATCACTTGCCCCTGTCTGCCTTCAGAGCACTCGTGCTCTGTGCCCACCTCCTCTTCTCCACTGTGTTGCACCACCCACTTGTATTTATCTCTAGCCTTCTGTAGTGGGTTGAGGCAGACCCCCTCCCCACCACGGGCAGAAATAATGACTCTGACAAATGGATTGCAAAAGTGATGGAAAGTTTAAATAGAAAAGAGTGAATGCGCACAGAAAACCAGAAGCAGTGACAAGAGAAACCCCAAAGCCGACCCAGAAACATCCCATCCCCACCTGAGGGTGGGCCCAAGACCCTCAGGGCTCCTTCTTCCCCCCCCCACTGCTAGGCTAGTCTCAGCTGGACAGACCTGAGACTGCCCATACCCCTGGCCTTGGGCCTAGCCAGGCACAAGGCTGGGAGATGTCTCCCCCAGTTACCAGGTGCCGGCGAGGGGAAGAAAGAGGAAGTGCCAGACCCTGCGCTGGATTTTATAGCGGTGCAGAGGATTATGGTAGGAGATACCTGGATTCCTGTGTCCGCCCACTGGGCTGGGCTTCTGGACACAGGAAGCACACCACGTAGCAGAGGGCACCCAGCCCAAACCACCACACCTTCATTTCAGTTTATGTAACTAAGCTAAGCATGGCAGCAACTGAAATTTAGTTACAACAACAGCCTGAGACTGGCCTTTCAAAATAGTTTTTCCCCTAGCACGCAGCAGCAGTTTCAAAATGCTGCATATATTCAGCAGTTTGGAGATGGGGCATTAGTAAAATTGAATGGGACATCCTGATGTGCTCATTAACTGTAACCAAGAGCTGGGTGGCATTCCTGAGGTCTCCACACTCCTCTTAATGTCACTCTTTCCGATATATAGTGTGTGTTATTTATACCCTATGTAGCTGGGACGTGTCTTTGAACACCTTGAGTACTGTGTCCAGTTTTGAGCTCCTCAGTTTAGGAAAGATGTTGAGTTGCTGGAATGTGTCCAGAGAAGGGCAACAAAGCTGGGGAGGGGTCTGGAGCACAGCCCTGTGAGGAGAGGCTGAGGGAGCTGGGGTTGCTTAGCCTGGAGAGGAGGAGGCTCAGAGGAGACCTTATTGTTGTCTACAACTACCTGAAGGGAGGCTGTAGCCAGGTGGGAGTTGGTCTCTTCTCCCAGGCAACCAGCACCAGAACAAGTGGACACAGTCTCAAGCTGTGCCAGGGGAAATTTAGGTTGGATGTTAGGAAGAAATTCTTCACAGAAAGAGAGATTGGCCATTGGAATGTGCTGCCCAGGGAGGTGGTGGAGTCACCACCATTGGAAGTGTGGCACTGGGTGAGGCACTTAGTGCAATGGTTTAGTTGATTAGATGGTGTTGGGTGATAGGTTGGACTTGATGATCTCGAAGGTAATTCTGTAGATGGAAATATGTAACGTGAAAGGGCAGGATGAGAGACAGCATGGGCTGAAATCTGCTTTGGTAATGGATAAGTATTTTGTCAGTCTTGGTTGAAGTAGACAAGCTGTATGCTGCAAATGTGATAGTAATCTGGTGAATTCCTGCCATTTGTTCTCTAAAATGCACCCTAGAGCTCTGTCAAGGTATCCCAGCAAAATAAAAAACCTCCCTTCTTTTATTTTCTATGAGTATGTGTACTACATAGCTGTAATTAGAAACACACACGTTGGGTCACAAGTGTGATACATGTGCACACATAAGTACACTAACTGTACCTGTGTTTATAAACATCTTTCCAATAAATCCAGTTGGTTTAGTTTCAGCCTGTGCCCAGAAAAGTTTCCACAGATCTTGGGCAGAAAGTGGTAGAATGTAAATAAATTACTATTGGGTCTAAAAAGGAAAATAATGATAAGTTCTAAACAATCCCATTGGACAGGTATCTATCACGAGAATCAATGTGGTAAACTAGCTTTCTCTCCTTTCGGCTTCCTCACTCTGGGAGACACTAACTTGTGCTTCTGCTTGGCTGTGCTGACCTTGGCTGTGTTCTTTGTTGTGGCTGGGTGTCTTAACAAACTGTTCTTTCTCTTGTCTCATGTACAGTGGAGTATGGAAGGGAAAGGGAGGGCTGGGGGGGGAAGCTGTTGCAGGCTCCCCTAATTTTGTCCCCTGGTTCTGTTGCGATTTACAAATTGTAAATACCTGTAAACAGATGTAAATATTGTATATTTAGTACATATTCATTGCCTTTCATTTCAGATTGTAGTTCTGCTTGTAAATACAGCTTTCATTTGCTTCCAACTGAGCTGCTCTGGCAAATTTATGCTGGGGGGAATTTTCAACCCACCACACCACTAATTACAAAGAACTCTACAAATCCAATATGCAAAGCTTTGGCAAGTGTTTCAAAGTAGTTTTCTTGGTATTTGCATGTTTCTTTGTGGTATTATTTGGACACTGGCAAGAAGCTGTACCCTGGAGACGTCTTTGCCAGTGGACTGGACTATTTTTAGCTCCTCTGAGTTTCCTAAGGAAGAACTGTAGGAGTTCATAACGCTGTCCAGGAAAGGGAAGGAAGGACATCTTAAGGCAATGAAAATTTCTGCAGCTGGAGCTTAGTCAGCAACGACATCAATATGTGCACCCTTGTGTGATGTCAGCCCTCACAGAGCCTGGGAGCATCCAAAGCATTGAAATCCATCCCAGTTATGCAGGCTGAACAGCAATGCAAAAGTGCCAAGTGCCTCCTGTCAGGATGCCTTTTGTGGTGACATCTGCAAGAAGGGAATCCTGGTCAATTCTTCAGACTATGCACTGAAATCATCCCCCCCTTTAATCTTGGCCTCATCACTCCTCTGTTCTCTCATCAGTATCAGCTTCAGGGTTTCTTTTCCCTTCGTATCAGAGCTGAAGTAAAGAAGGAACAGTGGAAACTTTTTATTTCCAGCAAAAGTTGTATTACACACAAAAAAAATTATAATTTAGCTAACAATAGTTATAAATCTCATGAAATAATAGGCTGAATGAGCTTGTACTCTATCTACACCCTCATTCAGATGTGAAATGCTGGGGGAAACACTTGGCAGGCTGCAGAGTTCTCTGTGCTGGGTTAAAGTTTCCCTCCCCCAACACTGACTTTGCCAGACCAACTCAGTTAGAAGCAAATGAAGCTGTATTTACAAGCAAAATCTACACCCTACAATGGAATGCAATGAATATGTACAAAATGTACAGTATGTACACTATTTTACAGATATTTGCAATTAATAAACATCACAAGGAGCCCCTCGGCCAAGGGCCAGGGGATGCTACAAGCTTCTCCCTCCCTGACTTCCCCTTACTCCCCTGTATGAAAGGGACAAGAGAAAAGAGCAGAGGAGTTAGACTTAGTCAAGGGCAGCCAAAGCACACAGATTATCTCTCCCAAGCAAAGCAAAAACAGCCAAGAGGGGAGGGGAGACTCGAGGAGACTCGAGGAGAGGAGACTCGAGGAGAGGAGACTCGAGGAGAGGAGACTCGAGGAGAGGAGAGGAGACTCGAGGAGAGGAGAGGAGACTCGAGGAGAGGAGAGGAGACTCGAGGAGACTCGAGGAGAGGAGACTCGAGGAGAGGAGAGGGAGGAGACTCGGAGAGAGAGAGACTCGAGGAGAGGAGACTCGAGGAGGAGAGGAGACTCGAGGAGAGGAGAGGAGACTCGAGGAGAGGAGAGGAGACTCGAGGAGACTCGAGGAGAGGAGACTCGAGGAGACTCGAGGAGAGGAGACTCGAGGAGACTCGAGGAGAGGAGACTCGAGGAGAGGAGACTCGAGGAGAGGAGAGGAGACTCGAGGAGAGGAGAGGAGACTCGAGGAGAGGAGAGGAGACTCGAGGAGAGGAGAGGAGAGAGAGGAGAGAGGAGGGAGAGGAGACTCGAGGAGAGGAGAGGAGACTCGAGGGAACTCGAGGAGAGGAGAGGAGAGGAGACTCGAGGAGAGGGAGAGGAGACTCGAGGAGAGGAGAGGAGAGGAGAGGGAGAGGAGACTCGAGGAGAGGAGGAGAGGAGAGGAGACTCGAGGAGAGGAGACTCGAGGAGAGGAGAGGAGACTCGAGGAGAGGAGAGGAGACTCGAGGAACTCGAGGAGAGGAGACTCGAGGAGACTCGAGGAGAGGAGAGAGGAGACTCGAGGAGAGGAGACTCGAGGACTCGAGGAGAGGAGACTCGAGGAGAGGAGACTCGAGGAGAGGAGACTCGAGGAGAGGAGACTCGAGGAGAGGAGACTCGAGGAGAGGAGAGGAGACTCGAGGAGAGGAGAGGAGACTCGAGGAGAGGAGAGGAGACTCGAGGAGAGGAGAGGAGATCGAGGAGAGGAGAGGAGAGGAGAGGAGAGGAGAGGAGAGGAGAGGAGAGGAGAGGAGAGGAGAGGAGAGGAGAGGAGAGGAGAGGAGAGGAGAGGAGAGGAGAGGAGAGGAGAGGAGAGGAGAGGAGAGGGAAGAATTGATATGGTACAGCTCCTCCTGTTCTAGATATTTACCCAATGAATTTGTTTAGAATAATCTTTTGTTTCCCTTTTTGCACCCAATGGTGATTTATTTATATTTTTCTACTTTTCTCCTCGAAATCTGTAACTAAATTTTAAAGGCATAGCCTAAACCCACCACATTCTCTTAGAATAAAACAATGAAGGAAAGCTTTTCACTTCTTTCACAGTAGAATATCGTTCTGCCAGTGTCAATATTCCACTCTGGCCCTTGTCTTTTGGGTTAGCATTTTCTTAGACTGCATAAGACAGCCTTTTGTTGAAGCAGATAGTGGAAAACTTTATATCAAAAGCTAGTACCATAATAAGATGTGGTGCTGTATCTAGCCCCAATTTCTTTCTACTTACCCTTTCTTTCCCTCCTGTGTTTTCAGTTTTGCTTTTACCTCTGCTGCTGATGTTTCTCCCTTTTTTCTTTTTATCACGACAATGGCTGATTGTATAAATTGTACAGGCTAAACCCGAGCTCTTTCACAATCCTTTTCACATCTCACCTTTATTCTCCAACCTTCCAAAAGGGGCTGTTTTACTGTGTACATAATGCCACAAAATAAACCCAGATGTGCTTCAAACCCCATCATTCCCTCCCTTTCTGTTCTAGAGAGTCCACACTTGAACCTCTGAACGGTAGCAGTAGCATGAAAAAACAATTCTTTTCTCCCATTAGCTGTTTTTGAGACATTCCCTAGATATGTTCTAGCTGTAAGGTAGTGCAGAACATAATTAATGCAGCTAAAAACATATGTCCTATCAGGAAAAACTGAAAAGACATCATCTGAGAGAATTCAATGCATTTCTCCCCCATGGTGAAATCCTGGCACAGAACAGTGCAAGCTGGTTTTGCAGGTGCAAATCCTGCCTGGCCTTTCTGCACCATGCTGTAAATCTGTATGCGGTGGGCTTTTTCCTTCTAGATGTCTCTGCATACTTCTCAGGTGGTAGCAGCTGCCCCCAGTGTAGGATGAAATCCCTTACAGACTTCTCCACATCATTCCTTACTGCATTTCTGGGCAGAATATGTCTTTGAATCATAGAATTGTGAAGGTTGGAAGGGACCTCAAGGATCATCTAGCTCCAATGCCCCTGCCATGGCCAGGGACACCTCACACTACATCAAGTTGCTCAGAGCCACATCCAGACTGGCCTTAAAAACCTCCAGGGATGAGGCTTCCACCACCTCCCTGGGCAACCTGTTCCAGTGTCTCACCACCCTCATGGGGAAGAACTTCTTCCAACTAACATCCAGTCTGAATCTACCCATTTCTACTTTTGTTCCCTTCCCCCTAGTCCTATCATTATCTGACACCCTAAAAAGCCCCTCCCCAGCTTTCTTGTAGACCCCCTTCAGATACTGGAAGGCCACAAGAAGGTCTCTTAAGAGCCTTCTCTATTCTCCAGACTGAATAGCCCCAACTCCATCAGTCTGTCCTCATAGGAGAGGTGCTCCAGCCCTCTGATCATGCTTCAGCATGAGACAGGAGGACTGGGATGAATGGCATAAGGGAGGGTTCCAAGGGCCTAAAGGAACACATGTGCCTGGGACTGGAAAAGGAGCAGCAGCCAGAAATAGGTCTGCAACACCAGGCAGGTGAAGTGACCTGACTCCTCCTGACTACCTGATTAGACCTCTTGACAAGCAAAGCTATGTGAAGGACTCTTGTAATGCTATAGAAGAGCTGAATTAACACTCATATTGTTATTGAAAATAATGTGTGTAAAGATACATTTTAATCCTTTCCTGATTTTCTGTCTTCATGCAGTTTGAAAGGCAGTCCTCCAAAAAGGCTCATATAGTCTTTCACTGCTTAAGTGCACTTGACTGCTGCCCTTTCTAAGTAGACACATTTTAAATGTGGAAAATCAATATATGTGGTCATTCTTCACCCTGCCACAGTGTCTCTGGCTTCAGTGCCTCTATAGAATCAAGTACAAGCAGAGAACAGCAGTGAAATATCACCTCCTTAGCTGCAGCCAAGTGGTGAATGATTCTTATCTGGAGAAGAGAAGGGGCAAGGGAGGCCTTAGAGCTGCCTTCCAGTACCTGAAGAGGACCTACAGGAAGGCTGTGGAGGGGCTTTTTACAAGGGCTGGGAGTGACAGGATGAGAGGCAATGCACTGAAGCTTGAAGAGGGCAGATTCAGGCTGCAGAGTAGGAAGAAATTCTTGCCAGTGAGGGTGGTGAGACACAGGAACAGGTTGCCCGTGGAGGCTGTGGATGTCCCCTCCCTGGAGGTGTTTAAGGCCAGCCTGGATGTCTTTGCAATGGTTTCCTTTATTTGAAGCAAGAGTTTCTCTTCCTTTTTTCCAGTCTTGCATACACCTCAACAAACCTGGTCATCAACTGCTTTTATATGGTATCTCATTTATCTCTCACCTTACAGTAAAATATCTATTAGCTATAATTGGAAAATTTAACCTCTTGCAGCTGTGAGTAGGTTATGTAGCCAAGATAACTTCTGAATGCAAGTGGAGTGCATTACATATCAATTGCAAAGTGACTCTTAAAACTCTCTTTACCTTTTATTAAGTTTCATAATGATTATTTGTTATGTCTAAATTAAGTTTAGAATAATTGTCTGTTCTTTTTTGGTCTATCTTGGTATGTAGGTATGCTTGGCTAATTAATACCCTTTTGGCTTGTTTGGCATCCCCAACAATACTTTCTTACAAATATAAGTGAAAAATTAAAGCAAAGACATTCCCATTAGACATCATTAAAATTCTTCCCCTATTATTTACTACACTGAGCTAAATCTACATATTTTGTGACTATAATCAGAATCTTGTGATTCGGTCATATTGGTTTAAGTAAGAAATGGTACATTTTTTGGCTTCTCTGTCTGAATTTTAGGCTGCAGTGCCTACAGGCAGCATTTGTCAAGCTTTGCAGATTATCACTTAAGGGTGTGGAAATCTCTGGTGATTGTTGTTTTATCACAGTCTTCATGAGACTTCAGACAGCAATTGAAGTAGCCTCATTACTGGTCTCATGTCTACATAGTAGCCATTCACATCATTAGTTGATTAGAGTAATAAGCTCATCCAACAGAGATTTGAGCTTAGTTTTGGTTGCAATATTGAGATGAACTGAGTTTCTGAACTGCGAATACTTCTGGGCTTGTTGTCAGGGTTTAGATTATGAAAGGAGATAACTGTAATTAATTACAATTTATTTTGCATCCAAACGTTGCTCTTGCACTTTGAGGTTAAATAAGTTCAGCGCTAGTTACAGATCAGAGCTTTTAAATTTCAGCCCATTTCTCAGCATGCAGCACGCAGAGACATCACTTAGGGTGTTAGGGAAGATAAGAAACAGGGCCCAGAGAGGAGCTGAAAGGATGACTTCGTTTTATTGTTATGATGAGGAAAATGGCTTCCCAAAATCTGAGTTTTCTAATTGCTTTTGTGTCTAGACCGGTCACACCTTCTAATTAGGTTTCTGTGTTTTCCTCTCTTTGTCTTAATCTAGTCTTCTGTTTTTGTCAGTTTTTGTCATGTTACTTTATGACATACTCTTTCCTATGAAAGGAAGTCCACTTGAGAGGAGTGCTAGTGTGCACATGCATGTTTACGTACTCTACCAGGCAAAATGAGAAAGAAGGAAATATATTGAGCTGAAGGAGGGAGCCTAAGTGATTCTGATGTTTTAAGAGATCCATTTTGCTGTCGGAATAGAATAGAATAGAATAGAATAGAATAGAATAGAATAGAATAGAATAGAATAGGAGTAGACCAGGTTGGAAGAGAGCTTCAAGATCATCGCATCCAACCCATCAACCAATCCAACCCACCTAAACAACTAAACCATACAGCCAAGCACCCCATCAAGTCTCCTCCTGAACACCTCCAATGAAGGTGACTCCACCACCGCCCTGGGCAGCCCATTCCAATGGGCAATCACTCTCTCTGTATAGAACTTCTTCCTAACATCCAGCCTAAACCTCCCCTGGCACAGCCTAAGACTCTGTCCTCTATGACATGAAGCTGGTAAATTTACAAAGAAAAACATGGCCAACATCTGAATTGTACTAAAATAGGAATAGAATAGCATAGAGTAGCATAGCATAGCATAGCATAGCATAGCATAGCATAGCATAGCATAGCATAGAATAGAATAGAATAGAATAGAATAGAATAGAATTAACCATCTTGGAAAAGATCTTTGAGATCATCGAGTCCAACCTATCACCCAACCCCACCTAATCAACTAAACCATGGCACCAAGCACCCCATCCAGTCTCTTCCTAAACACCTCCAGTGATGGTGACTCCACCACCTCCCTGAGGAGCCCATTCCAATGGCCAATCTCTCTTTCCATGAAGAACTTCTTCCTATCATCCAGCCTAAACCTGCCCTGGTGCAGCTAGAGTCTGTGTCCTTAGGTCTGCTCATTTTGAGAGTCTCTTATTTTAAAAGACATCAAGAGTTAATTTTTATGTTTCTGAATTATTCTGTCTGTGATTCAATTCTTTTCCTCTGAAAATTTCAATATGTGTATCTGATTAAAAAGGAAAAAAAAAAGGACTGGTTCCATTTAGAAATCACTTGACTGGGTTTAGGATTTTAGATAAGCTGATGGGCTGAATAGCTGATTATGGGATCTCATTAGGGACATGCTTTGAAGCCACACTGATTGAAACTATTAAATCAAGCCTGAACAAAATTGTGGTAAATATCCAGTGCAGACAATTTATAAATTAGTTTCTCCTTCAGAGGAAGCTGTTGTTTCAACCTACTTAAGCTTACAATTTTCATATTGCTTTATTTTCTTCTGAATTAAACTGAAGTGCTTCAGGAGAATTGATGTTCGTCTCCTTGAAGTTGGAATACATCTGCCAAAGTACAAATCAGAGAGAAACACAGTTTTGGAACCAAAAAAGGCATTCAACATGGTGTCACACTGGTATTTTATGTATTTGGTAGAAACCGCAGCTGTTAACTGAACATACCTGACATCAAAGAGGTTATTGATTCATAGAATCATAGAATCAATAAGGTTGGAAAAGACTTCAAAGATCATCAAGTCTAACCTGTCACCCAACACCTCATGACTAATAAACCATGGTACCTAGTGCCACGTCCAATCCCCTCTTGAACACCTCCAGGGATGGTGACTCCACCACCTCCCTGGGCAGCACATTCCAATGGCTAACAACTCTCTCCATGAAGAACTTTCTCCTCACCTAGAGGCAAAACTTCCCCTGGCACAGCTTGTTCTGGTATTGGTTGCCTGGGAGAAGAGACCAACCCCCACCTGGCTACAGCCTCCCTTCAGGTAGTTGTAGAGAGCAATAAGGTCTCCCCTGAGCCTCCTCTTCTCCAGGCTAAGAAACCTGTGGTGGTGAAAGTAAGTTCTCCCCCACACACACAAAGAAACCACAGCCAACTCAGTCGGAGAAGCAGAATGAATGTGCTATATTTACAAAGCAGCAATGAAATGCAGTGAATATGTACACAATATACAAAAATAGACAGCAATGAGCGTAATACAGAAGACCTTTTCCCTCCTCCAGCCAGGAGGGTTCCCCCCTTCTGTCCCCTCTCCCTCCCTACCTCCCTTTTTTTCCCAAAAAGGGTTAGAGAGAGAGAAAAAGGTAATTAAGGAGGAAATTTGTTAGCTCAAAGCGTGTGCAAGAATTAGTTTTCTTATCTGGTTAGCTTTGTTTAATTCAAGGTCGACTCCGTCCAGCAGCTGTAGCTCAGAGAGAGACAGAAACAGACAGGCCGACAGGAACAGAGAGAGCAGACTGAAATTCAAACAGAACTAAAACTTAAAGTTGCATTCTACCAATCTACCAATGAAATTCATTTAGAATATCTTGTTTTCGTTATTATTCCAAAACATTCAGCCAGAGTGTACCAGCAACTGTCCCTTTCTTAAAGGCACAGCCTAAAACCGTCACACAACCCCAGCTCCCTCAGCCTCTCCTTATAGGGCTTGTGCTCAAGGCCTCTCCCCAGCCTCGTTGCCCTTCTCTGGACACGGTCAAGAGTCTCAATGGCCTTCTTAAATTGAGGGGCCCAGAACTGGACACAGGACTCAAGGTGTGGCCTAACCAGCGCTGAGTACAGGGGTACAATGATTTCCCTGCTCCTCCTGGCCACACTATTGAATATCTTGGGCTCGATGATCTTTGAGGTCTCTTCCAACCTTAGTGATACTGTGATACTGTGATACTGTGATCTTTGGCTCCAAAAAAAGAAATCTCTGCGCTATTCCTGTGAATGAAACTACTGTCATTGGCCTAGGGCTGTACTATGTATGCATATATATTTGTGTGTGTGTATGTTATATACATATATATTATAATTCCTTACTTGTGGGGAAAGTTTAGTTGCACATCTTTCCCTAAGGGTAATATATGGCCACCAAAATTATTCATCTGAAAAAGGCGTAGCTGATTCTGTCACTATCCTTAACCTTAAGTGTCTGTTTACTTAGGACGCTACAGAAGTATGGTGATGTTTTCATCTCACATCTTCAGGAAAATCCTTTTCATCTGCCCATATTCTTTTGAAGTAATTTTCTGTAGCCCTCATTGTGTCCTTAGATATTAGTACTTTTACATATTTTCTTTGGTCTCTTGACAGTTCATTTTCAAGCCTAGTGAAAGTTCAGCTTATGTATTTCCTTCCCTCTCTTCCAAAGCTATTTTAAAGCTATATTTTTACGTCACCCTTTCAATTCTCTACTTCTATTTTTAGATTTCAATTACCTAAAATCTGAGCTCAGTTTACCTGCCTCCTACAACCCTTTTAGTATCATAGTATCATAGTATCAGTCAGGGTTGGAAGGGACCACAAGGATCATCTAGTTCCAACCCCCCTGCCAAGGCCAAGGACACCCTACACTAGATCAGGCTGGCCAGAGCCTCATGCAGCCTGGGTTTAAACACTTCCAGGGACGGGACCTCAACCACCCCCCTGGACAACCCATTCCAGGGCTTCACCACTCTCATGGAAGAACTTCTTCCTCACATCCAGCCTTAATCTCCCCACCTCCAGCTTCATTCCATTTCCCCTAGTCCTATCACTACCTGATAGCCTGAGTAGTCCCTCCCCAGCCTTCTTGTAGGTCCCTTTCAGGTACTGGAAGGCCACAATGAGGTCACCTTGGAGCCTTCTCTTCTCCAGACTGAACAGCCCCAACTCCCTCAGTCTGTCCTCATAGGAGAGGTGTTTTTATTTAAAATTTGACTCTTCAGGTGGCTAGTGTCTCTCTATTTTTTTCCTGTTTGTTTTGGTTCTTAGGGTTTTTGGGGGCTTTTTGTTGGTTGGTTGGTTTTGTATCTTGAATTCTTTCTCAGAGCTATGCAATCAGTCGTATTGTCAGCTTCTCTATTAGCTGACCTCTATGTGGTCATTATTTTCAGTGGGTTCTTTACATCTGTTTCTGGTTTCTAATGTTCATGCTTAAAAACTGAAACTACCTCTAAGTACTCATCTTCAGTACTCATCTTCAATTCTGTACTTAAGGTGAAATTTCAGTTCCTTGTGTTATTTCTTAGGCATTAAAAGTTCCCTCCCCACACACAAGGAAAGAAACCACAGCTAGCTCAGTCGGAAAAGCAGATGAAAGCTATATTTACAAGCATAAATGGAATGCAATTAATATATACACAAATATACAATATTTACAATATATACAGGAAAACACAACAATGAAACATGCAGAAAACCTTTCCCTCAGCTGGCCAGGGGGGGTTCCCTGAACCCCCCTCTCTCCCTCCCTACCTCCCCTTTTTCCCAAAAAGGGTTAGAGAGAGAGAGAAAGGCAATTAAGGAAGAAAATTTCTGTTAGCTCAAAAAGCACATGCAAGAATTAGTGTTCTTATCTGGTTAGCTGTTAACTCAAGGCCGTTCCTGCTTCAGAAAGAGAGAAGCCGTCCAGCCCACAGGACAGAGAAGCACAGACTGCACCCAGCCTGAACCCAGACCAGACCACAGACTGAACCACAGAACCCAAACTCAAAACTGCACCTACAATCTACCAATGAAATTAGTTTAGACTATCTTTGTTTTGTTCAAATATCAAAAACATTCAGCCAGAGTGTTCAGCAACTGTCTCTTTCTTAAAGACACAGCCTAAACCGGTCACAATATGAACACGTAGGAAGAGGCCTCAAGCACAAGCCCTATGAGGAGAGGCTGAGGGAGCTGGGATGGTTTAGCGTGGAGAAGAGAAGGCTCAGGGGAGACCTTATTGTAGCCAGGTCGGGCTTGGTCTCTTCTCCCAGGCAACCAGCACCAGAACAAGAGGACACAGTCCCAAGCTGCACCAGGGGAAATTTAGGCTCGAGGTGAGGGGAAAGTTCTTCACAGAGAGATGTTAGCCATTGGAATGTGCTGCCCTGGGAGGTGGTGGAGTCACTGTCTCTGGAGGTGTTCAGGAGGGGATTGGACATGGCACTTGAAGCCATGGTCTAGTTGTCATGAGGTGTTGGGTGACAGGTTGGATTTGATGATCTTTGAGGTCTTTTCCAACGTTATTGATTCTGTTCTATGATTCTTTGAAGTTCTTCCCCATGAGGGTGGTGAGACACTGGAACAAGTTGCCCAGGGAGCTGGTGGAAGCCTCATCCCTGGAGGTTTTTGAGGCCAGGCTGGATGTGGCTCTGAGCAACCTGATGAGGTGTGAGGTGTCCCTGGCCATGGCAGGGGGGCTGGAACTAGATGATCCTTGAGGTCCCTTCCAACCCTAACAATTCTATGATTCTATGTAGTTAGAGTAGCATTCACAAGAGCAGCTAGGAGGCTGTGCAAAAAAAAGAAAACAAAATAATTCTCATGAATGAAAGTTCTTCAGAAGCTGGCAGTCAGAAGACAAGCATGATAGACCTTGCATCTGGCAAGTTTATGGTCTCTGTAGATCATTTGTTTGGATTTTGACAGAGTATGTGGACAGCTGTAATAAATGACACACTTTATACTCCTTAGAAATCCTTCTCTCAGGGATCACAGATTTCAAAGGCTCCACAAGAAAGCATCTGAGTTAGTATTTTACATGGTCTGTCTTGCATCCATTACCACGGTGTCTTGTAATTTCTGTTTAAAATAGCTGTAATTCTGGACGTCATGTGTTCATTGATCTTGACATCCGTTGGTAGATTAAGGTTCTATTCCAAAATTAGCTTTCCAGGTGCTTGCAATATCTGCAAGTGCAGATAGCATAAGAGTTCTAGGAAACCAGAGGATATCTGCTCCAACAGTCACAAACTGTGTAACAATCACAGGCTGAGTTTTGAAATCCAAAGTTGAGTCTTTCAGAGCTTTCAGCAGATTTCTTTTATGCTCTATTTTTTCTGTATCAGTGACACTGGTAACTAATGTTCAACTTTTACATGTTCTGATCTAAGGCATGCTGTAATCTCATTGAGAGACAGATCTGAAGTTCATGTGAGATAGCCAAACACTTTGATCTAACAATCTGTTGTTCGCTGTGAATATTTAGGGAAGCTTCTGTATGATGCTTATCATGCAACATTTGAGTAATACAAGTACAGGAGTGGAATGGAATGGAATGGAGTGGAGTGGAGTGGAGTGGAATAGACTACAACTACCTGAAGGCAGGTTGTAGACAGGCAGAGGTTGGTCTCTTCTCCCAGGCAGCCAGTACCAGAACAAGAGGACACAGTCTCAGGCTGTGCCACGGCAGGTTTAGGCTGGGTGTTAGGAAGAAGTTCTCTACAGAGAGAGTGATTGCCCATTGGAATGGGCTCCCTGGGGAGGTGTGGAGTCACCATCATTGGAGGTGTTCAGGAGGAGGCTTGATGGGTGCTTGTGCCATGGTTTAGTTGATTAGGTGGGTGGATTGGTTGATAGGTTGGACATGATGATATTGAAGGTCTCTTTCAACCTGTTTATTGTATTGTATAGAATAGACTAGATGGAAATGGAATGGAATGAATGGAATGGAATAGAATAGAATAGAATAGAATAGAATAATAGAATAGAATAGAATAGAATAATAGAAATAGATTTTTTGTAATATAATGTAAAATAGTAAATGCTACTATGTTTTCATTTTTGATGAAGAAGTGAACTGTGCAGATGAAATGACATGCTCCAGGGCCTCAAAAGAAACCCTTTGGTGGACTGGAATCAACTCGCTTTCTCAAAGTTCTCCTCCTTGTGGACACTGTTAAAACAACGCAAGCAGCACACAGGCATGTGCCCAAAGGCATCAGTTGTAGAAACTGAGCCCGAGGAAGTAACAAGAGTTGTGACCAAGGCATCATTTCTGTTTTCAATACAGCAGAGAAATTCCTCTCTGAATTCTTCCTGACAGATGTCAGCCACGGGAATCTTGTTTCAGATAGGTTCTAAAAGCATGTAAGTGCTTTGTCCACGT
>CM037636.1:9651880-9712802 GCA_015227895.2 Colaptes auratus
AGAAATGGTACATTTTTTGGCTTCTCTGTCTGAATTTTAGGCTGCAGTGCCTACAGGCAGCATTTGTCAAGCTTGGCAGATTATCACTAAGGGTGTGGAAATCTATGGTGATTGTTGGTTTTATCACAGTCTTCATGAGACTTCAGACAGCAATTAAGTAGCCTCATTACTGGTCTCATGTCTACATAGTAGCCATTCACGCATAGTTGATTAGAGTAATAAGCTCATCCAACAGAGATTTGAGCTTAGTTTTGGTTGCAATATTGAGATGAACCTGAGTTTCTGAACTGTGAATACTTCTGGGCTACAGAAGTTATCAGAAGAGATAATTACAATTTATTTTGCATCCAAATGTTGCTCTTGCACTTTGAGGTTAAATAAGTTCAGCACTAGTTACAGATCAGAGCTTTTAAATTTCAGCCCATTTCTCAGCATGCAGCACGCAGAGACATCACTTAGGGTGTTAGGGAAGATAAGAAACAGGGCCCAGAGAGGAGCTGAAAGGATGACTTCCTTTTGTTGTTATCATGATGAAAATGGCTTCCCAAAATCTGAGTTTTCTAATTCCTTTTGTGTCTAGAGTTTGCCTTCTAATTAGGTTTCTGTGGTTTCCTCTCTTTGTCTTAATCTAGTCTTCTGTTTTTGTCAGTTTTTTCATGTTACTTTATGACATACTCTTTCCTATGAAAGGAAGTCGACTTGAGAGGAGTGCTAGTGTGCACATGCATGTTTATGTACTCTACCAGTCAAAATGAGAAAGAAGGAAATATATTGAGCTGAAGGAGGGAGCCTAAGTGATTCTGATGTTTTAAGAGATCCATTTTGCTGTCAGCATAGAATAGAATAGAATAGAATAGAATAGAGTAGACCAGGTTGGAAGAGACCTTCAAGATCATCGCATCCAAGCCATCAACCAATCCAACCCACCTAAACAACTAAACCATACAGCCAAGCACCCCATCAAGTCTCCTCCTGAACATCTCCAGTGATGGTGACTCCACCACCTCCCTGGGCAGCCCATTCCAATGGGCAATCACTCTCTCTGTATAGAACTTCTTCCTAACATTCAGCCTAAACCTCCCCTGGCACAGCCTAAGACTCTGTCCTCTATGACATGAAGCTGGTAAATTTACAAAGAAAAAAATGGCCAACATCTGAATTGTACTAAAATAGGAATAGAATAGCATAGTAGCATAGCATAGATAGAAATAGCATGCATAGCATAGAATAGAATAGAATAGAATAGAATAGAATAGAATAGAATAGAATAGAATAGAATAGAATTAACCAGCTTGGAAAAGATCTTTGAGATCATCGAGTCCAACCTATCACCCAACACCAACTAATCAACTAAACCATGGCTCCAAGCACCCCATCCAGTCTCTTCCTAAACACCTCCAGTGATGGTGACTCCACCACCTCCCTGGGCAGCACATTCCAATGGCCAATCTCTCTTTCCATGGAGAACTTCTTCCTATCATCCAGCCTAAACCTCCCCTGGTGCAGCTAGATTCTGTGTCCTTAGGTCTGCTCATTTTGAGAGTCTCTTATTTTAAAAGACATCAAGAGTTAATTTTTATGTTTCTGAATTATTCTGTCTGTGATTCAATTCTTTTCCTCTGAAAATTTCAATATGTGTATCTGATTAAAAAGAAAAAAAAAGGACTGGTTCCATTTAGAAATCACTTGACTGGGTTTAGGATTTTAGATAAGCTGATGGGCTGAATAGTGATTATGAGATCTCATTAGGACATGCTTTGAAGCCACACTGATTGAAACTATTAAATCAAGCCTGAACAAAATTGTGGTAAATATCCAGTGCAGACAATTTATAAATTAGTTTCTCCTTCAGAGGAAGCTGTTGTTTCAACCTACTTAAGCTACAATTTCATATTGCTTTATTTTCTTCTGAATTAAACTGAAGTGCTTCAGGAGAATGATGTTAGTCTCCTTGAAGTTGGAATACATCTGCCAAAGTACAAATCAGAGAGAAAACACAGTTTTGGAACCAAAAAGGCATTCAACATGGTGTCACACTGGTATTTTATGTATTTGGTAGAAAACCGCAGCTGTTAACTGAACATACTGACATCAAAGAGGTTATTGATTCATGGAATCATAGAATCAATAAGGTTGGAAAAGACTTCAAAGATCATCAAGTCAACCTGTCACCCACACATCATGACTAATAAACCATGGTACCTAGTGCCACATCCAATCCCCTCTTGAACACCTCCAGGGATGGTGACTCCACCACCTCCCTGGGCAGCACATTCCAATGGCTAACAACTCTCTCTGTGAAGAACTTTCTCCTCACCTAGAGGCAAAACTTCCCCTGGCACAGCTTGTTCTGGTACTGGTTGCCTGGGAGAAGAGACCAACCCCCACCTGGCTACAGCCTCCCTTCAGGTAGTTGTAGAGAGCAATGAGGTCTCCCCTGAGCCTCCTCTTCTCCAGGCTAAGAAACCTGTGGTGGTGAAAGTAAGTTCTCCCACACACACACAAAGAAACCACAGCTAACTCAGTCGGAGAAGCAGAATGAATGTGCTATATTTACAGAGCAGGAATGAAATGCAGTGAATATGTACACAATATACAAAAATAGACAGCAATGAGCGTAATACAGAAGACCTTTTCCCTCCTCCAGCCAGGAGGGTTCCCCCCTTCTGTCCCCTCTCCCTCCTTACCTCCCTTTTTTTCCCAAAAAGGGTTAGAGAGAGAGAAAAAGGTAATTAAGGAGGAAATTCTGTTAGCTCAAAGCGTGTGCAAGAATTAGTTTTCTTATCTGGTTAGCTTTGTTAATTCAAGGTCGACTCCGTCCAGCAGCTGTAGCTCAGAGAGAGACAGAAACAGACAGGCCGACAGGAACAGAGAGCGCAGACTGAAATTCAAACAGAACTAAAACTTAAAGTTGCATTCTACCAATCTACCAATGAAATTCATTTAGAATATCTGTTTTCGTATTATTCCAAAACATTCAGCCAGAGGTACCAGCAACGTCCCTTCTAAAGGCACAGCCTAAAACAGTCACACAACCCCCAGCTCCCTCAGCGCTCGTTATAGGGCTTGTGCTCAAGGCCTCTCCCCAGCCTCGCTGCCCTTCTCTGGACACGTTCAAGAGTCTCAATGGCCTTCTTAAATTGAGGGGCCAGAACTGGACACAGGATCAAGGTGTGGCCTAACCAGCGCTGAGTACAGGGGCACAATGATTTCCCTGCTCCTCCTGGCCACACTATTGAATATCTTGGGCTCGATGATCTTTGAGGTCTCTTCCAGCCTTAGTGATACTGTGATACTGTGATACTGTCATCTTTGGCTCCAAAAAAAGAAATCTCTGCGCTATTCCTGTGAATGAAACTACTGTCATTGGCCTAGGGCTGTACTATGTATGCATATATATTTGTGTGTGTGTATGTTATATACATATATGTTTATAATCCTTACTTGTGGGGAAAGTTTAGTTGCACATCTTTCCCTAAGGGTAATATATGGCCCCAAAATTATTCATCTGGAAAAGGTGTAGCTGATTCTGTCACTATCCTTAACCTTAAGTGTCTGTTTACTTAGGACGCTACAGAAGTATAGTGATGTTTCATCTCACATCTTCAGGAAAATCCTTTCATCTGCCCATATTCTTTTGAAGTAATTTTCTGTAGCCCTCATTGTGTCCTAGATATTAGTACTTTTACATATTTTCTTTGGTCTCTTGACAGTTCATTTTCAAGCCTAGTGAAAGTCAGCTTATGTATTTCTTCCCTCTTCCAAAGCTATTTTAAAGCTTATTTTACGTCACCCTTTCAATTCTATTCTATTTTTAGATTTCAATTACCTAAAATCTGAGCTCAGTTTACCTGCTCCTACAACCCTTTAGTATCATAGTATCATAGTATCAGTCAGGGTTGGAAGGGACCACAAGGATCATCTAGTTCCAACCCCCTGCCAAGGCCAAGGACACCCTGCACTAGATCAGGCTGGCCAGAGCCTCAACAGCCTGGGCTTAAACACTTCCAGGGAAGGGCCTCAACCACCTCCCTGGACAACCCATTCCAGGGCTTCACCACTCTCATGGGAAGAACTTCTTCCTCACATCCAGCTTTAATCTCCCCACCTCCAGCTTCATTCCATTTCCCCTAGTCCTATCACTACCTGATAGCCTGAGTAGTCCCTCCCAGCCTTCTTGTAGGCCCCTTCAGGTACTGGAAGGCACAATTAGGTCGCCTTGGAGCCTTCTCTCCCAGACTGAACAGCCCCAACTCCCTCAGTCTGTCCTCATAGGAGAGGGGTTTTTATTTAAATTTTGGTGGCTAGTGTCTCTCTAGTTTTTTCCTGTTTGTTTTGGTTCTTAGGGTTTTTGGGGGCTTTTTGTTGGTTGGTTGGTTTTGTATCTTGAATTCTTTCTCAGAGCTATGCAATCAGTCGTATTGTCAGCTTCTCTATTAGCTGACCTCTATGTGGTCATTATTTTCAGTGGGTTCTTTACATCTGTTTCTGGTTTCTAATGTTCATGCTTAAAAACTGAAACTACCTCTAAGTACTCATCTTCAGTACTCATCTTCAATTCTGTGCTTAAGGTGAAATTTCAGTTCCTTGTGTTATTTCTTAGGCATTATATGAACACGTAGGAAGAGGCCTCAAGCATAAGCCCTATGAGGAGAGGCTGAGGGAGCTGGGATGGTTTAGCCTGGAGAAGAGAAGGCTCAGGGGAGACCTTATTTGTAGCCAGGTCGGGGTTGGTCTCTTCTCCCAGGCAACCAGCACCAGAACAAGAGGACACAGTCCCAAGCTGCGCCAGGGGAAATTTAGGCTCGAGGTGAGGGGAAAGTTCTTCACAGAGAGCTGTTAGCCATTGGAATGGGCTGCCCTGGGAGGTGGTGGAGTCACTGTCTCTGGAGGTGTTCACGAGGGGATTGGACGTGACACTTGAAGCCATGGTCTAGTTGTCATGAGGTGTTGGGTGACAGGTTGGACTTGATGATCTTTGAGGTCTTTTCCAACCTTATTGATTCTGTTCTATTATTCTTTGAAGTTCTTCCCCATGAGGGTGGTGAGACACTGAAACAAGTTGCCCAGGGAGCTGGTAAAATCCTCATCACTGGATGTTTTTGAGGCCAGGCTAGATGTGGCTCTGAGCAACCTGATGAGGTGTGAGGTGTCCCTGGCCATGGCAGGGAGGCTGGAACTAGATGATCCTTGAGGTCTCTTCCAACCCTAACAATTCTATGATTCTATGTAGTTAGAGTAGCATTCACAAGAGCAGCTAGAAGGCTGTGCAAAAAAAAAGAAAAGAAAATAATTCTCATAAATGAAAGTTCTTCAGAAGCTGGCAGTCAGAAGACAAGCATGATAGACCTTGCATCTGGCAAGTTTATGGTCTCTGTAGATCATTTGTTTGGAGTTTGACAGAGTATGTGGACAGCTGTAATAAATGACATACTTTATACTCCTTAGAAATCCTTCCTCTCAGGGATCACAGATTTCAAAGGCTCCACAAGGAAAGCATCTGAGTTAGTATTTTACATGAGTCTGTCTTGCATCCATTACCATGGTGTCTTGTAATTTCTTGTTTAAAATAGCTGTAATTCTGGACGTCATGTGTTCATTGATCTTGACATCCGTTGGTAGATTAAGGTTCTATTCCAAAATTAGCTTTCCAGGTGCTTGCAATATCTGCAAGTGCAGATAGCATAAGAGTTCTAGGAAACCAGAGGATATCTGCTCCAACAGTCACAAACTGTGTAACAATCACAGGCTGAGTTTTGAAATCCAAAGTTGAGTCTTTCAGAGCTTTCAGCAGATTTCTTTTATGCTCTATTTTTTCTGTATCAGTGACACTGGTAACTAATGTTCAACTTTTACATGTTCTGATCTAAGGCATGCTGTAATCTCATTGAGAGACAGATCTGAAGTTCATGTGAGATAGCCAAACACTTTGATCTAACAATCTGTTGTTCACTGTGAATATTTAGGGAAGCTTCTGTATGATGCTTATCAGTGCAACATTTGAGTAATACAAGTAGAGGAGTGGAATGGAATGGAATGGAATGGAGTGGAATGGAGTGGAATAGAATAGACTACAACTACCTGAAGGGAGGTTGTGGACAGGCAGAGGTCGGTCTCTTCTCCCAGGCAGCCAGTACCAGAACAAGAGGACACAGTCTCAGGCTGTGCCAGGGCAGGTTTAGGCTGGAGGTTAGAAAGAAGTTCTACACAGAGAAAGTGATTGCTCATTGGAATGGGCTGCCTGGGGAGGTGGTGGAGTCACCCTCATTGGAGGTGTTCAGGAGGAGACTTGATGGGGTGCTTGGTGCCATGGTTTAGTTGATTAGGTGGGTTGCATTGGTTGATAGGTTGGATGCAATGATCTTGAAGGTCTCTTTCAACCTGGTGTATTGTATTGTATTGTATAGAATAGAATAGAATAGAATAGAATAGAATAGAATAGAATAGAATAGAATAGAATAGAATAGAATCCATTTGTAATATAAGGTAAAATAAGTAAATGCTACTATGTTTTCATTTTTGAATGAAGAAGTGAACTGTGCAGATGAAATTACATGCTCCAGGGCTCAAAAGAAACCCTTTGGTGGGACTGGGAATCAAAACTCGCTTTCTCAAAGTTCTCCTCCTTGTGGGACGCTGTTAAAACAACGCAAGCAGCACACAGGCATGTGCCCAAAGGCAGTCAGTTGTAGAAACTGAGCCCGAGGAAGTAACAAGAGGTTGTGACCACAGGCATCATTTCTGTTTCAATGCAGCAGAGAAATTCCTCTCTGAATTCTTCCTGACAGATGTCAGCCACGGGAATCTTGTTTCAGATAGGGTTTCTAAAAGCATGTAAGTGCTTTGTCCACGTTGACTCTCAGGTCTGTATTCATTCTCAGGTTTTAAGAGCTTTAAAAGTCAGTCAGCCATCTTAAAACAGTTTTGCTCTTTGACAAAAACTTTCTGATTCTTAATTCAGCTGAAAAAACAACCCAAGCCAAGTAGTGCATTGTGAATGACACCGCTGTTCCTACAGTCCTGGATTTATCTGTGCAGCTCTTCTGCCCAGAGCAGTTCTCCCCCATGTGAGAGATTCCTTCCTCCGGACCAGGCAGGCTCAGAAGCAGGCAAATCATTTGTCCTTCTCTGGACACCATCTCTAGATTAGAAGTGCTGCTATGGAAGTCTATCACCGGCCTATAACCTGTTTTCATTTAATGAAAAGAGTTTTATCAGTAAAGCTGATGCCTCATGATGTCTACCCAGATTCTGTCACTTTGCTGTTGACTGTGTGTGGAAGGCCTAACCTTCCAAAAGAAATCAAGAGTCTCTGTAAGAAACTAGACGCCCAGAGCTGGCTGGCTTTCTGCTTTTTCCTAGAGAGGCTTTGGTTTTATCTTTACCCAATGTAGCTGACCACCTAGCAGGGAATATTTGCCCATATTTTATGGGCTTATCACTAATATAGCCATAGTAAGAAGTCATTTTTAGTCACAGAATTATGCCATGTGCTACAAATAATGCATGATGACACATATGGGGGGGCGGGGGTTGGATTAAAATGCTAATTAAAGTAAATTAGTGTCCTGTCTAGAGAGGAACTTTTCCATTCTTCTGTGATGGAAAACAGCCAGTTGTTCTGGGGTTTGTGTTTCTCCCCTTGCATACACAGAGGAAATCTGTTTGTATTTATCACATCTGTCTTCTTCCTGTGCATCCCCTAGGAAACAGTGTTTTGAAGACTAGGGGAAAAAATAAAGCTAAATATGGCACAGTAATATCCCCTTTTAAGCTCAACACAGTAATTTTTTGCCTATTATCTGGCATATATTATTTTAAATACCAGAAAAATAATACCCTAGGATGAGCTGTACTGCACATTGAGTTTTAATCTCCTTCTCCCTAGCAACCATCAAAAGGAACAATAAGGGCAATGAACAGCCAAATAGGGCATCAGAGTGAATAAAAATAGTGTCTCTAGGGGGGAAATTAATCTTTAATCACTTTGATGCCCCTGAAATTGAAGGTTAGAACAATAAACAGTTTGAAAGAGCAGTTTCAAAATAGCCTCAGAAATGGCCTTAATTTAGAATAGAATAGAATAGAATAGAATAGAATAGAATAGAATAGAATAGAATAGAATAGAATAGAATAGACCAGACCAGGTTGGAAAAGACCTTCAAGATCATCGAGTCCAACCTATCATCCAACACCACCTAATCAACTAAACCATGGCACCAAGCACCCCACCAAGTCTCCCCCTGAACACTTCCAATGATGGTGAATCCACCACCTCCCCAGGCAGCCCATTCCAATGGGCAATCACTCTCTCTGTATAGAACTTCTTCCTAACATCCAGCCTAAACCTCCTCTGGTGCAGCCTGAGACTGTGTCCTCTTGTTCTGGTGCTGGCTGCTGGGCAGAAGAGACCAACCTCCACCTGTCCACAACCTCCCTTCAGGGAGTTGTAGAGAGTAAGAAGGTCACCCCTCAGTCTCCTCCTATCCAGGCTAAGCAGCCCCAGCTCCCTCAGCCTCTCCTGATAGGGCTTGTGTTCCAAACCCCTCACCAACTTTGTTGCCCTTCTCTGGACACCTTCCAGCAAGTCAACCTCCTTCCTAAGCTTAGGGGCCCAGAACTGGACACAGGACTCAAGGTGTGGCCTAAGCAGTACAGGGGCAGAATGACCTCCCTGCTCCTGCTGGCCACACTGTTCCTGATGCAGGCCAGGATTCCACTGACCCTCTTGGCAACCTGGGCACACTGCAGGCTCATGTTCAGCCTGCCATCGACCAGCACCCCCAGGTCCCTCTCTGCCTGGCCGCTCTCCAGCCACTCTGACCCCAGCCTGCAGCACTGCATGGTGGGATTTCCAGAACAATAGGTCTTTTTCCAAAATAAACATGATAATACTCAGAGGATTCTCCAGACTTCAGTAAGTTCCAACACACAGAAAGGAGAAGCCGCCACCCTAGGTCCTGTCTTCACTGAAAAAAAAGGATGCATTTACAGTGCATTATATATTCTGAGATGGCAGTGGTGACAAGAGTAACATAGTTCCAGTTTTGCCGTAGGTCATTTGAGGTTATCCTTATGCTGAAACACAAAGCCAGCCCTGAAGAAGTTCAGTAATTTTTTTTTTAAGTGGGGGTTTCAAAGCAAATTGATTTAATGGCCATTCTGGCTTATTTTTTTAAATGCAAAATGGCAATGATTTCCCTATATCCATGGGAGGTCAAGCCTGTGTGTGTTGTGCCCTGGCACACTGACTGCAACCCTGTAGCCAGGAAACCTCCAGCTGCTTTGACTTTCTGTGTTCAATGCAGGTTACATTATAATAAGTAATAATCTCTCTTTCAGTGCAGGCTCAAAGGGTGAGTTTTGTATTTCCAAGGGTCAATCTCAAATTGAAAGGACTGCATGGGGTTGAAGATGCCTGCATTTAGGTAAATGAATAGCAATCTGGATTGGATTATAGCATTGCTTTTTGCTCTCTATGCACTGCAAGGGAGCCAGAGCATCTTTCAGAAGTACATTTCAACACTACATATCTCTGTAGTGTTACATGTTAGGGGAATTTATAGTATCACAGTATCACTAAGGTTGGAAGAGACCTCGAAGATCATCGAGTCCAACCTCCACCACCTCCCTGGGCAGCACATTCCAATGGCGAATGACTCTCTCGGGGAAGAACTTCCTCCTCACCTCAAGCCTAAACTTCCCCTGGCACAGCATGAGACTGTGTCCCCTTGTTCTGGTGCTGGTTGCCTGGGAGAAGAGACCAACCCCTTCCTGGCTACAACCACCTTTCAGGTAGTTGTAGGGAGCAATGAGGTCTCCCCTGAGCCTCCTCTTCTCCAGGCTAAACAATCCCTTGAGCTTGTGCTCCAGGCCTCTCCCCAGCCTTGTTGCCCTTCTCTGGACATGTTTAAGAGTCTCGATGTCCTTCCTAAACTGAGGGGCCCAGAACTGGACACAGGACTCAAGGTGTGGCCTAACCAAATACAGGGGCACAATGACCTCCCTGCTCCTGCTGGCCACACTATTCCTAATGCAGGCCAGGATGCCATTGACCTTCTTGGCCACCTGGGCACACTGCTGGCTCATGTTCAGGTGGCTGTCGATCAGCACCCCCAGGTCCCTCTCTGTTTGGCAGCTCTCCAGCCACTCTGACCCCAGCCTGTAGCTCTGCATGGGGTTGTTGTGGCCAAGTTGCAGGACCCGGGTACTTGGACTTGTTGAATGCCATCCCACTGGACTCTGCCCATCTGTCCAGTCGGTCAAGGTCCCTCTGCAAGGCCTCCCACTCTCTAACTGACCAACATCTCCTCCCAACTTGGTGTCATCTGCAAATTTGCTGATGACTGTCTCAATCCCCTCATCCAGATTGTCAGTGAAGACATTGAAGAGGATAGGGCCCAGCACTGATCCCTGGGGGGCACCTCTGGTGACTGGCCTCCAGCTGGCTGTGGCACCATTCACCGCCACTCTCTGGGCCCAGCCCTCCAGCCAGTTCCTAACCCAGCGCAGAGTGTTGCTGTCCAAGCCACAAGCTGACAGCTTAGCCAGCAGTTTGCTGTGGGGGATGGTGTCAAAGGCCTTGCTGAAGTCCAGGTAAACTACATCCACAGGCCTCCCCACATCCACCAGGTGGGTCACCTGATCATAGAAGGAGATCAGGTTGGAGAGGCAGGACCTGCCCTTCCTAAATCCATGTTGGCTGGACCTGAGCCCTTGGCCACCCTGCAGGTACGCAGTTATTGCCGCCAGGATAATCTGCTCCATCACTTTCCCCTGGCACTGAGGTCAGGCTGACTGGCCTGGAGTTTCTGGGTTCCTCCATCTGACCCTTCTTGTGGATGGGGACCACGATGGCCAGTTTCCAGTCATCTGGGACCTCTCCGGTGAGCCAGGACTGGAATTTAATCTCTGGAATTTAATCTCTTTCTCCGTAGCCCTTTTAGGTAGAAGTAGCAGAGAACCAGGGCTGCACCTCATTATATTGAATTTTAGACTGAATTTTGCTAATTGTGACAGCAATAGGAAGTATCTAAGTGTCACATACCACTACTACTTGTCTATGGAAGGAGCCTAGAAAAACTGGTTGTCCATATTTGTTGGTTCACATCACATGTCCCAAGCTTATGGAGCTCTCCAAGTGAACTGTATGTATATAGATGGCATTTTACTACTCTCAGTGTCTGACCATGGTGCTGTGCTTTGTGACAGTTTCAGTGTTCAGTTGCTCAGACTGCTGACATATTATTTACAGGAGGGTTTGTAACATTTCACAGAAGCCAGTAGAAGTTTTGCCACTGCCTTACAACGGGAGTTTTTCAAAACCCCACTCCCAAGAACTCCATCTTGCACCTAAAACTGATGCCTTGTAGCAGAAAGTGAAATTCAAAGACACTGAGGGTGCAATTCATCCCTCATTAGTGATAGAATTCTATTGTCTGCCCAAATGCATTATGCATTGTGCAGGATTTGTCTATGGGTGGGAATTGATGCTGCAGTTAACTGTGAAGTTATCCAGACCACCAGTTCAATCTACATCCACTTGTATTATTGTGCTTCCAGTCCAACAGGGAGGATGGACTTTCCAAAAGCCTACCATGGGATCTTGGTGTTAATTGCAGTGTGAATGTATTTTTTCACTTGTTTCAATGATTTTTTCTTTCCTATTGATTTTGCTGCTTTTTAAATCTTTTGAACTTAAAAGTAAATTAATCAGTAGTTTAATGACAATACAGTCAAAAATTGATGAGGATTTTATATTGATTAAGAAGTGTGCTGAACAGAAAATCACTGTGGTTGCTTTCAAAACAAAACATCCTGATGTGAGGGATTCTGCAATTTGTAAGAGATTTCTAATCCTTAAGATACAGTAGAACTAAAAATGTTTTTCAAGGAGAACTATTTCACCACAGGCAATTATATTTTATTATTTTCTTTTATTATTTTACTCTGTCTTGGCATTTAAAGAGGCTTGAAGCTTTCAAGTAGGAGAAAAAGTACAAATGAGAACAAGGACTGTCATTTTTAACTCATATTTTAGAATCTGCTCTCATATGTTGTTCTGAGCTTAATCATAGTATCATAGTATCAGTCAGGGTTGGAAGGGACCACAAGGATCATCTAGTTCCAACCCCCCTGCCATGGCCAGGGACACCCCACACTACATCAGGCTGGCCAGAGCCTCATCCAGCCTGGGCTTAAACACCTCCAGGGACAGGGCCTCAACCACCTCCCTGGACAACCCATTCCAGGGCTTCACCACTCTCATGGGGAAGAACTTCCTCCTCACGTCCAGCCTGAATCTCCCCACCTCCAGCTTCATTCCATTCCATTCCCCCTAGTCCTATCACTCCCTGATGTCCTGAGAAGTCCCTCCACAGCCTTCTTGGAGGCCCCCTTCAGATACTGGAAGGCCACAATTAGGTCACCTCGGAGGCTTCTCTTCTCCAGACTGAACAGCCCCAACTCCTTCAGTCTGTCCTCACAGGAGAGGTGCTCCAGCCCTCTGCTCATCCTCGTGGCCCTTCTCTGGACACCTTCCAGCACCTCCAGATCCCTCTTGTGATAGGGGCTCCAGAACTGGATGCAGTACTCCAGGTGGGGTCTCAGCAGAGCTGAGTAGAGGGGGAGAATCACCTCCCTTGACCTGCTGGCCACACTTCTCTTGCTGCAGCCCAGGATCTGATTGGCTTTCTGGGCTGCAAGACACTTTTTGCTTCTTTGCTTTTAATTTAGTCTTGCATGCTCATAGGAGAAAGTTGGCACAGAGTGTTGTCAAACTGTTCTTCCACACGTGGGTGACTTGGTGAGTTAGCATGTGCATTCAAATCAAGAGGTGTGAGCCACAACACTTTCTGAAGAGAACCTGTGCAGTACAGTAAAACCACGGTTGAGAGATGTTCGCTTATCTCTTATTACCTCAGATTTGCTTTTTGTTATGATCATTCAATTATTACTAATTTTTGTTTATTGAGTGACCACTATTTCTCTCCCATTTCATTCCTTATGACTGTCTGCTGCCTGACAGCCAGCTGAACATGAGCCATCAGTATGCCCAGGTGGCCAAGTGTGGCTAGCAGGATTAAGGAAGTGATCACGCCCCTGCACTCACAACTGATAAGGCCACACCTTGGAATACTGTGCTCAGGTTTGGGGCCCTCATGTCAAGAAGGAGCTGCTGGAGCATGTCCAGAGATGAGCAATGAGGCCTGTGAAAGGTCTGGAGAACAAGTCTCATGAGGAGCAGACGAGGGAACTGGGATTGTTTAGTCTGGAGAAGAGGAAGCTGAAACAAGAACTCATTGCTCTCTACAAGTACCTGAAATGAGGTTGTAATGAGGTAAAGATCAGTCTCTTCTTCCTAGTATTAAGTGATAGAACACAAGGACATGGTCTGAAATTGCACCAGGAAAGGTTTAGGGTGGATATTAGGAAAACCTTCTCTATTGACAGAGTGGTCAGGCATTGGAACAAGCTGCCCAGAAAGGTGTTCCCTGGAGTCCAACCTATCACCCAACACCATCTAATCAACCGAACCATGGCACCAAGTGCCCCATCGAGTCTCTTCTTAAACACCTCCAGTGATGGTGACTCCTTTGTTCTTCTCAAGCTACGCCACGAGAAGTTTAGGCTCGAGGTGAGGAGAAAGTTCTTCACTGAGAGAGTTGTTAGCCATTGGAATGTGCTGCTCAGGGAGGTGGTGGAGTCTCTGTCCCTGGAGGCTTCAAAAAAGGATTGGATGTGGCCCTTGGAGCCATGGTTTAGTTGTCATGAGGTGTTAGGTAATAGGTTGGACTTGATGATCTCTGAGGTCTTTTCCAACCTGGTTGATTCTGTGATTCTGTGGGTGATTCTGTGATTCTTTTCTTTAAATTCCCCCCTGCTTCTCAGAAGCAGGAACACAAAATATTTGATGTCATCTCATTGCTATATTCAATGGGATCTTTCTTACATTTTGTGTTGGAGTTAAATAATACAGCTCTCCTTCATCTACCACAAAATGTTATCAGTCTTGTATATTGTGTGTTGGATTTCTCATTGTCTTTTTAGCATTGGATACTCATGATGTAAAACAGATCCTGCTGACAATCCAGAAAGGTCTTCAACTGGAAACCACTGTAATAGGGCAACTTCTCTTACCTCTGACTAGTGGAGCAGACACACTACACTTGCTCTTGGAGAGCACACTGTCCTTTGTGCATCATTTTTATTCATTTCTGTGTGTACAAATGACTGCAAAAGAAGAAGACTAGAGCGGCCAGTTAGCTGTATGTTTAGATAGCTGTAGTCATTGTATCTTTAGAGAGCTGTGCATGGAAATCTTCAGTATCACCTGTGTTTCAGTTGAACATTACTGCTGATCCAGAAGGAAAAATTCACTATGCTGTCCCTCAAGGAAATTAATTAGAAACATTGCTCATCTACACACATCATTTGTTTTACCAGTTGAAGTTTGTGCTCTTAAGTAGTTTGTTGTAACAATGCACATCTGCAATCAAACCTTTACAGCTAGCCTTACAAAGAGTAAGACATGGAAAAAAATGTAGCCTTTTTTTTCCTTGTGTGACTCATTTTCAGGCCGAACTGAATTTCAGTAAAATGCTTAGGATTGTGTAGGAAGCCACTTCTGCTTCTGTGGCAGCTGTTTGCATACAGAAAAAGTGAAATTTTAAAGATTTTAAGGTGAATATTTCACTGTGGGATTATATAAATGCTTCTAAGGACACCACTGACCAAGGTCTTTGATGCACACAACAAACTTGTCATAAATGCCTTCTCTCTCGTTAGCCCTTCAGGCAATTCAGTCTTCTATAGACTTCCATTTTTCTCACCAAACACACACTTCTGGCACAATCTATGCTCTGTCTTAGAAATTATTCTTCAGCAGACACATCTCAGAATCAACCAGGTTGGAAAAGACCTCAGATCATCAAGTCCAACCTATCACCCAACACCTCATGACTAAATAAACCATGGATTCAAGTGCCGCATCCAATCTTATTTTGAACACCTCCAGGGACAGTGTCTCCACCACCTCCCTGAACAGCATATTCCAATGGCAAATCACTCTTTCTATGAAGAACTTTCTCCTCACCTTGAGCCTAAACTTCCCCTGGTGCAGCTTGAGACTGTGTCCTCTTGTTCTGGTGCTGGGTGCCTGGGAGAAGAGACCAACCCCCACCCATCTACAACCTCCCTTCAGGTAATTGTAGACAGCAAGAAGGTCTCCCCTGAGCCTCCTATTCTCCAGGCTAAACAACCCCAGCTCCCTCAGCCTCTCCTCACGGGACTTGTGCTCAAGACCTTCAAGCCTTCATCTCTTCTTTACCTCCTGTCTTTCCCAAAAGTCACCTTTACCTCTGAAGAGTTGTTGTCTGTCTGGTTAGCTAACCCTACCTAAAGCATTCATGCTTTATTCTCCTTTTCTCCCTCATATGTGTTGCCGGTCTGTAGCACATGACTTCTTTGTATACGGGTTTGGAGATGTTTAAAAATTTAGGAGGGAAGAAAATTATTACAGACAGGTAACAGTGAAGAAAAAGTCTTTGTCTGCATATGTTACAGGAGAGCAGTCCCGATACCAGGCAACAAAGTTGGAGCTCTTGCAGTTTCCTTTCTGCTAATGGATTCCTATAGGCCTGTTGAAATGGTCAGTATGATGGAGCAATCAGGGCTGACAGATGCCCAGTAACTCCCAGAACAGTGATTTTGTTTCATCTAAAGAGATAAAAAGCAATACTGGCTGACACAGCAAGGTCTTTGGAGCCTTTCTTAGCAGGATACGTCTTTCTACATTTTGCTCCTAAGTGCTCAGTATCCCATGGCAACCTCTTTTCTTCAGGGAGCTTTGGATTTTGACATATCATTAACAGATGAGTTCAGGAAGCAAAGCTGCAAAGCTGGAAATTGGCTCATGGATTTTAGCTGAGGTAAAGAGTAAGGAAATTTAAAGGCAGGACGAATCAAATGTTATGTCCCATCCTTTGGGATTAATGCCTACATTTGTTTATCTGGTATTGAAGCAAACTTAGCATTTCCAGGTGCAGGTAGAAATTGCAGAGGAGTGATGTTTTTTGAAGAAGAAAGCTGCAAAGTAAGAAGGCCAAATATTTTTCAAAACTAGTGGATATTAAAGGATTGTCATCTATGTGACAGAAAAACCAAACCCACAGAGGGCTAGTGAAATTTGTGCAGTACAGAAATATTGCACAGTGACTGCAGAATACATATTAATGGTAGGGCAGCCAAAACACCGGTTAAAAATTAGGCTGAAGTATAAAGCTGATATTACAGTATCACAGTATCACTAAGGTTGAAAGAGACCTCAAAGATCATCGAGTCCAACCTGTCACCACAGACCTCATGACTAGACCATGGCACCAAATGCCACGTCCAATCCCCTATTGAACACCTCCAGGGACAGCGACTCCACCACCTCAGAATATGCCCATCCTTAGAAGAAGCACAAGCATAGCACAAACATCCAAAAAGGTAGAGATGTGCTCTTGTTTACGCCAACAAGGCAGGTTGGGTTGTTTACCCTGACTTACTGACACCTGGCTCTTTGTCTTCTCAGCTCTGGACTGAGTACCTACTCCAGAAAGAAGGAGGAAGGGGGATTTGAGCAAAACATGTAGTGACATGTTTTGGCAATATCATGGTGTCCCCCAGGGATCAGTGTTGAGCCTGATCCTGTTCAATATCTTTATTGATGGTCTGGATGAGGGCACTATCACATTGTGCTTATATTGGGTCTAATTGCAGCAGGACCCCCCCTTTGTTCAAACTGAGAGACCTGCCAAATATCACGCCTCTCACGCAATTATCGATGACCTGGATGAGGGGATTGAGTCCATCATCAGTAAATTTGCAGATGACACCAAGCTGGGGGCAGGTGTTGATCTGTTAGAGGGTCAGAGAGCTCTGCAGAGGGGCCTTGACAAGCTGGACACATGGGCAAAGTCCAAAGGCATGATATTTAACACATCTAAGTGCTCGGTTCTACACATTGGCCACAACAACCCCATGCAGTGCTACAGGCTGGGGTCAGAGTGGCTGGAGAGCAGCCAGGGAGAATGGGACCTGGGGGTGCTGGTTGATAGTAGGCTGAAGATGAGCCTGCTGTGTGCCCAGGTGGCCAAGAGGGCCAATGGCATCCTGGCCTGCATCAGGAACAGTGTGGCCAGCAGGAGCAGGGAGGTCATTCTGCCCCTGTGCTCAGCATGTGGTTAGGTGACACCTTGAGTCCTGTGTCCAGTTCTGGGCCCCTCAGTTTAGGAAGGATGTTGACTTGCTGGAACGTGTCCAGAGAAGGGCAATGAAGTTGGTGAGGGGTTTGGAACACAAACCCTATGAGGAGAGGCTGAGGTGCTTAGCCTGGAGAAGAGGAGGCTCAGGGGAGACCGTATTGTTTTCTACAACTACCTGAAGGGAGGTTGTAGCCAGGTGGGGGTTGGTGTCTTTTCCCAGGAAACCTGTGTCAGAAGGAGAGGACACAGTCTCAGGCTGCACCAGGGGAGGTTTAGGCTGGATGTTAGGAAGAAATTCTCTTGAAACATGGTTTAGAACATCGAACAGTTTGTCATCTATTTATATGGCCACAGCACACAGTCTGCCTTGTCAGTCTCTCATACTCCAACTTCTAATGATTAAATTGTATGACACGTTGCTAATAAATCAGGTTAGTTTCAACACAAAACATGTAGTTGTACATTTTCCTTAAATCTACAGTTCTGGGGACTCCACCACCTCCCTGGGCAACACATTCCAGTGGCCAGTTACTCTTTCTGTGAAGAACTTTCTCCTCACCTCAAGCCTAAACTTCTCCCGATGCAGCTTGAGGCTGTGTCCTCTTGTTCTGGTGCTGATTGCCTGGGAGAAGAGACCAACCCCCACCTGGCTACAACTGCCTTTCAGGTAGTTGTAGAGAGCAATATGAGATGCTCTTTTATAAGGGTAGTAACAAGCAACATCCTACAGACCTTGATCATATTTACACCAAACAATCGTACAGCTACCAGAGAAATGTGGGGGCAGCTGTGATGAAGTAGTGCATTTCTTATCATGTCTTCTTAAGAGGCAGGTTCCATGTCAGAAGCACCAGAAATAGCAACAACAAAAAGAGCTTTCAGCTATGACTAGGCTTAGGTGAAATGACTGGCTGCAGATGGCCTCATAAATAATAAAACAAACAAGCGATAAAAGCAGCTTCAAACACCCTTTCTGTACTAAGAGACACACATTTGAGTGGGGTTTGTTGTCTTCATGTTGTCTTTATGCTTTTTAGTTTCCCAGCCACAATACCTACTAGATACGACTGGGAACTTTTAAGTTCACTTTGAAGGTACTGAAATGCAGCTGTGTAAGAGGGATGATAATGCTGATGTGTGTCACATCCATTTCTTCATCACCTACCACTCCCAATCACTAAAGATACTTTATAAAAAGAAGAAGTTTCTTATGTGAATATTTGTAATTGATGATAATTTCCCTTGGATTGAAAAGCACTTACAGTTTCTGCACACAGAATAATATAAATGTAGCTTGTTGCTTGCACGGAAGTTGCAGCTGCAGGATACTGTGCATCTCCCTATACACGCAGAAAGACTGTTCATTTAGGTAGTGGCTTTGCCTTGGCACAACTTAACACCATGACCCTAGGCCTCAGAAGGTGATCCATTTGGAGCATTTAAGCAACTATTTGACTGTTAATATCTGTTCTGTACAACTTCTCCACCCCCATGGTAAGTCAAGATCCCTTTCATGTCCTTTCTGATGCCCCAAAGAGAGCATGTGCTCTGTGTGGTATAACACTTCATCAGCCTGAGGCATGCTGACAACTCATTATTATTTTTTGCAACACAGCACAACTACCTGAAAGCAAGAGAGCAAAACAGAATACGAAGTGTAAAAGTTATGTGTGTTCTTAGTTCTATTCTGAACCACTCAGCTGTTACAGAACTTTGTAATACTCCTCACCTGGTGCTTCTCTCCTTGCACTGGCTGGGCAGTGACAAGTCATCACGACAGATTTTCTGTCCCTGTCCACAGGATGGGTGGCTATGAATATCACAGTATCACAGTATCACCAAGGTTGGAAGAGACCTCAAAGATCATCCAGTCCAACCTGTCACGACAGACCCCATGACTAGACCATGGCACCAAGTGCCATGTCCAATCCCCTCTTGAACACCTCCAGGGACGGTGACTCCACCACCTCCCTGGGCAGCACATTCCAATAGCTAATGACTCTCTCAGTGAAGAACTTTCTACTCACCTCGAGCCTAAACTTCCCCTGGCGCAGCTTGAGACTGTGTCCCCTTGTTCTGGTGCTGGTTGCTAGAGAGAAGAGACCAAACTCTTCCTGGCTACAACCTCCCTTCAGGTAGTTGTAGAGAGCAATGAGATCACCCCTGAGCCTCCTCTTCTCCAGGCTAAACGATCCCAGCTCCCTCAGCCTCTCTTCACAGGGCTTGTGCTCAAGGCCTCTCCCCAGCCTTGTTGCCCTTCTCTGGATGCGTTCAAGTGTCTCAATGTCCTTCCTAAACGGAGGGGCCCAGAACTGGACAAAGTACTCAAGGTGTGGCCTAATCAATGCAGAGTACAGGGGAACAATGACTTCCCTGCTCCTGCTGGCCACACTATTCCTAATGCAGGCCAGGATGCCGTTGGCCTTCTTGGCCATCTGGTGTGGTGGTGAGAGAAAGTTCTCCCCCACACACAAAGAAACCACGGCTAACTCAGAGAAGCAAATGAATATAAGGTGTATTTACAAGCAGGATGAAATGCAGATGGACATATACACAATATACAGTATTTACAATATATAGATAGAGAAATATACAGCAAAGAACGTAATACAGAACAAAACTCCCTCCTCCAGCCAGGAGGGTGTCCCCCCCTCCCCGTACCCCCTCTCTCCCCCTACCTCCCTTTTTACCCAAAAAGGGTGAGAGAGAGAGAAAAGGTAATTATTAAGGAGGAAATTCTGTTAGCTCAAAACGTGTACAAGAATTGTTCTTATCTGTTAGTTCAAGGTTAACTCCGTCCAGCAGCTGTTGCTCTGAGAGACAGAAACAGACAGGCGGACTGGAACAGACAGAACTGAAATTCAAACAGAACTAAAACTTAAAGTTGCATTCTACCAATCTACCAATGAAAATCGTTTAGAATATCTTTGTTTTTCAAAACATTCACACAGAGTGTTCCAGCAACTGTCCCTTTCTTAAAGGCACAGCCTAAAACCGTCACACCTGGGCACACTGCTGGTTCATGTTTAGGCGGCTGTCAACCTGCAGCCCCAGGTCCTTCTCTGTTTGGGAGCTCTCCAGCCACTCTGTCCCCAGGAATATATTCATAATCTCTCTCTATGTTTGGGGTTTTTTTAAAATCCCCAAACCTGAAATAAGCTCAGAAACTAGACACAAAAAAATGTTTAAAACTATTCAACATACACAAATGTTTAAATTTGTGGTGGCTGCCATATTGTGTGTTTAAGCATCTGGTATTCTTTTCAGCAAATAAGCAATGTACTTATAGTGTAGCACATGAGTGATGCAAGTTGTCAAAGTAGGGCTAATACCTTTAATTACACCACTAATAAAGTCAGAAAGATCATCATAGAATGCACTGGGTTGGAAGGAACATCTAGAGGTCATCTTGTCTAATCGCCCCTGCAGTAAGCAGGGATATCCCCAACTAGATCAGGTTACTCAGAGCCCTATCAAGCTTGACCTTGAATGCCTCCAGGGATGGGGCCTCCACCACCTCCCTGGGCAAAGATGGACAGGCTTTTGGCAACATAGACCTTTGTCTGTGTCACATATACAAGTGAGTATGCCATAAGGAGTGCACATAGTAAGATGCATTATGCTTTAGTTTTGTCTCTGTATGTATTTAAGTTGTTTAGCCTGGAGAAGAGGAGAATTAGGGGAGACCTTACTGCTCTCTACAACTACCTTTTTCAGACAATGTTGTCTGTCTCAAACTGTCAGTTTTTCACCAGATGTTTTTATGCTTGATCTTTCCAACACCTTTCTGATTTACCTTCAACCTCTTAGAATTTTAGAATGGTTGCAGTTAAACATGCTCATGATTTCTCAGAGTTTGGTAGAAAGAAGACAAGTAGCCAAATTAAAACAGTGCTGGATTTTTTAAGACCTATGGACTAGGGAATCAGGAATTCCCTAAGGTGCTGTGCATACATTGAACTCCCTCAACACAAATGCTTTGCCCTGAGTATTCCTCAGAGAAGCAGAGCCTGAAGGTCAAGATCTGTTTGTCTGAAGGCAGCGTGGCGTTGATTGTTGTGCCAAGTTTTTGGCTGCGTTGTGTCCGCAGTTCATCTTGTTTCATTTGCTTTCCCTGACTCCTCTACATCTGTGTGGGGGGAAAGACAGACAATAAAATACGTTCTGCTTTCTTACTTTGGCCCTTAAGTATGGCAAATGGCAAGTCTGTTTCAGAGTGTGTTCTAGTAGACTTTGATCAATGCTTAGTAAGTATGAGCCTTCAGGCTTTGCTTCCAGCTGAATGGCAGTTCCCTGTTATAAATTGTTATTGTTTTCACTAAAATCCTTTTTTATCCCCCCATTGGTCAGATTGCATGGTGATAGACTTAAAAGGGGATGCTGTAGCTTTACTTCTGAAATAGAAAACAGTAGAATCTTTGTATATATCACAGGTAATTTAACATCTGCTCTTATGTTTTCATTTAACAAAACCTCTTAATTTTGGAGGACAAAATAATTGCATCATAACTGGAAGGTAATCTTTAGCACACTTACTCAAGTTCCAGTTTCTCAAGAAGTGTCCCTCCAATACCTCACATCCTTTATTTTCCTGATAGTTAGAAGATGGTGTTGCTAGCCTCTTGAGCATCCTCTTTCAAGCTCTGCATGGTGATAGTTGATACCTTTATGGGAGGAAAAGAGACAGTGTAAGAATGGAAGAAAATTAAGGGGCTTTAGAGGTTTCTGTGGGATTCACTGAACCTCTAGAATGAGCAAAAGTAATGCCAGTAATATTACCCAGGAGTTCAGTTCACATCCTTCCTGCCTTAAAGACTCAGCTCTTACTTACACTTCATAAAGCTACATATCTTTCTGTGCAGTTTCATAGCCCTGGACTTTACAACTGATTTTTAACAGAAAATATAAAGTGAACATCAGCTGCTTGCTCTCCCTTCCCCATCATGAGTTGCTGTATTGCTCTCTAATATTCTGTGCCACTGACTGCAAAGCTTGATATTGGTAGACAGATGTACAAGCCAAGATATGGTTTGCCACCTGTTTTCACTAATGTTACTGTGGTGGATTGAAAATTCCACCCCCTGCCCCCCAGGGTGGTGAGAGGTTCAGTTCTCACACACACACAAAGGAACCATGGCTAACTCAGTCAGAGAAGAGAAAATGGACAAGCTATATTTACAAGCAGGATGAAATGCAGATGAATATATTCACAATATACAGCATTTACAATAGATACAGAAATATACAGCAAATAACATAACACAGAAAGACCTTTCCCTCCTCCAGAAAGGAGGGTCTCCACAATCCCCCTCTCACCCTACCTACCTCCCTTTTTTTCCCAAAAAGGGGTTAGAGAGAAAAAAGGTAATTATTAAGGAGGAAATTCTGTTGGCTCAAAGCATGTGCAAGAACTAGTTTCTTATCTGTTAGCTCAGTTAGTTCAAGGTCAACTCCGTCCAGCATAGCTGTTGCTCAGAGAGACTAAAACAGACAGGCTGAAAAAGACAGACTGAAACTGACTGAGATTCAAACTGAACTAAAGCTAAAATTTAAAGTTGCATTCTACCAATCTACCAATGAAATTAGTTTAGACTTTATCTTTGTTTTCAAAGCATTCAGCCAGAGTAACTGTCCCTTTCTTAAGTAACAGTAACTGTCCCTTTCTTAAAGGCACAGCCTAAAATGGTTACACCCCCCAACATTAAATTTGCCAGACCAGCTCAGTTGGAAGTAAATGAAGCTGTATTTACAAGCAAAACTACAGTCTACAATGAAATGCAATGAATATGTACAAAATATACAGCATTTACAATAATTGCAGATATTTAGAATTGATAAACAGCCCAAGGACACTCCTGGCCAAGGACCAAGGGGGCTGCAACAGCTTCTTCCCACCTCTGCTTCTCTCCCTGCCCCTCTATACACAAAAGAGACAAGAGACAGAGCAGAGAAGCTGTTGTGAATACCAGTCAGAACAAAAATGGTGCAGTCAAGGTCAGTAAAGCCAGGAGAAGCATCAGCCAGGGCTGAAGAAGTGAAAAAAAGAGAAATTGGTTTTGTACAACATTCTCTTTCCAGTGGGATTGTTTAGAATGATCATTATTTTCATTTTTACACCCAGTAGTGATTTGTTTACATTTTGCCACTTTTCTGTTCAAGATCTGTGAAGAAATTTTTAAATGCATAGCCTAAAACTACCACAGTTACTCCCATTTAGACAAAAATGTTGCCCTGGAGTTCCTTTGAAGTACATGACAGCTGATGTGATGGACATTGTCATTACAGGGGAGATATAGGTCTGGCTGAGCAATCAGAACTGCAGGCTGTACTTGAGGCTCCTCATGCCAGGACCATCTTTACTGCTGAGGATTTTGCTAGCTACTCCCATCTTTCCCCTTGGGATGCATTACATGGGGGTTGTGAGGTGCACTGGAAACCTCCAAAATGTCTGCTCTTCCTACATGCAGGAGCAGACATTTCATGTTTTCTAGAGGAGTGGAAGGTGTTAATGAGTGGGATGATGGGGAAATCCCTTCTCCTGGTAGAGTTGTGAGATTCGAGACTAAAACTGCCCTATGAGGAAGGCTGAGGAAGCTGGGGTTGCTTAGCCTGGAGAAGAGGAGACTCAGAGGTGACCTTATTGCTCTCTACAACTCCCTGAAGGGAGGTTGTAGACAAGCAGAGGTTGGTCTCTTCTCCCAGGCAGACAGTACCAGAACAAGAGGACACAGTCTCAGGCTGCGCCAGGGGAGGTTTAGGCTGGATGTTAGGAAGAAGTTCTCTACAGAGAGAGTGATTGCCCATTGGAATGGGCTGCCTGTGGAGGTGGTGGAGTCACCTTCATTGAAGGTGTTCAGGAGGAGACTTGCTGGGGGGCTTGGTGCCATGGTTGAGTTGTTTAGATGGGTTGGATTGGTTGATGGGTTGGACGTGATGATCTTGAAGGTCTCTTTCGACCTTGTGTATTGTATTGTATTGTATTGTATTGTATTGTGTTGTATTGTATTGTAACTGGTTGCAACCTAGTGAAAAATATGTGAAATAGAAAAACAGAGCAGGTATGTTTAATGTGGTAAGATTAATGAGCCATGGTGATTTCTATTACCATGTAGTAAATGAGCAAAGTGTAACAGCCACAGTATACCAGGAAGTTTTGTGCCACAAATCTCTTAACCTGTAACTTAATCAGAGGCAGAGCTTGAGGAATGACCTCTGGGAGGAGCCCACCTCTAGCTGAGGAATTCAGCAGGGCCAAGGGCAAGACTCACCCTGGCTCTGGTCTGGAAGCAAGACTGGTTCTGCAAGGCCTGGATGCTTTGAACTGCTGAACTCTGAGGGTGTTGAAACGTAGCTGCTTGTGAAGGATTTTGGCATCATCAATACCAGCAGTTATTTTGCTGTTTGTAGAAGCAAAAATCAAAGATTTTTCTCACACCCCTGCAGAAGCTAGTTATGACCTGCAAGAAAGCTCTGCTTGTAAAATAAATCCCTTTGGGAATCCAGATTCAGCAGCAGCAACTTGTATGAACAGCTCTGAGGGAACAGTACCACACACCTGACTTAAATGATTTGGCCTAAATGGTTGCAGAACTTCGTATGCATTTGCTGTTTCTTACATTCTTTAAATATTTGGGGAAAGTTTAATGTGTCTAACTTGAAGTGATGAGTCACTGAGATATTACTGTTTTCCCCTATTCTTAGAAAAATTACAGAGATAATGCCTTTGTTAATACCTTTGTCTGCCCAGGGAGGTGGTGGAGTCACCATCATTGGAGGTATTCAGGAGGAGACTTGATGGGGTACTGGGTGCCATGATCTAGTTGTTTAGGTGGGTTAGATTAGTTGATAGGTTGGACACGATGATCTTGAAGGTCTCTTCCAACCTGGATTTATTGTATTGTATTGAATTGTGTCTTAGTAAATACAATAGAATACATCAGGGTTGAAAGAGACCTTCAAGATCATCGAGTCCAACCCATCAACCAATCCAACCCACCTAAACAACTAAACCATGGCACCAAGCACCCCATCAAGTCTCCTCCTGAACACCTCCAATGATGGTGAATCCACCACCACCCCGGGCAGCCCATTCCAATGGGCAATCACTCTCTCTGTATAGAACTTCTTCCTAACATCCAGCCTAAACCTGCCCTGGCACAGCCTGAGACTGTGTCCTCTTGTTCTGGTGCTGGCTGCCTGGGAGAAGAGACCAACCTCTGCCTGGCTACAACCTCCCTTCAGGGAGTTGTAGAGAGCAAGAAGGTCACCCCTGAGTCTCCTCTTCTCCAGGCTAAGCAGCCCCAGCTCCCTCAGCCTCTCCTCATAGGGTTTGTGTTCCAAACCCCTCACCAACTTCATTGCCCTTCTCTGGACACACTCCAGCAAGTCAACATCCTTCCTAAACTGAGGGGCCCAGAACTGGACACAGGACTCAAGGTGTGGCCTAACCAGTGTAGTGTACAGGGGCAGAATGACCTCCTTGCTCCTGCTGGCCACACTGTTCCTGATGCAGGCCAGGATGCCATTGGCCCTCTTGGCTGCCTGGGCACACTGCAGGCTCATGTTCAGCCTACAATCAACCAGCACCCCCAGGTCCCTCTCTGCCTGGCTGCTCTCCAGCCACTCTGACCCCAGCCTGTAGCACTGCATGGGGTTGTTGTGGCCAATGTGCAGAACCTGGCACTTGGATGTGTTCAATCTCATGCCCCTTGGATTCTGCCCATATAAATATATTCACCCATCTTCTTCTGAGAATAGTCTTAAAAGCAATGGAGTATCAAATTCTACTTTTAAGACAATTTGTGTAAATATATCCATCAAAGTCCACAACTTTGGCCTGACTTAACTGCCTTCTTTCTAAAACTGTATGTTTTTCCTACTCATAAGCAAGCAGAACCAGCTGGTAAATATACTATTGGTGAAAGACAGATTTCTTTCTTAGTTCTGAATCTCAGGTTAACTGCATATTCAGAGAATACTTATCTCCAAATCTCAGTTTTCCATTAGGGATAGGTCAGCTAAAATGATTTGAAGTACCCTCTCATGCCTATATCTGTGAAACTTAACATGCATTCAGATCAGAGAGTTCTGAAACTTGCAAGAGTTTCAGTGGCACCACTTCCCTTGCTCCTGGTGGCTTCTGCACATTTGCCTCCAGGTTCAGGCAATGCCTTGGTGCTTCTGAAGCAAGCTATTGCAGCTCTTTTTTCTACTTAAATTGTGTGGGTTTGATTTTGATCTCAAAATGGAGTTATTGGTGAACAGAAAGTCGGTGTACTAGTCAGTTCAAATACAAAAAACAGCCAAGCATTGCTTCATAGTGTGACTTGTCTTACTCTAGACTTAAACATTGTAAGAGGGCTAGAGCAGAGTGCCAGTCATTTGAATTAGTGCAGACTGTGAAATGTAATGAAACTATGCCACAAGCAACTTCATATGTGAAGCAATGCTTCTAATGCTAGGGTTTTTTTTTATGTATTCCTCATATAACAATAACACAGGCTCACTCAGAGAAAACATCAGTTTAGATCAAATGGGTTATTTCTAACTTAAGCAAAGCTAGATGCCAGGATGACAGATGCATTCACAGCGTAATACACAATGTTCCTTTCTCGCTGAGAGCATTGTCACTGCAGGCTTCCTTGCTGAATATATGCATTCAGAATACAATATTTTATCATCTTTGAGTCTGCATATGTAGGTGTTTCAAAAATAAAATATTCATTTGAAAAGTGCAGATGAGGAGAGGCTGAGGGAGCTGGGGTTGTTTAAGCCTGGAGAAGAGGAGGCTCAGGGGAGACCTTATTGCTCTCTGCAACTCCCTGAAGGGTGGCTGCAGCCAGGAGGGGTTGGTCTCTTCTCCCAGGCAACCTGTGACAGAACAAGAGGACACAGTCTCAAACTGTGCCAGGGGAAGTTTAGGCTGGAGGTGAGGAGAAAGTTCTTCCCAGAAAGAGAGACTGGCCATTGGAATAGGCTGCCCAGGGGGTGGTGGAGTCACCATCCCTGGAGGTGTTCAAAAAAAGATTGGATGTGGCATTTGGAGCCATGGTTTAGTTGTAATGAGGTGTTAGGTATTAGGTAATAGGTCTTTTCCAACCTGATTGATTCTGTGATTCTGTGATTGTTATGGGCCAAAAACTGAGCTAGGATTACAGAGTAGGGCTTGTACAGTTTATCAGCTTCTGTGTGTGTGTTTATCTTTCAAAGACATTAAAAAAGCCACAATATTTATTCAGCCTGTTGCTTATTAACATTTCCTATACTAGACAGAAATCTTCATGTCACTGTATCTCACAGAATTTTTTCCCCTCTCATTCCTAAGTAACACATACTGTTCTCATTGTTTGTATGCGATGGAAAAGTCAAGGCCTAAATGCTACAGCCATGCCTATGAGAGTACTTCATTGAACAAGAATTGTGGAACTGGGTCAGTTTTGTTCATGACAAGGGAGCTGTATGCCCTGAATGTCACAATGGTCATGGACCTAGGAGAAATTTGTGCTTGGAAAAGAAAATGGAAGCTCTTCCACAGTGCAGCAAGAGCAGCCTACTGGGCATGACTGAATGTTCAGTCAGTTGACAGGCAATCTAGTAGGGACTTGCAGCTCCTCTGTTGCAGTGGTCAAACCCAGTTGTCTCTTGCTTCCCTTTCAGTTCATGCCTTCATAATAACTTCTCAACTTCTAAACAATCCTACCACCACTCCATTCATAGCAGAGGGCAGTGTTCCTTAAAATGTGCTTTGATTGTGGTTACTTTTCATCCTGCTGGATTTAGGGAAACATCTCTACCAAGCATCACAGTGGGAGGCTGTAGAAGAATAGACTGAACAATGAGAAGTTTGCTGGGACCTTTTAATCAATAAAAGGTTGAGAATACTGAATCAGGTCAGCTATGAACTGAGGGTGCTTGATTAGGTGCTGGGAAACCATAAGTTACACACAAGGACAGTCATAATCTGAAAAGGTCAACTTCAATTGCTATCTATGTGTTATTTCAGCCTGGCAAAACTTATCTGCAGGAAAAAAAGATCTAATTAAGAAAACTCTCTTTAGGAGTTGGTTTCTTCTTTGTGTAGCATCACCAAAAAAACCCCAGCAAAAGCCCAAAACCAAACCAAACAAACAAAAAAACACCATGTTTTTTCTCTTGTTCTTTTCATTGAGTGTATCTAGCCAGCAAATGATCTGATAATTTTGGCTAGTTTGTTGAAATTCAACATGTAATTCTGTGTAACAATTCAGAATTGCACAGAAATTTGAACTCTGGAAAATCAGTAAATAGCATACAGTGCTTTAACACACAGTGCTTGCGGACAGCACCAAGCTGGGGCAGGAGTTGATCTGCTGGAGGGTAGAGAGGCTTTGCAGAGGGACCTCGACAGGCTGGACAGATGGGCAGAGTCCAAGGGCATGAGATTGAACACATCCAAGTGCCAGGTGCTGCACATTGGCCACAACAACCCCATGCAGTGCTACAGGCTGGGGTCAGAGTGGCTGGAGAGCGGCCAGACAGAGAGGGACCTGGGGGTACTGGTTGATGGTAGGCTGAACATGAGCCTGCAGTGTGCCCAGGCAGCCAAGAGTGCCAATGGCATCCTGGCCTGCATCAGGAACAGTGTGGCCAGCAGGAGCAGGGAGGTCATTCTGCCCCTGTCCACTGCACTGGTTAGGCCACACCTTGAGTCCTGTGTCCAGTTCTGGGCCCCTCAGTTGAGGAAGGATGTTGACTTGCTGGAATGTGTCCAGAGAAGGGCAACAAAGTTGGTGAGGGGTTTGGAACACAAGCCCTATGAGGAGAGGCTGAGGGAGCTGGGGTTGCTTAGCCTGGAGGAGAGGAGACTCAGGGGTGACCTTATTGCTCTCTACAACTCCCTGAAGGGAGGTTGTAGACAGGCAGAGGTTGGTCTCTTCTCCCAGGCAGCCAGAACAAGAGGACGCAGTCTCAGGCTGTGCCAGGGCAGGTTTAGACTGGATCTTAGAAAGAAGTTCTCTACAGAGAGAGTGATTGTCCATTGGAATGGGCTGCCTGGGGAGGTGGTGGATTCACCATCATTGGAGGTGTTCAGGAGGAGACTTGATAGGGTGCTTGGCGCCATGGTTTAGTTGTTTAGGTGGGTTGTGTTGTATTGTATTGTATTGTATTGTATTGTATTGTATTTAGGTGGGTTGGATTGGTTGATGGGTTGGATGCGATGATCTTGAAGGTCTCTTCCAACCTGGTGTATTGTATTGTAATATGATTCCTCAATGATACAAGCTATGACAAGTGCAAATTACAACTCTCTGCATTCTGCTAGGCTTTGCTGAGAGTCTGAAATCAAATTCAAAATTCAAGTCCTTTTCTCTTGCAGCAATCCCTTAGAGGTACTTAGGATGCTCAGTCCTAGGGTTAGAAACTATCTCTAAAGTAGTGTTCTTCCTGTGATGGAATGGAATGGAATGGAATGGAATGGAATGGAATGGAATGGAATGGAATAGACCAGGTTGGAAGTAGAGTAGAGTAGAATAGAATTAACCAGCTTGGAAAAGACCTTCGAGATCCTCAAGTCCAACCTATCACTCAACACTAGCTAATCAACTAAACCATGGCACCAAGTGCTCATCCAGTCTATTCTTAAACACCTCCAGAGATGGTGACCCCACCACCTCCCTGGGCAGCACATTCCAATGGCAATCTCTCTTGCTGGGAAGAACTTTCTCCTAACCTCCAGCCCAAAACCTCCCCTGGTGCAGCTTGAGACTGTGTCCTCTTGTTCTGGTGCTGGGTGCCTTGGAGAAGAGACCAACCCCCACCTGGCTACAACTGCCCTTCAGTTAGTTGCAGAGAGCAATAAGGTCTCCCCTGAGCCTCCTCCTCTCCAGGCTAAGCAACCCCAGCCCCCTCAGCCTCTCCTCATAGGGCTTGTGCTCCAAACCCCTCCTTAGTTTTGTTGCCCTTCTCTGAACACATTCCAGCAACTCAACATCCTTCCTAAACTGAGGGACCCAGAAGTGGACACAGTACTCAACCTGTGACCTAACCAGTGCGGGGTACAGGGGCAGAATGACCTCCCTGCTTCTGCTGGCCACACTATTCCTGATACTGGCCAGGATGCCATTGGCCTTCTTGGCCACCTGGGCACACTGCTGGCTCATGTTCAGCCTACTAGTGACCAGTACCACCAGGTCCCTCTCTGCCAGGCCACTCTCCAGCCACTCTGACCCCAGCCTGATGTTGTTTCTCTCTCTTTTTAAATCAAAGTGAAACCCTGCCTTTACTCAAACAAATCCAGGGGCCACACAAATGTTTTTGGAAAATACCAGATGGGCAGAGTATTGCTTGCCATATTTAATTTAAAGTACAGCCATTTAAGTTACAAATTGCAAGAAATATAAAGTTTATTGAAGTTCCTTTACGTTATTTTTATTCTATTCATTCTGGTTTTTCACTTTGTAATGAATGGAAATATGCACCCCAGTTTTAAAAATCATTTTATTTTAAACCAAATTTTTCTCTGATTACTTCTTGGAACACTCTCCCATGTCTCCTGAGTCACTACTTGACTAACATTGTTCTGTCATACGGATAAAGCATAGTTAGATGAGACAGAATTTGGGAGAAAATTGTTCTCAAATGAGCTTTCTTAGGAAGTGAGAATAATCACAGTGTTGTCATACTTGCCTCTAGATATGGGCTCATGTCTTCTACACTGCTTCTCCTAATGAATAAATAGAATGTTCTATTCATATTATGTATAATATATAAGATATTATACATTGTATATTATATATTAATCATTTGTTCTATAGTATATATTATATATCATATATAAATATTAAATATTATAAATATTGTATTAATACTAATATTAAATATGATAAATATATACATATTATCTATATTTGCTGAGAGAGCTGGCAGATGAGCTGGCCAAGCCACTCTTTCATCAGAGAGGGACCTGGGGGTGCTGATTGATAGCCACCCAAACATGAGCCAGCAGTGTGCCCAGGTGGCCAAGAAGGCCAATGGCATACTGGCCTGCATTAGGAATAGTGTGGCCAGCAGGAGCAGGGAGGTCATTGTGCCCCTGTACTCTGCTTTGGTTAGGCCACACCTTGAGTCCTGTGTCCAGTTCTGGGCCCCTCAGTTTAAGAAGGACATCGAGACACTTGAACGTGTCCAGAGAAGGGCAACAAGGCTGGGGAGAGGCCTTGAGCACAAGCCCTACAAGGAGAGGCTGAGGGAGCTGGGGTTGTTTAGTCTGGAGAAGAGGAGGCTCAGGGGAGACCTCATTGCTCTCTACAACTACCTGAAAGGTGGTTGTAGCCAGGAAAGGGTTGGTCTCTTCTCTCTAGCAACCAGCACCAGAACAAGAGGACACAGTCTCAAGCTGTGCCAGGGGAAGTTGAGACTGGAGGTGAGGAGGAAGTTCTTCATGGAGAGAGTCATTCGCCATTGGAATGTGCTGCCCAGGGAGGTGGTGCAGTCACCATCCCTGGAGGTGGTCAAGAGGGTATTGGACATGGCTCTTGGTGCCATGGTCCAGTCATGGGGTCTGTGGTGACGGGTTGGACTCGATGATCTTCGAGGTCTCTTCCAGCCTTAGTGATACTGTGATACTGTGATATTGTGATATGTATTATAATCAAAAGAGAGAAAAACTGTCCCTAAGTTGGGCACCCCCCTGCACTGGGAAAAAGAAAAGCTAATGAAAAGCATGTGCCAATTATTAATCATGCTCTTTAATTAACTGTTGGAAAGTGCTGGTAGCTCTCTTTATGATTATTTATTTACTTACTTACTTCTCAATCAATTTGTTTGAAACTAAATATTTACTGACTTCTGGGTTTGTTTTTTTAAATGCAGAGTAACTTATAATTGAAAACTATGAGTGGGTTCTACCTCATCTAGTTCTTAATGTGGACAGACAGGAATCATAACACAAAAGAAAGACTGAAATAATTTCTCTTTTGTGTCTGAGTTTCCCCTTGGCCTATAGGAAATAGAACTTCCAATTTTCTCTTTATGGTCTGTGTGCAGAATGGTGTAGCAATTTAAATAAAACACATGCCTGTGAACCCTATTATTTCTGCCTGGCAAGCTGGTTGTTACAATGCACAGATGAAATCAGAAAATGAATGTGCTGACTGAACTCTGTTTAATATTTATAGTCACATACAAGAAAGTCTTTAATGGAGCTGTGAATGATAGCAGCAAAAGAAGTCATTTTAAACTGTGCTTTAAACTTCAACTTTCAGGAAGTGTTGAGAAGTCTCCATATCAACTGTGCTGCCATGGTTAAATCTATTGCCAGATTTAAGTTCTTCACAGAAAGAGTAATTGGCCATTGGAATGTGCTGCCCAGGGAGGTGGTGGAGTCACCATCCCTGGAGGTATCACAGTATCACCAAGGTTGGAAGAGACCTCAAAGATCATCTGTCACCACAGACCTCATGACTAGACCATGGCACCAAGTGCCACGTCCAATCCCCTCTTGAACACCTCCAGGGACGGTGACTCCACCACCTCCCTGGGCAGCACATTCCAATGGCTAATGACTCTCTCAATGAAGAACTTTCTCCTTACCTCGAGCCTAAACTTCCCCTGGTACAGCTTGAGACTGTGTCCCCTTGTTCTGGTGCTGGTTGCCTGGGAGAAGAGACCAACCCCTTCCTGGCTACAAAGAATTGGTTGTGGCACTTGGAGCCACGCTTTAGTTGTCAGGAGATGTTAGGTATTAGATAATAGGTTGGACTTGATGATCTCTGAGGTCTTTTCCAACCCTGGTTCATTCTGGGATTCTGTGAATAAAAGTGCAAATACATGTTTTGTCTGCAAGCCTTAAAATGCTAAGGAGATGAGTGACTGAATAAAACCTAGGATGTTTTACTACAGGTATAGTAAAATGCCTGTAAAAAGGAGTGCCCTTGAGCCATGGTGTCAGGTCATTAATACAGGTATAGTAAAACACCTGTAAAAAGGAGTGCCTTTGAGCCATGGTGTCAGCTCATTCCAATGTTTTCATGAATGTGCAGTTGCCACTGAAGTGAAACAGCGTTGATGAAAGTGTAAGATGGATGGATGTGGATGGCAAATGCAAGATGATCCCGGTGTAAATAATTAATGCCTTCAACATTTCTTGATTTCAGAGCCCAAACAAGTTCTGCTGGGGATTGTTTTGTCATGGTAACTGTTGAAAGGCCAGAAGTCTTTCGTGTATTTTGCTGGTTTCTTTAACTTCAGGTAACAGTGAAGCAAGCTAGTGTTATACTGAATAGGCTGTTGTTTAAGGAGGTGATGAAAACCCAATTTTCTTGTGGTTCCTTCAGGAGGGTTCAAAGCTCTTCTCAACATAAATATAGCAGTGATTTCAGGAGGCAGTGGACTAATGTGTCCAAAAAGAATGTTTTTATGTCAGCAGAAATGTGAGAGACTGTGCATAGTCTGAAGAAGAGGATGGCTGCTCGGTATGAGCACTTGGCAAAGGCTGCTGTAAAAACAGCTCTTACTGTATATAAAGCCCTGCCAGTAGCGATAGGACTAACATAATAGTTTTTGCACTGCTCAGAGAAAATCACCATGAAGTCCTGCTCATGAGGCATTTATCAATGTATTTTACAGATATCCACTATTTATTAGACACATCAAACTTAAGGCATAAGCTTGGATACTCATTTTTTCCAGGTCAATACAGAAATGTCTGAGCAGGAAATGGCTATAGTGTTCTGCTTGTGATGATGAAACTGCATTTTATCATCTTTTATATGAGCTGCAGAGGACAAAAGTATTACCTGTTTTGCCACTGTCTTTCAAGTTCTCCATAATAAAGGCAACTGTAACTCTCTGGGGAGATGTCATAGTTTAAGGTCAGCTGGCAACTAGGCACCATACAACCACTTGGTCACTCCTCTCTGTCCCACTCACAGCAAGACAAAAGGGCAACAAAGCTGGTGAGGAGTTTGGAACACAAGACCCATGAGGAGAGGCTGAGGGAGCTGGGGTTGCTTAGCCTGGAGAAGAGAAGGCTCAGGGGAGACCTTATTGCTCTTTACAACTACCTGAAGGGCGGTTGTAGACAGGTGAGGGTTGGTCTCTTCTCCCAGGCAACCAGCACCAGAACAAGAGGACACAGTCTCAAGCTGTGCACCAGGGGAGGTTTACGCTGGATGCTAGGAAGAAGTTCTTCACAGAAAGAGAGATATGCCATTGGAATGGGCTGCCCAGGGAGGTGGTGGAGTCACCATCACTGGAGGGGTTTAGGAAGAGACTGGATGAGGCACTTGGTGCCATGGTTTAATTGATTAGATAGTGTTGGATGATAGGTTGGACTCAATGATCTCAAAAACCTTTTCCAACCTGGTTAATTCTGTTCTATTCCAATTCTGTTCTAATACAGGGAGGAGAAGTAAAACCCCATGGGTAATTTAATAGGACAACACAAAGAGAGAAGAAACAACAGTAATAACAATGATGTCAGTGAAGTAACATATAAAGCAAGTGATGTATGACACAACTGCTCACCATCTTGGACCCTCACTGCCCCGCCACACAACCTGGCCCAGCTGCCAGGTCCACTCCCCTGGCCAGCTCCCCAACAGCCCAACACCACACCTTTATAGGCTGGGCATGATGTCATATGGTATCAAATGGATGTTTTCAGTTCAGCCATCCCAGCTGTGGCCCCTCCCAGTTTCTTGGGGAAATCAGCCCTGTCCTAGCCAAACCCAGGACAGCGTGTGCACATACACTTGTTTTTGTAATGCCACTTAAAAAGCAAAATAAATCTAAAATGTTTCTTTATTATTATCTAAGTAAGGCCTGCTACTCTGAAGTCATATTCCCTTTAGAACTAAGATGTTATTAGAAGTCACTGTTTTACTTATTAATTTTTTATGTGGTTTCCATTTGGTCACTTAAAAATCTTCAATTGATTTGCCTCCACAGTACTCCCTAAAGATAACGAAGAGCACATGTATCCACTTTACAGGTGGGAATTAAACACACAAAAACTGTCAGAGGTATTAGCTCTAGTCCTTTTCCAAACCCAAGTCACTGTTGTTCTGCACCAAACTCTCCCCAGGCTAGCAGAAAAGAAGAAAGATCAGATTCAGCTTCTGCTCAGCAACACTGACCTGGCATTTTGGGAGCACTGCTTTGAATCTCCAATACACTCATCATTTTCTCTGCAATATAGGAGCAGTAACACTTCCCAGCCACTCATAAGGATGCAAAAAACAACCCGAGAGAGTATGATGAAGAGCACAAGTAGCTTTTACAGTAGAACCCAATTAAACCTGCAACTGTGTTAAATTGATTCTTTTCCCTGTTTTCTTTCTTTCTTTCTCTGTGCTGGATCACGGTGAAGAGAAGGCAAACTTGGTCTCCTCCATTACACTGTCCTGTGCTGCTGCAGCTCAGCTGGGATGGAGATTTATCCTGCTTGCTCCCTGTTGGAGTCATGCAGAGCAGATGATATGCCAGGTGTTAACTGCAGTCAGGCAAGGACAGAGCAAGGATAGAGCTTCTCAGTGAGAACAGAATTGTAGAGGTGTTTTTCATAGCAGTAGTTTACGTGTTCATTGTTTGGACATCTTTGGGAGAATTTACATGAGAGTGAGGAGCGTATTTCTGACATGAAACTTGCCAGCCAATCTTCCAAATTTCAAGTTACTATTCCTGGGCATGAGATGCTACAGCTTATCAGGGAATTACCACCTGAATTGTCTGGAATCATAGAATCATAGAATTGTTAGGGTTGGAAGGGACCTCCCATGGGCAGGGACACCTCACACTACTAGATCAGGTTGCTCACAGCCACATCCAGCCTGGCCTTCAAAACCTCTAGAGATGAGGCTTCCACCACCTCCCTGGGCACCCTGTTCTAATGTCTCACCACCCTCATGGGGAAGTTCTTCCTAACATCCAATCTGAATCTACCCATTTCTAGTTTTGTTCCATTCCCCCTAGTCCTATCATTACCTGACACCCTAACAAGTCCCTCCCCAGCTTTTTTGTAGGCCCCCTTCAGATACTGGAAGGCCATAATAAGGTCACCTTGGAGCTTTCTCTTCTCCAGACTGAATAGCCCAAACTCCTCAGTTCTGTGCTCATAGGAGAGGTGCTCCAGCCCTCTGATCATCCTCATGGCCCTTCTCTGGATGCACTCCAGCACGTCCAGACCCTTCCTGTAATGGGGCTCCAGACCTGCATGCAGTACTGCCAGTGGGGTCTCACCATAGCAGAGTAGAGGGGGGGAATCACCTCCCTGGATCTGCTAGATACGCTTCTCTTGAAATACCTAAACAGCTGTGTCTGAAAAGGAATGGTCTGACAGGCTGGACTTGATAATCTTTGAGCTCTCTTCAACCTTATTGATTCTATGATTCTATGATTGTGTATGGGAAATCCAGCCACAGACTGTCAAAAATTGTCAGCCCAGTTGTTTATTTTCCCTTCTTTTCAGAGCTTCAGAAGAAGAAATTGGCAGGTAGCCCTAATAACTGGCAAAGCTGTGATTTCTGCCAGTGATCATGTTATGGTAGTGCCACCAAAGTCACTGGCTTTCTATCAGTGCACATGGAGGCTTTAGAAGGCTTTAGAATAAACCAGGTTGGAAGAGACCTCCAAGATCATGGCGTCCAACCCATCCAACCCCCAGTTCTGGGCCCCTCAGTTTAGGAAAGATGTTGTCTTACTGGAGCATGTCCAGAGAAGGGCAACAAAGTTGGTGAGGGGTTTGGAAGATGAGCCCTATGAGGAGAGGCTGAGGGAGCTGGGGTTGCTTAGCCTGGAGAAGAGGAGACTCAGGGGTGACCTTATTGCTCTCTACAACTACCTGAAGGGAGGTTGTAGCCAGGCGGAGATTGGTCTCTTCTCCCAGGCAGCCAGGACCAGAACAAGAGGACACAGTCTCAGGCTGCGCCAGGGCAGGTTTAGACTGGATGTTAGGAAGAAGTTCTATACCGAGAGAGTGATTGCCCACTGGAATCAGCTGCCTGTGGAAGTGGTGGAGTCACCTTCATTGGAGGTGTTCAAGAAGAGGCTTGATGGGGTGCTTGGTGCCAGGGTTTAGTTTTTTAGTTGTTTAGGTGGGTTGTATTGTACTGTATTGTACTGTATTGTACTGTATTGTATTTAGGTGGGTTGGATTGGTTGAGGGTTGACATGATGATCTTGAAGGTCTCTTCCAACCTGTTGTATTGTATTGTATTGTATTGTATTGTATTGTATGTATTTAACCCACCTAAACCATGGCACCAAGCACCATGTTGGCTGAAAATGACTAGTGCTCTTCCCTCTGTGTTGGCAAGATTCATGTAAGTTTTTTTTACCTGCTAACCAAAGACCAATCTTCACGATGCCACATAAATTATTGAAGGGACATGAATACGTCCCTTTAATGAGTAGCAATGCTGGATGTTAAAGGTTTTGATGTGTTTATCAACTGTTTACTCTTTGTGGGGCGTGTGAGCATTTAACACAGTACACTGCTATAGTGTAGTCTAGTCCTTTATGCTGAGATGTACACGAGAGTTATTCTAGAAAAATACAGTAAATATGATTTTTGGCAACTACTGTAAGGGGAAAATGTAAATGAGATTCAGCTTTTAATTAAGAGAGTCACTCCCTTTCATCTCTGTGCTAGACATGTAATTCTAGCTGGTCCTTCATTAGCACAGCTTTCATCAGTGTGAAGCTAAAGCTGTGTTTAAGAAATTACTTAAGACTTGAGTTCAGCCTGAATTTTGTTTGCAATGTGCAAATGTGTTGTGGTTTTCAAATTGTGGGGTTTGCATACCACCCAAAAAAAAAAAAGAAGGTGTGTTTCTTTTTAGATTCTCTTTTGTTCTGGGGGGATGTGACAGTGCCCTGGATGCCAGAGCCACTCTGAAACCATTAAAATAGACATGATGTCTATCACACATACTCATGAATTAGGAAAAGGTTGAGAGCAAATACTGTTATCAAAGGTACTAATGCATGATGTATTGTAAGCAGTGTTTTGTACAATTAATATAAAATCTACTGCAGTCTTTGAACACTTAAAGGAAACAAGATGGATTGTGTCAGATCCATTCTGTTCTGTGTCCTGCTTAGTGCATTCCAGCTGACAGCATAGGAAACCCATACCTCATTAGCATATCTGGAAACATCTGTTACGAAAATAGATCTGGTGGATAGGATAGGATAGGATAGGATAGGATAGGATAGGATAGGATAGGATAGGATAGGATAGGATAGGATAGGATAAGATAGAATTGAATTGAATTGAATTGAATTGAATTGAATTGAATTGAATTGAATTGAATTGACGAGGTTGGAAGAGACCTTCGAGATCATCGAGTCCAACCTATCACCCAACACCATCTAATCAACTAAACCATGGCACCAAGCACCCCATCAAGTCTCCTTCCAAACACCTTCAGTGATGGTGACTCCACCACCTCCCTGGGCAGCCTATTCCAATGGCAGAACTTCTTCCTATCATCCAGCCTAAACCTCCCCTGGTGCAGCTTGAGACTGTGTCTTCTCCTCTTCCTCTCAGAAGTGCCTACTATGTGAACAGAGCCTAGGCAAGAAAGATCATGTTCAGCTTTGCTGTCATCAGTCATGTAAGAATTATTTAGCACAGAATGTATGTAATTAATTGTGGGGAGCTATTCATCAAATGTTATCATAATTACTGAAACATGAATATTTCTCCCTTGTTTGTAATCTGAGAAATAATCTTTGAGCATCAACCTCATTTTCTTTAAATCCACATTTTAACAGCTTGCTACCTGTTAATGTTATAATTACTGCACCAGAGCTGCTGCTCTGCAAATGAGCTTCCATCAGAAGCCAGATGCTGAAGCTGTGTTTTACGTGAAGGGAGACAGTGTCCTTGGGTCCACAGTTCTCATTTTTGTTTCCCTTTATACTTTCATCTTTCCCTGCATGTCAGACTGTGCCGTACATCTGACACTGAATTTACCACATTAGATCCTAACATGTCTCTGGCCCCTGCTAGATTTAGGGTACCTTTCTTTATATTGCATGCTAAATCCCTGTCTGGATACATGGCTTACTAGCCTTTTCCTGCTCTTTGCACCTGCTTAAAACCCTGCCACATACACATGGGGCACCACCTGTTCAGAAGCCCTCAAGTGGGGCTCAGCACAAGCCACACCTTCCAGGGTCAGCACAGAAAGACAAGTCACACCTTGCATTGTAATAGGAGTGTACTTGAAGGGGTGAAAGGAAATACAGCTTGAAGTAATCTAACAGTTTCCTACAGCCACCAAGAAGGGACATTATTGTGTTTCTTTCCATCATCTTCCCTGGTTATCCTGGTCACGCAGTTCTGTTCAGTACTTTGGGCCAGCTCTTGTGTCTGTCAAGCCTCACCTTGAAATGCTTCGTTCCCCTTGGCCTGATAGGAAACACACTCAGCAAAGAGAAGGTAGATAGATCCAGTACAAGGAAAGAAGAGTTATAGGGTGTGTAGGATAGTGAATGGGAGGGAATGGGAGGAGAAATAGGAAGTGGACACTACACTTTAGTGTAGTGGTTTGGTTTGAGTATCCTTATTGTCAGGTGAACCTCACTACTGAGCTTCCATTTGACAAATTAACAGTTGATTGCTCCATTCAAGTGCCTAACATCTGTACAGATTGGTGCTGATTGCTAGCCAGGCCTATCCTACTCTGTAAGTGGGCAAACATTGGTGAGAGGTTGTTATAGTGCTGCTAGGATATCTGGTGGCACACAGACCTTTCAGTGTTGTAATATAGTCCTTGAAAAGGCCAGCATTTTATAATCCCAAAGCACCCTGCCCGAGCGTCTCAGTCCAGAGAGGGAAAGAGGCTCAGTTCTCTTGACTATTCCCATGTTATGACATTAAAGCACCAATGAGGCCAAAATATCAACAGCCCTCAAGGCTATTTATTAACAGAATAAAGTGGATGGAACAGAAGAGGGAGAGGGGAAAAAACAGAAAGGGAGAAGAGGGAGAGAGAGAGAAGAAGAGGAAAGGAATTATATTACCACACCCCACACACCCCCAAGATGGTTTGGGTCTGTGGAGGAAGGGTGCTGCTGCTTTGGCTTGGAGGAGATGTCATCCTTGTTGGCTGTGTTGTCCTTCACTGGAGGAGGGAATGAAGAGATCCCAGAGTCCAAGTCCTTCTCCCAGCAGCCTCTTCAGCTCCATGAGTTGCAGCAGGCAGAACTTAGGACACAGAGAGAGGGTTCCTCCTGGTCTGCTGCCTCCAGGCTAGATGGTGATGTCTTTTCTCCTGTGTCTGTCCTTATCTCTCCTTGTATTTTCTTCTCCTCAGGTCTTGTGTACATTTTTTTTAGTTACAGGGTTTTTTAGGTATGTGGCCAGGTGGTGAATCCATTGTCCTTTTCACCATCCTCCCTTTCTGGGGTAGCTGATGGGTAGAGATGATCTTGTCTATGCACATTCCAGAGTCCTTATCCAGTGGTGGCTGCTCACCTACTCCTCCCTTGGCAGCTAGTGTCTGGGGGAGGAGCAAAGGTGATTTTATCTTTGTTGATTCACATCAACAGAGACAAGATTTAGTCTCTTACACCAAGCTCTTGATATCCATAGTAAAGTAAAGCATTAGTAAAGTAAAGCATTTCTCTTTTCTTGTCTTTCTACTTGTTCCCTGCTGCTGGCTGAATAATTGCTGCTCCTCTTCACTCAGCTGGTGCCCTGTCAGGTGAGGAACCTAAAGCGCCAAGTACAGTGATCACTAAGTGGCTTTGTAACAGTATGAGTGCCACTCATCAGTCATTTGCTAATTACTGCCCAAACATCTATTCTGCTGTGAGGAGAGGCTGAGGGAGCTGGGGTTGATTAGCCTGGAGAAGAGGAGACTCAGGGGTGACCTTCTTGCTCTCTACAACTACCTGCAGGGAGGTTGTAGCCAGGCAGAGGTTGGTCTCTTCTCCCAGGCAGCCAGCACCAGAACAAGAGGACACAGTCTCAGGATGCGCCAGGGCACGTTTCAGCTGGATGTTAGGAAGAAGTTCTCTACAGAGAGAGTGATTGCCCACTGGAATGGGCTGCCCGGGGAGGTGGTGGAGTCACCGTCATTGGAGGTGTTCAGGAGTAGACTTGCTGGGGTGCTTGGTGCCAGGGTTTAGTTGTTTAGGTGGGTTGGATTGGTTGATAGGTTGGACACGATGATCTTGAAGGTCTCTTCCAACCTGGTCTGGTCTATTCTATTCTATTCTATTCTACTCTATTCCATTCTATTCTATTCTATTCTATTCTATTCTATTCTATTCTATTCTATTCTATTCTATTCTACTCTGCCTTTGCTATTTGGATGTAGAGGATCTTATACCACCACCATGCTAAGAGAAGACACATGTATCTGCAGACCAAATAGGCCAAATATGAGGCCCCTGACCCGCTTTTGGTATGCCATGTCCTCACATATGCTGACCTGCTATTCAAAGCTGTGTTTGAAATTCTGCTTCTTGGATCTCAGTAACTAATCCAGGGGGAGGTTGCTAACCTCAGATTTTCTTTTTGGGTGCAAATCAAGCATTCTGAACAGTTTAGCAATACATCGTCATGATGTGTCTTTAGAATCTGCTTTACTGTTATTAAAACAAAAATAATTTATCCTTTATTAGTGATCCTCTTCAGAAGACTTTCTCCCTATGGTGCAAAATAAGAGCATTTATGATGGGGGGGGGGGGGGGAAATGGCATATATCATGGTGGTAGCCTGTTATCAACCATTCAGGAAGGATGAAGAGACAGATAAAAAATTTAGGCATCTGGAAGTCTCACCCCACCTGGAGTACTGTGTCCAGTTCTGGAGCCCCTATTACAGGAAGGATTTGGAGGTGCTGGAACCTGTCCAGAGAAGGGCCATGAGAAGGATCAGAGGGCTGGAGCACCTCTCCTGTGAGGACAGACTGAGGGAGTTAGGGCTGTTCAGTCTGGAGAAGGAGACCTAAGTGGGGCCTTCCAGTATCTGAAGGGGGCCTACAAAAAAGCTAGGGAGAGACTTTTTAGGGTGTCAGGTAATGATAGGACTAGGGGGAATGCAACAAAACTAGAAATGGGAAGATTCAGATTGGATGTTAGGAAGAAGCTCTTCCCCATGAGGGTGGTGAGACACTGGAACAGGTTGCCCAGGAAGGTGGCAGAAGCCTCATCCCTGGAGGTTTTTATGACCAGGCTGGATGTGGGTCTGAGCAACCTGATGTAGTGCGAGATGTCCCTGCCCATGGAAGGGGCATTGGAACTAGGTGATCCCTGAGGTCCCTTCCAACCCTAACAATTCTATGATTCTATGATCTCATGTTCTCATGGGGAACTTCGACTTCTCTGATGTCTGCAGAAATACAGTACAGCAGAGTGGCAATCCTGAAGTTTCACGGTGTGTGTGGAGGATAACTTCTTGACGCAGCTGGTGACCAAAACAGCTAGGGTAGGTACACTGATGTACCTGCTGTTTATGAACAGAGAAGGACTTGTGAGTGGATTTTAATGCTTGGGGGACATCTTGGGCACAGCAAGCACGAAATGGTAGAGTTCTCTGTTGCTGGAGTAGTTAAGAGGTGCATCAACAGAACTGCAACCTTGAACTTCCAGCAGGCAGAGTTTGACCTGTTGCAGAGTCTGTTTGACAGGCTCCCTTGGGAAGCAGTCTGGAAGGGCCAAGGAGTCCAGGAAGGCTGGGCATTCTTCAAGAAGGAAGTCTTAAAGGCACAGGAACAGGCTGTGCCCAAGTGCCAAAAGATGAGCCAGTGGGGAAGAAGGCTGGCCTGGCTAAATAGAGCAACTTGGTGGGGAAAGGAGAGTTTATGGTCTTTGGAAGAAGGAGCAGACCACAAAGTTATTCTGAGGTTATGCATGGAGAAAATGAGAAGAGCCTTCACTTGTTCCAGGGGAGGTTTAGACTGGCTATTAAAAGAGACTTCTTCACTGAAATGGTAATCAAACACTGGAATTGGCTTCTCATGCAGAAGGTTGAATCCCCATCCCTGGAGGTGATTAAAACACATGTAGATGTGGTGCTAGCTTAGCAACAGACTTGGTAAAGTTACATAATGGTTGGACTCAATGATCTTAAAGTTTTTTTCCAACCAAAATGATTCTCTGACACAGTAAAGGACTAATTAACTGCTGCTCCAGCTACACTTAACACCACAGGAGAAGGACTCTAGTCCGGTGACACAGCTGTTGGATTGCTTTACTTCTCTGGGTTCAGGGCTATTTCTGTTCCATTGACACTGGTGACTTGGATCACTTCTGGCACCATGTTCATCATTCAGCTATTAAAATTAGCCAAGACAAGCCAACATTCACACCTTCCTTTCTTCTCTGTTAATGATGGACAATGTTACTTGTAATTCAATTGGTTCTATTCTGTTCCAATTCTATTCTAATTCTATTGGTTATAATAAAAATATATCACTTTACTACCTTTAAGAGATACAAAATACACTGTTAGACATTCCTTAGAGAAATATACCTTTATGATATTGTAAGGTAAATGAGAAAGAGGGAGGTGAGGAGAGAATGTGGCCGTGGGGGATGGAATAAGGTGGCAACTTCTAGCTGAGCTTTTACCTAGGAAAACTAAAATGTGCTTAAGCAATACAGAACACAGAATTAACCAGGTTGGAAAAGACCTTTGAGATCATCAAGTCCAACCTATCACCCAACAGCACCCAATCAACTAAACCATGGCACTAAGTGCCTCAACCTGGGCTCTGTTGAAGTCTCCTCCCAAACCAGGTGTGGCCACTTGGCCCTCCCCACCCACTCCACCCACTCTCCTTTTTAATCCCCCCTAGGGAAGGCAGAAGTCCCAAGCTGAGCCCATCTGGGCTGAGGATCCTCCTCTCATCCATGGTGAGTGCCCCTGGTGCACACTGGGTGATGGTGGTGGTGACAACAAAGGCCGGGGGGCCTGGTGGCCCCCCAGCTGTTAGGACCAGGATTGATTGCCACTTCAATATCATCCATGGGTGCTGGGCCTCCTCACTGGGGTTGAGCTGCCCTGTGTGGTATACAATACAATACAATACAATACAACAGGTTGGAAGAGACCTTCAAGATCATCACGTCCAACCCATCAACCAATCCAACCCACCTAAATACAATACAGTACAATACAGTACAAAACAGTACAATACAACCCACCTAAACAACTAAAAAACTAAACCCTGGCACCAAGCACCCCATTAAGCCTCTTCTTGAACACCTCCAATGAAGGTGACTCCACCACTTCCACAGGCAGCTGATTCCAGTGGGCAATCACTCTCTCAGTATAGAACTTCTTCCTAACATCCAGTCTAAACCTGCCCTGGCGCAGCCTGAGACTGTGTCCTCTTGTTCTGGTACTGGCTGCCTGGGAGAAGAGACCAACCTCCGCCTGGCTACAACCTCCCTTCAGGGAGTTGTAGAGAGCAATAAGGTCACCCCTCAGTCTCCTCTTCTCCAGGCTAAGCAACCCCAGCTCCCTCAGCCTCTCCTCATAGGGCTTGTGTTCCAAACCCCTCACCAACCTTGTTGCCCTTCTCTGGACACGCTCCAGTAAGACAACATCTTTCCTAAACTGAGGGGCCCAGAACTGGACACAGGACTCAAGGTGTGGCCTAACCAGTGCAGTGTACAGGGGCACAATGACCTCCCTGCTCCTGCTGGCCACACTGTTTCTGATGCAGGCTAGGATGCCATTGGCCTTCTTGGCTGCCTGGGCACACTGCAGGCTCATGTTCAGCCTACAATCAACCAGCACCCCCAGGTCCCTCTCTGCCTGGCCGCTCTCCAACCACTCTGACCCCAGCCTGTAGCACTGCATGGGGTTGCTGTGGCCAATGTGCAGAACCCGGCTTGCTTCCTTGCTTAAAAGAAAAAGAAGATACATTTTGTTGATTGTGGAGCTCCTCCATCTCTTTCCAAACCCTTTTTTTCCCAATTGCAGTCAAATCTTCACCACTCTGTGCCTATGGGAGCAGTTAATCTTCGTTTGTCTGCCTATTTGGGTAACAAATTCTCTCAACAGCTATCTGTTGTTGAGAGATCTATCAGTAACTATCTGTTACCGAACATTTTTGCCATTTCCCCCCAAACAGGACTCCTGATTCAAGAATGGCCTCTTAGTGAGACTGCTTTTTAAATAACAAATAGGGCTAACAAGCATCAGTCTTATGGAGGATGAATGTGAAGGCTGGTGGAATTCCAACAGACTCATCTCAGCTGTATTGAAAATGTAGAGAATTTGAATGCTCAGGTACACATCTGAAAAAAAAATTGAGGGATTGTTTTCCTTTATGTGAATAGAATAGAATAGAATAGAATAGAATAGAATAGAATAGACCAGGTTGGAAGAGACCTTCAAGATCATCGTGTCCAACCTGTCATCCAACACCACCTAATCAACTAAACCATGCAACCAAGCACCCCATCAAGTCTCCTCCTGAACACCTCCAGTGATGGTGACTCCACCACCTCCTCGGGCAGCCCATTCCAATGGGCAATCACTCTCTCTGTGTAGAGCTTCTTCTTATGCTACTCTCTCTAAAGGTTAAGAGTGTTTAAAGTCACTCATGCTCCTGAATTCTGCTTTTTTTTTTTTTCTAAACTGTTTATAATGTGTTTGCCAAATGCTTTTGTGACTGAGACTAAAGAGATCCCAAAGGTATAATATAAAACACTCTGACTGACTTGAAGCCAAAGGAAAGAAAAAAAAAGAGTAGGTTGAATTTACCATCAAGATTTTACCTTTCTGTAATCCTTTCTGTAATTTTATGGGACTGTGAAGGTCTTCTGTTACAGAAACAGGTTCTTTTATTAATTCTGTCTGTAATACACTCCACACTCCAGGGTGCAAGTCCATCTCCAAGTGTACTGCAGCTCAAATAATAATCTGTATCTCTATGTGTCTAACGTGCAGGCTACCTTCTTGACAAACAGCAAGTTATTCAGCAGCAGAGTGGGTTGTGTATGTGTGTAAGTGAAAACAACATTCCTGACACCCCTCCGTTGCCTGTTCCCTCTCCCTCACCTTCCCTACCTCTTATTTTCTTTAAGTTATCTGAGGGTGCAGTATGTCTTTCTAAGGAGCGGTGGTGAGGTTATCTGAGGCCAAGGGCTTTGTATATGAAAATACAGGGCAGCTGATCCCATTGTCTGTTTGTGTTAATTAGCTGCAATCAGCCATTAAACTCACTTTTAAAAATATATATAAATTAGTCCTCCCTCACAATCTCGGTCTGAAAACAGGAGGGGGTTGAAAGGTAGAGGAGAATTGCTCTGAATTAATTTTCATTACCTTCTTAATTGCTAATACTTTTGAAATCATATTGTAACAGCTAGCATTTAGCTGGCCTGTGCAATAAAAGCCACATGAGTCCACAACACAGTAGGGCGCCATATATCACAGTTTCACAGTATCACAGCATCACCAAGGTTGGAAGAGACCTCAAAGATCAATCAAGTCCAACCTGTCACCACAGACCCCATGACTAGACCATGGCACCAAGTGCCACATCCAATCCCCTCTTGAACACCTCCAGGGACAGCGACTCAACCACCTCCCCGGGCAGCCCACTCCAATGACAAATCTCTCTCTAAATGAAGAATTTCCTCCTCACCTCAAGCCTAAACTTCCCCTGTTGCAGCTTGAGACTGTGTCCTCTTGTTCTGGTGCTGGTTGCTAGAGAGAAGAGACCAAACTCTTCCTGGCTACAACCTCCTTTCAGGTAGTTGTAGACAGCAATGAGGTCTCCCCTGAGCCTCCTCTTCTCCAGGCTAAGCAACCCCAGCTCCCTCAGCCTCTCCTCATAGGGCTTGTGCTCAAGGCCTCTCCCCAGCCTCATTGCTCTTCTCTGGACATGCTCAAGTGTCTCGATGTCCTTCCTAAACTGAGGGGCCCAGAACTGGACACAGGATTCAAGGTGTGGCCTAACCAAAGCAGAGTACAGGGGCACAATGACTTCCCTGCTCCTGCTGGCCACACCATTCCTAATGCAGGCCAGGATGTCATTGGCCTTCTTGGCCACCTGGGCACACTGCTGGCTCATGTTTAGGTGGCTGTCAATCAGCACTCCCAGGTCCCTCTCTGTTTGGCAGCTCTATATGAACATACCATAGCTATGCCTACGCATTTCCTCCTGTAGAAGTGAAAGGGACTGTTCTACTGTCTCCCTCCACTGTTTGTGGATCCACAGGGAGTGGGCTTCTGTGTGGTGGAGCAAACTGGTTGGCCAGACTACTTTCTTTGCATATAAGATTTGGCTTTAAATCCAAGTATAGGCAGTTTCTGCTACCACGTTGAGAGTTGGATTAGAGTGAGATCCCAGTGACCCAAGGTAAAAGATATTGTCACTAGTGTTTTGGGAATAAGATTTATTCCTAGGTAAAGAACACAGAGCTATACTAAGGTTGCTTATTAAATCCTTGCAAAATATTCTTTTCCAAGGGAAGCCTCAGGGTGTCTCACACCTTGTCTAACCTCCATGGGCCCTCTAGATATGAATGCTTAAGCTTTTAGCATGTCTAAGACTATTAAAATTCATCAGTCTGCATTGTGTGAGCAAACAATGTATATGTGTTGTAAGGTTATCTTTATTCTTTCTCTGGGGAAGTTTTCATATATCTTAGGGTTCAGAACTATGGGCTGTACTGGATTAAACTACAGCAGTAAGGACATTACTGCTTCCAGGTGGCCATACCGATCCATGAGAGACCAGCAAGTATGTTGTGGAGAGGCAGAAGATAGTGCTGCTCTCTTCAGCATCCTGCTGAGCACTGGTAAAACCCTGCAGCTAATTCCAACAGACTGAAGGCAGGTTAAACTAATGCAACAATCTTGTGAACTTCAGTGTCCAGAGAGCCATTGCTTGCTTTTACTTTATGTTGCTTCTGCTGTCCTTGCTGTGGAGACAGTAATTGCTAAGAGGGTGGATGTCAAGAATGTAATATCTTAAGCTTCAGCACTTTAATCCCACAGAAGAAGTCTGTGGGAACACTGCAGCAGATCAGAACCACAGTTTAGAAACACTGGTAGACTTGTTTTTTCTGCTCATAAGACCATGACCAAATATTTGTGTTCCTTTTGGATATGTTTGTTGTTGTCTTCATTTTAACATTGGATATAGAACTTACTGTGCAATTCTTTATGATTCCTTTCTCTTAAAACCCATTCAATGCATTTGCTATGAATACAAATGTGCAATGCAGAAAATATATCCTGTAGTAGAGGACAGAACCTATCTATCATTATTTATTCACTCAGCAAGGCTATAAAAATCATTTACTATATAATAGACCAAAGTTATTTCTTTTGTTCCACCATTTATTTTAACTGAGTTACACGAGGGGCAAACGTGAACCAATAAATCTGTGTAATGGTGCTTCACCTGCTAAGCTGTAACAGAGTTTTGAAGTTATTCAGATGTGTTTCAGCTGATGATACAGGACTTAGCTGTCTTCTTTCACTGTGATCCTTTCACAGCTGTCAGGTCCCGCTTTGTTTAGTTTCACGGAACAGAGTGACAAAGAGTTTTACTTTACTGGTTCCATTGTGGCTATAGATCTTTTTATGGTTACAAGATAAAATAAACCAGGAAACTACAGGAACAGTTGTACCAAAGATTATATCAGAAACAGAGAGCAGCCAAACCTTGAATTTAGACATCCTCCTGCATTCAAATGCACTTACAGCTGCTATCAAACTTGGAGAAGAAGCTGTGTAGCACAGCTATGTCCAAAGAAATCTTATTTCAGCACTGAGTGTAATCCTGGAATATCCCATGTAACTAAACTGAAAAGGGATTAGGACATGATGGAAAGAGTTTAGAGAGAAGGGTTGATGAGTATGCAAGCATTAACATAACAGAGACTGAGAAAAAGCTTGTGATACCACTTTATATTGCCTCTGTTTACTGGAAAAGTGAGAAAGGGAATCTGTGTCAATGTGCCTGCAAATCCTGGCTGCAGTACATCTCATTCTTTTAGAGTCAGCTGAACACCAGCAGTGTGCATGTAAGATGCTGTGACTGTTTTTCTTCAGCTCCTTGCTGGGAAGTAGAGATTTCTAATTTTATCTTCACCCCAAGAAGGAAATCAAGATTATCTTCTTTTATCCCCCTTAGAAAATTCTGCAATAGACTCTGTTCTTGGCATCCATCTTTTTTGTCTGAATTCTCACCTATGACAATAAGCACTCCATGGGGCTGGAGTGGCACAGAGAGTAGTTATTAAACCACACACTCTCAAAACACACACACACACAAAAAACCCCAAACCAAACCAACCAACCAACCAAAACCCAACCCAAAACAAACCAAACCCAAAACCCCAACAACAAACAATCAAATAACCCAAACAAGCAAACGACAACAAAAAAGCCAACCCCAACTAATTAAACCACCCCTCAGTAAGAAAGGAAGACAAAATTCTATGGGAAATTCTCCCTCTCATAGTTTTTTCAGTGTTTCTTTGAAAGACAAGGGTGATTGGTAGTCTGTCTGGTACCTAGTGAAATATCTGGGTGCAGTTCTGGGGCCCTCAATTTAAGAAAGACATTGAGATACTTGAACGCATCCAGAGAAAGGTGACAAGGCTGAGGAGAGGCCTTGAGCACAAGCCCTAGGAGGAGAGGCTGAGGGAGCTGGGGTTGTTTAGCCTGGAGAAGAGGAGGCTCAGGGGAGACCTCACTACTCTCTACAACAACCTGAAGGGAGGTTTTAGCCCTGAGGGGTTGGTCTCTTCTCCCAGGCAACCTTCGAGATCATCAAGTCCAACTTATCACCCAACACCATAGAATAGAGTAGAATAATAGAATAGAATAGAATAGAATAGAATAGAATAGAATAGAATAGACCAGGTTGGAAGAGACCTCCAAGATCATCGCATCCAAACTATCAACCCATCCAACCCACCTAAACAACTAAACCATGGCACCAAGCACCCCATCAAGTCTCCTCCTGAACACCTCCAATGATGGTGACTCCACCACCTCCCCAGGCAGCCCATTCCAATGGGCAATCACTCTCTCTGTGTAGAACTTCTTCCTAACCTCCAGCCTCAACCTCCCCTGGCACAGCCTGAGACTGTGTCCTCTTGTTCTGGTGCTGGCTGCCTCGGAGAAGAGACCAACCTCTGCCTGGCTACAACCTCCCTTCAGGTAGTTGTAGAGAGAATCATCCAATCAACTAAACTATGGCTCCAGGGACAGTGACTTCACCACCTCCCTGGGCAGCCCATTCCAATGGCCAACCACTCTGTGAAGGATTTCTTCCTAACATCCAGCATCCAGAAGTCAGCATAAATCTGACATGCCCAAGCCTCCAAACTAAAATGTCAAGGTATTATTTTACTGCAGATAATAGAATTGTCCTAGGAATAAATGGGAACCATTACTTCTTTTTTTTTCCTCATTGTCATATGAGATTCTGATGATAGTCACTTTATTGCTCTGCATGAAGCTGTGTGTATTATTTAATTACCATCAAAGTTTTCCATGTATTCTGGCAGGGCAGTATTATAAAGCTTTACTTTGGTTAAGTACAGTAAAAGAAATTCTATAATCTCTCACAGTATCACTGTATATTAGAGGTTGGAAGGGACTTCCAGACATCTTCAAGTCCAATCCACCTGCCAAAGCAGGATCACTTAGGGTCATCCCCACAGGAATGCATCCAGGTGGGGTTTGAAAGTCTCCAGAGAAGGAGACTCCACAGCCTCTCTGGGCAGCCTGTTCCAGTGCTCTGTCACCCTCACTGTAAAGAAGTTTCTACTCATGTTGAGGTGAAACCTTCTATGTTCAAGCTTGAACCTGTTGTTTCTTGTCTTACAACTGTGCACCACCGAAAAGAGCTTGGCCCTCTCCACTTGACACCCACCCCTCAGGTATTGATACACATTGATCAGATTCCCTCACAGGCTTCTCAAGACTAAACAGCCCCAGGGATCTCAGTCTCTCTTCACAGGGGAGATGCTCCAGTCCCCTAATCATCCTCCTGGCTCTCCATTGGATTCCCTCCAGCAGTTTTCTCTCTTGAACTGGGGAGCCCAAAACTGGATGCAGTATTCCAGGTGTGGTCTCACTAGGGTAGAGTGGTATGTGAGTCTGGATTGTATAATTGTGCCTGAATATTCTTTCCACTAAAGCTAACAAGGTCCCTCTCACCATTGACCATGCCAAACTTGTTTTTCTGTCATTTACTTTTCAAGTTCCTCAGATCAGAAGCATAGCCTCATGGCTGCTTCTGCTCAGTATGATCTTGAGCCCTGTTCATGACTACCTCTTTTCTTGGTTTGCCTTCCCATCTTTGGCTCTTTCTGTTGGCTGAAAGTGTTGTCTTCTGTTCCTGCAGCTACTCACCAGCCCTTAACTGTGTCCTTGGACTTCCCTCTGTAGGCAGTTCTAAGAGTGCCTTCTGCTACTTTCTTCTGGGGCCTCACTGACTGTGTCTCTGAACTTCCAGTAACACAACTTTCTCAGACACTCCATTGCAGGTCTTTGTTCTCCCACATGGTTAAGGGTCAGACTTTACACTTTCAGTAACTGTCAAGGAGTGAAAAGGGCAATGTTGAGTCAGAAGTTCTGTAAAACTAGCAGCATAGTAAAGTTTAACTGTTCAATGAATTAGAATAATGGCAACAATCATAAAGCCTTTAATGCAAGAATGTTTTTTAGTGTGTAGACACCTGCCACAATGGGTCCTCCCATTTAATGACTGCAGTGCTTTGGCTCTTTCTCATTAAAAGATAATAATTTTTGAAAATAACAGCAGCTCTCTAGTTGAAGGCTGTGAGTCCATGGAGAAATTGCATTCAGAGAAAGAATCTTCACTAGATAACACACTCCCATCTCATTTTGGTTCATCTCATTTGACGTTCACTTTGAGATTTTATTGGGATGAAATGAAAGAAGAAGGTAAAGTACATTCAGAAATGTGTTGTGTTTCAGCAAGAGATGCTTATGCATTGCTGTAAAATCTGGTTAGAGGCCTAGATTGTGTCATAGAATCAACCAGGCTGGAAAAGACCTCAGAGATCATCAAGTCCAACCTATTACCTAATAACCAACACCACTGAATCAACTAAGCCATGGCACTAAGTTCCTCACCCAGTCATATTTTGAACACCTCCAGGGACAGTGACTCCACCAGTGACTCCACCACCTCCCTGGGGAGCCCATGCCACTGGTCATTTACTCTTTCTGTGAAGAACTTTCTCCTCACCTTGAACCTAAACTTCCCTTGGTGCAGCTTGAGACTGTGTCCTTTTGTTTTGTCAGCTAGCTCTGGCCAATGAATTAAGGTTTGTCAGCCTTTTCTTTTACTCTAAATGTTGTCCATATAGAAAAGTTTGCTTCCATGCATATCCCTCTATTTTATACAACAGAATGAACAATGGCAAAAATACTTCAAGAATGGACAATGCTACAGATCATACTGATGAATTAACCACTTTGAATGGTGGTGACACTACACTGACTGCACATCAGTTTTGTCTTCTTCCCTGTGCTTTTCTAGAATGGGAATTAAAACTGGTTTTTAAAGAGCGTGGTAGGCATGCCCAAAGGACAAACTGCCTATTTGAGAGAGAGTGGAAAGAAAAAAGGTAGGAATAAAATACTTCAAAAATAATAAAGCATATTTTAAGAGTTTAATCACAGCAGAAGTATCACAGGTGGCAATAATCAAAAAGAGTTTAGACTAGCACACCATTAATCAGTGTGAAAGGTGACAGCAAGAAAACGTCCAAAGAAAGAGATAAACTGAAGATCAAATACATCATTAGTCTTCTCATTTCTTGTGAGAGTCTCAAAGGCAATATTTTCTTCAAGAATTACTGGGAAAATGTTATGGAACATGCAGTCTTATTAACCTTATTCCAAGCTTTTTCTTTTTGATGTCAAAATCTGATAGCACAGTGTCAGAAGCATCTACCACAGGCACAACCCCTGCATTTCATGACTCCTGGGCATCCAGATTTCTGCAAATCTATTTCTATCAATATCAGCAGCAGAGACAAAATTCTAAGACAGCATACTGTTGTAACTCTGCTTCCCAAACTTCATTCATGCACTTAGTAAATCTTCTTGAGAGCCATCCACATGATTTGTTTAGAGTCTGAATAAAGAATGTTGTGAGGAGTATTACAGATGGTGAATAAGTAGGAAGTAAATACATATACACATACAGAGATATATATTCACAGATATATAGATATACATGGATATAGATATAGACAGAGATGAAAGAGAGATAGAGATGATAGAGATGACAGAGATGGAGAGACAGATAGAGATAGACAGAGATACATATGTTGGAATTCCTTAGATCAACCTCTGAATTTTCCCTAATTTTCCTCTGATGTAGGTTTTCTATTCAGTGTCTTGCAGTTCTCTTTTATTGGTACATTTGTGGGTGCATTACTGGCAAGCAGCTATAGATGGAAATCTATAATCATCTGAATACTAATGAAGCAGCTAAAGGCTGGAGCAGCTGTACAGTGTAGCTGAGATCAGGAATGTTTAATGAAAGGATACAAGGTACCATTACCCGAGCCTATTTTGAAGAAAAATACAGCAAATTTGCAGATGACACCAAGTTGGGAGCAGGTGTTGGTCTGTTAGAGGGCAGAAGGGCTCTGCAGAGGGACCTCAACTGACTGGATAGATGGGCAGAATCCAACGGGATGGCATTCAACAAGTGCAAGTGCCGGGTGCTGCACTTTGGCCACAACAACCCCATGCAGAGCTACAGGCTGGGGTCAGAGTGGCTGGAGAGCTGCCAAACAGAAAGGGACCTGGGGGTGCTGATTGACAGCTGCCTAAACATGAGCCTGCAGTGTGCCCAGGTGGCCAAGAAGGCCAATGGCATACTGGCCTGCATTAGGAATAGTGTGGCCAGCAGGAGCAGGGAAGTCATTGTGCCCCTGTACTCTGCTTTGGTTAGGCCACACCTTGAGTCCTGTGTCCAGTTCTGGGCCCCACAGTTTAGGAAGGACATCGAGACACTTGAACGTGTCCAGAGAAGGGCAACGAGGCTGGGGAGAGGCCTCGAGCGCAAGCCCTATGAGGAGAGTCTGAGGGAGCTGGGGTTGTTTAGCCTGGAGAAGAGGAGGCTCAGGGGTGACCTCATTGCTCTCTACAACTACCTGAAAGGAGGTTGTAGCCAGGAAGGGGTTGGTCTCTTCTCTCTAGCAACCAGCACCAGAACAAGAGGACACAGTCTCAAGCTGCACCAGGGGAAGTTTAGGCTCGAGGTGAGGAGAAAGTTCTTCACTGAGAGAGTCATTCGCCATTGGAATGTGCTGCCCAGGGAGGTGGTGGAGTCACCATCCCTGGAGGTGTTCAAGAGGCAATTGGATGTGGCACTTGGTGCCATGGTCTAGTCATGAGCTCTGTGGTGACAGGTCGGGCTTGATGATCTTTGAGGTCTCTTCCAACCTTGGTGATACTGTGAAAAGCAGAAGCCGCAGCAGAAGCCAGAGATAAAATTATTCCCACCCTACACCTCAAGCCTGCAGCCAGCCCAGTGGAAAAGACCAATACCCCAAAACCAGAAACCAGAAGCAGCAGCTGGAACAGGAAGCCTCTCAGGTTGCAATCTGAATGGCAACTGCAGTGATCACAGAATCACATTATCACCATAGCACATTCCAATGGCTAACAACTCTCTCTGGGAAGAACTTTCTCCTCACCTCCAGCCTCAACTTCCCCTGGCGCAACTTGAGACTGATACTTTGCTCCAGCCAGCATCTTCATTTTGAAGCTGGCATGATGTCAGCTTGGTTTTGAATACACATCAGCAGATTCGGTTTGCTAAACCCACAACACAGTCTAGGCTAAGACAAAGGGCACAGCATTAAAAGGCAGGCATTCCATAAGGAACAGAAAGGAGGATTTACAAGAAGGGCAGTTCAAGGTTCCTTTTTAAGACACAAATATGTGCTGTAGGGAGCTGCCTGTCCCGGTTTGACATAGATGAATCACTGCAAGCTCTGGAGGCATCTTCAGACGCCTAATCCTGGATAGTCAGTTCAGTAGAATTAAGACCTCGTTATTAAGTTTAATCACCAATGTTTATAGAGCATATAATGTAGATATCTGATATACCACCAGTGACATAACAAGTGAGAACTTGATTTCTCAAGGCTCATTTTGTAATTAGTTCCTATTTTATACTGGCTGGTTTTTTTTACTGTAAAGTCTTCATATCACCTGCAAAATCTATAAGGTAACTTTCACAGATAAATTATCAGAAGTGCAGCAATTCTGCATTGCTAATTAGGTGTAAGAAATGTATTTGTGAATATGCATATCATTTCATGTGAAGTTGCTAGCAAATATATTAAAGGAGTTTATACCATTAAGTATATAATCATGTTTTGGAGAGCATACAGTTATTCTGACTGTGTTCTTATGTCTCTAAATGTGTGTTAATGCATTATGCACATGTGGAATAAATTATTTATTCATATGAGGATACTCCCTCAAGCCTCCTCCTAAGAGTATATTGCAAAGGGCAGCAAAGCTGGGAAGGGATCTGGGCACAAGCCCTATGAGGAGAGGCTGAGGGAGATAGGGTTCCTTATCCTGGAGAAGAGGAGGCTCAGGGGAGGCCTTGTTGCTGTCTAAAACTACCTGAAGGGTGGTTGTAGCCAGGTCTCTTCTACCAGGCAATCAGCACCAGAACAAGAGGACACAGTCTCAAGCTGCACCAGGGGAGGTTTAGGCTGGATGTTGGGAAGAAATTCATTAGAGAAAGAGATCTGGCCATTAGAATGTGCTGCCCAGGGAGGTGGTGGAGTCACCATCACTGAAAGTGTTTAGGAAGAGACTGGATGAGGCACTTGGTGCCGTGGTTTGGTTGATTAGATGGTGTTGGGTGATAGGTTCGACTTGATGATCTCAAAGGTCTTTTCCAACCTGGTTAATTCTGTATTTGGTATTCTGAACAGAATGCATCAAGATACTTCTGAGAGCAATAAGCAAAAGGATTTCACCAAAATCAGATTAAATACTCATAGATTTGATGCCTTGGTTCTTCTTTGGTCTGTTGGCTTGCTCAGCCCTTCCTCCCACCCATTCTGGATGTGGCAGCAGGGAGGGGCACTGAGTCATCTCAGGGTCTCCTGCATCACCCACTGTGCAGATGCCTCATCAAAGGGGAGTCTTGGGCATCTTGTCTGCTCTTGTGCTTCTGGCATTGACCAGGCCAGGAGAGAAAAGAAAAATTTTCTCCTTGCAGCTTCTTATGGATAAAAAGGCTTTGCTCATCCTCACAGGGAACTTTGTTGTTGTAAAATAATCCAGCTCAGATCTGTGAAAGATTTCCTTCTCTCCCCTTTGTGCTGCAGTGCAGATGTACAGTATGGCCACCACATGGACTGTGCCCATCATTCTGTGCTTAATTTGCAGAGGGAGAGGGATGCAGCAGGGCAGAAGGGTAGCCTGTTATGAAGTGGTGTCCAAAAAATCCCCTTGGTCTTGACCTCCAGGATGAATGTAATTATGTAGCTTATTTACTCTGAGTTAATAGACTTAATATTCATTGTATTTGATTAATGAAGGTTTTGCTGTTCTTTTGCTGAAGGAAAGGGCAGGCGTGCTTGTGGCCCACTGCTGTCGCTTAAACAAACATGAAATCAAGTCTCAAATCTTACTCAAGGACATACTGCCTCAAGAGGACAATACATAGCCTTCAGTCTGAAATCAGCTGTCAGAAACAGAAAGTACTATGTTTTTTAATCATAGGTGAGAGAGTAGCTGTCCTTGAGCATCTAACTTTCCGTACCATTGAACACTGCCCAGTGTTCAGAGCCAGTGGGAAGAAGCAACTGCCCTGGAACCTCAAGGTTGCTTCAGCCTTTATATTTTTCATGTTCATCAGCATAATATCCCCACATCCCCTGATTCAGTTTCCCTTTCAGATGCCCAGTACCCACAGCAGATGCTGTCTAATCTGAACGAAGGCTACTCGTCTCATATTTACTTTGATGTGCAGACACTGCATGTAATTTACTGCCATTTACAGCAACTCAGGTTCTGAATACCAAGCATGTAAATCTATTAGTCTATTCCTCCCTTCATCTGCTCTCTTTACTTTTCATAAAGAGAAAGCATATCTCAGAAGCTAAATCTCTTTTTATCAGGCATGCCTGATGTGTAGAAGCTTAGTATTGTAACAAAATTAGTAGAAATATGCAGTGATTCATATTCAGATATCCCCAGTAGCCACACTTCAAAATCATAATACAAGATCTTTGAACTGAAGTTCTGACTTTATGCCCAAGAAAGCAGACAGTGCCTGTGATGGTGCCCCCACTGCTGACTCTTTGGCTGCTGGTGTGCACAGCAGAACATTTGTACGTAAATGTTTTCCAGGACAGGGACAATAAGGTTGGATGTGCTGTGCTAGGAAATGTGAGTATTGCAGCTGCTGAAAATAGAATCACAGAATCATAGAACTGCTACTGTTGGAAGGGACCTCAAGGATCATCCAGTTCCAACCCCCCTGCCATGGGCAGAGACACCTCACACTAGAGCAGGTTGCTCACAGCCACATCCAGCCTGGCCTCAAAAACCTCCAGGGATGAGGATTCTATCACTTTCCTGAGCAATCTGTTCCAGTGTCTCACCACCCTCATGGGGAAGAACTTCTTCCTAACATCCAATCTGAATCTACCCATTTCTACTTTTGTTCCTATCACTACCTGACAACCTAAAAAGTCCCTCCCCAGCTTTCTTGTAGGCCCCCTTCAGATACTGGAAGGCCACAAGAAGGTCTCCTTGGAGCCTTCTCTTCTCCAGCCTGAACAGCCCTAACTCTCAGTCTGTCCTCATAGGAGAGGAGCTCCAGCCCTCTGCTCATCCTTGCAGCCCTTCTCTGGACACCTTCCAGCACCTCCAGATCCTTCCTGTCCTAGGGGCTCCAGAACTGGACACAGTACTCCAGGTGGGCTCTCACCAGAGTGTAATAGAGAAAATGCTTGGCATTTTTCAACTATTGCTCCTAATAAAACTTAAAAAAACAGCAGAAGTATGACTTTGTGCAGGCTGGTGCTGGTTGCAGTGACTTGCTTTCACTGCATGGACAGTCTGCTAGCTTGTCTGTATAAGCAAGGTCCAACAATGGTGTTCATTTGTCATCTGTATCTGGAGACATGACAGTTTGTCCACATCCAGTAATTCCAGCTCCAGAGATTGAGCAATTGGGCAATTAGGCTGCCTGAACAGTTCCTGTCAGTAGTAGCTTTTACCACAGATTTTAACTGATACAGGTTCCTCCTATTGTTTGGCCTTATCTCAGCAGAATATTATGCCATGTAAGTCTTAGGTGAAATACAGCTTCCTCGGTGGAGGGACTGCCTCCAAGGTGTGTAGCACTAGGTCGCAGAATCACAGAATCACAGAAACATTCAGGTTGGAAAAGACCCTCAGGATCACCACGTCCAACGCAGAACCCTACTCTACAAGGGTCACCCCTAAACCAGATTCCCAAGCACTACATCTGAACCACATCCAGGGCTGGGGACTCAACCACCTCCCTGGGCAGCTGTCTCGGTCCGGAGAGGGAAAGAGACTCAGGTTTTTTTGAATATTCCCGTGTTGTGAAATGAGAGGCACAAACGAGGCCAAAACATCAACAGGTAGACTATTTATTGCATAAATACAGTGGATGGATATAAATAAAGTGGATGGATCAGAAGGGGAGAGAGAGAAAATAGAGAGAGAGAGAGAGAGAATAGGAAAGGAATTATATTACCACACCCCTCACCCCTCCCCCCAAGACAGTTTGAGTCTGTGGAGGAAAGGTGCTGCAGGAGATGTTGGGTCTGTAGAGAAAGGGTGCTGAGGCTTGGGCTGTAGAAGGATGTGGTCCTCTGAGCAGCTTCTTCAGCTCCATGAGTTGCAGCAGGTGGAACTTAGGGCACGGAGAGAGGGTTTCCAGAGTCCAAGATCCGTTGTGTTGCCCCATGATGTTTCCAGCATGTGGTGCTGTCTTCTTTCTTCTGCATTTTTCTTCTCCTAAGCCAGTAGTTGCTCCAGTCTTTCATACAGTTTTTTAGTCCTTAGGCAAGTGTCCAGGTGTTGTTCCCCAGGATATCATTCTGGGAAATCATCTTTAGGTAAGTATCCAGGTATCATTCCTTGGGCCATTGTTGTAGGCCAGCTGCAGTTCAGTGAGCAATGTTATCTTCACACCTTCCAAGAGTCCTTCCAGTGGCTCTGCCCAACGCACATCAGCTATTGTCTGGGCAGGCAGCAAGTGATTTTATCTTTGTTGAGTCACACCAGGAGAGACAAGCTTTAGTATCTCACAGCAGCACATTCCAATGCCTGACCACTCTTGCTGGGAAAAACTTCTATTGTCCATTGTAAACCTACCCAGTGGCACCTTGAGGCCGTTCCTTCTTGTTCTATCACTAATTACCTGTGAGAAGAGACCAGCACCAACCCCTCCACAACGTCCCTTCAGGGAACTGTAGAGAGCCATGATGTCTCCCCTCATCCTCCTCTTATTAAATGCAGAGCAATGTTTTGGAAAGTCAAAGTAAAAGCAGATCAGTAATTAAAAGTCAACAAACACATTTTTAAGTAAAAGGGAAACAGCAACAAGGAAGACAGTGCAGGTGCTCCTCAGGTTTAGTGGCATAATCAGTACTCACTGGATGCTTACACCAGAGCTGTGCCTAGGCACGTTTTACACCAACAGGCACAGGAGTTTCAATGCATTAACTGTCTTCCTACACACTGCTGAAACTGTAGCTGAAGTAATTTTTTTTCTGACTGCATGTCTCCAGCTCAAGATCAAGGTCAAGATCAAGATCAAGATCAAGATCAAGGGGCAATGGTTTTAAACTAGAGAAGGGTAGATTTAGATTGGACCTCAGGAAGAAGTTCTTTACAATCGGGTGGTGGAACACTGTAACGGATTGCCCAGGGAGGTGGTGGAGGCATTGTGTAGAGAGATTCAAGATCAGGCTTGATGGGGCTCTGAGCAACCTGCTCTAGTTGGAGGTGTCCCTACCTACTGCAGGAGTGTTGGACTAGATGACCTTAAAAGATCCTTTCCAACCCAATGTATTGTATGATTATATGATTCTTGGGAGTCTATTGTCCTCTTTGGCTGTTGAAAGGAAGAACGAGTTACAAAAGCTTTGTCCTGTAGCACAAAGGGATTTTTTTTTCTCTTTAAAAGAAAAAAAACTTAAAATAAAAGATTCTCCCAGAAAAGAAGTATGACCTACATTCTGGATGTGGCCAAGTGTTTTCACATCACTTGAAGGCACCTCTGCTTAAACGGTCTTACATTTATTGCAGTACAGTTGGGAAAATGGGATCGACATGTAACTGTACTGTACAAATCATTCTGTGTCTAATCAAGTGCCTGTTCAGGTTTCCACTGAACTTTTCAAATCATTTCCATAGCTGTTAAAGCATGATAATGAGTTGATTTAGGAAAAGTATCATATTTTTGCTTGATGTGCACTAACACAAATCCTTATCGTTGAAGAGCCAGGCAGAGGACTTTTTGATTCCACCTTTATTTAGAAAAGGCTGACTGTAAGGAATGTATCCAAGAAATACACTTGCAGACAATGAGCTGCATTACTGAATTATGTATCAAAAGTAATTTGTGGCAGAAGAATCAGGTAAAAAAAAATGGGGAAAAAATAGTATGCATCTGTCCCCTCCCTCT
>CM037636.1:9713302-9927760 GCA_015227895.2 Colaptes auratus
AAGCAGGTACAGATAAATCATCAGGGCATCTTCTCCCTCTGCTCCGCTCTGGTGAGACCCCCACCTGGAGTACTGCATCTGGAGTACTGGAGCACCTATTACAGGAAGGATCTGGAGGTGCTGAAGCCTGTCCAGAGAAGGGCCACCAGGATGATTAGAACGCTGGAGCTGCTCTCCTGTGAGGGAAGACTGAGGGAGTTGGGCTGTTCAGTCTGGAGAAGAGAAGGCTCCAAGGAGACCTTCTTGTGGCCTTCCAGTATCTGAAGGGGGCCTACAAGAAAGCTGGGGAGGGACTTCTTAGGGTGTCAGGTAATGATAGGACTAGGGGGAATGGAATAGAACTGAAATGGGTAGATTCAGATTGGAGTAGGAAGACTTCTTCCCCATGAGGGTGGTGAGACACTGGCACAGGCTGCCAGGGAGGTGGTGGAAGCCTCATCCTGGAGGTTTTTAAGGCCAGGCTGGATGTGGCTGTGAGAACTGCTGTAGTGTGGGTGTCCTGGCCATGGCAGGGAGGTTGGAACTAGATGATCCTTGAGGTCCCTCCCAACCCTAACAATTCTATGGTTCTATGTAACAAAAAGCATACAAAATTACAGGAGCCACACCTTTGCTGCTTTGTTACTCAGTATTCCTTTCTCACTGTAAATCACTGCCACTGAGTTTAATAGGGCTCTCACAACATTCTAAGTCTCTCTTGTACATAGATAGCATACAATTAGTAATTAGTAATGCAATTGCTATTTGTGATGGAAAGCTCCTGCTTTCCAAGTCACTTTCATTTTTAATGAAAACTGAACACCCTCCCCCCCCCGTTTATAATGACAGTGAATAAAAGGGGAAGATGTTTTCACAGGACATGCTATGTATCAGCTGGGCATTCTAAGCAGCAGTTTTAAGACTGAGCACCACACTGTTCGTGGAGACTAGGTCTGCTGATCTCAGCCAGTCCAGAGTTGCTGCAGCAGGAATGCTTTTAATTTTCAAGTAAAGTCCTCATAGTGCCCCTTCATCAAAATGATACAGATATTTTGCTCAGGAAAAACATGAGGTGCAGTGGATACTGGCATGGTACAAGCCACTGTAGTTCAAGTTCTCCAACCCCCTGACAGAGAGGACTCCAGCCCAATGTACAGCACACAGGGCTTCAATTATTTCCATTCCCTTTAGCTCTTCTCCTGGGACTGTGTCTGCTAATGCCATGGGAGAGATGAACTTTGAAAACTCATCTAAGACCCCTGTGAGCAGCAGGCAGCCAGACTTTAGTGAAGGTGGTGAAGCAGCATGGGGATTGGAGCCATCATGCAACTAAACCCACATCGCTGGAGACCCAACATGAGAGGGGACAGTCACTTCTGCTGCCCAGCATTTCACTAATCACTAACATCCCTTCCCCAACAGACTACAGGCCATACAATTTATTCTGGGGATCAGTGTTTGCAAATCAGCCAAAGGTGAGAGTTTTCCCTTCAGGTAGCAGAGGAGCAAGAGAATAGAAAGTGATACTGACTATTGGTCCACTTACATCATTGGGAATAGTAAGTTCATGGGAACTGGTTGGAGTAGTGGCATCCAGTCCTATTCAGGGGACAGAGGGAAAATGTTATGCCAGTTGTTTGCAACAAGGGCAAGACACAACAAATGATATTTTAAAGAAGGAAACATACAAAAAGAAGAAGGAGGAAAGAAAAAAATCAAAAGGAGTAGCAAAGAAAAATAGAGAACTGCTCTGGAAAACAGGAAAGAAAGCAAGAGATGCAAAACTCAGAGGGCTGGACTAACTTGAAGTCAGTCTTATTTTAATTAACCTTTAACCCACCAAACCAGCAAATGTCACATGAGATTCCACAGGGTCATAAAAGGCTTCTAGAAAAAAATTCCCCTAAATTCTGATCTGGGTTCTAAACACATCAATGGATGGCTGAAAATTTGACCTGTCTACCAGGACGCTCTAGAATACGGCAAATGAAAGTCAAAAGAACAATTAGCAGAACAAAAATACACAGATATGGACAGGAGAAAAGAATAAATTAGAGTAAGGATGAGGAAATTAACCTGGGGGAAACTGAGAAATTACATGTGGGATTATTTGCTGAAGAAATGCTGGGAAGGGTGATTTTTGAAGGGAAATGGTACAAAATACTGTTAAGCAGCATACATTTGCTTGTAAATTGGATGGACAGAAGGAAAATGCTCAGGAAAATTGGAATCACTGCTCTAACACACAGTAGAATTACAGAGACAGACATGTCACAAACATAACCAGTAAAAGATTAATAAGGAGCAGCAAGTTAATGACAGGAATGAGGAGAATATAAAGCCAGGAAAGGCAATTTAGTGTTACTTTTAGATATTTTATCAGATACATCATGAAAAAAAGCAAACCCAAAAGTACATTTTGGATGTCATGTTTATTCCTCTCCTTTTCTCTTTCATTTTTTGGGGGTGTTTATTATTATCACTATTAGCTGAAAAGACATGCCCCCCCCCTCCCCCCCCCCAATCCATTTGTAACTAGAAAAATGGAAAAGAAATACTCCTGCCAGAAAAACAAAGTGACTCATCTGGGTTTGAGTTATGTTGACATGCAACTAGCAGTTGCATATGCTCATTTTACACTGAGTATAAAACACTCAGGCTGCTTATGGAACTTGATGTATGTGATAAAATGTTATTAGCCACAAAAGCATGTACCAGTACATATGGACCTCTGTTCTGTGAAGTTTTTAGATGCCAAGCATGTGAAGTAGAGTGAAAAAAATGATTTGCTGCAGGATTAACTGACTTCTCACTCTTGAAGCCGGAATTCAGCTTTAATAAGCAGGGACCAAATTTACAGTCCTCACTTCAACTAAATTTCCATGGCATTTTGTAGCTATGTCTGCATATCCAGTTGGAAGGGAGGCACTTGTCCCGGGAGTTTCAGCATGCCACAGTTTCATTAATCAGTATTTCTGTAGCACAATTATGTTTCCTGCTTTCTGAGCCATGTTATCAGACTGGAAACCTGATTAGATGCACGCCCAAGTACTTCACTTGGGACCAACTGGTACATACTGTATGGTCCACAATAACTTCAGAAGGCCCAAAGGAGAGAAACTCAGGGGGGTTTAGCCAGTGGTAAAAATGAAGCAGATTTGATTAATATATGTAACAAAAAAAAAAAATAATAAAGAAAGCACATTTTAGTAATGATGAAAGGAACTGTAACAGAGGCAGGGGAGGAAAATTAATGTGTAAACCCAGGAGGATTGCTGGTCATTGACCACATTTATTATTAAAATGATGTAATGACCACGGGAAACAAAGCTGTTAAGAAGAAGGACATCCCCAGGGGGTCATGGGTACGTACCAGGGAAACCAGGGGTGGTCTGCCCAAGGGGAGTAAAGGGGGGATGCTGCATAGCCAACTGGTGAAGCTTGGTCAACTGCAGGGCAGGATGGGAAATTAGAACTAACCAATCAAATGGAATTATTTCAGAGCAGAGAAACCATCTTACATGTTCTAAAACTGGATTAATTAAAATTATAGTAAAAAGAAAGAAAGAAAAAAAAAAAAGGTTTCATCATTCATTCTAATCTATTGTAGAGAGAGAGAGAAAAAAAAAACCCAAACTGGTTATAAATGACATCTCTACTGTTATTACATGTAATGGCTATTGTTAATATTTACCAATTACTGTAGAATTACATACTAAGAGAACTCAAATATGTCACATGCAAAGAAGACCAAGAGAACTGCCATTTGTTCCTGGGCCATTGTGCTTTCTAGCAATTATTTTGACAAGGGAAGAGATGCAGCTGAGCTGACATTTGGCTATACAGTGTGTGGGTCAGGAAAGGTGGCCCTAGGCCATGTCTTTATTGCTAACTGCAGAAAGCAAATGTTGCCCAGAACAAATAAGAGGGAGAGGAAGAAAAAGGGAGTAATTTACATGCGCTGGACTCACGTCTGGATGAGGGATGGCATACTGCCCCGGAATCGTGAATGCCTGGAAACAAGCACAGTTAAGACACAGCTCAGTCAGGTGGGACAAGCAGCACTCCTCATCAGAAATGCTCTTCCTGCCTCCCCAGGCAAATGTAACCCACATCACTTTCAATGCTGAGTGAAGCTTAATTGCCTTGTGCTGCTTGACAATGCTTGGCACAACACGGAAAGGCCTTTGGCAGGATGCTCCTGCGAGCAGGGGATGCCTGCGTGAGCTCTGCTGACCCCAGTCCTCAGGATATCTCTTCATTCCAGCTCTGTCTACCAGAAGCCCAGCTGGGGACACTGTGGTGGTTGAGGAGCACAGGGGTGGCCACTTCACCTCCTGGTTGTTCTATCTACCCAGGTGCACCAATGCACATGGGGAGGTGCTGACACTGAAGCAGCAAGAGGGGCAAGTGAGGATGAACAGATCTGCCTGGGGGGATGCCCTGCTCTACCATCTCCTTCCTGACTGCCATGTGCAGGGGCACCTGCCAACCAGCTCTAAGCCACATCATCTAGCTACCAACAGCCACAGATGCTAAGTGTTAGCAAACATGTGCCCTGGTACACCCCATGGGGCTTGTGCCCCAGGCTGCCAGGACACTGGGTACATGGGCACATGTGCTGAATAGCAGCCTGTCCTGCAGTGCCTGGGCATAGGGCCAGCACACCAGGTTGGTAATAGGAACATTAAGGTGTGGTGGTCTCATCTTCCACAAGAAGCCAAATATTCCACCCCTCCAAATCCAGCCTGTCCGCACCACAAAAGCAGTGCAAGGGGCACAGCTTCTGTCACTGATTCTGGCAGCACTGGCATAAGGTGAGGGAGGCAAAAAATTCCCATGAGCAAGGCAGGATATGAATGCATGTCTGGCACCACTTAGCACAGGCCTTTGTCTTTTCTGATGGCTCTGGTCAATCCTATGTAATGGCCTACAGATTAAAAACTATAGAGAGTTGACAATTTTCTATTACATCATAGAATCATAGAATTGTTAGAGTTGGAAGGGACCTCAAGGATCATCTAGTTCCAAGCCCCTTTCCATGGACAGGGACACTTCACACTAGATCAGGTTGCCCAGAAGCACATCCGGCCTGGCCTTGAAAACCTCCAGGGATGAAGCTTCTACCACCTCCCTGGGCAGCCTGTTCCAGTGTCTCACCAGTGTCTTCTCTCATGGGGCAGAATTTCTTCCTAACATCCAATCTGAATCTATCCATTTCTAGTTTTGTTCCATTCCCCCTAGTCCTATCATTACCTGACTAAACAGTTCCTCCCCAGATTTCTTGTAGGCCCCCTTCAGATACTGGAAGGCCACAATAAGGTCTCCTCGGAGCCTTCTCTTCTCCAGAGTGACCAGCCCCAACTCCTTCAGTCTGTCCTCAGAGGAGAGGTGCTCCAGCCCTCTGATCATCCTCATGGCCCTTCTCTGGACACACTCCAGCACCTCCAGATCCTTCCTGTAATAGGGGCTCCAGAACTGGATGCAGTACTCCAGGTGAGGTCTTACCAAAGCACTGCAGCCTGTAGTGCTTTTTCTGAAAGCAATGGCATGTCAGAAGAATTTTAATGTGCTCCTTCTCAGACAGGCAGGAAAGCAAGAGGCCAAATTACCATGTATAAATATTTGTACTGGGAGAATGACAAACAGGGAACAGAGCTGATTAGCTTAGTTTGCAAAATGTTCATTGGACAAAAGGCCTCTTAGAAAGTAATGGCTCCTCTGCAAATGATAATTCATTTAGTGGAGCTCAGATATTAAAATCTTTAATGTCTCAGCTGCTCAATGCACATTTCTGCAGCTGAATTTTGCTTCCAGAAAAAAACCCAACACACACCACAGAGAACTTAATGCACATGAGCAATGTTCAGGCAGAATTGTGTGTGACTGGGCTCAATGAGAATGTCATGGGCATCTATGGGGCATGCCCATTACTGATGGTTTATAAATGACAAGGAAAGTTCCAGGCCACCAAAACAGGTGATCACCACCATCAGTGGGTCTTAAGCAAGCAAAGCCTGTGTTTAAGCGTTTCACCAAATGAGGAGCACCTTAAGAAGATGTTACACTGCTTTGCTGAGCTGGGGCTCTGTGTGCAGCCAAGCACAGAACAGCCTCAGGCTGGTTATGGCGGGAAACAGCACTGGGTGAGGGCTCAGGTCCATGAGTTTGGAAACAACACTTTGGCCTTTGAGCCTGGATTACATGGGCCCTTTCTGATCATGGCTTTACTTCAAACCCAGCTGACAGAACACCTTTTACATGGGTGCTTCCTAAGCAGTGGTCTGCAAACCAGCAAGAAACCATCACAAAAAACCCCACCAGCAAGCCTAACAGAAGTCACCCCTGTCCTCATCACTCCATACTTCTATACATATGAGGAAGCAAACAAACTGCACATGCAATAATAATTAAAAACCCAAAAAATTCAGAGCTCAGAGTAGCTTTGATTTGGTTGTCAAGGAAAACCATCAATGAAGAATGTATGAGATGGGTCTTGAAGTATCTTTCTGGTTAAATAAAAAAAAAAGGGGGGGGGGGGCCAAAAAAACAGCTCTTAATTTCTTAGGCTCCCAAAAAGGCATTTGATTGATTTAGGCTGAGAAAACCTGCCATTGACAGCATGTTATACTCTGCCCTGGTGAGACCTCACATGGAATGTTACATCCAGTTCTGGGCTCCCCAGTTCAGGAGGGACAGGGATCTGCTGGATAGAGTCCAAGGCAGGGCTATAAGGATGCTGAAGGGACTGGAGCATATACCCCGTGAGGAGAGCCTGAGAGCCCTGGCCCTGTTTGGTCTGGAGAGGAGAAGGCTGAGAGGGGATCTGACCAATGTCTATCAATATCTGAGGGGTGGGGGTCAAGAGGGAGAGGACAGGCTCTGCTGAGTTGCACCCTGTAGTAGGACAAGGGCCAATGGATATAAACTATAGCACAGGAGGGTGCACCTCAACACAAGGAAGAACTTCTTTACTGTGAGGGTGACATAGCACTGGAACAGGCTGCCCAGGGAGGTTGTGGAGTCTCCTTCTCTGGAGACTTTCAAGACCTATCAGTATGTGTTCCTGTGTCATCTGTGCTGGATTTTATGGTCCTGCTCTGGCATGGGGGTCAGACTTGAAGATCTCTGGAGGTCCCTTCCAACCCCTAATATCCTGTGATCCCGTGACAGAGGAACTGTGCCTTTCTGTGGCTGAGGCATACTAAGTACAGGTTTGGTAAAGGCTCCTGAGACACCTGTACTGTAACATTTCATTAAGGACATGAGCTAAGGGTCTGCTTCCACCAAAGTCAAGGGCAACTTCCCTACTGATGCACTGACATTAGTAACAGCAGCCATGTCTTGGTCTCTGACCCTTCAATTTAAAACAAAACTAAATCTACACAACAATGGAATGACTAATTTGTTTCTATCAGGCAGGAGTGCTGCATTTATTTGTGTTTGTTTTTTTTAACCTTTGCATATGCTAAATATCAGTAAGGGGCAGAGCAGGGCAAGACAGTGTTCACCTCCCTTTTAGTTCTGCCATGCAATACAGTATCAAAGAAGCATAAGATAACCAAGCAATATATAAAGCAGAAGAACCTCAATTTGTTAAGGAAAACTAGACATTTGATTTTGCTGCTGTAGCTTGATATGCAAGGATTAAACAAACCAAAACCTTTCAAATACACATGATAAAACTTTTGTACAAGGGGATAAGGGAGCACAGAAAAGGAGAAGCGAGTAGCTAGTAGACATGGGGGTTCTTTTGCTGTTTGTTAATTGTAACTATCAGCAAGTATTGTAAATGCTGTATATTTTGTCCATATTCATTGCATTCCATTATAGATTGTAGTCTTGCCTGTAACACAGCTTTCACTTGCTTCCACCCGAGCTGGTCTGGCAATGTTAATGTTGGGGGAGAAATTTCAACCCACCACATTACCAAAATTAATTGGTGCTCCATGTTGGGCACCCCCCCTGTACAAAAGGGAGAAGAGAAAGGAGTAGAGAAAGTTGCTGTTAGACTTAACCAAACCAATGCAACCAAGGTCAAGCAGAAGCAAGTTGGTATCTCTCCAGAGCGAAGAAGCGACATGAGAACAAGTTGTTTTGGTACAACCAATCATATGGTAGATATCTCTCCAATGGGATTGTTTAGAATTATCTTTGTTTTCCTTTTTTTACATCCAATAGTGACTTATTTACTTTTTACTACTTTTCTGTTCAAGACCTGTGAAAAATTTTAAAGGCAGAGCCTGAAACTACCACAAGAGCACACAGAAACTCAAAGCACGCAGAAAGCGTCTCTTCCACTGTCTCAACAAGGTCAGCAAGGTTGCATTAGAGAAGTGATGAGAACACTTTTAACTGCTCAAACTGAAGATGACAAAGAGCTATTAAACACAAAAATAGGACACTTTCAACTATTCATTACAAACTGCTCAGAGCACTCTAGCAAACAGTCTGAATATATACAGAGAGAGTGGCAGTGGCAATTAAAACACTGCTAACATTTATACACACATACATTACTTTAAGGAAAGCACTGCAGTGTAAACACACACATGGAGTAAATGATTGAAAACTTTCAGCCATAGATTGACTTCCAGCAAAGTATTGTAGATTCCCATTCAACTTTGGCCACTTTGGAGGTGTTTAGGAGGAGACTTGATGGGGTGCTTGGTGCCATGGTTTAGTTTGATTAGATGGTGCTGGATGATGGGTTGGATGCAATGATCTCAAATGTCTCTTCCAGCCTGGTCTGGTCTATTCTATTCTATTCTATTCTATTCTATTCTATTCTATTCTATTCTATGCTATGCTATTCTATGCTATGCTATTCTATGCTATTCTATGCTACTCTACTCTATTATTCTATTCTATTCTATTCTATTCTATTCTATTCTATTCTATTCTATTCTATTCTATTCTATTCTATTCTATTCTATTCTATTCTATTCTTCTACTCTATTATTCTATTCTATTCCATTCTATTCTATTCTATTCTATCCTTCTATTCTAATTCTATTCTATTCTATTCACTAAGGAAGGAGAATTCTTGTTTCAAAGACAGCTTAGAATGGCAGGCTTGAACACCAGGAATTGAAAGCTACCACATCTAGATTATGAAAATCTGGATAGACATCACCTTGAGGTTCAAAAAGAACACAGAAGATTTTTGCCCCAAGTAAAGAATACAAAAATTGCTGCTCATGGATACCACAAGAGCATATGTAGTAATAAAAAGGATTTCAAATAGAGTTGTAACAGGCTGGACATGATGATTGGTCTCTTCTCCCTGGCACCCAGCACCAGAACAAGAGGACACAGTCTCAAGCTGCTCCAGGGGAGGTTTAGGCTGGAGGTGAGGAAGAAGGTCTTCATAGAAAGAGCGATTTGCCATTGGAATGTGCTGCCCAGGGAGGTGGTGGAGTCACCATCACTGGAGGTGTTTAGGAAGAGATTGGATGGGGCACTTAGTACCATGGTTTAATTGATTAGATGGTGTTGGGTGATATGTTGGACTCGATGATCTCAAAGGTCTCTTCCAACCTGGTCTATTCTATTCTATTCTATTCTATTCTATTCTATTCTATTCTATTCTATTCTATTCTATTCTATTCTATTCTATTCTATTCTATTCTATTCTATCTCTGAGGTCTTTTCCAACCTGGCTGATTCTGTGATTCTGTAGAAAAGTTACTAAAAATGCAGATCCAGAGAGCGCTTACCATCCACAGAATCAGACAAAACAAAGCTGTGAGACATGTACTCCTCTACTAGTGGAGAAGCTAAAAAATTATGCAAGTCTCCACATTTACCACTGCTTCCACCACACAGAGTATCTCAAGACAAGAGAGATGTGGAGGTGCTGGAGCAAGTGCAGAGGAGGGCAATGAAGCTGGGGAAGGGCTTGGAGAATAAATCTGATGAAGAACAACTGAAGGAGCTGGGGCTGTTTAGTTTGGAGAAGAGGAGACTGAAGTGAGACCTCATTGCTCTCTACAACTACCTGAAAGGACGCTGGAGAGAGGCTGGTGCTGGTCTCTTCTCACAGGTATTTAGTGATAGAAGAAGAGGGAATGGCCTCAAGCTACGACTGGGTAGGTTTAGGAAAACCTAGGACATCAGGACAAAATCATAGCAAGAGTGGTCAGGCATTGGAATGTGCTGCCCAGGGAGGTGGTTGGGTCACTCACCCTGGGTGTGTTTAAAGGTGGTTTGGATATGGTGCTTGGGGACATGGTTTAGGGGTGAACCTTGTAGAGTAGGGTTATCAGTAGGACTTGGTGATCCTGAGGGTCTTTTCCAACCTGAGTGTTTCTGTGATACTGTATCATGACAGAGTTGAAGGTAAAACTGAAACAAGAATTCAGAGAAAGCTCATTACAATGGCCTGTCAGAAGCAATAGCATTTTGGCATATTCTTGAGATGCACAGGAGCTTCCTTGCAAACTGGGAGGGCAACAAAGTTGGTGAGGGGTTTGGAAGACAAGCCCTATGAGGAGAGGCTGAGGGAGCTGGGGTTGCTTAGCCTGGAGAAGAGGAGACTCAGGGGTGACCTTCTTGCTCTCTACATCTACCTGAAGGGAGGTTGTAGACAGGCAGAGGTTGGCCTCTTCTCCCAGGCAGGCAGCACCAGAACAAGAGGACACAGTCTCAAGCTGCGCCAGGGGAGGTTTAGACTGGATGTTAGGAGGAAGTTCTATACAGAGAGAGTGATTGCCCATTGGAATGGTCTGCCCAGGGAGGTGGTGGAGTCACCATCATTGGAGGTGTTCAGGAGGAGACTTGCTGGGGTGCTTGGTGCCATGATCTAGTTGTTTAGGTGGGTTGGATTGGTTGATAGGTTGGATGCGATGATCTTGAAGGTCTCTTCCAATCTGGATTTATTGTATTATTGTATTGTATCATGGGGACATGGGTCATCATACCACCAACAATACCACCAACAATACCAGTAGCAACTTTTGTCCCCTGCCCCACCAAGAACCCTGTGTCCACCTTCTCATATGACATCTACATCTCCTGCTGGGGTGAGACACAGCTCATGCTCCATGCCCCACAACAGGGTGAGGTCCTGGGCTGGGTTAATGGGATGGGAGGTGGGACCTACCTGCTGATATTCCACCATACAGGTCAATGTCTTTTCCCAGTGGGCTACTAATTAAAAAGAGGCCTTGCCATCATCTTGGGGAAAAGATTTGGCTAGGTAGGGGGAGCCTTAGTGCCAGAAAGGTTTCATATATGTGAATGCAGAGTACAGGCATGGCTGCATTCTTCTAGGCCAGGCTTAGGAGACCAAATTTCCCCTTAAGCTGGGCAGAGCTTTCAGTGTCTCACTCTTCCATTGCCCATATGAGGGCAGTGCTGCTCGTAGCCTGTTGGCTGCCTGAGGCCCCTTGTGAGGCTCCTATGGTGGTTTTAGGGTACTTATCAGCTGCACTCATGGCTGGCTCATCAGATACTGAAATTGTATTCCCCCTGCAACAGATGACAGCGGAACAAATTTCCACCATGTCTCAGCAGCACGTTGCAGACTCATTTCAGAGCATTATCAAAAGCTGAGAAAGACTGACACTGCACACAGGGTTTTAAAGCCAGGTAAGAACCATGACTGACACAGCTCAAGATGAATGGGAAAGTGTCAAAACTTCACTAGATCTCTTCTTAAACACCTCCAGTGATGGTGACTCCACCACCTCCCTGGGCAGCACATTCCAACGGCCAGTCTCTCTTTCTATGAAGACCTTCTTCCTAACATCCAGCCTACACCTCCCCTGGTGCAGCTTAGGACTGTGTCCTCTTGTTCTGGTGCTGGTTGCCTGGGAGAAGAGACCAACCCCCACCTGACTACAACCTCCCTTCAGGTAGCTGAAACAGGAATGCTGCTCTTGTGTTATTAGACATGGTTGGGAATGTCTAGACCTGCACATGTGTAGTGCTTATAACTTCAGAACCCCATTGCCCCTTGGTCCTGAGGGACTATGAGTAGCAGAAATCATGTGTGCAAATTTTTACTGCAGATGCATCATTTGGTCCTAAAAAGTATGAAAACTGTGTGAGAAAAAGGATGCCTTTCATGAGCGGAGACATCCTGCTGTCTGATTGCCTCAGCAAACTGACAGACCATCTGAACCTTCCAGTGGAGCTGCAAGCTGAGTGAAATAAACCCAACCGCTACAGCAAGCAGTTTTTGTCCTACTCAGGGAGCGTTTGATTTGGACACCTCTCAATCAGCAAAAAAGGGCAAACTTTGCTTTATTAGAGCAGCTGGATCTTCAATCTTGATTGTCACAGTTTGGCATCAAGTTTGCAGTGCAGTGGTTTCCTTTCCTGCCACAATGTTAAGCACACAGAGTAGACAAAGCACACCCATACTATACCAAGCGAAAAGGAGTAAAAGTTGAAAACTAACAGGCGCTGGCTGAGGCTGGGCCAAGACGGTGTGGTTTCCAGCTTGAGTCAAAATGGTGTCTGCTCTTACCTGGCCACCTGCAAAAATGATAGGTGCAGAGGCAGGTTTGGGACGGTAGGGGATGGTGGCACCTTTGGGTGGGGACTGCAGACAAAAACACAAAGGGATCAAAATGCAGAATGAAGCAGAGCACGTATTAAAATATCACTCCTTATCTTGGGTCACTAAGATAACAAGGCATGCAGCTAACTCCCCAGAACACCCTGCCCTCCACCCCATCGACCCAAAGGCCAGCTGGCTGGGCTTTGAGGGCAAGAGCCAGTCCCAACCACACTGCCCAAAGAGGCAATGCAGGCATGTATTCCTTCATTATTGCCATTGTTGGATGAAGCTATGAAGCTTCATTAAGCATGTGAAGGCATTTCATGAGTGACAGGCACGATGTTGAAATCTGTCTGTTTTGGAAGAATCTGGCCAGGGCTCTTGCTTTGTTAACACAGAGAGCATCTCCTGCTTATTGATCCTTCCTACAATGCTCACTGCACATCAGGGTTTCTTGTTTTACCAACCCAGTCAAGTCAGCTGTTCAACTGCAAATGGCCAGCCCAATCCTGCTTTTCATCTGACTGAGCTGGAGGGTTGGGAAAAAAGTCCTCTCAGCTTCAGCAGAGCATAACCATGGAGTTTGTAATGCATGAAAGTGTGCTTGTTCCCTGTAGCCCAAGGCAAGGACCCAAAGGGAAGATCACAGACCAAGGCTTTCTCCTTGGAAATAAAGCAGAAGCATGTGTGTGTAAACAAGGCTTCAAGCTGCCTGTGCAACACCCAGCAGAAGGTGTGCCGGTTTCAGTGCGTTTGCTACAACTACAGAATGAAACAGTGATGCCACTTCCATTAATAAAGGTCATACAATTAACTAGCTGTTTCATGCCAGTTGAAGTGTTTCTTGCCAAATTAAATATATGCTGCAAATTAGAGCACACTTAACTGTAGTTAAGGTAGTGTCTTAGTAGTGCTGCTCGCTATTTGCCTACCACTAAAATGAAATACTTCTTATCTTGAAACCAGCTATTAAAAAGTGGCTCTACCTGTGGGGGAAAAAAAGGACTCTCTCTCTCTCTCTGATTTTGAGAAGTGGCTTTTCCTATCTTCCTTAGCAGGTAGCTATTTATTCCATGAATGTCACTTGGACAATAGACTATGCTTTATTCACGGAGCTGGTAACTATTGGCAGCACAAATTCCATCTCTAACAAACAGAAACTGGTTGTTTTTTAATATTGTCTTTCTGTCCTCTTGCATTTTTAGAAAGACATTCCCTCCTCACAGTCCTCCAGAAAAGAAAAAAAGGAAGCCCAAGTGACTTTTCCCCAGTAAAAGAGTGGGGGCTTACTAGTTTTTAAGCTTTTATTTTCATTAGGCTGAATGGCATTGTGATGCAAAGGCTGCGTAAGGCATTTGGATGCACTGCATACTTCTGAACAGCCAATAGCCACAGGGCTGTCTCAAACACTCCACCGTTTCTTCCCTCTTTAAAGAGTAACAGGACAGTAGGGTGTCCGAGAGAACTGTGAGACAGCCTTTGACTAGACTTGGGTTAAAAAACCCACAATGGAACAAATCATGTGATAAAGGCAGAGATGTTTCATGTTCCCTGTCAAAAAGTATGGTTACTGGGTCAAAAAAAACCAACCACATTATTCAATGTTGATTTGCTGAAATAATTTTTCTAAGTTCTATTCATTTTAAACAGTTGAGAAATGTGCTTGCATGGAATGAATAGGCATTTTCAGGAAGGGTTAAAATGCCCAGGCATTCATAAATGAATTTTCCATCATTTCTTCTAAGAGCTGAAATCTGCCCTCAAAATGAAACATTAGGAAGTGACCTGTTCTTAGGGAAGCAAACCCCCCCCTGCTACATCTACATTATTCTGCCCAGAATTATTTATATTTGAAACAAGACCTAGATGTTTTCTGCCCTAGTCTGCATCAGAATCGAATGCTTTTCCCTTCAGAATGGGCTGCAGCTCAATGCTGGACAACAATGGTGTCATGACAGCCCTGTGCAAGTATCTCTCAAACACCAGGCAGGGTACAGTCTAAGAGCCCACTTGAAATTCCTGGTACAGGAAGGGCAGGCAGCACCCCTGGGGACCCCTTGAACACTTGAAAATGGATAATGTGTCTGAACACCTCCTGAGTGAGAGGTGATATGCCGAGTACTCACCTCCAGCATAACCACACAGATTTGTTTCACGCACTGGATGATGGCATCAGGAGTGCCTGATATAGTCACTGCACGCTCTGTTGAGTTTGGCAACATGTCTCCTGCTACCTGCACCTGGGCTCCTGTGGACTTGAGCAGAAACAAAGCAAAGGGAGTGTCAGCAATGGGCAGGCAACAGCACCTCTCAAAAAGCCAGAGATTCACCGGTGTGGTGCAGCGGATGCACCTCTCAAGTTGTCTTTGCCAGGTAGGTGGCAGAGGGCACATGTAAATTCATGTCCAGACAGGGTAATTGGGGTCTGGCAGGACACGGATTTGCCTGTTCAAGCCAATCTGCAAACACTCTCATCCTAGGAAGATTAGCCCTCAGGAGCTGTTAATCGATCAAACTGTGACCTGAATTTCAGGACAAGTCTTTTAACCCTCTGAAAGAGAGACAGCAGCAGTGCTGACTGAAAAATGGAAAAGGTGAAATGAAGTACTTTTCAATGATAATAATAAAAAAATAAATGAAAGAAATGCTGCTAACTGCTAATCAAATGAGTTGCAGGTAAATGGCTCTTCATTCCACTGTTTAGAATGGAATGGAATGGAATGGAATGGAATGGAATGGAATAGAATAGAATAGAATAGAATAGAATAGAATAGAATAGAATAGAATAGAATAGAATAGACCAGACCAGACCAGGTGGGAAGAGACCTTTGAGATCATTGTGTTCAACCTATCATTCAACACTATCTAGTCAACTAAATCATGGCACCAAGCACCCCATCCAGTCTCTTCCTAAACACCTCCAGTGATGGTGACTCCACCACCTCCCTGGGCAGCACATTCCAATGGCCAATCACTCTTTCTATGAAGAACTTCTTCCTAACATCCAGCCTAAACCTCCCCTGGTGCAGCTTGAGACTGTGTCCTCTTGTTTTGGTGCTGGTTGTCTGGAAGAAGAGACCAACCCCCTCCTGGCTACAACCTCCCTTCAAGTAGTTGTAGACAGCAATATGGTCTCCCCTGAGCCTCCTCTTCTCCAGGCTAAGCAACCCCAGCTCCCTTAGCCTCTCCTCATAGGGCTGTGCTCCAAACCCCTCACCAGGGGGATGGCTGACTTACGTCTCTGGATGAAATCTGGGGCTGCCTTATGGTCCTGAGTAGCTCAGGATGGTACAAAAGCACTTCTAAATCATAATTAGTGTTGACTAATATATGTACATCATCAGCTTTATCTCTCATTAACAAACCCAAGGAGATAATGAGTCAGTTTTGTTGTCTTTTTTAAAAAAAAAATAATTTGATCTTGGCACTAATGTATCTTATTTTACCAAAAGGAAAACAACAAAAACCAAAACCAAGCCACCAACCCAAAAACACACAAGACCAAAACAATCCCTGGTGCTATTTCACCATCATCCTAGAAGACTCTTTCAGTCAACAGAGAAAGCCCCACACAGGTCATATTGAGGCAGCACTTCCATGTGTTACAAACACAATTTGCTTCTGACTGATGCTGCAATGCAATATTTTGGGCTATTTAAAAACATGTTTGCAGTAACCATTGCCTTTGTGTCAGTAAGCAAGGAGGTAATTTGCTTTCCTGCTGCTTACATACGACCCATAGTATTCTTCTGATTAAATTACTGGTTGCATTTTCTGATCTGTTCTGTTTAAGGCCACAATACCAATTCCTTGCTCTATAACAGACTTTGGAATTTTGCCATAATTTCATCAATCATCCAAGCTTTAGGATTTTTTGGGGTATTCTTACCCAACATGCAACCCTACATGTTGTTTCTCTACAACTACCTGAAGGGTGGTTGTAGCCAGGAAGGGGTTGGTCTCTTCTCTCAGGCAACCAGCACCAGAACAAGAGGACACAGTCTCAAGCTGCACCAGGGGAAGTTTAGGCTGGAGGTGAGGAGAAAGTTCTTCACAGAGAGAGTTGTTAGCCATGGGAATGTGCTGCCCAGGGAGGTGGTGGTGTCACCATCCCTGGAGGTGTTCAAGAGGGGACTGGACGTGGCACTTGGTGCCATGGTTTAGTAGTCATGAGGTGTTGGGTGACAGGTTGGACTTGCTGATCTTTGAGGTCTCTTCCAACCTTATTGATTCTGTGATTCTATGAGTACATGACTGAACACAAAGCTGCTCAGTGTGTGGTGTGAAGACAAAATTAGACCACATTTCAAACTGGATGCTCCCTTTTCTTTCTTTTTTTCCCCCCATTTCAGTTTGATCTTATTTGATGTTTAACTGTTCTGGGTATCTGTACCTCAAGCACAAAATACTCAGCCAAACACTGTTGTTATTTGTGTGTTTGCTTCCAGTGCCAGTCTTATTTATTCCTCCACTTTGGTCATATGTCAGCAATGACAAAGTAAGTAATATTTTGCCCATTACACTTATGCTTAAGAAAATATAGGCTGTGACTTTCGGCTACAATAGCCTTATCAAACACCTGGCCAAACACAATCCTTTGAGGTCCTTGTACTCGACTAGCAGGTAATTGCTTCTGAAACTATGCTCACCAGAATAAACACTTCAGTCATTCAGTGTACACAGACCAGCAGAACAGTCTCACCTTTTAAAGCCTGCATCCTATAGGCACTCACTCAGTGCTCTGGATGAGGGTACCAACATTTAATATAAAATCCTGTAAAAATCTAGAGCTAAGAACTCACCAGCTCATGCTTCACACTCACACCAGCTCCTATTCTAACAAAACTAAGAAATCAGATGGATTCCTGTTGCCTGATGGTTCTCCTAGTCACCTAAGAAATCTGGAGGACTAAGAGAAATCATGCCTTGTAGCTGAGGTCTCCTCTGTCTGCTCTGGCAGTGACTCTGCTTCTAACAGCAGCAAGGCTTTAGCCTGGCTTTGCCTACTGCCTGCCAGGGTGAGAGCATGAAGCTGCTCATCAGGCCCTCTGACTCACCCAGTCTGGGAGTCATTCAGAATCTGAACCAGAAATGTCCTATATGTAAGGCAAACTGAACAGCTTCTTTCAATACAGGAAATGCAGTTCAACACACAAAGTATCTCCTCCCATCTGTAAAAAGTTCTCTGACTAGGCTTTGTTGGGAACAGAGAATAAAAGAGAGAAGGCTTCCTATGACCCAAACATCTGCACAGAAATAATGTTTTCTTCTTCTCAGTTTCATCAGGTAACAATCCAGAATAAGAATGGGTTGGGTTTTTTTTAATGCCTTATTTGGATTTTGTCTACATCACTGAGCATGTACCTAATTTTCTTGTTTGACTGGTTACAAATACTGGGTCCTTGGCCTGGCATGTGCTCTGTTATTGCAGTCATAGAAGCGTAGAATTGTTAGGGTTGGAAGGGACCTCAAGGATCATCTAGTTCCAACCCCCCTGCCATGGCCAGGTACACCTCACACTACATCAGGTTGCTCACAGCCACATCCAGCCTGGCCTTCAAAACCTCCAGCGATGAGGCTTCTACCACCTCCCTGAGCAACCTGTTCCAGTGTCTCACCAGCTTCATGGGGAAGAACTTCTTCCTAACATCCAATCTGAATCTACCCATTTCTAGTTTTGTTCCATTTCCCCCAGTCCTATCACTACCTGACACCCTAAAAAGTCCCTCCCCAGCTTTCTTGTAGGCCCCCTTCAGATACTGGAAGGCCACAAGAAGGTCTCCTCGGAGCCTTCTCTTCTCCAGAGTGAACAGCCCCAACTCCCTCAGTCTGTCCTCACGGGAGAGTCATGCATGGAAGAATTAAAACCGGCACTCTAGGGCAATTTTCACATTTTCTGGTTAAAGGAAAAAGTGGCTGCAAGCACAGCACATTGAATGAATACCTACAAACAAAAGTCTGTATTTAGGAAAGTCGATAATGGTTTGGAATACATGAAATCAAGGCACCTATGGCACAGGAAAATGAGGGAGAAACAGGAAAGGAGGATGAAAACACTTTTTTTTTCTAAAAAGTAGCTCAAGTGCTTGATCTGCTCACCTGATTCCCCAGGGCTACCTGGGTCTTTCTCTGGCTGCCAAGGTGGTAGCTAATTTAGCTAATTTGGAAATGACTGGAGTATTTCTGGAGGGGAGAGAGTGCCTGAAGAGAAACTGTGGCTAAAACTGCTGCTTTGCTAGATTATGCATTGACAATTAATATGTTGCAACGCTATTTATTTCATGCCTGGTCTATAGCTTCAAGGGAGAAAGAAGGCTACAGTTGTGCTGGACTCCTGCTTCCCCCCAGCAAGACTTTTCAGGGTTCTCATCCAGCACATCCTCACATTCATGTGAGGAGCAAAGTGCACTGGTCAATAGCGACAAAGCACTCTGCAGCGGGACACTGAGCTAGCCAGCATGCCCAGCAGACATCCCAACACTTACCTCCCTGATTTCTTTGATTTTGGAACCTCCTTTTCCTATAAGGGATCCACACTGACTTGCCGGGACGACGAGTCGCAGCGTTACAGGCGGTTTGCTTGTCACTGTGCTGTTTGTCATCGAAGCGTTTATGTCCTGCAATGACAACATCAGGACGAATGAGTGGAGGATTTGTCATTCCTTGGTAAGCACTGAGCTGTTTGTGGGGATCTGGGGAGCATAAAAGCAGTTGTGGTTTGTTTCTGTTGCTAGTAAAGCCACCAGCTGTGCTGGCGATAAGCCCTAAGCATGAACTGCACAAGTGGCTTGTGCCAGAGGAGCCCTTCTGCTGCCTGGCATTGCAGGTTGTGGCAGTTTCAGGCTGTACCTTGAAAATCTTCCACAGATCTTGAACAGAAAGTAGTAGAATGTAGATAAATCACCACTGGATGTAAAAAGGAAAATAATGATAAATTCTGAATAATCCCATTGGACAGACTACTATCAGGAACAGTGTGGCCAGCAGGAGCAGGGAGGTCATTCTCCCCCTGTACTCAGCACTGGTTAGGCCACACCTTGAGTCCTGTGTCCAGTTCTGAGCCCCTCAGTTTAGGAAGGATGTTGAGTTGCTGGAATGTGTCCAGAGAAGGGCAACAAAGCTGGGGAGCGGTCTGGATCATGAGCCCTATGAAGAGAGGCTGAGAGAGCTGGGGTTGTTTAGCCTGGAGAAGAGGAGGCTCAGGGGAGAACTTATTGCTCTTTACAAATACCTGAAGGGAGGTTGTAGACAGATGGGGGTTGGTCTCTTCTCCCAGGTGACAGTGACAGAACAAGAGGACACAGTCTCAAGCTGCACCAGGAGAGGTTTAGGCTGGATGTTAGGAAGAAGTTCTATAGAGAGAGAGTGATTTGCCATTGGAATGTGCTGCCCGGGGAGGTGGTGGAGTCACCATCACTGGAGGTGTTTAGAAAGACTGGATAGGGTGCTTGGGCCATGGTTTAGTTGATTAGATGGTGTTGGGTGGTACGTTGGACTCGATGATCTCAAAGTTCTTTTTCCAACATGGTTAATTCTATCCTATCCTATCCTATCCTATCCTATCCTATCCTATCCTATCCTATCCTATCCTATCCTATCCTATATTATTATTATGTCATATGTTGCTAAACTAACTTGCCTTCTCTTTTTGGCTTCCTCCACTTACACAGATACTATCTGTTGGCTTTGCTGACCTTGAATGCATTCTTGGTGTGGTTATTTTTTCACAGATCTTGAGCAGAAAAGTAGTAAAATGTAAATAAATTGGTTGTAAAAAAGAAAATACAATCCCACTGGAGAGATATCTACTGTAAGGTTGCTTAGAATTATCTCTATTTTCTTTTTTACACCCAGTAGTGATTTATTTACATTTTACTACTTCTCTGCTCAAGATCTGTGAAAAATGTTAAAGGCATAGCCTAGAACTACCACATTAAGTAACTAACAGCAACTCTCTGCTCTATCTCTTGTCCTGTGTACAGGGGAGTAGGGAAGGGAGTAGGGAAGGGAGCAGGGAGGAGGAAGCTATTAGTAGCCCCCTGGTTTGTCCAGGGGGGTGTTTTGTGCCATTTATAAATTGTACATATATATAAATATTGTACATTTTGTGCACATTCATCACATTTCCTTTGTAGATTGTAGTTTTGCTTGTAAATACAGCTTCACTTGCTTGCTAACTGAGCTGGTCTGGCAATTTTATGTCAGGGGGGGATTTTCAACCCCCCCCCCACAGGTCTGCACTGTGGGACTAGAGAACACAGCCTCTGAGACAAGATTAGGATGAGAAGGTCATCAGAACAGCTGAGGCAGATGGAAAATACAAAGAGGCTTTTGAGTTTACAGGCCCTCAAATGCTGGTTTGCTTTCTTTCCCACCATCTCAAGTAGAACACTTTGACCATACTATATGTCTTTACATTTCATCCAAATTCTTGTCAGGTTTGATACAAACCAACAAACAAAAAAGGTATGACAAATCATCTGTGAGTGATATGAAGAATAGAAAATCATATTAACTTGACAAATATTTTGTGGACCTTGAGGTTTAATTCCTCTTTTATCACACATCTGTAAGCATCTGCAGTGTTATGCAATTTCCAGAATCTTTCCCATCACAGCTATGTAACCAGAGTACAAAGAGCTCAACAGAATGTCCATTACCTGCATCCAGGTAATGTAACCTCTATCCATGTATCTCTCATCCAATGTGACTACACTGCAGGATTTCATGGCCATTTCAATGTGCTACTTTTTTGCAAGGTTTACAAAGCTTTAAATACATTTTGCTAATTCAAAATCTTCCAGGCAAGACAAATCCCCCATTGGAATGTGCTGCCCAGGGAGGTGGTGGAGTCACCATCACTGGAGGTGTTAGGAAGAGACTGGATGGGGTGCTTGGTGCCATGGTTTAGCTGATTAGATAGTGCTGGATGATAGGTTGGTGGACACAATGATCCCAAAGGTCTCTTCCAACCTGGTCTATTCTATTCTATTCTATTCTATTCTATTCTATTCTATTCTATTCTATTCTATTCTATTCCCATCATCATTGGAGGTGTTCAGGAGGAGACTTGATGGGGTGCTTGGTGCCATGGTTTAGTTGTTTAGGTGGGTTGGATTGGTTGGATGCAATGATCTTGAAGGTCTCTTCCAACCTGGTCTATTCTAGTCTAGTCTAGTCTAGTCTAGTCTAGTCTGGAAGTGTTTAAAAAGAGAGTGGATAAAGCACTTATTGCTATTGTTTAGCTGATTAGATAGTGTTGGATGATAGGTTGGACTCAATGATCTCAAAGGTCTCTTCCAACCCGGTCAATTCAAGTCAAGTCAAGTCAAGTCAAGTCAAGTCAAGTCAAGTCAAGTCAAGTCAAGTCAAGTCAATTCTATTCTATTCTATTCTATTTTATTCTATTCTATTCTAAAAAAATCAACCCCTCTAATGTCTTCATTACAGAGGAAAGGATAAACCTTTTCTTCCCACTGATTGATGGGATGCTGCTTATTACACTGAGGATCACAAAACCAAGCCAAAAGCTGCATAATGCTCGCCCAACAACTCATGAGAATCTCAGTGTGGTTTGCTAACCCTAGCTGTGAGTTGAAAAGACCTTCTCATACAGCTGTAAGATGCTATGGCACAGCTATTGTACTCCTCACAGAAATGCTGCCCAGAAGATTATAAGGGGAAGGCCAGAAAACATTCCTTTCATGTCCATTTAACTCACTTAGGACGCACAGGAGTTCTGGCAGACAGAACTGATGTGTTTCTCTACATTCTTGCCCATTCTTCTCTTGCCCAGGTGGCCAAGAAGGCCAATGGCATCCTGGCCTGCATTAGGAATAGTGTGGTCAGCAGGAGCAGGGAGGTCATTGTGCCCCTGTACTCTGCATTGGTTAGGACACACCTTGAGTCCTGTGTCCAGTTCTGGGCCCCTCAGTTTAGGAAGGACATCGAGACACTTGAATGTGTCCAGAGAAGAGCAACAAAGTTGGTGAGGGGTTTGGAACACAAGCCCTATGAGGAGATGGGCCGCCCAAGGAGGTGGTGGAGTCACCATCATTGGAGGTGTTCAGGAGGAGACTTGATGGGTGCTTGGTGCCATGATCTAGTTGTTTAGGTGGGTTGGATTGGTTCATAGGTTGGACGCAATGATCTTGAAGGTCTCTTCCAAGCTGTTCTGTTCTATTCTATTCTATTCTATTCTATTCTATTCTATTCTATTCTATTCTATTCTATTCTATTCCATTCCATTCCATTCCATTCCACTCCATTCTAAAATCACTGCTATTAGGAATGCTGTCAAAGCAGAGCAGTACAAGCAACTCCTCCAGATCTTTTTTTTTATTTTTCCTTTTTTTTTTTTTAAATGCATTTTGAGATTTTTGCTAACATTAACTAGAATGTTAAAAGCATTCTAGTGCTCCCATGTCTTCCTAGACCTTCTTATCCCCAGCTATACAGCTGTAAGGGGTAATTAAGGGTTCAAGGGTGAAATGTGGGCATGCAGATTCCTCAAAGCATCCATCTCACTCATGTATCTTTTTTTTCTTCTGTTTGAAGGTAGCTGTGATAACCAGAGCTGAGCCAAGCTCTGCCTGCTCTGGAATATTCCTGTTTTTCCATGACTGGATAAATCTCCAACAAGAAGGTATACATGGCTCATTTGTAACTTCGGAGACAGTGCTTTATTTTGCTTCCAAATTATTACAGTTAACTCATTTTATTGACAGGAATAATTATAGGAAACCTAAGTGACTCTAGGAGATGTTTTTCTTTACTGGTGTTATTTTAAACATATCAGAAGGAAATTTTATTAAGATTAAATACAGACACTTCAGAATATATCTGCTGTACCTTATCTGCAGAGAGTGCCAATGATGACAATATCCACATGAAGAGTCCAAACTACCCCTCTAAAATCTTTAAGGTTAAATAAATAGCAGTCAGATGGCTGAATTCCAGATTTATTTGGCTACTGGTACAGCACTTTCACAGACAACTTTGTGTTGTGGTGGGGATCTGAAGCTGTGTGGCATTCAACATTTTAATGAGAAATGCAGCATTATTTCCACTGGGTGCTCATTTTGGTGGGAACTGGCAGGGCTTATCTCTGTTAATGATTCCCTCAGCATTTTTCAGGATAAGACCATAAGCAGAGCATGTTCCTAGTGTAGGGAGCAGAGAGACAGAAGTCTCCAGGTCTCTGTGGACAGGAGAGTAGGTACTGTACACAAAACTGCCTCTCCATCTAGGAGAAATAGGGACTGGTACAAAAATAGAATAGAATAGAATAGAATAGAATAGAATAGAATAGAATAGAATAGAATAGAATAGAATAGAATAGAATAGAATTAACCAGGTTGGAAGACACCTTTGAGATCATTGTGTCCAACTTACCATCCAACACCATCTAATCAACTAAACCATGGCACCAAGCACCCCATCCAGTCTCTTCCTAAACACCTCCAGGGATGGTGACTCCACCACCTCCCTGGGCAGCACATTCCAATGGCCAATCTCTCTTTCCATTAAGAATTTCCTCCTAACATCCAGCCTAAACCTCTCCTGGTGCAGCTTGAGACTGTGTCCTCTTGTTCTGGTGCTGCTTGCCTGGGAGAAGAGACCAAGCCCCACCTGGCTACAACCTCCCTTCAGGTACTTGTGAACAGCAATAAGATCTACCCTGAGCCTCCTCTTTTCCAGGCTAAACAACCCCAGCTCCCTCAGCCTCTCCTCATAGGGCTTGTTCTCCAAACCTCTCCCCAGCTTTGTTGCCGTTCTCTGGACATGTTCCAGCAACCCAACATTTTTCCTAAACTGAAGGGCCCAGAACTGGACACAGGACTCAAGGTGTGGCCTAACCAGTGCTGAGTACAGGGGGAGAATGACCTCCCTGCTCCTGCTGGCCACACTGTTCCTGATCCAGGCCAGGATGCCATTGGCTTTCTTGGCCACTAAAGATGGATGTGAGATAAATCTGAGAAGAAGATGACAACAGTTGTGTTTAAAATTGGGCTGGAGTGAATTACTTCTGCAGTTTTGCAGGATACAACCTAAAAATCATTGCTATTTTGTTAATAACTGGTAAGGACATCAAAAGAAGTGTTCTGATAAAATGTACCACGCCACAAAATAAGGGTATTTTATCCACGCATAGAATGATTGGAATATCACAAAGGAAGCTCTGAAACCCCATCAAGGACTGGAGAAATATAAATGTGATTAATATTTGCAGCATCAAAAAAAGAAAAAGGATGATTTGTCTAGGGGTTGACAGAAATGTTTGCCAAGACAGAAGATGTTTCCACTGAAAACACCTGAGCAGGGGCTGGGGGATACTTGCCAGGCACAGTATACTGTCTGTGAAAAAAAGCAGGAACACTAGCAGCAGGTGATGCATTTCCAGCAGCAGTAGGGATATGCTAGCAAATTAGCCCTTGTGGACATAATTTGCAACCTGTCCACAATTAATACATACATTTAATACAAACTGTAAGTGGGAAAAGGCAGAAAGGGACTACTAGAATCACAAGAGGGGTGGGTAATGCATCACCTGGAGGACCAAGCTTGGCTCACTCACTCTGGCAAAAGCAGGGTTGTGAGGGGACAACTAAAAATATGCTTAAGAGAGGAATCCTCAGGGGTGGACAGGCAAGAATTGTTTAAACTAATGGCCAGTGCTGGCACAGGAACAAAGCTGTACAAATAGCTCTTCAATAAATCCAGTTAAGGAATGAAAAGAAGGCTTGTGGATTCGGTACCAGGAAGTACCACGAGGATGGTCAGAGGGCTGGAGCACCTCTCTTATGAGGACAGACTGAAGGAGTTGGGGCTGTTCAGTCTGGAGAAGAGAAGGCTCTGAGGTGACCTCATTGTGGCCTTCCAGTATCTGAAGGGGGCCTACAGGAAGGCTGGGGAGGGACTTCTCAAGCTATCAGGGAGTGATAGGACTAGGGGGAATGGAATGAAGCTGGAGGTGGGGAGATTCAGGCTAGATGTGAGGAGGAAGTTCTTCACCGTGAGGGTGGTGAGGCCCTGGAATGGGTTGTCCAGGGAGGTGGTTGAGGCCCCGTCCCTGGAGGTGTTTAAGAGCAGGCTGGATGAGGCTCTGGCCAGCCTGATGTAGTGTGGGGTGTCCCTGCCCATGGCAGGGGGGTTGGAACTAGATGATCCTTGTGGTCCCTTCCAACCCTAACTGAAACTATGAAACTAAGTATAAAAAAATCCAGCTGGCTTTTGATCATGCTGACAAGTTGCAGGCTACAAGACATATTGCTGATGCTAGAAGACAACTGCACCTGATGACCCACAAGAAAGCAAACAGAGTTGCTTTAAATGTGAACAGTGGGTAAATAAAGGCACACACTGACATTTCCCACCAATGCCAGGGTGAATTGAGGGGAAAAAAGAGGGTGTATCATCTTTGGAAGAAAGGTGAGGTAACCCATGGAATGTTTAAGGATGTTGCTGGGTCATGCAGGAAAAAAAATAGAGAGGCAAAAGCCCATTTAGAGCTTAGACTGGCCTCTGCTGTGAAGGACAACAAAAAGTCCTTCTACAAATATACTAATAGCAAGAGGAAGGGCAAGGACAACCTCCACTCCTTGGTGGACATGGAGGGGAACATAGTAACAAAAGATGAGGAAAAGGCAGAGGAACTCAACACCTTCTTTGCCTCAAAATTTAATAGCATGACAGGTTGTCTTCCAGACAGCTGGCCTCCTGAGCTGGCAAATGGAGGCAGGGAGCAGTATAGTTTCCCTGTGTTCCAGGAGGAAGTAGTTAGAGATCTCCTTAGCCACTTGGATCCCCACAAGTCCATGGGACCAGATGGGATCCATCCTAGGGTGCTGAGAGAGCTGGCAGATGAGCTGCCAAGCCCTCTCCATCATTTTTCAGCAGTCCTGGCTCACTGGAGAGGTCCCAGAAGACTGGAAGCTGGCCAACGTGGTGCCCATCCACAAGAAGGGCCGGTTGGAAGAGCCAGGGAATTATAGGCCTGTCAGCCTGACCTCAGTGCCAGGCAAGATTATGGAACAGGTCATCTTGAGTGCAATCACACAGCACTTACAGGATGACCAAGGGATCAGGCCTAGCCAGCATGGCTTTAGGAAGGGCAGGTCCTGCCTGACCAACCTGATCTCCTTCTATGATCAGGTGACTGCCTGGTGGATGTGGGGAGGCCTGTGGATGTGGTCTACCTGGACCTCAGCAAGGCCTTTGACACCATCCCCCACAGCAAACTCCTGGCGAAGCTGTCAGCCCATGGCTTGGACAGGAGCACACTGCATTGGGTTAGGAACTGGCTGGAGGGCCGAGCCCAGAGAGTGGTGGTGAATGGTGCCACATCCAGCTGGCGGCCTGTCTCTAGTGGTGTGCCCCAGGGATCAGTGCTGGGCCCCATGCTCTTTAGTATCTTTATCGATGATCTGAACAAGGGGGTTGAGTCCATCATCAGTAAGTTTGCAGATGACACCAAGCTGGGGGCAGGTGTTGATCTGTTAGAGGGTAGGAGAGCTCTGCAGAGGGACCCTGACAGGCTGGACAGATGGGCAGAGTCCAAGGGTGTGAGATTGAACACATCCAAGTGCCAGGTTCTGCACACTAGCCACAACAACCCCATGCAGTGCTACAGGCTGGGGTCAGAGTGGCTGGAGGTTCTTCCCTAGGAGAAGGTGACTTGCTTTCCATAGGGGCCTATGTCTCTCCACAGAGGACAGGAGAGATTCCTGGACTAGACTTATGATTTTCAAAAGTAGAGGAAATTAAATTCTCTCCAGAGTGAAGAGGGTTTGTGTTCTGCAACCTGCTGCCTCTTCTGTGAGGCTTTCCATTAAAGTGGTGACCATATCTAATTATGGCTAGTTCAGGAAATTTTATGAGATCCCTGCACTTTAGTTACATATCTGCACAGAACAGTTGTTCTACAGTAAATTGAACTCTTGTCACACATACTCTTAGTACCTCTATTTCCATTAATTTTAAAAGCCAAGCTTTAAATATGGTAATTGGCAATCATGTATTTTATGTTTTGAAAGTAAAACCATTTTGAGTTAAATGAGTTAAATAAATATTCATTTTGACATACATAAAGTTTACCTCAACACCAAACAGAATCATGCAAAAACAGAGCTCAAAGTTTGGAAATCACTCTTTTCAAATAAGGCCCACAATGGAAGCAGGAATTTTCCCAGACATTTTTCCTACCATTAGCACACATTATTAGAAGTAATTGCTTCTCCCTGAAGCCTCCAAAAAGCAAAAGAAATGATCAAACAGCTTGTAAATTGACCCATTATTCTTCTTCAGCATTACTGCCAGGAGCGTTTATAAAAATACCGCCACTTTCATTGCTCTTAAATAGAACATCAAACAAATCATATTTAACTTTAAAGCAAACATGAGAAAATTCAAACAGTATTTTATTTCAACAAGGAAACAGGGGGGAAAAAAAAACCTGTTTTATTTGCTTACCTCTTCAAATTTTAGTGCAATCATAGAGAAAGCTTTAAAAATCGCATCTGTTGGGCCCGTTATTGTCACAATCCTCTCTGGACAGGAGCCTTCTGAAATGTTGATTCGAGCACCACTCTGTCAAAAAGAACAAACATTTTTCAAATTCATACTCCCCAGGAAGCAAACTAAGTAGGATTAGGGATATAGTGTGGGAAGGAATATCTTGAAGCAAAGGGGGCAGTGCTACAGGCTGGGGTCAGAGTGGCTGGAGAGCAGCCAGGCAGAGAGGGACCTGGGGGTCGATAGTAGGTTGAACATGAGCCTGTAGTGTGCCCAGGCAGCCAAGAGGGCCAATGGCATTGTGGCCTGCATCAGGAACAGTGTGGCCAGCAGGAGCAGGGAGGTCATTCTCCCCCTGTACACTGCACTGGTTAGGCCACACCTTGAGTCCTGTGTCCAGTTCTGGGCCCCTCAGTTTAGGAAGGATGTTGACTTGCTGGAGTGTGTCCAGAGAAGGGCAACGAAGTTGGTGAGGGGTTTGGAACACAAGCCCTATGAGGAGAGGCTGAGGGAGCTGGGGTTGTTTAGCCTGGAGAAGAGGAGGCTCAGGGGTGACCTTATTGCTCTCTACAGCTACCGGAAGGGAGGTTGTGGACAGGCAGGGGTTGGTCTCTTCTCCCAGGTGCCCAGCACCAGAACAAGAGGACACAGTCTCAGGCTGCACCAGGGGGAGGTTTAAGCTGGATGTTAGGAAGAAGTTCTATAGAGAGAGAGTGATTGCCCATTGGAATGGGCTGCCCGGGGAGGTGGTGGAGTCACCATCATTGGAGGTGTTCAGGAGGAGACTTGCTGGGGTGCTTGGTGCCATGGTTTAGTTGTTTAGGTGGGTTGTGTTGGTTGATGGGTTGGACGCGATGATCTTGAAAGTCTCTTCCAACCTGGTTTATTGTACTCTATTGTATTCTATCTAATTCTCCCCTCTGCAACTGCAGCCCCAGCATCATAGAATTTCAGCACAAATTGATCACACTCTAAAAATTCATCCAACTGTGGGAAGCCAGATTCTGTCTGGGTAAATACTTACACAGTATGCACATAGTGCCTCTTTAATTCAAACTTGCAAACAAATGCATAATCAAATATTTTCCCTTCCCTCTTGCAAAGGTTAAGCTTAAGTTGGACCAGAGCTGCATGATTTCAAACAAGGTTGTCTCCAATGAAATATGCACCTCTCTGGTTTGGATACCCAAATGTGGAGCTTGATCTCTCTAACTGGGACATTGCTTTGCACTGCAGACAAGGTTCCTTACAGATGTATCATGTGGAGGCAGTCAATTAATATGCACCAAATGACCCTTTAAAGGAATAGCAGTAAGACAGGCAACAGTGACAGTGCTTGCTTAAGGCAAGAAGCCTGTCCAAAGGAGTTATAAAACCTAAGTCTTGGAGACAAGCCAGGATGGCTCTCAGGTATACTTAGTCCTCTTTATGCCACTGTAACAGTGCAGAGAAAAATTATATTTACATCTGGTTTATGAGTTAAGAGGATCTTGGTGTAGGTAATGATCAAATCCAGTTCAGGTAATATACATCCTACACTTGCCCTGAGGTTTAGGTGTGGAAAGGTGTTAATGCAGCCTAACGAGTCACTGGCAGCCTCCCTGCTCAGCCATGCAGGTCTCCTACCACGGCTACCCGATTTTTTCACAATCTTCTGAAGACAGTGAAGCTTGCTCTGTGGCAGGGAAAACAGTCTGCAGGCACTGGGGAGAATGAAGTTTATGCAGTGCCTTGTTTTGCTTGCAACTTTTTCAAAGGTTGTGAGTAGTGGGTGTGGAGGTCTGCCCTGTCCACATCCTACCCACAGCTGCAAAAGGGTGAAATGTTAAGGTATTGCCAAGACATTGCAGAGGGATACTCTGACTTCTGCCAGCCTGTCTCCAGATCTGCTGAAGCTTGTACCTACCCTCAAGCTTTACACACTACCAATCTAATGGTTCAGGTTTTGGAAACTCTCTATCAGGAGGCCAAGCCATGCTCAGGGCTGATGTAGATATGCTAAAGAATCATGCACTGAATCATGCTGGATAAGCCGTTCCTGAGATAAGACAGCAGGAGGCATATTACTGTGGGAATGAAAGACTCCAGACTGCTGTGGTGATAAGGAGATTGCATTAACAATGTTTAATTCAGGACTTTTATACACCACCACTTGCAAAGAATGCTGATATTAAATGAACTGCCCTCTTGATGGCAGTGTCGGTCTGCACACGCTGAATTCACCTGCTCTCTGAGCTGGAAAGAAAGGCAAGTGAAGACATCAAGGCTTGTCTTACCTCCTCCCTCATCTTCTTAACTGTCTCACCTTTCTGTTGAAGAAACAAAAAAAGTAAGAAAAAAACAAGTTAGGTTGGGCTGATGAAATGAACAGATACACAACATTTCAGCACGAAATGAAAGAGAGAAAATAATTTCCTGACCTTTCCGATAATGCTCCCAACCTCCTGCAACAGAGAAAAAAAGACACAGTGAATAATAATGACTCACTGCACATCAACATTTCCTTTGCTCTTAAGCTATTTCACTACCCTTTCTTTCAAATCTGCAGTGTGCAGCATTGCTGCTCTACACAAATACGTCACGTTCGTTACAAAGAGGTGGACTGAAAATGCGGCTTTGCAGCTTACTGGCTGTGCAGGAATACCTTTAGCAGGACCTGATTTTGTGGTTACAGATCAATCCTGCTACTACAAACACAGATAAACCCCTGTTGGGGAATGAAACCTTCAAAACTAATAGTACTGCACAGCCTGCATACAACACAAACATCAAAATAACTGCTGGTCTCTCTGAGGGCAGGCATTTACTGACTTTACCCCATGTAGCAGCAAGAGATGAATTTCCATGCTACCAAGTGTTACTGTGTAAACATCTGGTGGCCTATCTTAATCTCCCAATTAAGCATTCACAAGAAAAAATATATAAATTGCTAATCACTGTGGAGGAATTTGGGAATTGGTGCTAGGCTCCTGCAAGACTCCACGAAGGGACAAAACAATACTGAGAAACAGTACTGGGAAACAATTTGGCAGTTCTGGCAAGGGTTAAATAATTGGTGAATAAACCCAAGAGGTAGTGAATAGTCAGGACACATTACACAGATCACACAGGTTTGAGATCAGACTGGAAATCACAGGATCATAGGATGTTAGGGCTTGGAAGGGACCTTTGAAGCTCATCGAGTCCAACCCCCATGCCAGAGCAGGACCACAGAATCTAGCACAGGTTGCACAGGAACACATCCAGATAGGTCTTGGAAGTCTCCAGAGAAGGAGACCCCACAACCTCCCTGGGCAGCCTGTTCCAGTGCTCTGTGACCCTCACACCAAATAAATTCCTCCTCACATTGAGGTGGAACCTCCTGTGCTGTAGTTTATACCCATTGCCCCTTGTCCTATCAGGCGGTGCAACTCGGCAGAGCCTGTCCCCTCCCTCTTGACCCCCAGCCCTCAGATATTTATAAGCATTTATCAAATGCCCCCTCAGTCTTCTCTTCTCCAGACTATCATCTGTTGGAATGGAGACAGGCTAAAGGAATACAGAACTTCCCTCCTGTACTCAGATTGTGAAATCTACTTAAAGGGTGAGAGATGGCTGCACGCAGTCTGATCTGTCCCAGATGATATACAGTGTGTCCCCCCCCAGGCTATACTTAAGTTCAACTTATCCAGAAGCACAGTCTAAAGAGTAAGATTTAACAACTTGTCCTCCATTGCCCTACCCAATGATGGGCTCATGACAAAGTGATACCAGCTTCACTCTGCAATAGGGACTTACCTGCAGTAACCTTGAGAAAGCTATTTGTCACCAGAGGGTTATTTATAAGCTTATAATAGAAAGTGCTCCTTGTACTTGCAACTTTTCACATCCTTCTCACAAGGCACAAAGACTTTTCATTGAGAAGAAGACCTACTGCAACAAGGAACTTTAGCATATGGTTCCTCTGCCTGTAACACCAGACTGAGGGAAATAATAAATACACTGCTGGAGACGGCTGTCATCTGGAGTCACTTAGTCTAGCAAAACCTCAGGGAGTAGAATGGTCAAGGGAAAAGTCCCATGAATGAGATCCTTCTGCCTGTGCAGAGAAACAAGCTGGGCAAAAACTTGCTGGGCAGAAGATGCTCCAACATAAGTATGAGAATGCACGAGCAATGCATCCCAGATCAGACAAATATTAGCATGAGTGGAGCCAGCAGGATGAGACAAATGATTCTTGCCTTCCCCTTGTGTTTGTGAGTCCGTGCCTCAAGGTTTGTGTCCTCTTTTGGGCTCCTAGTACAAGGCACACAAGGACACACTGGAGTGAATTCAATGCAGGATCATCAAGATGGCCAGGGGACTAGGCCACAGCACACAGGAGGAGAGGATGAAAGAATTGTGTTGCTTGTTCTCAGGAAGAGAAAACTTAGCAGGATCTTATTGCAGCGCACAATAAGGAAGGCAAGTGGCAACATCAAATTCCTACTCAGTATGAGGAAAAATGGACATTGGAATATGCATCCAGAGAAGCTGTGGAGTCTCAGCCCTTGAAGGTGTCCAAACTCAGCCTGGGCAAGTCGCTGAGCAACCAGCTCCTATGGGATTGGCTTGATTTGGGAGGTCAGACTGGAGACCTTTGGGGATCCCTTTCAGCCTCTATTGATCTGTGGTTCTTCAGGATGGCCTTATACCATTGAAGTCAATGCCTAACTATCCATAAAGTTCCTCAACCCAATGAAGCCTCCTTTCAACTCTTTTGTACTTACTGATCAGAAAACATATATTCTGATCAGAAAATATATATTGTCCAGGCAGGAATCACAATCTTCCAGAGGTATCTGCTTTGGAAACCAGGTTCTGCTGGCTGCTGTACAGTAGATCTTTACACACTACAGAGTTGTGTGGCTGTTCCTGTTAAAGCTCCCTGTGTCCAACCTGGGACTGTGAAACATCTGTACATCTGCACATACAATGTAAAGGAGCAGCTCTGTGAGAAGAGGAATGATTGAAGCAGACTTGCTGCAGTTTTGAGTCTTGTGACCAAAGTATTCTCTGACTCTTAATATGTGGGTTTGGGGTGCACCTCTTCCCATGGCTGAGACAGCTGTGCCAGCCTGCTCTATAGGCTGGCTAATGAGGTTAGCAGTGCCACAAATTCAGGACACATTACACACATTTATAAGATCTTAGTGTTTATTATATATCACTATAACTCTACCAACCTGCTTGTAACTGCTGAACAGGATTAAACAATTCAGGGAGTAAGACTCTCAGTAATGATAAGCTTAAGAACCCCTCATGTCTCCTACCTGCCTACTCAGCACATTTAGCAGTCTTACCTCGAAAACTTTTCCCATTCTTTTCAGTCCCAGCTTTCAGAAAGAATTTGTAACCCAGATTCTTAGGAGGTAGAAAGACCTTTTGCTATAGGTGAGCATATTGTGTTTCTATTGCTATGGGCAAGGAATTGTATTTCAATCTGTGGCATAATTGTAGCTTTTGTGTACCTGAAGTTTCATTAGAGGCTGCAGGCCTGGTCTAGAACCTGCAAGTCTCTGCCACTATACACTTCCAATGAAACCTGTCCCAATCCATTTGATCATCCTGTGTCTTTATGACAGATGTTGTTCTTTCAGAAATGCATGAATGGGTCCTGGCTAATAATAGCTACAAAAATACCTTCCTTGGCAACAGGACAAGATAGTTGCACTTTGGAAACAGAAAAGCAGTATGTCATTTGTAGCCCTAGTGAAAAAGAAGGTCCATTTCAAGCAAGGAAATTAGGAATACTTAAACAAGCAGAGCAGGGCACAAAATAATAGGATTCTCAGTCCACTGAGGGCTGTGGGAGTTTTGCTATTGACATTAGTGGGCTCAGGAATTTTACCTGACTGATCATCACCTTGCTACTGTCAATGAGTACAGGCTGCCAAAGAACTGAAAGAATGAGCAGTGTGAATCCCACTGAGAAAAATACTTCAATGAGACTGATGACCAGTTCCTCAGGACATGCTAGAAAATGTCCCTGTAATGGAGCAGGTGGGGCACAAAACAGGTAGCTCTTCCAGGATCATATAAAAAGACAGACCCTGCTCTATTACTGTGGGGTATGCAGCTTCTATTACCAGCACTACAGGGGGAATGGAATGCTAAATTCTCAGGAGCCCTGTGATAAAGCCACATCTAGAAAGAAAACACATTTGAAAAATAAGAATATATATCCTCAGCCCAAAGTATCTGACAAAGCACAGGCTACATTTCAAAGCCTGCAATTCATCCAGGCAATGCTTTGATTGCCTGTGTTTACCCACTCTCTGTGAGCAAGGATAAGGCAGAACCAGTAGCACCAAACTGTACAAACAAGAAAGTCTGCTGTAAAAGCACTGAAATGAAAGAAAAATAGCCTCCTCCTATGGTGGGGGAACACATCTGTGAGGAGACAAGAAGGGGTCCTGGCAACAGCCAAACCCATCCACACTGATAAAGCTTTCTAGACCAGCACCAGTTGTCTTTCCCATTCATAAAGAGGCATAAAACAGCCCAGCTCTCTTCTGAGGATAGAATTGCCTATACTTATATAAACTCACGAGCACAGCTGAATGGAAGATCCCAGGAACATACTCCATGAGGATATTCTGAACAATGTGTCTGCATGGAGCACATGGTGCTTCAGCATTTTTCAAATGCTGGAAGAAAAGTCAGGTTTTAGACACTTGATGTAATGTGTCTGCTTCGGGGAACAAATGGCTGCCTTGAATAAACGAGAGTCTGATTTGTGTTCTGGGGTTACGTGGGATTATCCCCGCTGACATGAGAGATCTCGTGTTACTAGGTGATACTTCAGTTGTCACTGTCTGATGGTAACTGCCCTAATTTAGTATGGTATTGCAGTCCAAGCCCTTACTAGAACATATCTCATGCTAACAAATGCAGAGTATATGAGAAGACCTTCAAATCTGTCTTTGTGATGTAGATGCCAGTGTCATGAATCTGCCACAGGTCCATCTACCGTTTTTTTGGGTGGCTGTGCCAATGGACATTTGTCATTTGCTTTTTCATAGTAACCAATTTACATTCAACTTCACACCAAACCTCTTAGCCTTCATCCCCAAACAAACCTAACATCAGTTCTGCTGAAGCAGCAGCACCGAGCAGGGTGTGGCCCTTCTGCAATCTCAGTTCATTACAAAGATGATCAAGGGACTGGAACATCTGTCTAAGGTGGAAAAGATGAGAGACTTGGGGCTGTTTAGTCTGGAGAAGAGAAGACAGAGGTGATTTTATGAATGTTTACAAACACCTGAAGGATGGGTGGCAAGAAGGGGCCAGACTTTTCCATGGTGCTCTGTGCCAGGACAAAGGGCAATGGACACAAACTGGAACACAGGAACTTCCACCTCAACATACAGTAAAACTTCTTTACTGTAAGGGTGACAGAGCACTGGAACAGGCTGCCTAGAGAAGTCATGAAGTCTTTGTGGTAGGGTGAGAAAGTTCTCCCCCCCACACAGAGAAACCACAGCTAACTCAGTTGGAAAAGCAAATGAAATATGCTATATTCACAGGCATCAATGGAATGCAATGAATATGTACACGAATATACAGTATTTACAATATATACAGAAATATACAGCAATGAACGTAATACAGAAGAGCTTTTTCCCTCCAGCCGGCCAGGGGGGTTCCCTGAACCCCCCTCTCTCCCTCCCTACCTCCCTTTTTTCCCAAAAAGGGTTAGAGAGAGAGAGGAAGGCAATTAAGGAGAAAAATTCTGTTAGCTCAAAGCGTGTGCAAGAGTTAGTTTTCTTATCTGGTTAGCTTTGTTAATTCAAGGTCGCTCCTGTCCGGCAAAGCTGTTGCTTCAGAGGGAGAAACAGGCAAGCCCACACGAACAGAGAGAGAGAAGTACAGACTGAACACAGACTGAACCCAGACTTAAAGTTGCATTCTACCAATCTACCAATGAAATTAGTTTAGACTATCTTGTTGTCCTTTAAATATAAAAAACATTCAGCCAGAGTATTCAGCAACTGTCCCTTTGCTTAAAGGCATAGCCTAAACTGGTCACAGTCTTCTTCTCTAGAGCCTTTCAAGACCTGTCTGGATGTGTTCCTGTGGGACCTGCCCTAGGTGATCCAGCTTTCACATGGCAATAGAACGGAATCTCCAGAGGTTCCTTCCATCCCCTACCATTCTATGATTCTATGATTACAGCTGTGGACTGATGAGGGAATTCTATCTGACAGAAGTGGGAATGTTTGGCTATGCATTTGGAGACACGCTGTGTCCAGGGCCTGAGGCAGAAAGACCTCAGCCCTCTCAGTTATTTTTTTTTTTAGGCTAATGAGAAACTTTCAGCTGTTGCTACTACAAACTCACCATGAGGAAATCCACTTTGTGTGGTATACATGCACTTAAGAGTTTTGTCCTATGATTAGAGCTCTTAGGTACCACAGTAATGCAAACAAACAAAACAAGGACTATAATAGCAATAGGCAGGACAGTCAATCCTCATAATACCCTGAGAGCATTCATGGAAACTAGAAGGAACAGAACAAACATTGTCTTAGTTGGCATTTTATGGCTGGAATTAAATTACTGACAAGGTACATTGTTGTGTCTTAATAAGTGAAATACGAAAGGAAAAAAAAGGGAAAGGAGAAGAGCATTACCTTCAAAATGGGGAAAAATTATTTCTGTGCTTGCTTTACAGTCTTCCAGGGGGCAATTAAGCAGGCACCAAAAAGCCAAAAACAAAGCCACAAAACAAAACCAAAACACCTCCACCAGTACAAGAAGCTCTGGTGCTAAAAATGTATTACTTACCACAGTATCACAGTATCACCAAGGTTGGAAGAGACCTCAAAGATCATTGAGTCCAACCTGTCACCACAGACCTCATGAGTAGACCATGGCACCAAGTGCCACGTCCAGTCCCCTCTTGAACACCTCCAGGGACAGTGACTCCACCACCTCCCCTGGCAGCACATTCCAATGACGAATGACTCTGTCAGTGAAGAACTTCCTCCACACCTTGAGCCTAAACTTCCCTTGGTGCAACTTGAGACTGTGTCCTCTTGTTCTGGTGCTGGTTGCTAGAGAGAAGAGCCTAACCTCTTCCTGGCTACAACCACCTTTCAGGTAGTTGTAGAGAGCAATGAGGTCTCCCCTGAGCCTCCTCTTCTCCAGGCTAAACAATCCCAGCTCCCTCAGCCTCTCCTCATAGGGCTTTGTGCTCAAGGCCTCTCCCCAGCCTTGTTGCCCTTCCCTGGACACGTTCAAGTGTCTCAATGTCCTTCTTAAACTGAGGGGCCCAGAACTGGACACAGGACTCAAAGTGTGGCCTAACCAATGCAAAGTACAGGGGCACAATAACTTCCTTGCTCCTGCTGGCCACACTATTCCTAATGCAGGCCAGGATGCCATTGGCCTTCTTGGCCACCTGCGCATACTGCTGGCTCATGTTCAGGCAGCTGTCAATCAGCACCCCCGGGTCTCTGGCAGCTCTCCAGCCACTCCGACCCCAGCCTGTAGCTCTGCATGGGGTTGTTGTGGCCAAAGTGCAGCACCCGGCACTTGGATTTGTGGAATGCCATCCTGTTGGACTCTGCCCATCTGTCCAGTCAGTCAAGGCCCCTCTGCAGAGCCCTTCTGCCCCAACTTGGTGTCATCTGCAAATTTGCTGATGACTGTCTCAATCCCCTCATCCAGATCATCAATGAAGATATTAAAGAGGATGGGGCCCAGCACTGATCCCTGGGGGATGCCACTGGTGACTGGCCTCCAGCTGGAGGTGGCACCATTCACCACCACTCTCTGGGCTCGGCCCTCCTTATACTCATGAAAATAGCTATTTTCTCCATGATTTTATTCTGTCTATATCCAAGTACCTCAATGACCCCAAAGTTTCTTTCTTGCAAGAAATTCTATATATAGCATCATAAAATAATCACCAAGGTGTCTGAAAGTCACCATTGCAGCTCGATGTAAGTTCACTTCATTAATCAATCATTCCAGTGCCACAAGGCACCCACTGATTCTGCTGAAATCACTGGGAGACAAGAGTTCCTTAGGGCATCTAAAAGTAAGCTGTAGGTACTGGAAGCTTAGTGCCTAAAAACCAAAGCACTCAAGAGTTTTGTCCAAACCTGTATATTTGACTGCAGATACATTCTTCTGACTCAACACTGCTGAAACTATGAGAAATGTATACTTGAGCAAATGCTATTAGGGAAGGGAGATGGTGGAAGCCTCATCCCTGGAAGTTTTTAAGAGGCCAGGCTGGCTGTGGCTGTGAGCAACCTGATGTAGTGTGAGGTGTTCCTGCCCGTGCCAGGGGGGTTGGAACTAGATGATCCTTAAGGTCCCTTCCAACCCTAACAAATCTATGATTCTAAGGAAAAGCTCCACTCATTGTCTCTTTCCCCATCAATGTAGATTATACATTCTACACAATACAATTTTGCTCTTCCCTAGACATGTTTAAAATCTGTTTAGGAGACTTCCAGAAGCTTCTAAAAATCTCAGTATCACAGATTTCTCCTGGGATTCCCTTATTAGGATTTATTGTCAAAGCCATATTTTACCCCATTATTTCCTGCTACAAGCACTTGTTTCACACAGAATAACAACACACTCCATTACACTCATATTTATTCTCTCCAGGTGTGGATGAGAATGGCTGCAGAAAGCTAGACAACCTCCTCAGCCTCCTGAAACTTGGTTGTTTTTCTGTGAACTCCCCCCTCTGCTCAGTTTTCAACACCGCTCACACGTGTGGCACCTGCTGCTGAGCACAGAACCCCAGGTGTGATTTTGCCAGAAGAACAGTAAGGTAATTAACATCTCTTGTCCCACGATGCACTAAAGCTGTACATCCAGAATTGCATACCCATTTGCTGCAATAGCTTTCCTCCCCAGCTCAGCATATCCCAGACGTGCCGCTCTCTAGACACTGCCACACCTGATGCCTTTCAGCCTTTTATGCTTTCCAGATTTCTGTCTCTTGCTGAACATGTATCTCCTAAATTATCTTCTCTGGTTAATTGCCTCAACTCTCCAATTTACACCTCTCAGTATTTGCCAAGAGTTCTACCTCCCTGCCAATTATCCTTTCCCTCCTTCATCCCACATGTAAATTATTTTGTTGTTCTTCCCAACCATCTGACTTCATTAATCCACTTTGCTTTCTATTTCTGAACTCCTTCCCTTCCTCTAAAACATTCCTTAGACTCAATATATTATTATATTCTACTTTGTTTTCTTGCAGACTTCACTGCACTGAATATGGTTTCATTAATGCACTCCTTCACGGAGTTCCTCTGGAGATGATGCATTTTTTCTTCTGCAGGTTTGTACTGGAGGGAGGAAGCAGAGACTCCTGTGCCATCATTACAAGATGGTGATCTGTCCTTTCCATGCTGGCACATTTGAACATCTTATCCTGTTTCATCTCATGGACATGACTTTAAAATCTCCATTTAGCTACTTTCCTGAAATTTAGTCTCTTTCTCCTAGCACAATCTCTTTACCATCTGCATCTACAATTAACATTGAATGGTGAGTCTCTAGGGTCACAGAATCACAGCACGGCTTGAATTGGAAGATCATCTAGTTCAAATCCCCCTGCCGCAGGCAGGGACACCTTTCACTAGACCAGGTTGCTCAAAGCCTCATCCAGTCAGGTCTTAAACAATTCAAGGGATGAGGCATCCACGACTTCTCTGAGCAACCCATTGCAGTGTCTTATCATCCTCATAGTGAAGAATTTCTTCCTAATGCCTAATCTAAATTTACCCTGCTCTAGTTTAAAAACATTGCTCCTTGTCTATCACCACAGTCCCTCTCTAGCTTTCCTGTAAGTCCCCTTCAGGTACTGGAAGGCCACTATAACATCTCCCTGGAGCCTAACCCTAACCCTAACCCTGAACAAACCCAATTCCCTTGGCCTGTCCTCGTAGGAGAGGTGCTCTAGTCCTTTGATCATCTTCATGGCCTTTGTCTCCAACTGATCCAAGTCTCTCTTGTACTGGGGCTCCAGAGCTGTACACAGTAGTCCATGTGGGGTTTCACAATATCAGAAGGGCAGAAATCACCTCCCTTTACCTGCTGGCCCATGCATCTGTTGATCAGTTGGCATTTTGGTCTGCAAGAGTACATTGTCACCTCATGCCAAGTGCCTCATCAGCCAGCACCCCCAAGTCCTTCTCTGCAGGGCTGCTCTCAAACCACTCATCACACATCTTGAATTGGCGCTTGGGATCACCCTGATGCAGGTGCAGGACCTCGCACTTTGCCTTGTTGAACTTCATGAAGTTGGCAGGGGCTCACCTCTCTAGCCTGTCAAGGTTCCCCTGCGTGGATCCCTTCCCTCCAGTGTGTTGACTGCACCACACAGCTTGGTGTCAGCAGCAAAATTCCTGAGGGTGCGCTCTGTCCCACTGTCCGTGCCACTGACAAAGATGTTAAAGAGCACCAGTCCTGGTACTGATCCCTGAGGGACTTCACTTGTCACAAGTCTCCATTTGGACATTGAGCCATTGATTGCGGCACTTTGAGAGTGGCCATCCAGCCAATTCCTTATCCACCAAGTGGCTGATCCATCAGATCTGTGTCCTTAGAATTTAGAGACCAGGATGTTGTGTGGGACAGTGTCAGATGCTTTGTACAAGTTCAGGAAGATGACGTCAGTTGCTCTTCCCTTACCCACTGATGCTGTGACCCCATCATAAAAAGCCACCTAATTTGGCAGGCAGGATTTGCCCTTTGTGAATCCACGTCAGCTGCCAACAACTACTCCTTGTACCTTCCATGTGCCTTAGCAGAGTCTTCAGGAAGATCTGCTCCATTATCTTGTCAGGCACTGAGGTTGGACTGACTGGCCTGTAGCTCCCTGGGTCTTCCTTATTTCCCTTTTTGAAAATGAGGTTTATGTGTCTGCTTTTTCCATTCAGTGGAACTTCACCAGAATGCCATGACTTTTCAAATATGATGGAAAATGGACTTGCAACTTCATTGGGTGCTTGGTTGCATGGTTGAGCTGATTAGGTGGGTTGGATAATAGGTTGGATGCAATGTTCTTGAAGGTCTCTTCCAACCTGGTCTGGTCTATCCTATCCTATCCTATCCTACCCTATCCTATCCTATCCTATCCTACCCTATCCTATCCTACCCTATCCTATCCTACCCTATCCTATCCTATCCTATCCTATTCCATTCTGCTAGTCCCTTCAGGACCGGCAGATGGATCTCATCAGGTCCCATAGACTTAGGTACCTTCAGGTTCAGTAGATGGGCTCGAACCCAGTTTTCTCTCCCCTTACAGTGGGTTGCAATCAGCCTGTTAACATTGCCTGTGTACAAATACAAACCAGCCCCAAATCATGTAACCATTATCCATCATAATCAAAGCAGTTGTTTTTTCCAAGAGTTCTTTCTTTCTGGGCATACATGACCAAAACTAGAACAAGTGAACTGCAAATGTCAAGCACTAGGGTGTGTCAGCAGACACCTGTGTGTAGGGCTATGATTTTTGACAGTCTTCCAACCTCATTACTTTAGTTAGCAAACAAGAAAACATTATGTTAGCAAGGAAGGAAAAACAAAGAAAACAAACAAAACAACAGGCACAAATTAGAGGAATTAAAAAATCAGCAGAAGGTGACCAAGGAGTGGCAAGAGAGAAACACTGAGCTCCATCCAATAACTTATAATATGCAGATAGCCAAGGCAGGTTGGAGCCAGGAGGGGATTGGTCTCTTCTCCAGGCAACCAGCACCAGAACAAGAGGACACAGTCTCAAGCTGCACCAGGGGAAGTTTAGGCTGGAGGTGAGGAGAAAGTTCTTCACAGAGAGAGTTGTTAGCCATTGGAATGTGCTGCCAGGGAGGTGGTGGAGTCACCATCCCTGGAGGTGTTCAAGAGGGGATTGGATGTGGCACTTGGTGCCATGGTTTAGTACTCATGAGGTGTTGCGTGACAGTTTGGACTCAATGATCTTTGAGGTTTCTTCCAACCTTACTGATTCTATGAAAAAACTTTTGATTTTGACAAAAATTTTAAAAGGTAGAAAAAGTGAAACTTGTATATCTATTGCAGCCTGAGTTTTGCCTTCCTTATAGAGGGCTTTGACAGTTGGGTACTGTTTGCCCAAGAATAGAATAGAATAGAATAAACCAGGTTGGAAAAGACCTTCAAGATCATCGAGTCCAACCTATCATCCAACACCACCTAATCAACTAAACCATGCAACCAAGCACCCTATCAAGTCTCCTCCTGAACATCTCCAGTGACGGTGACTCCACCACCTCCCCGGGCAGCCCATTCCAATGTGCACTCACTCTCTCTGTGTAAAACTTCCTCCTAACCTCCAGCCTAAACCTCCCCTGGTGCAGCCTGAAACTCTGTCCTCTTGTTCTGGCGCTGGTTGCCTGGGAGAAGAGACCAACCTCTGCCTGTCTACAATCTCCCTTCCGGTAGTTGTAGAGAGCAATAAGGTCACCCCTGAGTCTCCTCTTCTCCAGGCTAAGCAACCCCAGCTCCCTCAGCCTCTCCTCATAGGGCTTGTGTTCCAAGCCCCTTACCAACCTTGCTGCCCTTCTCTGGACACGCTCCAACAAGTCAACATCCTTCCTAAACTGAGGGCCCAGAACTGGACACAGTACTCAAGGTGTAGCACACACACTCAGTTTGTGTTCCCTAAGCCCCTCAAAAATGTTGATCTGATCTGAGTAAATGCTGCTACTTTTGCCTTTGCTGGAAGCAGAAATCTTACCATCCCTGCAATATTCTAACCCTGACCAGAAATGACGAAGTTTACAAAGGTAAAACAATATCCTCATCTATTCACATATCTATCCTACACAGCAATTTTACTTATTTTACTTAACAAAACATCAGGAATTCGATGGAAAATGCAGAAGTAGGGCAATGTAAACAGCCCCAGCACATATTCCCTGTTTTTCTCTACTGAAATGCATGAAACAGCTTTATTCCTTAATGTGGTGCACCTTTCTCATTAATAAAAGATGAAAATCCATTTCTGCATTATTTAATATCTAACTCCTACGTATACTTCAAAAGCCTTTCCTGTTCCTGCCCTCTCTGAAGCAGCATCCAGGTATTTCAGTTAAAAGGGTCCCGAGCAGCAGAGGCTGTGGTGCCATGGCAGCTTTAAAGGATGTAATCATTTTAGTTTAACTCATCCTTAAAAACTTCCAGTGATGGATGGTGCAGCCTGCTTGGGCAGGCTTCTCCCCTCCTCACAGGCCCACAAACCAAGTTTTCCCCCACTTTACTTTTAAAATACCCTGCCTGTGGATGGGAAGAATGTCTGACTGCAGCACACTCCCCAACACTTGTCCTCTAATTCACCACAACCAAGTATGACAAATGTTTTGTGCTGCTCCTGCTTTCTCTTCAGGGTAATACTCTCATGAGTGTCCTAAGAAGGGCAGTGAAGCTGGGGAGGGGTCTAGAGAACAAGCCTTATGAGGGAAAGCTGAGTGGACTGGGATTTTTTAGTCTGGAAAATAGGAGGCTGAAGCGTGACCTACTGAGCACACCCTAAGTTTGCAGATGACACTAAACAAGCACTTCAGTCACAGCCACCACATGCAATGTTACAGGCCTGGGCAGAGTGGCTGGAAAGCTGCCTGCTAGAAAAGGATCTGGGGTTGCTCGTTGACAGCCATCTGAACATAGGCCAGCAGTGTGCTCAGCTGACTGTGAAGGCCAACAGCATCCTGGCCTGTACCAGGAATGGTGTGGCCAGCAGGAGGAGGGAAGGGATGGTGCCCCTGTACTTGGCACTGGTGTGGCTGCACCTCAAATACTGGGTTCAGTTTTGAGCCCCTCACTCCAAGAAAGACATTGAGCTGCTGTAGCATGTCCAGAGAAGGCCATTGAAGCTGGTGAAGGGTCTAGAGAACAAATCTTATTAGGGGCAGCTCAGGGAACTCTGTTTGATTAGTCTGGAGAAGAGGAAGCTGAGGGGAAACCTCATTGCCCTCTACAACTACCTGAAAGGAGGTTGTAGTAAGGTGGGTGTTAGTCTCTTCTCCCAGGTAACAAGTGATGGGACAAGAGGAAATGGTTGCACCAGGGTAGGTTTAGATTAGGGGTTAGGAAAAATTTCTTCACTGAAAGTGGAACTGGCTGTTGGGGGAAGTGGTTAACTCGCCATCCCTGGAGGTAAAGACATCATAGGATCATAGTATCAGTCAGGGTTGGATGGGACCACAAGCATCATCTTGTTCCAACCCCCCTGCCATGGGCAGGGACACCCCACACTACATCAGGCTGGCCAGAGCCTCATCCAGCCTAGGCTTAAACACCTCCAGGGATGGGGCCTCAACCACCTCCCTGGACAACCCATTCCAGGCCTTCACCACTCTCATGGGGAAGAACCTCCTCCTCACAGCCAGCCTGAATCTCCCCACCTCCAGCTTCATTCCATTCCCCCTAGTCCTATCACTACCTGAGAGCCTGAGAAGTCCCTCCCCAGCCTTCTTGTTAGGCCCCCTTCAGATACTGGAAGGCCACAATGAGGTCACCTCGGAGCCTTCTCTTCTCCAGACTGAACAGCCCCAACTCCCTCAGTCTGTCCTCACAGGAGAGGTGCTCCAGCCCTCCGATCATCCTCATGACCCTTCTCTGGACACCTTCCAGCACCTCCAGATCCCTCTTCTAATAGGGGCTCCAGAACTGGAGGCAGTACTCCAGGTGTGGTCTCACCAGGGCTGAGTAGAGGGGGAGAATCACCTCCCTTGACCTGCTGGCATCACTTCTCTTGCTGCAGCCCAGGATCTGATTGGATTTCTGGGCTGCAAGTGCACATTGAGGGCTCCTGTTGAGCTTCTCGTCCACCAGCACCCCCAAGTCTCTCTCCTCAGGGCTGCTCCCCAGCCAGTCACTGCCCAGCCTGGATTTGTGCCTGGGATTGCCTCCACCCAGATGCAGGACCCTGCACTTGGTCTTGTTGAAGCTCATGAGGTTGGCTTGTGCCCACCTCTCCAGCCTCTCAAGGTCCCTCTGGATGGCATTCCTTCCCTCCAGCCTGTCTGCTGCACCACACAGCTTGGTGTCATCAGCAAACTTGCTGAGGGTGCACTCAATGCCACTGTCCATGGCACCCACAAAGATGTTGAACAAGGCTGGTCCCAGGACTGACGCCTGAGGGACTCTGCTTGTCACTGGACTTCCCTGGGACATGGACCCATTGACAGCCACTCTTTGGTGCGGCCATCAAGCCAGTTCTTTATTCATCTAGTGCTCCACCCATCAAACCATGCTTCTCCAGTTTGGAGACCAGGATGTGGTGCGGGACAGTGTCAAAGGCTTTGCTCAGGTCCAGGTAAACGACCTCAGTTGCTCGCCTCTCATCTACTAATGTTGTGACCTGTTCATAGAAGGCCACCAGGTTTGTCAGGCACCACATGCAGATGTGGTGCTTGGTGACATGGTTTCCTGATGTTAAACATAGTTTCCAACTGAAAGGATTTTGTGCTAAGTTTTTAAATAATGTAACATGGCACAAGTAGAAAATTGAGTCTCTCATACCAGAGCATCACACACACACACAGAGGTGTCCTGGCTCAGGCTGACACCTTTTCTATCAGACCCTGAAACATTAATCCTAAGGTTAACCTTTGATGTACTCACAGCTGTTAGCCTTTTCCTGGTCCTGTGCAAGACTTCTTGCTGCTTCCACAGGTAAAAAAAATCAAAAATAAATGCTACCCTCCCCAACATTTTCTGCCCTCAGAACATTAAGGCTGTGTGTTGCCTTGTTGCCTGCCAGTTGCTCCCATATTTTACTTTGCTGCAGAAAAGTGGCTAAGTAGGTTCATCAAGTGGCCATCCCAGCCTCTTCAGTAGGAAGCTGCACAGTGAACTGCAGGAGATCATCTGGACCTACCATCACTTCTTTACCCAAAGCAAGGTAAAGCAAAGGCAATGATGAGAGGTCTCCTACCTATGGAGTGACACTGACCTGGGTTCTCCTGGAGCTGAGCACTGTTCTGATCTGTTTTCCTTTCACCAGATACTAACATTGTCTTTGATTTTTGCTACTGCAAACTGTGCCAGGGGAAGTTTAGGCTTGAGGTGAGGAGAAAGTTCTTCACAGTAAGAGTTGTTGGCCGTTGGAATGTGCTGCCCAGGGAGGTGGTGGAGTCACCATCCCTGGAGGTGTTCAAAAAGGGATTGGACGTGGCACTTGAAGTCATGGTTTAATTGTCATGAGGTGCTGGGTGACAGCTTGGACTTGATGATCTTTGAGGTCTTTTCCAACCTTATTGATTTTATGATACTTGTTTTGTTTGTAGTTGTTACATACTTTTAAATTGCCCATTCACTTACAGATATCTCTCCACTCATACAAGTCCTGATTTTTCTGTCTGCAGGTACAGAATTTAGCTTACCTGCCTAATGAAGATGCCCATTCCTTGACTTAAAGCCTCTACACAAATACATGAAAAGTGCACCTTAAACATTTCCTAAGTATGCAGAATTTACAGTCAAGATAACTAAGCAGAACAGAACAAGTTCTGGACTTTCAGTCAAAACTGATGCAAGTATCACAAAGCACATGGCCCTTCCCTATGCAAAGGTACACTGGTAATAAAGTTTTGGAGACAGAGCTAAGGTTAGGAAGGGTAGATCAGCATATTTCCACGAAAAATATTAATACATAAATAAGCCTAAAATGATGACACAAAATAACACACAACTGGGAGGGATGGCTGACACAGCACAAGGCTGTGCTGCCACTCAGCAGGACCTGGACAGGCTGGAAAGTTGGGTGGGGAGAAATTTAATGAAATACAACAAGCACAAGTGTAGAGTCTTGCATCTGGGAAACAACTTCATGTATCAGTATAGGTTGGGGGCTGATCTTTTGGAGAGCAGCTCTGGGAAAAAGGACCTGAGCCTTCTGGTGGACAACAGGATGACAACGAGCCAGCAATGTGCCCTTGTGGCCAAGACGACCAATAGCATCCTGAGGTGTGACTAGGAGGTTGAGAGAGGCTCTCCTCCCCCTCTACTCTGTCCTGGCAAGGCTGTATCTGGAATATTGTGTCCAGTTCTGGGCCCCTCAGTTCAAGAAGGACTTCAGGGAACTGCTTGAAAGAGTCCAGCGCAGAGCCACAAAGATGATGGAGGGAGAGGAACGTCTCCCTTATGAGGGAAGGCTGAGGGAGCTGCGGCTCTTTAGCTTGGAGAAGAGGAGACTGAGGGGTGACCTCATTATTGCTTATAAATATGTGAAGAGTGAGTGCCAGGAGGATGGAGCCAGGCTCTGCTCAGTGATGTCCAATGATAGGACAAGAGGCAGTGGGTGCAAGCTGGAACATAGGAGATTCCAGGCAAAGATAAGGAAAAGCTTTGTCACTGTGAGGATGACAGAGCACTGGAACAGGCTGCTCAGAGAGGTTGTTAAGGCTCCTTCACTGAGGCATTCAAAACCCACCTGGATGTGTTCCTGTGTGACCTGCTCTAGCTGATCCTGCTCTGGCAGGAGGTTGGACTCAATGATCTTTTGTGGTCCCTTCCAAACCCTAACACTCTGTGATTCTGTGATCTGACTTTAAAAATCATCTCACTGAATCCAGTTTGCTGCTGGTACTTTTTATAATGGCCTTTTAATTCCCCTTTTCTCTTTCAAGTTATGACCAGTTATTTAAAACCCAAGCTCTGCTTCACTTAATTGTTTTGTCTAGAAATACTAATTAGAGATTAGAAATTTCTGCCAATGCCATAATAATAAATCTTAAGGAAGAGCCTAGAAATGTGTTGCTTCTTTTTCAGAGGCACATAAAGCCTTCAGAGTGACCTTTTCACACGGAGTTCCTATCGACTGAGAGATCCTTCATTCTGCTACAGAGTCATTTCTAAATCACAAAAATTACATCAAAGAAACCATAAGACTTCTCCTTTTTATGACCACAATAAATTCTGATTTAATGTCCTCTTTCGAACACTTAGCACAACAGAATACATGATTAGAGCACAGTAGAGTTAATAGTATACCCATCGTGCCTTGTTAACTGAGAACACATGGTACACTCCCACTTAAAATTTGAACTTCACAGCTTTTACGGGTTTAATTTAGACCCTTGGGACTGCACATGCATTGAAGATTGGACACAGAGAATCATAGAATTGTTAGGATTGGAAGGGACATCAAGCATCATCTAGTTCCAAACGCCGTGCCATGGGCAGGGACACCTCACAATACAAAAGGTTGCTCAGAACCACGTCCAGTTTGGCCTTAAAAACCTCCAGGGATAAGGCTTCTACCACCTCCCTGGGCAACCTGTTCCAGTGTCTCTCCACCCTCATGGGGAAAAACTTCTTCCTAACATCCAATCTGAATCTACCCATTTCTACTTTTGCTTCATTCCCCCTAGTCCTATCACTCCCTGACACCCTAAAAAATCCCTCCCCAGCTTTCTTGTAGCCCCCTTCAGTGGCCACAAGAAGGTCTCCTCAGAGCCTTCTCTTTTCTAGACTGAACATCTCCAGCTCTCACAGTCTGTCCTCATAGGAGAGGTGCTCCAGCCCTCCGATCATCCTCATGGCCCTTCTCTGGACATGCTCCAGCACCTTCAGATCCTTCTTGGAATAGGGGCTCCAGAACTGGAGGCAGTACTCCAGGTGGGGTCTCAGCAGAGCTGAGTAGAGGGGGATAATCACCTCCCTTGACTTGCTGGCCACACTTCTCTTGCTGCAGCCCAGGATCTGATTGGCTTTCTGGACTGCAAGCGCACATTGAGAGCTCCTGTTGAGCTTCTTGTCCACCAGCACCCCCAAGTCCTTTTCTTCAGGGCTGCTCTCAAGCCAGTTGCTGCCCATCCTATATCAGTGCTTGGGATTGCCGCAAGCCAGTTGCAGGACCTTGCACTTGGTCTTGTTGAACCTCATGAGATTGTCATGGGCCCACCTCTCCAGCCTGTCAAGGTCCCTCTGGATGGCATCCCTTCCCTCCAGCCTGTCTGCTGCACCACACAGCTTGGTGTCATTATCAAACCTGCTGAGGGTGCACTCAATGCCACTGTCCATGCTGCCAACAAAGATGTTAAACAAGACTGGTCCCGGTACTTAATGTTGTTAGTACTGGGTTGCACACAGTCATTGATGGTTAACACAGAAAATTAGCTGCTTCTAATTTAACTTATAATTTTTAAATTAAAAAACCAAACCAAACCAAACTAGCCCACAGTTTAACTAAGATGTCCTGAAAATGACAGAAACTTGATTTTTGCTTTAAAGGCATGACTCTGAAAGAAGCAGAGCTGTCTGACAGTGGCTCAAAAAAAGCATGGGAATTTGACTGAAACCAGCAGGGCTACTTATACCCCCCCAGGATAAGGATGTGTTCAAATCTCTTTTGTGGATTGGGACCAGAACCTGGTACAATCAACCTCTGAGACCTAATTTTTAATGCAGACCTGTACAGATTTTAGGTGGGTTTGGTCAGAGAGACTGTTATTAAATTTGTTTGACAGATCCCTATTTAAAATGCAGCTTTTACACACCAGATGCCTGCCTGAAGCTGAATCTTATGGGGGGGGGGGGGAGAGTAAATCAAACAAAATGGTTTTATCATTTCTGAGAAAACACATAATTTGACCTGACATAACCTAATTTCTGAGGTTTTTCTAATCTCTGAACTTGAACCATATCCCCTCACACCTGGCAGCTCCATAATCGAAACACAGAGGGAGATACCTTAGCCTCCTCTTTGTGCTGTTGGTACGTTTGTGCCACAGGTTGAAAGTGTGGTTTTAAAATGTGTGTGGGTTTAATGACTAAATTAAATTTTAGAAGTAAGAAAAAAAATCATATATATTTAGATTTATAGATGCAAATTTGATCTCCAGAATGATACATACAGATATTCGCTGCTGCTTCTTAGGAAAGAGCCAAAACCACTTCCTTTATATAACACTCACTGATGAAGCCTAATAATGCCTGGAGCTGCCTGATGCAAATAACACAAACCCACCTATAAAATGTGTCTTTTTAAATCAGAAGTCCATTTTGTGATCTGACAATCTGAAATAAACAGCTATCAGACTGTTAAGCCTGGCAATACCGAGCTGGCACTTTGTCTGTGGCGCAGATTTCACACTTAATCTTGCGTGTTTAAGCGCTGTGGTGGACAGAAATGAAGCGACAGTCATCCTCCCAAAATAAATCCACAAGGCACCTGGACAGATGCTTGGTGTATCAGGGGGTTCACCCTAATAAGATCCTACACCAGAATAACAAAGAACTATCCCACTTGCCTTCGACACATGATCAGAGGGCTGGCGCACCTCTCCTATGAGGACAGACTGAGGGAGTTGGGGCTGTTCAGTCTGGAGAAGAGAAGGATCTGAGGAGACCTAATTGTGGCCTTCCAGCATCTGAAGGGGGCTACAAGAAAGCTGGGGAGGGACTTTTTAGGGTGTCAGGTAATGACAGGACTCGGGGGAATGGAAAAACCCCTAGAAATTAGTAGATTTAGATTGGATGTTAGGAAGAAGTTCTTCCCCATGAGGGTGGAGAGACACTGGAACAGGTTGCCCAGGGAGGTGGTAGAAGCCTCATCCCTGGAGGCTTTTAAGAGGCCAGGCTGAGTGTGGCTCTGAACAACCTGATGTAGTGTGAGGAGGCCCTGGCCATGGCAGGGGGGTTGAAATGAGATGATCCTTGAGGTCCCTTCCAACCCTAACAATTCTATGATTCTATGCTTTGGTATAAGCAGGGTTTTGTTCCGATGAATACGGGCTGCAGTGCAAACTTAAGTGTGATGCCTTGAAAGGCAGGGGGTGAATTTTAGGTCACAGCAAGGGTGCTTTTGACTTAGGTTGGAGGAGAAGGAGCAAACCCTCTGTAAATGGCACTGTCAGACTCTGATGGCAGCTGCACACACTCACTCAATACACAAGCAGCTGCTGTGGCAACAGTAAATGCTTCTTCACCTTGCCGTGCATGAGCAGGCGTATGGTAAGCGTGACGTTGAGACCTCCTTCGGTCGCCTTTCCGTCCTTCGTGTTCATCCTGGCCTTGTATCTTCAATACTTGGAAGCAGCTTCGTTTTTGGTTTGGGTGTTTTCTTTGTTTGGTTGGTTGTTGGCTTTTTCTTCCCCTATTCACTTAACCTATAAAGACAGAGAGAAAAATAAAACTTACCATTGAGTGGCTGAAGTTACTGTGAACTGAGAACATTGTGTTGTACAAACCAATTAACATTCCTCCTTTTGATTTTCTGGACTACAGCTTAGCACTGAAAAGGCTCCTTTGATTATAATCCCCTCCACCCCCAGCCAACATTTTTAGCCCTTCACCAAAACCAAAATAAACTCCTTTCTGAAACCTTAAAAATACTCTTCTCTTCCTGTATTTCAAAGCTGAAAGCACAGAGCACAACAGAGTGAAACACCATGGTTTTCTTCTGAACAGCTCTTCTCTCTGTTAGCATTTGCAGTGTGTATAAGCAGTACATATATGCATTTTCACACGTGCCCAGTGTGGTTTTCATTGTCCCCTCTGTTGCTACCACTTTCTCTTTTTGCTCTTGCAGAAGAGGTATTTCTGTTTCCTCTCGAGCTAGAGAGAAATTAAGCCTGAGCCTAAACACTGATCCCTGCCAGCAACAGTGGATGACACATTATCAGAGACATCTGAGTAACTAAGAGACACTTGCTGCTGTAAATCTGGGCACTGACTTTGTTTTTGTCTACCAAGCCCAGAGGTGGTTCACCCCTCAAAGGCCAGAGCTGATCTTCAGCCCCACCTAGAATGAGATTTTTCCTAATTCCTAACAACCAATTGCAGATTTTCAATCATTTACAAAGCCATAAACATCCTACAATTCTAATGAAAGCTACAAGGGCTGGCTTTGAAGGGATACACAGGATGCATTATGAGTTTATGGATGCAAGGACATTTATCATTACAAATGAAAACAAGGGCAGGAAGGAATATTACCATGGGCAAGCAAATTCCACAGCAGAAAAGGCTTTCAGATTCCTTATTTGGTTTTGTCCTTTCCAGGCCTATCTTACAGAGTGAAATGATTTAGCACAAGGCCTAAACTAACTGCTCCCCCAACACAAAAGCAAGGGGAAGAGTAACACACAAAACTCAGGGCTGAGATAGAGATAAGAGTTGAATGTAACATAAGGTAACATAAGCACAATGTGTAATTACCTTTGCTAAAAATCTAATTAATCTAATAATACAATACATGATAACTCCATCTTAGCCTATTTGCAGAAGTGGTGCAGTGAAATACAAAGGGAAGGGGGAAAAAAAGGCATAAAACAGAAACCCATACCCAGCAGCTCTGTGACTCTCACTCTTTCCATTGCCATGCCTGCAGAAAAAAAGAAGACCACATCCAAGAAGCCAGAACCCAGAGGCAGCAACTGGAACCAGAAGCCTCCCATATTGCAATCTGAACTTCAAGCCCCATAATTCTTTGCTCCAGCCAACACTTTCATTGTTTCGAAGCTGGCATGACTGCAGCATGGTATGAATAACAGCACCAGGTTCAACTCAGTCCATGACATAGAGCATAAGGCCCCCAAACAGCCACCATGGCTCTCTGTAATCAACTCTCATTACTTACAACCCTGTTGGTATCTTGGTGTTTCCCCCAAATTTGGTTAGCTTTGGCACTGGCTAATGAGCAGTCCTAGGGACAACCATTTTGTGGCTCAGAGCACACAGCAGCGTCTCAATGGGGTTGCAGGCTGTTGTTCCTGTGTGGAAACTGCTGAGGAATGATCTCAAAGGTGTCTTCCAACCTGGTGTGGTCTATTCTATTCTATTCTATTCTATTCTATTCTATTCTATTCTATTCTATTCAAAACTACTGGAAGGATCTACAAAATCATTCCCCTAAACAAGTCGCTGGTAGCATCATGCAAACTGTTTTGTCAACTGAATACAGAATAAAGCAGGTTGGAAAAGACCTTTGAGATCATCAAGTCCAACCTATCACCCAACATCATCCAATCAACTAAACCATAGCAATAAGTGCTTTATACATTTTTTTAAACACTTCCAGAATAGACTAGACTAGACTAGACTAGGAATTAACCAGGTTGGAAGAGATCATTGTGTCCAACCTATCATCCAACACTATCTAATCAACTAAACCGTGGCACCAAGCACCCCATCCAGTCTCTTCCTGAACACCTCCAGTGGTGGTGACTCCACCACCTCCCTGGGCAGCACATTCCAATGGCAAATCACTCTTTTTGTGAAGAACTTCTTCCTAACATCCAGCCTAAACCTCCCCTGGTGCAGCCTGAGACTGTGTCCTCTGGTTCTGGTGCTGGTTGCCTGGGAGAAGAGACTGACCCCCACCTGGCTACAACCTCCCTTCAGGTAGATGTAGACAGCAATAAGGTCTCCCCTGAGCTGCTGCTTCTCCAGGCTCAACAACCCCAGCTCCCTCAGCCTCTCCTCACATGGCTTGTGCTTAAGACCTCTCACCAGCCTCATTGCCCTTCTCTGGACACATTCAAGTATCTCAATGTCCTTCTTAGATTTTACCTAGCTTAAACCTGCTGACTGTCCTTTCCAAATGCTACATGTTTTGCCCTTTGTGTATTATCTGAAGACCATCCAAGAAAGTCAGTCCTCTGATGGCTGATGTTTCTCAATTCAGCCTGAGCCTGCAAGTGGCCAAGCCACTACTGATCTTTTTGCCACCGGGAAATACATTGGAGAATGCAGAGTTCTCTCTCAAGTCTCTGCAGGAGTACTCAGGACCATAGAGAGCTTCTGTGCCTTCAGTGACTGCAAGAATAAGAGGCAGCCATGCTTGAAGAGAGGTGAAAAGCAAGAAGGAGAAAGAGCAACTCAAACAACTCCTTTCTAAAAGAAAACTCATTAGTTGCTACCACAGAACAGCTTCTACCTACATGCCTCACTGCCAGGGCTGACTTTCCCTAACCCAGCTTGGACTCAGTGGTTTTCACACCATATGCTCTACCACTCAGGCCACAGCTACTGAAGTAAATCCCATTTCTTCCACATTTCTAGGCTTATCACTTACATTACATATCAGCTATCCAGATGGAGAAAAGCATAGTAAGGTGCCTGGGTAAGAAAGCAGACAACAGAATCAGCCTGGCCATGTGTGCAAAAGGGTGAGAGAGAAAATGTCCCATGACAGCCAGGAGGAAATGACAGAGAGAGGTTTCAGGATGCATTCTGTTTCTCTAAGGCTAGACCAGGTCTCACAGAAAAATCTGCCAGGGGGTGACCAGGATGGTCACTTCTGACAAGCACAAAGGGAGGAGCAATGGAGGCTCTGGTTGTTCCCTAAGGAAAGGAATGGTCCCATGGTGCTTTCCTCTTCCTTGCTGCTTGCTGAGGGATATGCTGTGGCTCTGACAGCCCAAGTATTTTCCACTCAGGTCTGTCAAACAACAAAACAAAACAAAAGCAACCCAACAATCAACCCAAAACCAAATAGGAAGAACACTTTGGTACATAAACAGTAGAATACTTCTTCACATTTCTGACTTACAGAAGCAATATTGGTCATCTGAGATCTCTAGCAACTCACAGTAGCTTAGGACATGTTTGGAAGATGTCATGCTATGGACGTATTTCAAGTAGAAGCAAGGTATTTAAGACCTTTTAGGGACTAAAACATAGTGCTGAACGTACAGCTATGCTCCTAATCAAATGTATTCCCACTTGGGAAAAATAACCTCAGACTAGATACAGGTTTACAGTTGCCATGGCCCTTCACTGCTGTGATGTAACAGCAATATGCTCACTGTGAAAAAAATGTGGAGCAAAGCCTTTTCCCAGACAATAAACCAACCCCCAGCTAAGCCTGACCTGGTCCAGAAAAAAGTGCACAACCCCCCCACCCCCCAAATCTAGTTTTTAAAAGCAGAGGTTAAAAATTCAATCCCACCACAAACATTCTTAAATAGATCACTGATATCAAGGTTTCTTTTAAGGATTTTTGTCGTTGGCCATCATAGAATCAATAAGGTTGGAAAAGACCTCAAAGATCATCAAGTCCAACCTGTCACCCAAGACCTCATGACTACTAAACCATGGCACCATGCTCCCTACAACTTAAACTCTGATACCTGGTACTGAGAAGCAGAACAGGTGTTGGGAGGAGGGCTGAGAGTGTGTATGCCTGCAATGTTAGGTATCAGGTGACAGGTTGGACTTGATGATCCTGAGGTCTTTTCCAACCTGGTTGATTCTATGATTCTAAGAAGTTAGGCAGCTGTGTGAGATACAAAGGGAATATATTAGAATCATGGAATATATAGAACGTATTCAAAAAGGAAACCTCCCACAACAAAGAATAGTGTGTGAAACCTACACACTTTCCATGAAGAGGGAAGAGATTTGCAATGCTAGGTCATTTACAACTACCCCAACTTGTCCTGGCAGTCGAAGTGCACTGGTAAAACATTTATAGCTTTATAAAACACACCTACAGGTTGTTATGTACCTGAGTATGTCCATTTTAAAGACACATTAAAATGTGTTGTTGTACTTCCATTATTTGCAACTAATTAAAGTACATGTGGTAGTTTTAGGCTGTGCCTCTAACAATTTTTCACAGATCTTGAACAGAGAGTAGTAAAATGTAAGTAAGTCACTATTGGGTGTAAAAAGGAACATAAAGGTCATTCTAAACAATCCCATTGGAAGAGATAAGGGACTAAAACTAGTTATCTCAAAACAATTCTCTTCTTGCTGCTTTGCTCTGGGAGGGATACTAATTCACTTCTGCTTGACCTTCATAGTATCATAGTATCAGTCAGGCTTGGAAGGGACCACAAGGATCATCTAGTTCCAACTCCCTTGCCATGAGCAGGGACACCCCACACTACATCAGGCTGGCCAGACCTTGGCTGTATCGTTCTGGTATTAACTTCTCTGCTTCTTTCTCTTCTCCCTTTTGTACTAGGGGGTAAGGGGGACAGAGAGGGAGAAGCTAGTAGCTTCCTCTGATCTTTGATCAAGAGGGTTCTTGTGCTGTTTATTAATCGTAAATACCTGTAAATATTGTGAATGCTGTATATTTTGTACATACTCATAGCATTCCATTGTAGATTGGAAACACAGAAGGGCAACAAGGCTGGTGAGAGGCCTTGAGCACAAGCCCTATGAGGAGAGGCTGAGGGAGCTGGGATTGTTTAGCCTGGAGAAGAGGAGGCTCAGGAGAGAACTCATTGCTTTCTACAACTACCTGAAAGGTGGTTGTAGCCAGGAAGGGGTTGGTCTCGTCTCCCTAGCAACCAGCACCAGAACAAGAGGACACAGTCTCAAGCTGCACCAGGGGAAGTTTAGGCTCGAGGTGAGGAGGAAGTTCTTCACGGAGAGAGTCATTGGTCATTGGAATGTGCTGCCCAGGGAGGTGGTGGAGTCACTGTCCCTGGAGGTGTTCAAGAGGGGACTGGATGTGGCACTTGGTGCCATGGTCTAGTCATGAGTCTGTGGAGACAGGTTGGACTCGATGATCTTTGAGGTCTCTTCCAACCTTAGTGATACTGTGATACAGCTTTCATTTGCTTCCAACTGAGCTGGTCTGGCAAATTTAAGTTTGGGGGTCTGTGTTTGTGTGTGCATTTCAACCCACCACAGCACATTTTACCGCAAGCATGATCACAAACATGGATTTCTGTGCACATGGAGATGACAAATCAAGGCACAAGAAAGAGCGCGGTTTCCTCCACAAAGCCTCCTACCAGCCAGCAATACATTCATGTATTTACAAACCTACTGCTGCAATTTATGAGTGCATCATGAATATTTCATCAGTCAAATAATTTCCCCCCTCAGTATCATGATTGATTTACTATGTTCCTGGCTTGTGCATGCCTCTCTGTTAGCAAACAGAAGGCTAAATACGTATGATTTTCCTTTCTCAGGCTCTGTGTGATGAATCCCATGACTGCTCTGGGAGCTGTGAGTCTCAGACTATGAAAAAAAATCAAAATGTCACACTTTTCCTGATGCCAGAGGAAAGTCAGGGTATTCCACAGGATAGCAGAGACTACCATGCAGGCAGATACAGTCAATGGCATGGTTAATTGTTAGGAGTGAGGGTTTATGCATTTTACCCTGCCTTCAGCACAGAGCTGGAAATGACAGGAGGACAGTCGGACAACAGTGCCCTTCTGACCTTGGGACCCAAATCAGAATGGCAAGATCCAGGGCTCTGCAGCTCCAGGTAACAAGCAAAAAAACTCAACCCAGCCCAACCCAACCCAACCAACCAAATTATTTAAAAACCCCCAACAAGAAAAAAAAGTCCTGCCCAAAGAACAAAGTAAATTAGAATAGAACAGAACAGAATAAAACAGGTTGGGAGAGACCTTCAAGATCATCGCATCCAACCTATAATCCAACACCACCTAACCAACTCAACCATGCAATCAAGCACCCCATCAAGTCTCCTCCTGAACACCTCCAGTGATAGTGACTCCACCACCTCCCCAGGCAGCTCATTCCAATGGGCAATCACTCTCTCTGTGTAGAACTTCCTCCTAACCTCCAGCCTAAACCTCCTCTGGCACAGCCTGAAACTGTGTCCTCTTGTTCTGGTGCTGGTTGCCTGGGAGAAGAGACCAGCCCCCGCCTGTCCACAACCTCCCTTCAGGTAGTTGTAGAGAGCAATAAGGTCACCCCTGAGTCTCCTCTTCTCCAGGCTAAGCAACCCCAGCTCCCTCAGCCTCTCCTCATAGGGCTTGTGTTCCAAGCCCCTCACCAACTTCGTTGCCCTTCTCTGGACACGCTCTAGCAAGTCAACATCCTTCCTGAACTGAGGGGCCCAGAACTGGACACAGGACTCAAGGTGCAGCCTAACCAGTGCAGTGTACAGGGTCACAATGACTTCCCAGCTCCTACTGGCCACACTGTTCCTGATGCAGGCCAGGATGCCATTGGCCCTCTTGGCTGCCTGGGCACACTGCAGGCTCATGTTCAGCCTACCATGGACCAGTACCCCCAGGTCCCTCTCTGCCTGGCCACCACACCTCCCCCTTCCCCCCTTTCCTCCCCTCCCCACACATACACATGTAGGTTAGGAATCCACATAGCTGAGGGGGTGGTTCGCAATGGCTGCCTGAAGGCTGAGGCATGGAAAGACAAGCTTATGACTTTCTTCCTTCCTGCCCTTTAAGCCTACTAATCCTCTCCCAGGAAAATAAGCAGAACATTGCAGAGAATATGGTTGTACAGTGCTGAAATAAAATAATAAAAAAAAAAAAGGTCTTAAATCTCTAAGGTGACCACTTGAGGCATACAGGGTAAGAAAGCCTTTGATTCCGCAGCAGGCACGAATGCCAAAGATGAATAAAATCAACAGAGTACCAAGGCAGACATGGAACAATTGATCTTTGAGTTTAAAGCCACAATAAATTATTTGACATCCATGAATCTGCCAAGAAAGCTACTCATCTGGAAGATCCAGAGGAATGAGAGGGAGGAGGGAGAGAAAGAGTGTGCATGGGGTGAAATGGGATGGAGTTGCAGTCACAGAGGTGTGCTGGAAAGGAAAGAGACACAGAGAAGAGAGAAATGAGAAAGAGAGAGATGAAGCTTCAGATGGCTGATAGAGGGAATAATGTGAGAAGAATCAATATGGAAGTAAGAACTACCTGAAAATGTTCAAGGAGGAAGCCTGCTCGGCATGTGAAATCTTGGTTGTTAAATCTGAGCCTGTCAGGAAAAAAAGAAGCAGGTCAGAGAACTCGGCACAGCATTCCCTGTGCTTGAGCCTGAAAAGGGACCCTTGAACCTAATTACGATGCTTCATCACCATCAACAGAAAAATGTGATTATGAAGAAAGTGAAGAAGAATTCTTCTGCAGATGAAATTAAAAAGGAAAAAAGTCCTGGTTGTTCCACCAGAAGAAAAAAAATCTCTAAACTTATCACAAAGGAAAAAGAAAGAGGGAACTAATAGTGACATTCAGCAGAAGCCATGCATATTTTAAATAAGAACACTTAAACTCAGTCATATATTTCCCAGGTATCCATAGGTTTAAAAAAAAGAGAACTTCAGTAAGAGTAACATACAAAAATACAGTCTCTGACAGGAAATCTATCGTTTTCATAATATATGGAAACATCCCGAAGGAGATGTAGCTAAGCAGATTATTGGGCCACAGAGAGGGGGACAGGAAAAGCCAGGGACTGAACAAGGAGACTAAGATGTAAGCAGAGTAACCCTGAAGTCAAAGAGAATTGTCATGAGCTATGAAGAACTGGAAGCTGGACAGTAATATGCTGATGTTATGCATAAATAGTTCAGAGTTTCATTTGTTTAGCCAGGGACCTTAAATAAAGGAAAGAAGTGTTAGCACCAAAAAAGAGAAAAAATGTAGAAGGGTGAACAAGAGAAAAAACATAGAAGGGTGAACATAAAAGAATGAGGGAAACTGAAACATGGGCAGCCATGAAAAGGCTGTAGCTAAATCCTCTTGATCAGAAGCCTCCAGGTGGTGGGGGACCTGGGAATTAGAAGCAGCTCACTGACAAGGACCATGATGAGAAGAAAGAACCGTGTGTTCCCAGCAGAGCAGAGTTCTTCCGGGACATATTTATGCTACTTACATAACTTTAGTCTTTCATTTGAACTGGAAAGAATACGAGAAAGAGACTGAAAGTAACATAAGAAAATTACTACAAGAAGTGATGACATTATTATTAGAAATGGATACATTCAGCCATACCTGTAAGGTTCAAAATAAGCTACCTGCCACAGAAAGGTTAAGGCTATCAAACAAAAAAATCCCAACAAAACAACGAATTTGTTCTTCTTTGATAAGCTAAGCAGTTACTACTCATGGCCTTTCACTTGCAAGTAACATCTCTGGATGTCAAAGGACTAAAGAGTGTAATTACATAGAAAAACGCTTGCAGTAGTTGGAAAAACCCCCATCAACTAACTAACAAACAACCCCCCAAACAACAAAACCACAAAAGCAAAACCAGCTCCAGTTGCATTGTTTGAAGGACTTTCTTTTAAGAAGAAGAAATGGTGAGAAGTGGTAATGATCAGCAGCTATTCACAGTCTTAGCTGAAGCAAAAGACGACTACACATTTGCTAAACACAGGCATCTTCTGTTTCTGCGTCAACTGAAGGATGAACACATTACATTGTGACTTTACTAAGAACAAAAAGCTCACAGGAAGCACACGATAACATAACATTAATAACAATGAAGCTCTTCAAAGGATTTATCTCCCAAGAATAACTATTTGGAAAAGGAGAAATCACCTTTTGAAGGGCTCCAGTTTTATACAGAAGCCTCACCAGGAGAATCTGATTAATGAACAATAGCCACGGAAGCAGGTGCACTGTTAATCTTCCTACTTTACCAGTTCCATCTCCCAAATTACTAGAGAGGATTGTACACAAAGGAATGCCTTTATACATTTTATTCACATCCTTATCATCTATACACCAAAATAGTTTTAATGTTAACCTCTAATTCTGTAATGAAGCGAACAAGATCTGCAGTGAACAAGAACCTGGCCCCCTTAAATCGCCGTATAATGGCCCATTGGAAGTAAGCTGAAAGTTGAGACAGATCCAAAAATCCAGAAATGAGAAAATTAATTCTTTGTGTTAGCAGAACAAAGCATGACTGTAGGTGAGTTTTCACTAAAAAAAAAAAATAAGATAAAGGAATAGCTCAAGAATGAAATTTAAACAACTGGCAGACAGAACAAGGTTTCAGGAAACTCATCAAATCACACGCTCAAAGAGATCTAAGTAACAATGAACTAATAGGACAGTAAGCTGAATACAGGCCACTGAAAGAGCAGCAATTAAGTATACAGACATCCAAAATACCTGTTTCACATTGAAAGCACTAAAACATTAGCCCAAAGCAAAGGGGTTCAAAGCAGCACATTAATTCCACCAGTTAACAGATAGCAACAAAAGATGGTTACACATCTTAGCAAGCCACATACAATACAATACAATACAACAGGTTGGAAGAGACCTCAAGATCATCACGTCCAATCAACCATCAACCCACCTAAAACAATACAGTACCATACAGTACAATACAGTACAATACAACCCACCTAAACAACTAAAAAAACTAAACCCTGGCACCAAGCACCCATCAGCTCTCTTGAACACCTCCATGAAGGTGACTCCACCACTTCCACAGGCACTGATTCCAGTGGGCAATCACTCTCTCAGTATAGAACTTCTTCCTAACTTCCAGTCTAATCTAGCTCCTTTGGCTAATGATGTTTTTATTAGTTAAAAAAACAAACAACACCTCAACAAAACAACCTCTAAATTTTGAAGAAAAATTATTTGCTGATTCTAAATAACCAAGCATGTATTTACTGCAGGTATCTGGATGTAGCAGGTTTGCTGGAAGACGTGCAATTGATACGGAAACAGCAGATTGCAAAACCAGCGGAACAACTTTCAAAAGGCAAGAGCGAGGCAACAGCAAGCATAAAAATTGACAAGGCTCCAGGAGTGCTGCCTTGCAAATGTAATCTTGTGAAATATGTAAAGCAGTACTAATTTTCCCTTGAGGGATACATTTAACGCTGTTTTGTCAGAGGAAGAACATACCCTATCTGCAGAAGCAGCTGTCTGCGTGTTCTCTCAGAACCAAGAAATGCCCTTAACCTACACGACTAATGTCTCATTTGCTGAAGATCACTAGATTTCAAACACTTTGAAGAGAGCAGCAAAAGACCAGAGACTTAATTTTTCTGTTCTCAACTGATGGGTGTTTAGCTGCTGAGTTCACTGTACATAAGCCTCAGTCTTTAAATGGGTCACTTTTCCTCATGCTGGTCAAAAAGCATACGCTTCAGCCACTGGCACTGGTTGTTCCCTTCCTGATTTATTAAAGGAAATGAACAGCAACATGTTTATTGACTCTTCTACTGGGAACATTTTCTGTAAAGCCTTTTGAGTAAACAAAATGGCATTGTGGATATATTGCAGGAAGAAAGCTTGCAGAAGCACAATAAAGACCACCCTCTCCTCTCGTTTGCAAAACTACTTTCTAATACTGACATTCAGTGATTAATAACTTATCTATCATAAATTAAATGCTATCAGATGCTTGGAAATCAAGTCTCAGGAAATGTAGACAAGCTGCATAATGGCTTCTCCCCCTCCCCTTAATTATTCAGAAAGAATTACTTTACCAAAGAGCATCTTTACAGTTTGCCAGAAACGAAACCAAAAAAAGCACCAGAGTGTGCATGTCAATATTTTACAGCTCTACTAAGCAGCTAGCTCTTTTGCATAGGTGAAGAAGCCAGAGAGCTAAAAGCTCTTCTAGATGGAAGCTAGTTAGTCTAGAAATAAACCTCTTCACAAATAAGAAATTGCGGACAGCCCACTGTAAATTATTCAATACAAATATTGGAGAGGGACTTGGGAGTCCTGGTGGATCACAAGTTATTCATCGGACAGCAATGTGCCCTGGTGGCCACGAAGGCCAATGGGATCCTAGGGTTTATTAAGAGGAGTGTGTCCAGCAGATTAAGGGAGGTTCTCCTTCCCTTCTACTCTGTCCTGGTGAGACCTCATCTTGAGCATTACATTCAGTTTTGGGCTCCCCAGTTTAAGAGGGACAGGGATCTGCTGGAGAGGCTCCAGCAGAGGGCTATGAGGATGATTAGGGGACTGGAGCACTACCTTATGAGGAGAGGCTGAGGGACCTGGGGCTTTTTAGTCTGGAGAAGAGAAGGCTTAGAGGGGATTTCATAAATGTTTATAGATATCTGAGGGCTGGGGGTCAGGAGGGAGGGGACAGGCTCTGCTCACTTGCTCCCTGTGATAGGACAAGGAGCAATGGATGTAAGCTGCAGCACAGGAGGGTCCACCTCAACACAAGGGGGAACTCCTTTGCTGTAAGGGTCACAGACCACTGGAACAGGCTCCCCAGAGAGGTTATGGAGTCGCCTTCTCTGGAGACTTAGAAGGCCTGTCTGGATGCATTCCTCTGTGACCTGAGCTAGATTGTATGGTCCTGCTCTGGCAGGGGGGTTGGATCAGTGATCTCTTTGGGTCCCTCCCAACCCCTGACATCCTGTGATCCTGTGAATATTCTACAGGGATATTTTTAACAAAGAGTTCAGGACAGACCAAAAGGTGCTTCCTTTCCTTTCTTGATGGCATGCAGTGCAATCAACTGTAAGCTTTTTATCATGGACCTAGTAGTTTACAAGGTCAGGGAAGACAATACATGCATATTGTGGACCAGCTAATTACCAAACAAAATCAGCTTTACCTTTCCACTTCATCTTAAGGCTTCAAACACTTAAGCATCCTGTTTCTCCAATCTGGTTCATGTTGTTCAAGTTTTAAACCAATATTTTACTTTCTTGTTTATGTTCAGCTAAGAAACAGACTATTGTTGTTTCGACTCAGCCAGCATCTGTGTTCCAGCTCCAACCAACTTCCATTCCAAACCATCTGAGATAATATATCTAATGAAATCTGTCTGGACTTTTGTAAAGCCTTTGACAGAGCTGCCCACATGATCCTTCTCTCTAAGATGGAGAGATATGTGTCCAGCTGTGGGGCTCCCAACACAAGAGAGATATACACCTACTGGAGCAGGTCCAGAGGAGGGCCACCAAGATCATTAGAGGGCTGGAGCACCTCTCCTATGGAGACAGGCTGAAAGAATTGGGCCTGTTCAGCCTGGAGAAGAGAAGGGTCTGGAGAGAACAAATAGCTACATTTCAGTATCTAAAGGGGACTGACAGAAAGGCTGGGGAAAGACTGTTCAGAAGGGCTTGTAGTGATAGGATGAGAAGCAACGGTTTTAAACTAGAGCAGAGTAGATTTAGGTTGGACATAAGGAAGATGTTGCAATGTGAGTGGTAAAATGCTGGAAGAGGTTGCTCAGGGATGTGGTTGAGGCCCCATCCTTGGAAACACTGAAGATCTGGTTCAGTGTGGCCCTGGGCAGCCTGATCTAATTGGAGGTATCCCTAGTGACTACAAGGATGTTGGACATCACCTTTGAGAGTCCCTTCCAACCCAAAGCAGGATGTAAATCTGTGAATCTTGAACACAAGCCATGGTGGGGGGGGTGGAAATGGTGGAGATTACCAACAGTATCAGACTGGTCTCTCCAGAACAGGGATGCTTACAAGAATGCCTTGCCATATAGAAACTAATTTTCAGTCCACACCTGAATCTAGGGAAAAACCCTAGATTCTGATGACCTAAACACTGTGCATGTGTGTTTATTTGTTAAGTTACCTCTGCCCCCTAAAGTCAAATGCATGACTTTGACAGTTTGTTAATGATTTAGAAGTTTAATATTTTAATAGTTTTTAATAAATTACTATATTATTATAATATTTATTATTTTAACATATATTAGTTTTGTTGTTTGGTTTTATATTAAAAAAAAAACACCAACACATTTCAATTGCAAATTCACCTAATTTAAATCAAAGCAAAGAACTAAAAATGTTCTGGGGCACAGGAACTTTTCTTGCTGGTTTAAAAATAAATGAACTTGCACCAAACAAACAAAAGAGTCAAGACTAAATTGATGTAATTTTTCCAGTTGCTTAAAATCCATGAAAGAACAAATAAATCACTCATTTGGTGTACTTCCCAGAGACCTTAAGTGAGCAAGACTCATGCACCTATATAAAAAGATCTATTTTAATATAGTATCACAGTATATTAGAGGTTGGTTGGAAGGGACCTCCAGTATGTATAGAATCATGGAATCAACCAGGTTGGAAAAGACCTCAGAGATCACAGAATCACCAAGGTTGGAAGAGACCTCAAAGATCATCAAGTCCAACCTATCACCACAGACCTCATGACTAAACCATGACACCAAATGCCACGTCCAAAACCCTCTTGAACACCTCCAGGGACGGTGACTCCACCACCTCCCTGGGCAGCACATTCCAATGGCGAAAGACTCTCTCAGTGAAGAACTTTCTCCTCACCTCAAGCCTAAACTTATCATCAAGTCCAACCTATCACCCAACACCTCATAACAACTAAACCATGTCTTCAAATGCCATGTTCATCCTTTTTTGAACACCACCAGGGACAGAGACTCCACCACCTCCTTGGGCAGCACATTCCAATGGCCAATTACTCTTTCTGTGAAGAACTTTCTCCTCACCTGAGCCTAAACTTCCCTGGTGCTGCTTGAGACTGTGTCCTCTTGTTCTGTTGCTGGTATCCTGAAGAGACCACCCCCACCTGGCTACAACCTCCTTTCAGGTAGTTGTAGAGAGCAAAGAGGTCTCCCCTGAGCCTCCTCTTCTCCAGGCTAAACAATCCCAGCTCCCTCAGCCTCTCCTTGTAGGGCTTGTGCTCAATGCCTCTCCCCAGCCTCGTTGCTCTTCTCTGGACACATTCAGGTATCTCAACGCTCTTCTTAAATTGAGTAGCCCAGAACTGGACACAGGACTCATGTATATATGCACAGAACACCTTTAAATACTGTAAAGAAAACAATGTAAATCTGTTTTCCTGACCGATGTGGACAATTGTTAAAGGATTGCTGGAACCTAATCCAATCAGTAAATATAGTAAATATTAAAAATAGCCTTTTTTTTTCCAAATGACATTTCTATTTTTAGTAAAATGAGCCTCACAAATGTAAAAGAAGAATTATAATTTTCTTTGCCACTACACACAAAAGCACATATTGATCAAAAGGGAAAAAAAAAATGCTCCAGATCAGAATAGTCCAAGAAATGTGGAAGCTTCTTGAATGGGAAACATTAACCCACCAAGTGTGTTCCCTTCAACAGGAAACATTAACCTGTCAATAAATAATGTTTTATTTTTTGTTGGGCATAGAATAGATATTTAAATATACCTGTATTTTAATAAGTCCATCAATGTTGAAATGACAAATGCCCTGGAATATGTATTTGTCCAACCTATTTGTAAATTAAATGCTTTGTAGACATACCTGGCTCAACAAACATGAGCCAGCTCTTTCAGTGAAGCATAAAACATGCTTGCTGGATAGGCAAAAAAGATTAATTATAGCAATAAAAAGCAAGCAAGCAAACAAAAAACCCCAGCAAAACAAAAGAAAACAAACAAAAAAAACCCCTCAGCAACCAAAAAGCCTAACAACTAGCCCCAAAAAAATGATTCTTTCCTGGGCAGCCAATATTCAAAGAGGGAAGAGGCAATACGTGCCAAGATTTAAGCCACTGGGATCAATAATTTTGTCACTGATTTAAACCTGCAGAATCTTTAAAACTCAAAAGCAAGTCTGATTGATGAAGTATTGAAAAGTGAAGAAAAATAAAACAGTTTATTTGTTAATGACTTCAAAGTGCCAGCTGTAAAGCGAATCACTGTACCTTGCTTTAGCACTGGGGGGAAAAGCAGCGCTAAGGCTATCCATCTGCTATCTCTGAGCAACCTTTGCAAAGACCCTGGTTTTGCATAAACAACTCATTTGCTTCACAAAGTTATTCAGCTGAAGCACCACTTCATGAAGTATCTGCCCTTTTGACTATCCTTCAGCCCCTTTCCTTACAAATACATACATATATACCTCCAATAATATTTAAGCTCCCAGTTTCAACATTTGGAAGAGATACAGCGATGTCCATTTCAATAAGGCCAAATGCCAGGTCCTGCACTTGGGTCACAACAACCCCAAGCAACGCTACAGGCTGGGGGAAGTGTGGCTGGAAAGCAGTCTGGCAGAAAGGGACCTGAAGCTTCTAAACAATGGGCAACTGAATATGAGCAAGCAGTGTGCCCAGGTGGCTGTGTCCAGCTGGAGTAGGGAGGTGATTGTCCACTTGTACTCCCCTCTGGTGAGACCAAAGCTCGAGTATTGTGTCCAGTTTTGGGCACCTCAATACAGGAGAGATGTGGAGGTGCTGGAGCCAGTGTAGAGGAGCTCCACAAAGCTGGGGAGGGGCCTGGAGAACAAATCTGATGAAGTGTCTGAGGGAGCTGGGGATGGTTAGCTTGGAAAAGAGGAGACTGAGGGGAGACCTCATTGCTCTCTACAACCACCTGACAGGACATTGTGGAAATGCTGCTGCTGGTCCCTTCTCACAGGTAATTAGAATCATAGAATCATAGAATCAATAAGGTTGGAAAAGACCTCAGAGATCACCAAGTCCAACCTGTCACCCAACACCTCATGACTAACTAAACCATGGCTTCAAGTGCCACGTCCAATCCTCTTTTGGACATCTCCAATTAGTGATAGAACAAGAGGGAATGGCCTCAAGCTGTGACTGGGTAGATTTAGACTGGACATTAGGGCAAAATTTTTCACAGAAAGAGTGGTCAGGCATTGGAATGTGCTGCCCAGGGAGGCGCTTGAGTCACCAACCCTGGATGTATTTAAAGGTGGTTTGGATGTGGTGCTTGGGGATATGGTTTAGGGGTGAACCTTTCAGAGTAGGGTTCTCGGTTGGACTTGGTTATCCTGAGGGTCTTTTACCACCTGAATGTTTCTGTGATTCTGTGATTTATTTCAAGTTTACACAAGTTTCATGGAGCCACAGCCTAACCAGAGATAAGAGCTTGTGATCCCACTGCAGGGAAAGCTTTGGTGTGAACGCAGCTGTGAACGAGTGCTGGTTGGGCCTGGCAGCAGGAGGCTTACCAGATGCACTGGTCATTCAGCAGCCCACAGCTGGCCACACCACCTAGGTGCCTCTCCTCACAGTGATCATCATGAGAGAGAAAAACAGGAGGAGGCGGCTCTGGAAGTGAAATATACAATCACCAAAAAGCCCCCACATTCAAAGGAACTCTCTACAGAAGGTGCTTTGAGCCGACCCAGGATACAAATTTGATCTTTTTTTCCCCCAGCTGCTCCAGTAGATTTGTTGCTCACACACAACCCCGCTGCCTTTAAAAGAGTTTCATGGACATAACTGGCTGTGGAATCTGGTTCTATGTTTATTATGACCTGTGCTAATGCCAAAGATTTGATGCTGCCCTTACTTTTCCACCTTTGGCTTGGGACCACAGAGTGGTTCATTTGCTTGTTTGAAAGAAAATATTAAAGGTCAAGAGAAGGTAATTGTTGACTTATTGCAGAGACTCCAGAGAAGTACCGAGCAACAGGTTAATACTAAATAGAAATAGCCTTGCTGAAGTTTTTGGTAGTGTCTACATCAATAGTTAGAACGAGGAGGACATTAGCAGCACATTAACAACAGTCAATTGGAGGGGCAGCAGACATTAAGGAGGAGAAAAGCTCAAATATGAACAGGAAGATAACAAATCAGAAAGAAATACAGTGAAAAGTTGCATGGCAATACATTTACTATACAAGCAATACACGTACATTATATTGCATAGAATCATAGAATTGTTAGGGTTGGAAAGGACCTCAAGGATCACAGAATCATAGAATTAATAAGGTTGGAAGAGACCTCAAAGATCATCAAGTCCAACCTGTCACCACAGACCTCATGACTAAACCATGGCACCAAGTGCCACGTCCAATCCCCTCTTGAACACCTCCATGGATGGTGACTCCACCGGCTCCCTGGGCAGCACATTCCAATGGCCAATCTCTGTTTCTGTGAAGAACCTTCTCCTCACCTCAAGCCTAAGCTTCCCCTGGAACAGCGTGAGACTGTGTCCTCTTGTTCTGATACTGGTTGCCTGGGGGAAGAGACCAAGCCCCCTTGGCTACAACCTCCCTTGACGTAGTTACAGACAGCAATAAGTTCTCCCCTGAGGCTCCTCTTCTCCAGGCTAAACAATCCCAGCTCTCTCAGACTCTCCTCATAGGGCTTGTGCTCAAGGCCTCTCCCCAGCCTCATTGCCCTTCTCTGGACACATTTATGTGTCTCAATGTCCTAGCTGAAATGCCCCTGCCGTGGCAGGGACACCTCACACTAGATCAGGCTGCTCAGAGCCATAGAAATATAAAAATGAAGCAACTTGTTAAAGCAAATTCTTAATAACAAGGAAAAGAGAAGGGCAACAAAGCTGGTGAGGGGTTTGGAGCACAAGCTCTATGAGGAGAGGCTGAGGGAGCTGGGGTTGCTTAGCCTGGAGAAGAGGAGGCTCAGGGGAGACCTTATTGCTCTCCACAACTCCCTGAAGGGAGGTTGTAGACAGGTGGGGGTTGGTTTCTTCTCCCAGGCAACCAGCAACAGAATAAGAGGACACAGTCTCAAGTTGCACCAGGGGAGGTTTAGGCTGGATGTTAGGAAGAAGTTCTCCACAGAAAGAGAGATTGGCCATTGGAATGGGCTGCCCAGGGAGGTGGTGGAGTCACCATCCCTGGAGGTGTTTAGGAAGAGACTGGATGGGGTGCTTGGTGCCATGGTTTAGCTGATTAGATAGTGTTGCATGATAGGTTGGACTCGATGATCTTGAAGGTCTTTTCCAACCTGGTTAATTCTAATAATCTTAAAGTAAATGATACCAAAGATCTGGGGATGACATAAGACTGTGAATCAGAGGTTGAAAACATACTTTAGAGAAGAAGATAAAAAAAAGCACACACAAAAATCTTATCCTATTTGGATTTGGACACTCCCTAACCACTGAAAGAAAAAACTAAAAAGAGAGAGTTCATTGAGAGGAGAGTGGAAAACACTAACACCATTATACAATGATGGCAGACAGATCTTAGCAAGCAACAAATGAGGGAGCATTCAAGAAACGCTACCAATATTGGAGAGAAGCAAAGAAAAGCAAACTAGGAGGCTGCATGCGCAGCTAGGTGATGCAAGGATGACTTTATTACTCAAAAAGGAAAGAGATTAAATTTCTCTTCCAAAAACCTGCTTAGGGTAGCTCTCAGACTGAATGACATTCTCCAGCAGCAGCAGCAGTGCCTCTGGCATTTCCATGTAAAAAGGTTGCATAAAGCTTCTATAAGCCTCGTATGAAATACACTGCAGTCAGCTGTGACACTCCGCACTGGGAATGATGGATCAGGTCTTAACAGCAGAGTGCCTATTTTATAGGACATGCCACCTTGCAAAATTTGCTTTCACTCCAAACTTAAACAAAAAAAAAAAAAGAGAAACAATTTAGTGTGTGAAAATGCATAGCAAACAGGTCAAGGGAGGTGATTCTCCCCCTCTACTCCACTCTGGTGAGACCCCACCTGGAGTACTGCATCCAGTTCTGGAGCCCCCATTACAGGAAGGATCTGGATACGCTGGAGCACGTCCAGAGAAGGGCCACGAGGATGATCAGAGGGCTGGAGCACCTCTCCCATGAGGACAGACTGAGGGAGTTGGGGCTGTTCACTCTGGAGAAGAGAAGGCTTCAAGGAGATGTTCTTGTGGCCTTCCAGTACCTGAAGGGGGCCTACAAGAAAGCTGGGGAGGGACTTTTTGAGGGTGTCAGGTAAATAGGACTAGGGGTGGTAAAATGGAACAAAACTAGAAATGGGTAGATTCAGATTGGATGTTAGGAAGAAGTTCTTCCCCATGAGGGTGGTGAGACACTGGAACGGGTTGCCCAGGGAGGTGATGGAAGCCTCATCCCTGGAGGTTTTTGAGGCCAGGCTGGATGTGGCTCTGAGCAACCTGTTGTAGTGTGGGGTGTCCCTGCCCATGCCAGGGGGGTCGGAACTAGATGATCCTTGAGGTCCCTTCCAACCCTAACAATTCTATGATTCTGTGTTAGCACATGATAATACTCTGTCCTGCTACTGCATTTTTGTAACAATAAGCAAGAGCAGGGGCATAGTCTTTTTGCTTGGCAGTTCATCTATTTAATGAAGAAAAATGCCTAACAGTTCTATGATTCTATGTCTCTGTATGTTTTAATATTTTCCCTTGATGGAAAGAAGTTCTTGCTCTGTAACTATTTTTTTTTGAGTACCAACTTCAACTTGCTGCTTTTATATTCTATTATGTGTAACAGAACTCAAAGTAAAAAATGTATCTTTGCAATGGAAAGTCAGAAAGGCAGCATTTTACAGTTTTAAAAGGCAAAAATTAACAGCCATTATCAAAGTAGTTAACTTTGTTTGGGTCCTTTTCTTTTTGTGATAAGGAAATCAACAACTTGAAGAAAACAAAAAGAAAGAAAAAAAAATTCTATCTGCTTTTCTATTGACCTGCTTTGTAATGGAAAGGACATCCAGTTGAACAAGCTAATGAGGTCTGTTTAATGCCTTGTTTCCAAGACTTGGTACATTTTCTAACTCTCCTCCATTTTTCACAGGAGTAGTGGCATTATCTTTACTGAAGTTGGGAAGAGGATGGATCATAGTATCAGTCAGGGTTGGAAGGGACCACAAGCATCATCTAGTTCCAACCCCCCTGCCATGGGCAGGGGCACCCCACACTACATCAGGCTGGCCAGAGCCTCATCCAGCCTGGGCTTACATACATTTTAGCAGGGACGAGGCCTCAACCACCTCCCTGGACAACCCATTCCAGGGCTTCACCACTCTCATGGGGAAGAACTTCCTCCGCATGTCCAGCCTGAATCTCCCCACCTCCAGCTTCATTCCATTCCCCCTAGTCCTATCACTACCTGATATCCTAAGAAGTCCCTCACCATCCTTCTTGTAGGCCCCCTTCAGATACTGGAAGGCCACAATGAGGTCACCTCAGAGCCTTCTCTTCTCCAGACTGAACAGCCCCAACTCCTTCAGTCTGTCCTCATAGGAGAGGTGCTCCAGCCCTCTGATCATCCTCGTGGCCCTTCTCTGGACACCTTCCAGCATGTCCATATCCCTCTTATAATAGCGGCTCCAGAACTGGAGGCAGTACTCCAGGTGGGGTCTCAGCAGAGCTGTTTAAGAGATTTTGTTTGTTTGTCTTTACTATTATTTAGTCAATAAATTAACTTGGTAAGAGAAAAACCGAGGTCATACAGTATAAAGAAAGATGCAATACTTGTTTTCTTTCCACCCCCCCCACCTTCCAGTGCTCTGTATTGAAATCTGAACAGCCCTGTTTCAGATTCTGCACTTTGCTATTGCACATGGAATAATAGGACACGCTGGCCTTTGATACCATTCTCTTCAGGGAACAAAAGCTTCCTTTGGCACATCTCTAGCCACTGCTTGTTGTAGGTTACACATGTCTTTCCAGTCAAGCATGATTAATAACCGGTAAAAAAAAGGAAATGCTCATGACCCATGGCAAGTATTCTTTCAGCTATAATACCAGCATTATGGGCTCTGAATCTCAGTAATTTTAAAATGTGTTTCTACAATGGAACTATAATTTAATTACTTTTTTCTCCAGCCTGTTCCATTTTGTTTCATCACTTTGATTGCACCATGCACTTGGCAGCTTATGGAAGACTGCATCTGCCTCCAGGATTATTTCACTGGGCTCTTCTGACATCTGTTTCTGAAAATGACTTTATTTGCAGTGGCGTAAAGAATAATCAGAGACTTGTTTAATCCAGATAAATTGGAATAGAGAGAGACACAGAGACAGAGTTGGAGACAGGGAGAAAAGAGAAAGGAAATCTATGCTGCAGGCTGCAGAAGACATCAAAATAATCTAACCTGTTCCTGTGCTTCTGAAGGTAGTGTTGTCTGAAGGATCATATGATACATGAAAAGATTAGTCACTAAGTCATCTCCTTTTAATGTCTGGGTGGAGTTCATAGATGTAACACACAAGCCAGTCTAGCTAAAGTGTCATGTTGTGACTGATCAGTTTAATATAATTTTCATTAACTACATTTGCAATCTCACCCCTTGAGAATCACAAAGCAGTCTGAAATGATCTGTAGCAGCTGACAGGAGTCCCTATAATAAATGAGCTAAACCCAGGCTGCAGTATGACCTGACACCAAGTGCGGCTACAGCTGACACCTGTTGCAGAGAGCCTTAGCACAGACCATCCAGCACATAGTTCAGCAGTCACCCTGACAGATAACTTTACCCATATTAGCAGATGTGAACTGGGTCACCTGTGTATTGCAATGAGCAAATGAAAGTCACCTACAGCATGCCCCTGCCTGTATTCCACACAATGGAAATCACCATCGGTGACTGCCATTTATTTTTGTGTTATGGGTGGGTTCCTTCACTCACAAAACATCATAAGCATTTAGACAAGTGCTATCAGATCAGATGTGTTGAAGAGGTTTTGGGTTGTTGGGGGGGTTTTGTTTGGTTGGTTGTTTTTGTTTTGTTTTCCTGTAGAGGATGATCAGACATTTGCCTCAGTAAGATAACAGAAGACTGAACAGGCCACACAAGGTGGCTTTAGGCATCTGGTGCTTCAGGGCCTGGAGCTTAGGGACCCTGGTTTAGGATTGACCCTAAACTGGGTTGAAGGTTGGACTGGATGATCTTTGAGGTCTTTTCCAACTGGGTGATTTCTGTGATACTGTGATTCTGTGATCAGGGACACTAAAATTCAAAGCACTAGAGTGAGCAGACCACAATGATAACAAGAAAAGCAGTCCATAACATGCTCTCTCTTTTGAGAGTTTAAAGTCTTGCCCATCTTGTTGCTCTTCTGCTTTCAGAGATTTTTTTCCTGTGTTATTTGCTGCTCTTCTGAGCTCTACTGCTGTAGCAAACACTGAACAGATTAGCCAGCTGGTTTGGACACATGTATTTTGCTGGGAATTACTTAAAGACAATTCAAAAGGAGGCCACAGAATTCTCAGAATGCTAATGAATAAAAATAATTGCTCCTAAAAGTAACAGGTACCATGCAAACACCTAAACAAGATCCTAATATTCTGGTTTCCATGGCTGTGCAGACTTAAGTAACTGTACCAAACATTTCACAGAATCACAGAATGTTAGATGTTGGAAGGGATCCTTCTTTTCTTTTATGGCAAACTGACTCTTGCCCCAGTCAAAAGCAGTCTCAGCTTCCTTCTGGGACTTCAATCTTATTGATTCTATGAGTCATCCTTCCAGGGTATATAACTCTCTGCACCTCAACAGACCTGCTTTTGAAAGGTGCCCATGCACTATGCTGCTGTCCTCCTAGGAAGGTCACAAAAGCAAAGAGCAAAAAATTCCTCCTCTTCTGTATTTCACTACCTCACCTTTCCTCAGCAAAATACAGCAGGTGAGCTGAGGATGTTGAAAAGCTTCCACACTGCTGATCTACTTACAAGCAACACAAAAAGCAAAACTCCTCTGGCAACCTGCATGTGTAGTCACTTGGCAAGCTTAACAGACTGCACTTGGAAGCCTGGCTGTTTTCATAGAAGACATAATCCCCAAAGCAAACACCTCAAAATTTTGGAAGGAAACACAGAGCAAAACAAAAATACACAGCCAACTAAAAGGAGGAGGAGTCATCATTGTAAACTATCTTGCTGGAGAACTATCTAAAACCCAGGAGAACAAGGTCCTCTCCCCTCCTTCCTAACCAACCCACTGATATCTCTCTGAAGAAAAGGTGAACCTAGTCACAGAAGGTTTCCATTGGGTTAAAACAGGCATGGAAACTGCCCTCTTCTCAGCCTTTCTCCATAGGAAAGGTATTCCAGCCTTTTGATCAGTTTTGTGGCCCTCTTCTGGACTTACTCCAACAGGTTCACGTCCTTGTTGTGCTGGGGACTCCAAAGTCGAACCCAGTGTAGAGGGGCAGAATCACACACACCACCCCGCCGCCCCCCACCCCAAAACCTGCTGTCCACGCTTCTTTTGATGCAGCCCAGGATGCTGTTGGCCTTCTAAACTGTGATTACACATTGTCAGCTCATGTCCAGTTTTCTCCCACCAGTACCTCCAAGTCCTTCTCTGCAGGCCTGCTCTCAAGCACATCCTCCACCAGCCTGTATTGATACTGAGGACTGCCCCGACCCAGACTCAGAACCTGGTTCTTAAAAACCTTTTTCTCAAGCTTGTCCAGGTCCCTCTGGATGGCATCCCCTCCTTCTGATGTGGCAAGTGCACCCCTCAGCTTGATGTCATCTTCAAATTGCTGAGGGTGCACTCCATCTCTCACATGACTTCTTCAGGATCTTATTCTTCACTTGCTACCATAACAAGAAGCTCAGTCTTGGTAACAGCATTCAGACAAGCTAAGTCTTCCCAACCTGTACTGTAATACAAGATAGCTGAGAGATCAGCCATATATATTTACCATAGTATCAGTCAGGGTTGGAAGGGACCACAAGGATCATCTCGTTCCAACCCCCCTGCCATGGGCAGGGACACCCCACACTACATCAGGCTGGCCAGAGCCTCATCCAGCCTGGGCTTAAACACCTCCAAGGACGGGGCCTCAACCACCTCCCTGGACAACCCATTCCAGGGCTTCACCACTCTCATGGGGAAGAACTTCCTCCTCATGTCCAGCCTGAATCTCCCTATCTCCAGCTTCATTCCATTCCCCCTAGTCCTATCACTACCTGACATCCTGAGAAGTCCCTCCCCAGCCTTCCTGTAGGTCCCCTTCAGATACTGGAAGGCCACAATGAGGTCACCTCGGAGCATTCTCTTCTCCATATATTATTATATTCATTCTGATGGAGTCCTACACACATAAACCTGCCTGTGTTAGCCCAAGGCTCCTTCAGTGCTCAGAGATAATATTCTGAGCACATAAAATGCAGCAACCACCTCTGTTTTATCACACAGTCATTCTATACACAAATGTCAGATTATGTATTGTTCTTGTCAATGCAAATGTCAGCCTGGATTGTTCACAGGCTACAGGTTACCTTGGGTCCCCTGTAAATCCGAGGCATGAATTCTTAGCATCTCACAGGATGAAAAACCTTTGCCGCAGCGATAAGGGAGCGGTATGCTGGTCCTGCCTTTCTGGCATGAAGAAGGCCTAAATAAAATGTTAAGTCCGTGCATTCTTGATCCCCAAAATGCAGCATGAAACAAAAGCAGGGCAGGCTAATATCTGTGGGTATGCAAAATTAATGGTCCAGCTTCTCTGATTTGTAAGCATGGGGGAATGTGGATGGAAGGTCACAGGCACAAATCCAGGCTGGGCAGGGACTGGCTGGAGAGCAGCCCTGAGGAGAGAGACTTGGGGATGCTGGGGGAGGAGAAGCTCAACAGGAGCTCTCAATGTGCACTTGCAGCCCGGAGAGCCAATCAGATCCTGGGCTGCAGCAAGAGAAGTGTGGCCAGCAGGTCAAGGGAGGTGATTCTCCCCCTCTACTCAGCTCTGCTGAGACCCCACCTGGAGTACTGTGTCCAGCTCTGGAGCCTCTATTACAAGAGGGATCTGGACATGCTGGAAGGTGTCCAGAGAAGGGCCACGAGGATGATCAAAGGCCTGGAGCATCTCTCCTGTGAGGACAGACTGAGGGAGTTGGGGCTGTTCAGTCTGGAGAAGAGAAGGCTCTGAGGTGACCTCATTGTGGCCTTCCAGTATCTGGGTGGGGGGGGGTGTGTGTACAAGAAGGGAGGGGACTTCTTAGGGGAAGGGGGGGGGACTTCTTAGGATCTCAGGTAGTGATAGGACTAGGGGGAATGGAATGAAGCTGGAGGTGGGGAGATTCAGGCTGGATGTGAGGAGGAAGTTCTTCACCATGAGAGTGGTGAAGCCCTGGAATGGGTTGTCCAGGGAGGTGGTTGAGGCCCCATCCCTGGAGGTGTTTCAGAGCAGGCTGGAGGAGGCTCTGGCCAGCCTGATGTAGTGTGGGGTGTCCCTGCCCATGGCAGGGGGGTTGGAACTAGATGATCCTTGTGGTCCCTTCCAACCCTGACTGATACTATGAACATCACAGGTGGAGCTCTTCGAGACACAAAATTTAAGGAGGCACATCAGGCATCTAAAACCCATTTAATCTCTAAATACTTAGTGGGTGACTTCTATGGATTACCACTCCTTTACTTTTTCTACAGAAACCTGCTGATTATAGAAGGCTGCTGGTGAATGTAAGATAAAAGGTTAAAACAAGGAGGGCATTTCAGGGAAAGGAAGTATCAGGTGTACGTGGCGTGCTAAATGTTTCCCTCTGCTCTAAATAGCAAAGGTGATAAACTACTCTGAAACACTTTCTGGGCTGTACTGACAGCCTCCAAATGGCTTTACTTCACAATTTCTCATCATGACAGATTTGTTTAATGCTGAAACAGAAAGAAAAAAAAAAGTGGACAGTCTGAAAATATTGAACCTAATAATTTTGTGGTTTGGTTTTCTTTGTGTTGAAGTCTGAGAAAAATAAATCCTGTTGACGCATTAGAACCTTAGAGAAGAACTATGCAGGCAATTTGTTATTATGGCTAGCTGAATAAAAATCCCCAAAAGCTCCAACACATCATTGCCTCCCAGGGTGTTTCTTTAAAAACAATATTTCAAATGCTACATAAAGCCTAAGGCATCTTGTTTTGAATGAGGTGTGTAGGTGTTAATGGAGGGAGATCTGTGGTATCTTCAAGCCCTAGGCAAACTAACAAATGCCTCTTGACCCTCTGAGCCGTGCTGCCTGATGCCTTTCCCGCATCAGGTCTCTGCCAGCTAGTTCAAGAGACTCAAGATGAAATATTCTGAATTTATACAAGCTATTTTGTTAAAAATTCCTAAATGACAAAATAGACTAAAAGTCCTATTTCTATTACCTAAACCTTTGTCAAATATCACAGAATCAACCAGGTTGGAAAAGACCTCAGAGATCATCAAGTCCAACCTATTTCCTAATACCTAACACCTCATGACAATTAAACCATGGCTTCAAGTGCCTCATCCAATTTTTTTTGAACACCTCCAGGGACAGTGACTCCACCACCTCCCTGGGCAGCACATTCCAATGGCCAATTACTCTTTCTGGGAAAGTCTTTCTCCTCACCTCAAGCTTAAACTTCCCCTGGTGCAGCTTGAGACTGTGTCCTCTTGTTCTGGTGCTGGTTGCCTGGGAGAAGAGACCGACCCCTTCCTGGCTACAACCTGCCTTCAGGTAGTTGTAGAGAGCAGTAAGGTCTCCCCTGAGCCTCTTCTTCTTCCATTTTTTTGTATTAAAACGCAGTGGAATACAGCTCTTTACCATTATATCTTTATCAAGGGAGGGGAATTGAGCACACCCTAAGTTTGCAGACGACACTAAACAAGGACAAGCACTTCAGTCACAACAACCACATGCAACGTTACAGGCCTGGGCAGAGTGGCTGGAAAGCTGCCTGCTAGAAAAGGACCTGGGGTTGCTCGTTGACAGCCATCTGAACATAGGCCAGCAGCGTGCTCAGCTGGCAGTGAAGGCCAACAGCATCCTGGCCTGCACCAGGAATGGTGTGGCCAGCAGAGGAGGGAAGGGATGGTGCCCCTGTACTTGGCACTGGTGAGGCTGCACCTCATATACTGGGTTCAGCTCCAAGAAAGACACTGAGCTGCTGTAGCATGTCCAGAGAAGGCCATTGAAGCTGGTGAAAGGTCTGGAGAACAAATCTTATGAGGGGCAGATCAGGGAACTCAGTTTGATTAGTCTGGAGAAGAGGAAGCTGAGGGGAAACCTCATTGCTCTCTACAACTACCTAAAAGGAGGCTGTGCTGAGGTGGGTGTTGCTCTCTTCTCCCTAATATCACGTGGTAGAACGAGAGGAAATATCCTCAAATTGTGCCAGGGGAGGTTCAGATTGGATAGTAGGGATATTTATTTACTGAAAGAGTGGTCAGGCATTGGAATAGGTTGTTGAGGGTAGTGGCGAAGTCACAATTCCTGGAGATGTTAAAACAAAAGTGTGGACACAGTACTCTGCGACATGGTTTAATGGCCACAGTGGTGTTAAGTCGATGGTTGGTTTCAATGATCTTGGAGGTCTTTTCCAGCCAAACAATTCTACAATGCCACAATTCTTCCAGAAGTACAGATAACTGAGATCTCTACAACTACCTGAAAGGTGGTTGTAGCCAGGAAGGGGTTGGTCTCTTCTCTCTAGCAACCAGCACCAGAACAAGAGGACACAGTCTCTAGCTGCACCAGGGGAAGTTTAGGGAAGTTTAGGTGAGGAGAAAGTTCTTCACTGAGAGAGTCGTTCGTCATTGGAATGTGCTGCCCAGGGAGGTGGTGGAGTCACCGTCCCAGAGGTGTTCAAGTGGGGACTGGACATGGCACTTGGTGCCATGGTCTAGTCATGAGGTCTGTGGGGACAGGTTGGACTCGATGATCTTTGAGATCTCCTCCAACCTTGGCGATACTGTGAGATAATTGCAGTAATGAAATGTTACTGTACACTAACAGTACACACTAACAGTACTGGAGAAGACTAGCAAAAATAACAGCAAAGCAACAAAAGAGCTGTAAGAAGATAAATAAATACTTAAGCAGTACCTTTTAGGTCATGCAGATTCATTTGCTTCCAACTGGGCTGGTCTGGCAATTCAATGTTGGGGGGAATTTTCAACCCACCACACCAAGTCATTCCCTCTCAATTTCGCGAGCAACAGAACCACAGTAGAGGCATAGTTACAGCTGCATGTTTTCTTCCCCTGCACACCCTGCTTCCCCTGTCAGACACACTACAGTTGCTGATTTCCTAGCCCTTCTGAAATGACCATTTTGCCACCCAGCTTTTGGACATATATAATGCAAAGAACTCAGTGGGCTTTACTTCCTCCTTACTGATGCACTATTAACACAACGTGGCTTGACTTTACGTGCAGACAACATACTAACAGCTGCATGCCTTCATAAAACGAGATACAGAATTACTCATTTTTGCCACCAAAGTCAGCAGAACAGAGTTTCTTACTCTGGCCATGGAACTGCTTTCAGGTGACATACTTAAAAATAAGTAACTAAATAAATAAGCACTCATTTAGAGGAGGATGAAATGGCTCATGCGTTTTAGCCTAGCATAGGCTTGCAACTCCAAGACATGGAGGTTTGGCAGGAAGCAAATTTGTACACAGCCTATTACAAAAGTCATCTTGTTGGTCTCTCCCTGAAGTGTTCATGGAAATAGCTTTTTCATGAAGAACTGGGTTGCTGTGCTGTTAGGGTTTAAAAAAATTAATATGAGTGTTGTTTTTTTGCATAAAGGATGTTCCAAACCCCATACTCCAACATGAATCACAAAATATATTTACAGCATGTATTCGAACAACAATGGTGCTGCACACAAAGAAGTCTTTGCTGGATGAGCTAGCTGCCAGCAGATATGTAGCTGCTAGAGTACCAAAGTGTGAACCTGCTGGCCACACTCTCTTCCTACTCTCTTTTCAGATCTTGGCCAAAGCATTGGCAGGCTGAGCTTCGGGAAAAAAAAAACCTCCCTTTCCACATCCCAGTCTCCCTTGCTCAAACACAAATGCGCTTCTCTGGCCTGTGACTAAGAACAAGGATTTCAGTCTCAGCGTGGATGAGGGACACTCTGCTGTCCCCTGTCCATCCACTCCACAGTGAAGCAGCTCAGCATGAGCACCAAGACACAAGTGTGAAGGGATGGCTGGAGTAAAAATGCTACCAATGACAAAAGATCGGTGAGAACTCCTACGCTGACAGCATAGGTGCTACAGAAAATGGTGGAGTCCAGGTTCAGATGGATTAAAGTTCCTGTGCCCAGTATTTCCTGTGGGGTAGGCACCTCTGGTGGGTACAGCCAGGATACAGAGAAACTTAGCACAAGGTCTCACAGCTAAAGACATTTGAATCCAACCACCTATTCCACTTCCTATACTGCAGCCATCTCCCAGCTGCTACAGGAATTTTGGCCAAGCATAGCTTCACTATTTAGACCCATAGATCCTGTGGTTGTGACCTCAACACTTACAGCCCTGCTCCCTCTGTCAAAAATAGTCCTGCAAAAGAGTGCAGACATTTAAGAGAGTAACATCCCATGGACCACCTGAGAGCTTACCTAATGCACAGCAAGGCAGGGGGAAAGCCCTCCAGACTCATTGTGGGTAGGTAAAAATCCTAACATCTGCAGATGGAAAGAACTTTTAGTTCTGTATGTGGGAATAACTGACAGCATTACTCCACTCAACAGGTTTTCCAGTAAGGGCTAAGAAAATCTATATAGAATAGAATAGAATAGAACCGAACCAGGTTGGAAGAGACCTTTGAGATCATCGAGTCCAACCTATCATCCAACACTATCTAATCAACTAAACCATGGCACCAAGCACCCCATCCAGTCTCTTCCTAAACACCTCCAGTGTTGGTGACTCCACCACCTCCCTGGGCAGCCCATTCCAACGGCCAATCATTCTTTCTGTGACGAACTTATTCCTAATATCCAGCCTAAACCTCCCCTGGTGCAGCTTGAGACTGTGTCCTCTTGTTCTGCTGCTGGTTGCCTGGGATCTATATCTGTCTATACTCTCTCTCTTTATATACATAACTATAGTCTCTGTATAGGACTGCACTGCCAGTATACTGCAGATTCATCTGCCAGCATGGCCTATGAAGGGACAAAATGTAATTCTTGGGTACCAAAGCTCTGCTGATGCAACCTTTCATTGCAATACATGTTCAAAACCTATCAGAAACAGCTTACTATGCTTGGAGATTGTGTAAACACTGCAATGTGTTCCCTAGCTAGTCCAAGCTGAAAACACACAAGGGGTGCACTGGGGTGTGTGCAGGTTTACAAAGCCAAGCTACTGCTTACCATCACTAGAGCACGTGCCTTCAATTTCACTGGCACTGCTCAAGTGATTGAAGGTATAGAGGACTGGGCTTTATCTCTTTTGATAGTAACAAACTCTGGAACGTGTCCAGAGAGGGGCAACAAAGTTGATGAGGGGTTTGGAACACAAGCCCTATGAGGAGAGGCTGAGGGAGCTGGGGTTGCTTAGCCTGGAGAAGAGGAGACTCAGGGGTGACCTTCTTGCTCTCTACAACTACCTGAAGGGAGATTGTAGACAGGCAGAGGTTGGTCTCTTCTCCCAGGCAGGCAACACCAGAACAAGAGGACACAGTCTCAGGCTGCACCAGGGGAGGTTTAGACTGGATGTTAGGAGGAAGTTGATAGGTTGGACATGATGGTCTTGAAGGTCTCTTCCAACCTGGATTTATTGTATTATGTTTGTATTGTATTACCTTGAACTCTGAGCAGCCATTTACATCTTCAGTAAATTAAAAACATTGGCTCCATTCGAGTTTGCTTTCCAAACAAATTTAATTTGAAGGATTTTGTGTCCCTTTTGTTACAGGTATGCAGAAAGCTAATCCACTTATTTTGGTACACGTCCCTGCTTTAAGATGCTTTAAGATGCACTGCACAATTTTTGTGATAGGGTTACAATTTATCATATGCTGGCACTGAAGGAGATTACATCTAAAATTCTGCAATACTGTGGCAGTTAAGTGATTGCTCTCAACACTGGAGCTAGTTCAACCACTGGTTGACAACAGCTTGATAAATACAATGTTTTTGTCCTCCTGGCAAATTGTTTGTAAAGAAAATAAAGTTTTTCTAAGTGTGTTTGCCATTGTCAGGTGTACTGGGGTTGATTTATCCTGAACTCTTCACAGTGAGTAACAAACTGATTGGACAATATTCAGCATTCAGCACTCACGGACAGTTGTGGTGCAAGAAAACTTGGCTGATTGCATCATAAGCAAATCAGAAAGTATCAGAAAATACTATTAATAAATTGAATACGACCTGGTTTATAAGCACCTGCAAAAGGTACTGATAGATCCTCATAAGAGCCATTCCTAATTTAACAATGTTTACAATTGCTAGCCTCTCATTCTGGTTTCCTGCATAGCATAGTCAGCCTTTCTGAACACTGTCAGCTCTTTACGTGTGTGCATGAAGCTGAAAATCTCCAAGGATGTGGAATAAAAAACCCAACAAACAAATTCAAATGAATCAAACATTCTCCCACCCTCTGTGTATTTGTGTATGGACTCTCTGTGACTCTTAAGCCAGTTCAGACTCCTAAGCCGCTGGTATCACAGCAGACAAGTCCAGGTGCACACTGCACATTCTTATCTCCAGCATACACACCATTACTTTCACATCCTTAGCAGCCCCCCCAAGGTAACCTTACAGGTAATGAAGGATATTTAATTAGAAGATGCTGAAAATGCTTTGTTTCTTTCCTGCACTCCTCAGTCATGCTGATGAAACCACAAACAAACTGAACAACACTGTACTGAAGTGTTTTGACTTGAAAATCAAAGCAGAAAAATAAACCCCAAATCTGTACCTTGTTTCACAGTACAACCCTGCAAATAAGCTGGTACAGCATGTCAGTGGGTGAACAACAATGCAGCAACGGTGGCTTACTAACCTGGCTGTGCTGACAGGAAATATTTGTGTAACCATACCTGGCTGTACAAAATGGGTGGTACCAAAGAATTAGAAGTTGTATTCCCTTTTTTTTCTCTAGCAGTTTTGAACATTTTCAGTTGGCCAAGGTCACTAGTGGTGTCCCCCAGGGATCTGCTCTTTAACATCTTCATTGATGATCTGGATGAGGGGATTGAGACAGTCATCAGCAAATTTGCAGATGACACCAAGTTGGGAGCAGATATTGATCTGTTAGAGGGAAGAAGGGCTCTGCAGAGGCACCTTGACTAGCTGGACAGATGGGCAGAGTCCAACATGATGGCACTGAACAAATCCAAGTGCCGGGTGCTGCACTTTGGCCACAGCAACCCCATGCAGAGCTACAGGCTGGGGACAGAGTGGCTGGAGAGCTGCCAAACAGAGAGGGACCTGGGGGTGCTGATTGATAGCCACCTAAAACATGAGCCTGCAGTGTGCCCAGGTGGCCAAGAAGGCCAATGGCATCCTGGCCTGCATTAAGAATAGTGTGGCCAGCAGGAGCAGGGAGGTCATTGTGCCCCTGTACACAGCACTGGTTAGGCCACACCTTGATTCCTGTGTCCAGTTCTGGGTCCCTGAGTTTAAGAAGGACATCGAGACACTTGAATGTGTCTGAGAAGGTGTGGGGAGAGGCCTTGAGCACAAGCCCTGTGAAGAGAGGCTGAGGGAGCTGGGATTGTTTAGCCTGGAGAAGAGGAGGCTCAGGGGAGACCTCATTGCTCTCTACAACTACCTGAAGGGAGGTTGTAGCCAGGAAGGGGTTGGTCTCTTCTCCCAGGCAACCAGCACCAGAACAAGAGGACACAGTCTCAAGCTGCGCCAGGGGAAGTTTAGGCTTGAATTGAGGAGGAAGTTCTTCACTGAGAGAGTCATTCGCCGTTGGAATGTGCTGCCCAGGGAGGTGGTGGAGTCACTGCCCCTGGAGGTGTTCAAGAGGGGATTGGACGTGGCGCTCGTGCCATGGTCTGGTCATGAGGTCTTGGGTGATAGGTTGGACTCGATGATCTTTGAGGTCTCTTCCAACCTTGGAGATACTGTGATACTGTTAAAAAGTTTCTTCTCTTTCTCAAGGAGCATAAGACTTGTTACCTGTCTATCATTCCTCATTGTTTCTCAATCATGTTTTATCACAGAATCAATAAAGTGGGAAAAGACCTCAAAGATCATCAAGTCCAACCTGTCACCCAAGACCTCATGACTACTAAACCGTGGCAGCAGGAAGGGATGTGTTCATGGAGCTGAATTTCTCAGCAATGTGCAGTGTAGCTGCCTTCAGTGGTAGCAAAATAAGTGGTCATTTCTTACTGCTGCTGCCTTCATCAACCTCAGAGCCGCAGTGTGGGTAGGAAAGATGTGCGAAACTGGGAGACCACAAGAACCTGCAAATTTTCTTCAACAATTTACACTTCAAATCACAGGTGTGATCTTTTTCTTTGGAAAGTAGCTGCACACTCTCTTTTCCAGTCAGCTGTGACAACTAACTGCTCCCTACACCCTGAGAAGTAAAAGCCAAATCAAACCAAACCAAAACAATCCCCCGCCCAAAACTATTGTGCTTCCTTGTATCAATGATAACTTTTCAAGAAAATGAAAGCTTTCTTGCAAACACATAATGATCACTGAATGAAAACATCATTTCACTTTTCTGATATGTTTTGAGATCCTCAGAGGAAAGATAATGTCTAAGCCTTACTCTTATAATTACCACCAGAGACAAGCAGTGCCCAAAATGCTTACTGTGGCTTCTGATGCAGCAGAAATGCAGACACTATTTCTCCATGAAAATTTATCTTTTTCTTCTCCCATTTCAGAGAAGCATTTGGGCCCAGATGTTACCAGGTGAAATTCAAAGGCCTGCCAGCCAAGCTGAATTTATTTCAGTGCTGCAGTGCTGCACTTTGGCCACTACAACCCCATGCAGAGCTACAGGCTGGGGTCATAGTGGCTGGAGAGCTCCCAGACAGAGAGGGACCTGGGGGTGCTGATTGACAGCCACCTAAAACATGAGCCAGCAGTGTGCCCAGGTGGCCAAGAAGGCCAATGGCATCCTGGCCTGCATTAGGAATAGTGTGGCCAGCAGGTGCAGGGAGGTCATTCTGCCCCTGTACTCTGCTTTGGTTAGGCCACACCTTGAGTCCTGTGTCCAGTTCTGGGCCCCTCAGTTTAGGAAGGACATCGAGGCACTTGAACGTGTCCAGAGAAGGGCAACAAGGCTGGGGAGAGGCCTTGAGCACAAGCCCTATGAGGAGAGGCTGAGGGAGCCGGGATTGTTTAGCATGGAGAAGAGGAGGCTCAGGGGAGACCTTATTGCTCTCTACAACTACCTGAAAGGTGGTTGTAGCCAGGAAGGGGTTGGTCTCTTCTCTCTAGCAACCAGTATCAGAACAAGGGGACACAGTCTCATGCTGCGCCAGGGGAAGCTTAGGCTTGAGGTGAGGAGAAGGTTCTTCACAGAGAGATTGCCCATTGGAATGTGCTGCCCAGGGAGGTGGTGGAGTCACCATCCCTGGAGGTGTTCAAGAGGGGATTGGACGTGGCACTTGGTACCATGGTCTAGTCATGAGGTCTGTAGTGACAGGTTGGACTGGATGATCTTCGAGGTTTCTTCCAACCTTGGTGATCCTGTGATACTCTGATTTCAGATACCTGCTGGCACTCCAGTGTAAATGGCTCAGTCTCATGAACTGAATTTGCCCTGAACCCCTGAAATGGATTTAAACTATTTTTTTTGTCTTTCAGGAAAAACCACACAAGAGTAATGGGATTAGTTTAGAAGCTGCTGGAATGATTAAAGAAGATGCTTAAACTGAAGTTTAAGCAAGGAGCAACAACCAATAGCAGTTTTCTTGCTTTTCCCATCAAAGACCCAGAATGAAACTTTATCATCCCATTTCTGTGTCAGTGTCTATAACCACCTTGTTCTGAAAATTCTGCTAAATGTATGTAAACCCAGGCTGGATGAGGCTCTGGCAAGCCTGATTTAGTGTAGGGTGTCCCTGCCCATGGCAGGGGGGTTGGAACTAGATGATCCTTGTGGTCCCTTCCAACCCTGACTGAAACTATGAAACTATGTATGGAGATGGGTTGAAACCAAGACCTGAGCTGAGAATGCCAGACTCTGAAGAAGCATTTCTTTGTAGCTCTATCCACAAGTATTTCCACCAAGCCCCAGCAGAGAAATCTAAGCCCTTACCTCTTTCTCTTTTTGTCTCCATTGAAAAATTCTAATTCCCTATATTATAGTCTGCAGTGTCTTGCTCATTGAAAATAAGGCTCTGCAAAATATCTGCAATTCCTCATTTAGCCTCTCTATATCAGGAAAGGGTTGTTGCTTCTGGTTAACTGGAGTGCACATGCCAGTGACCACAAAATCACTGAGGTCTAAGAAGATAAGGATTGCAGGCTCCTAACAACTTCACAGAATTCCTGCTGTCTCTGGTAACTCAGTGGTTTGAGCTCATGACCCATATCCTGCTCATGAAAATGAAACCTGCTTTTACACTTTTGCCTGTCTCTAGAATCCAACCTTTCCTTTGCTGTCTTCTGCAGGCCTGGTAGCCTGCTGGCCTCCTGCCAACACCATCTTTGGACCAACCTGAATTTTTCTGAGTCTTCAAAACTCCACTCCTTGCAAAACAAACCAAAGAGAACAGCCATTTCTCACCACTGACTTGCAACCTCCAGACTCAGAGTGCCATCAGGTCCAAAGCTCAGGCTAACAGCTGAGCCCCCATGCTGCCATTGCAACTGTGCATAGTGTTGAGAAGCTTGCACACCAGATCAGCCTGGTTTGACCACAGCCAGCAACCAAGAGGAAAGGAGAAGTCTGCTTGGGCTTCTCCCTTCCCACACTGCACAGAGTCAGTTTCTAAATCCAATGCCTTCCTGCTTCCCACTACCCTGGGGCACTGTCAGCAGTGAAGTCTACCTCCAGTTTTCCTGATTTAAGCACAAGACCATCATATCCTTTCTTGAAGCCATCTCCCTCTTCACCACACAAGTGTCAATTCCTTGATTAACTTTTCTGACAATATCCTCATTCTTCACACCAAACTGATTCACGCCCTGAACACTGCCCATCTTACACCCAGAGGGAATGCTGCTTCTCTGCAAAGAGGCCTGCAATGTTGTCAGTTGGGACTGTAGCACAGTATGTATGTATAATTATGCAAACTGAAGGCAGAGGAAAAAAAAAAACCCACACATCTGGCTTTTCCTAACTTCCAAGATCTGGTTTCTGCCACTTTAAACCTCCTTTCAGGTTGTTTTTCAGTGAAACGCTACATACTCTTCATTAAGCACTGACAGTAGGGTTAGTACCACAGTGGAAACAGACATAAAGAGAGTGTCTTGAAGAATATCTTTCAAGCAAAAATAAGATGCATAAAGAAAGGAATCTAAACCTCTTTGGTATTGCAGAACCTCATGAGCTTCATCTCCCATTGCCAGCAAAGTGAAACCTACATGCACTGCAGCCATGCACCACTGCAGGAGACATGTGGGAATTCCTTCAGATGGGAACAAAACTAAACCCCATCTGGGGGCACTGGTCAATAGTAGGCTGAACACAAGCCAGCAGTGTGCCCAGGTGGCCAAGAAGGCCAACGGCATCCTGGCCTGCATTAGGAATAGTGTGGCCAGCAGGTGCAGGGAGGTCACTGTGCCCCTGTACTCAGCACTGGTTAGGCCACACCTTGAGTCCTGTGTCCAGTTCTGGGCCCCTCAGTTTAGGAAAGATGTTGACTTGCTGGAACATGTCCAGAGAAGGGCAACAAAGCTGTTGAGGGGTTTGGAGCACAAGCCCTATGAGGAGAGGCTGAGGGAGCTGGGGTTGTTTAGCCTAGAGAAGAGAAGGCTCAGGGGAGACCTTATTGCTGTCTACAACTCTCTGAAGGGAGGTTGTAGCCAGGTGGGGGTTGGTCTCTTCTCTCTAGCAACCAGCACCAGAACAAGAGAACACAGTCTCAAGCTGCGTCAGAGGAGGTTTACCCTGGATGTTAGGAAGAAATTAGGCTGGATGTTAGGAAGAAATTCTTCATAGAGAAAGTGATTGCCCACTGGAATGGGCTGCCTGGGGAGGTGGTGGAGTCACCATCACTGGAGGTGTTTAGGAGGAGACTTGATGGGGTGCTTGGTGCCATGGTTTAGTTGCTTAGATATTTTTGGATGATAGGTTGGAAACGATGACCTTGAAGGTCTCTTCCAACCCATTCCATTCCATTCCATTCCACTCCATTCCATTCTATAGTCTATATTGTTACCAGTCTGCAGTGAAGCAGCATTTACAGCACAGCTATTAAATCCTGAGTCTCCTACACATCTTCATTCACAAACACAATCTAGGGAATTTCCTTTTGAACAACTTGCACAATGTGCTCTTTGAGCCTCTTCATCACAGAGGGTATGCCTTAACAATTACTTCATTAAGCTTCATTGTTCTAATCAATATCCCATCTACTTTTGTTCTGCTTTTCAACTAGTGTCACAGAATGCACATGGCATCACACACCACGGTATTTTAAAACAAGTCAGCTGTACTGCATGTAAGTGACTAATGCCAAGAACAAAACAGCACTACCTTTGGTCTTGCTCTTACTTTTTCTTGCAAGCTGGAGTCCTCTCTCTGTAATGCATAGTTTGCTTCCACTTCTAAAAAGTGCAGTTTGAATATGCCAAGAATTGTAGGCACTCCAACTATTTGTAGATGTGCTTGAGGTTCTGAATATGAAGGGTCATTCTATGCTACATCAAAAAGGACTGACTAATCATTTATTTTAAACAAAGTGGGGTTTGTTCCCTGAAGTTGTTGCTTTGCACATTGAAACAGGAATAAAATTATTTGCAGGAAACAAGAAAGCTTTGTAGCTGGTATCTCTTTGGCTTACAAACACAATCCTGCTCACAATGGTCACAAAGACATCACTTGATTTTTCACCAGTAGTAGTAAAGAAACACTCCTTTCTTTGCTAACATTTAGTGCTGCACAATTAATACACAACTGTTAATAAAACAGACCTGTCTTTATGGGCTTGGGGGCTGGCAAGCCTGGTTTATGCAGTATTTCTTAGTCTTTCAGAATGAGTGATAACAGTGATGGACACTAGCTGATGTCTTACAGTGAGTCGTAGAATCAACCAGGTTGGAAAAGACCTCAGAGATCATCAAGTCCAACCTATTACCTAATACCTAACACCTCCTGACAACTAAACCATGGCCTGAAGTGCCACATCCAATGCTTTTTATGAACACCTCCAGGGATGGTGACTCCACTTCCTCCCTGTCCAGCCTTTCTTCTTCATGGTCAATTGACATGGTGCAAGGCAGATTCCAGACCTGCTCATCTGGCTTCATCTGGTCTTCTGCTTTCCATTCTGGACATGCTATGAGGTTCTCCACAGCATAAGGCAAGGCTGACTTGGAGAAACAATTGTCTCAGGGCAGAGTTGTGCCAGGAGTGATAAAGCTCAAGTCAGAGAACTACTGACCAAGCCCTGGAAGCCATCACAGTCTGCTGCTGGTGCGCAGTTGTGTGCGCAGACAGGAGGTCAAAGGAGGTCTCAATATGGTGTTGGGTGATAGGTTGGACTCAATGATCTCAAAGGTCTTTTCCAACCTGGTTAAGTCTATTCTATTCCACCCAGGGGAGAATCTTCTTATTTGCTCTGCAAAGAAAATCTAGCTGTCAAGTGTCAGTCTGAACTCAAGACTTACATGTTGGTAAGATTTTAACAACATGAGACTGCTTTGTTCCTTTCCAAGCTTCACAACAACTAGAAATAATCTTAGAAAAACAGAAGTGCCTAGTTATAACATATGGAAACTTGAACTAAGAACAGCACTAAATGATTTTTCTGCCCCCTGCTCTAATGTAGAGCAGGGACTAGAATAACGTGTAAAGGATGTAAAAACCCCACCAACAACAGAGCTCTTTCTTGCCTGTTTGTTGTTTTCTCTTTGGCTTTTCAGTTTGGTTCTGCTCTGTTAAGCTAGGATGAAATCACAGCAAACTCTAACTCACTCTTCTGTTAATTAACAACCTGCTTCCCAACTGCACTTTCCATTCCCACAAAAAGTGCTGCATTTTCACAAAGTATCACTTGTAGTAAGGCATTCAAACGTGCTAATGGTGGCTTTGCCTCCCAGGGAGATGGAGGAGTTCACTCTTCATTAGTTAAAGGCTTCTGATTTGATTTCTTTTTATTACTGTTGTAGTTATAAGTATTTGGGGGGGTGGGAGGGGTGGAGGGAACACAACCAACATTTTTTCCCCTCAAACTATCACAAATGCAGTTCAATTACAGATGAAATGCTACCTTCCTATGCTTTATGAAGATACACATAACCCAGCTAGGTCTGCAAGCATCACAGAAATGCAGATGGGAAGGGGGCTGGGCAGAAAATACCTTGGAACATCCCTGTTTTTTCCCACATCACAGAAATGGAAGACAAGCTGCCCTGCATTGGCTGTGATGGGAATGGGACAGAGAAATTACTGCAGACTGCAAAATAGACATGACTGTAAACCGCAACATATGCAAACTGTAACATATGCAAATTGTTCACTGTAGCTTCCTATAAACGCTGCACATAAATGTTAAAAATGATCTTTGTTGTCACCACCACCCAGTGTGCACCATGGGCACTCACCAGTGATGAGAGGAGGATCCTCTAGCCCAGATGGGCTCAGGTTGGGGCTTCTGCCTTTCCTGGGGGGATTAAAAAGGGGAGTGGGTGGGGAGGGGAAAGTGGCCACACCTGGGGTGGGAGGAGACTCCAACAGAGCCCAGGTGCTCTGGGATTTGATAGAAGAAGGGGAAAATGGGGTGGTGAGGGACTTTCAGGGTGTCAGGAGTGGGGGGAATGGAAAAAATAAAATAGAAATGGGTAGATTCAGATTGGATGTTAGGAAATAATTCTTCCCCATGAGGGTGGTGAGACACTGGCACAGGTTGCCCAGGGAGGTGGCAGAAGCCTCATCCTTGGGAGATTTCAAGGACAGGCTGGATGTGGCTCTGGGCAACCTGATCTAGTGTGAGGTGTCCCTGCCCATGGCAGGGCAGTTGGAACTGGATGATCCTTGAGGACCCCTCCAACCCCAACAATTACAGGATCACAGTATTGCCAAGGTTGGAAGAGACCTCGAAGATCATTGAGTCCAATCTGTCACCACAGACCCCAGGACTAGACCATGGCACCAAGTGTCATGTCCAATCCCCTCTTGAACACCTCCAGGGACAGTGACTCCACCACCTCCCTGGGCAGCACATTCCAATAGCTAATGACTCTCTCAGTGAAGAACTTTCTCCTCACCTTGAGCCTAAACTTCCCCCCGTGCAGCTTGAGACTGTGTCCCCTTGTTCTGGTGCTGGTTGCTAGAAAGAAGAGCCTAACCCCTTCCTGGCTACAACCACCTTTCAGGTAGTTGTAGAGAGCAATGAAGTCTCCCCTGAGCCTCCTCTTCTCCAGGCTAAACAATCCCAGCTCCCTCAGCCTCTCTTCACAGGGCTTGTGCTCAAGGTCTCTCCCCAGCCTTTTTGCCCTTCTCTGGACATGTTCAAGAGTCTCAATGTCCTTCTTAAACTGAGGGGCCCAGAACTAGACACAGGACTCAAGGTGTGGCCTAACCAAAGCAGAGTACAGGGGCACAATGACCTCCCTGCTCCTGCTGGCCACACTATTCCTAATGCAGGCCAGGATGCCATTGGCCTTCTTGGCCACCTGGGCACACTGCTGGCTCATGTTTAGGTGGCTATCAATCAGTACACCCAGGTCCCTCTCTGTCTGGGAGCTCTCCAGCCACTCTGACCCCAGCCTGTAGCTCTGCATGGGGTTGTTGTGGCCAAAGTGCAGCACCCAGCACTTGGACTTGTTGAATGCCATCCTGTTGGACTCCGCCCATCTGTCCAGTTGGTCAAGGTCCCTCTGCAGGCCCCTCCTACCCTCTAACTGACCAACATCTGCTCCCAACTTGGTGTCATCTGCAAATTTGCTGATGACTGTCTCAATGCCCTCATCCAGATCGTCAATGAAGACATTGAAGAGGATGGGGCCCAGCACTGATCCCTGGGGGACGCCACTGGTGACTGGCCTCCAGCTGGATGTGGCACCATTCACCACCACTCTCTGGGCTCTGCCCTCCAGCCAGTTCCTAACCCAGTGCAGAGTGTTGTTCTCCAAGCCACGAGCTGACAGCTTAGCCAGCAGTTTGCTGTGGGGAATGATGTCAAAGGCCTTGCTGAAGTCCAGGCAGACCACATCCACAGGCCTGCCCACATCCACCAGGCAGTCACCTGATCATAGAAGGAGATCAGGTTGGAGAGGCAGGACCTGCCCTCCCTAAATCCTAAATTCTATGATTCTTCCTAAATTCTATGATTCTAAAACAAATTTGCAGTTTAGGCTGGATGTGAGGAAGAAATTCTTCACAGAATGAAAGACTGGCCATTGGAATGGTGTTGGGTGATAGGCTGGACTTGATGATCTCCGAGGTCTTTTCCAACCCAGCTGATTGTGCGATCTTCACTTCTATTGTTGAATATAACAGTATATGGTATAAACTTATTGCTTTGCTTTAGTTTTATCTGGTTGTTGGGTAGTAATACAAACAATTGAAAAGTTTAGTCACAAGACAACAGGATGCAGCACCTGGTTTTTGCGAATTCCTGTTTACTGCTGACATATGTGAATAAAGAATCTGGGTCAAAAAAAGCACAACAGAGGATGCTACCTGTCTTTGTACTGAATAGCAGGCAGCTGGGAAATTGGCAAGCTTTAGCACAAAACCAGTAGGAAACTGCTTCAATGAGACAATTTATTTTTTTATATGGGCATTTTCAGATGTTCAGCCAACATGAGAAAAGTTGGCATTTCCTACTGAATTAATGCTTCACCTGCCAACCGATCTGGGCATCTGTGGTTCCTATTTTGGCATCCCTGCAGCAGTGAAATTTATATTGCTAGGCACCTCTGCACTGATTGTATTGCTAAACAAATTAGTAGGGGGTTGGACCTGTGGGTTTGGGTCTTCAGAATAGTTGTCCACTGCTGGATTGGGAAAGAGAGAGAAGAGATACCTTGGAGAACGTGTTCTCAGGAAACTGCCTGGGAAGAGAAACCCCAGGGACCTTGTTCTGTTTTGAAAGCAGCTGCTACAGGGATAATATATGATAATCTGCCTGGAAGATTCTAGGATGATGTTAGAACTAGAATAAAATTTATGGTGCAATTTTGGGCCATGTGTACAAGTGGTGGGAGATCCTACAATATTAAGAAAAAGACAAAAACCAGGCCCCTGCATGAAAAGAATGTCTGGAGCATATCAGAAGTTAACAGGACATGAAGAAATGAACACAGCATGGCCAGAGGGCCCCAGATGAATTTACAGTGAGTCATGATTTCCAACCTTGTTGATTCTATGATTCTACCTAAAAAGAAATCAACATAGACAACCTATCCAGTCATCATCCAAACAATGTGGCACTTTTCGAACCAGATCTTGAAAAGAGTAATTTGTCCCTTAAGAATGAGTATCAGGGTGAGCATTTTTTCAGTGAAATATGTGACTAATAATCTAACTAACTAAAACTATTAAATTATACAGATATTACTTGTTGAAGGTCTTGTAAAGGTGTGTTAAAAATGTCATACATTGAGGGCTGAAGGCCCTTCAGAAGTCCATGCACAGAGCATGTTACACGTTGTCAATTGTCTAGAATAGAATAGAATAAACCAGGTTGGAAGAGACCTTCGAGATCATTGCATCCAACCTATCATCCAACACCACCTAATCAACTAAACCATGGCACCAAGCACCCCATTCAGTCTCTTCCGAAACACCTCCAATGATGGTGACTCCAACACTTCCCTGGGCAGCACATTCCAATGGCAAAACACTCATTCTGTGTAGAATTTCCTCCTAACATCTAGTCTGAACCTCCCCTGGTGCAGCTTGAGACTCTGTCCTCTCGTTCTGGTGCTGGTTGCCTGGGAGAAGAGACCAACCCCCACCTGGCTACAACCTCCCTTCAGGTAGTTGTAGACAGCAATAAGGTCTCCCCTGAGCCTCCTCTTCTCCAGGCTAAGCAACCCCAGCTCCTTCAGCCTCTCCTAATAGAGCTTGTGCTCCAACCCCCTCCCCAGCTTTGTTGCCCTTCTCTGGACACGTTCCAGCAACTCAACATCTTTAACATACTGAGGGGTCCAGAACTGGACACTTTTAAATACAAATTTAGTCAAACCTAGTAGAATTCTTTTAAAAAACCCTTTTCCTGAAAATATATATGCAGATCACACATACAAAGCCTTTAATACCTCAATCTTACTAGATGCTGTTTTCAGTAGGAGTAATAAATGCCAAGAGTAAACTGATTTAGCTTATTGGTATTACTGCATAAGACAGATTATGCTTCAATTTACAATGCCAAAACGGGTTAGAGAGACTTGCTGGAGGTGTTTAAAAAGTAGTGTTTTATTTTAAAAGATAAGATTTTTTCAAGTCTCTCTGAATTCATCATTACTTGCAAAAGTTAAGTTCCTTAAAACTAAAATTAAAAGCTGAGTAATTCCTCTTGTGGAAACCACCAGGGGCTTTTCCATGAGAATAGAGGATACAGTCTCAAGCTGCACCAGAGGAGGTTTAGGCTGGATGTTAGGAAGAAGTTCTTCACAGAGAGATTGCCCATTGGAATGTGCTGCCCAGGGAGGTGGTGGATTCACCATCATTGGAGGTGTTTAGGAAGAGACTGGATGGGATGCTTGGTGCCATGGTTTAGTTGATTAGATAGTGTTGGATGATAGGTTGGACTTGATAATCTCAAAGGTCTCTTCCAACCTGATCTATTCCATTCCATTCCATTCCATTCCATTCCATTCCATTCCATTCCATTCCACTCCACTCCATTCCACTCCATTCCACTCCATTCCATTCCACTCCATTCCATTCCACTCTACTCTACCCTACCCTACCCTACCCTACCCTACCCTACCCTACCCTACCCTATCAAATGTCAGCCATGTCAAAGGCAGCAGAAATGGTAAACAAATTAATTGCCTACAAGCACACCTTTGTTTAAAAAAAAACCCAACCACCACAGACCTATGATTAATTTGTTACAATATAGATGTTAGGTGTTACAGAGTCAATTAGTGAAATGAAAAGTTAGGCTAAATCCATCACTGCCAATTAAGATGCATTAAGGAAAATATTGTCTCTTTGGTGTTCTTACAAATTTAAAGGTATTTGCCCTTAGGCTATTGTTACTCAGCTGCAGTACATGTGCATTAGCCTGTGTCCTAATGATGCTAGATTACAGATACACTTTAACAGGCTTTTTTGTTCATTAAAAGATGAACTGCCAAGCAAAAAGACTATGCCCCTACTCCTGCTTTTTTATTAAAGTAATGCAGTAGAAGGAGAGTATTATCATGTGATAACATAGAATCACAGAGTCATAGAATTGTTAGGGTTGGAAGGGACCTCAAGGATCATCCAGTTCCAACCCCCCTGCCATGGCAGGGGCATCTCACACTAGTGCAGGTTGCTCACAGCCACATCCAGCCTGGTCTTAAAAGCCTCCAGGGATGAGGCTTCCTTCCACCACCTCCTTGGGCAACCTGTTCCAGTGCCTCACCACCCTCATGGGGAAGAACTTCTTCCTAACATCCAATCTGAATCTACCTGTTTCTAATTTTCTTCCTTTCCCCCTAATCCTATCATTACCTGACACCCTGAAAAGTCCTTTCCCAGCTTTCCTGTAGGCCCCTTCAGATACTGGAAGGCCACAAGAAGGTTGTCTTGGAGCCTTCTCTTCTCCAGACTGAACAGCCCCAACTCTCTCAGTCTTACTTTCTTTTTCAGTCCCTTCTTCAGGGAGGGGCTCAAAAAAAAAAAAAGCAGCATCTTGTTTTGTTCAATTTTTCTTGTTTGCATCTTTCAAAATGCACAAACTGCTTTACCTTGAGAAGATTTTGAATTTGCATGCTGTCTGGGCCTGGGCATTTTCCACAGCTCCAAAGAAGGGGCAGCTGCTGTTGTGAACGTGCACAAAGCTTGGATGCCTGTTTGCTTTCGCTTCCACAAAACTCAAAAGAGGGGAGCATAGGCCCAGGCTGCTCAGAGAACAACTGCACTGTGGCACTTGAAGGTGCACACACTGCCAATCTCCCATTCACTTCTCTTGGGTTTGATATACTTCTGAACGCCCTTAAACCATCTTTGGATCACTTTGTTCATCTATTGTCCTCAAGAATCCCACTCCTATTGCTTACCCTACCATGACAGGTCCCAATACATACCCAATACATACAGGAGCAAAAAGTAAAGAATGAGAACCTATATTCTCTCTTAGGAAACCAGGACCTGGTATTGGTAATAGCAGTGATACAGACTGTTAAAACATGAGGCGAATGACAGGTTCCAAGACAACACCACACAAAAACTTTCTCCTTCCTGAATGGAACCTTTCTTTATCTAAAAAACCCTCCAAACTAAGCCCTCCCCTACTACGCTTGAAGAAGCCTTTCTACTGCACTACACTTAAACAAACTCCTAGCCCTGGCTAGGATGGCCAAAAGTTAAGACTAAAGATGTCCTTCGCACCTCTCTAATGAAATGGGGATTGGTACTTGTCCCACAAAGTGCAGACTTTGCCCTTTGCAGACAGGGCAGAAGGGTTGACTTAGACATGGCCATTAGAGCAGGCAGGTGAAAAAGACAAGCTGTCAATTTCTCATGCCCTGCTTGCTTCATAAGATGCACTGTGGTAGAACTAAATTGCGCTGCTAATGAAATAGTATCGTTAAATGAAGCTACTTATCATGGATGAGCATTAATCAAAATTAAGTATTCCACTGTTCAGCACTGTTCATTTTAAAGGCAGATCATCACTGAAGTCTGTCTTTGTTGAGGAAATACAATTAATACAAGGCAGCACTCCCACTTCCATTAGAGGCATAATTGAGCTTACGTGCAAGAAGACACCTGATCCTGGGGAGAAGACATTCTTCCCTAAATGCTACCCTGCTGTCTTCTCTCATCCCTGCCCACTAGCTTTGAAGAGAGCATGAAAGAGCTCTCCATTGATTCACTGGACACGATTTCAGCCATCTCAATGAACGAACCTGAAGGTAGAAACAAAATAATTGCAACGCTGAGGTAAACTGAACCTTAAAGATCTTGAGCTTAAAATGTCACTGCTCAGAGATGTCCAAATAAATATGCTTCAGCTAGAACTGTAACCTTTAATAAAAAGTTATGAGTGTTTTCTAAGGAGAGATCCATCTTCTGCACAAACACAAACCAAACCAAATCCAACACCACATCTGGTCTTTAATGGCACTTAACAAAAGCAGAATTGAGTGCTAATGGAACTGGCAAAGGACTGAGACGATGTTTTTACCTTTAAACTGCTACAAACTCCCCCTCTGTTTCCACAGATGCTTCCCAATGGATTAACTTTTCAGCAATGACTTCTAGGAGGTCTAATTAGACATGAGTGCTTGCAGATTCACAGGCAGTTGCTCCTTCAGACAGCAAAATTCACCTCTGAGTAATTCCCAGAGGACAAGAAGGCTTTATGTCTCTCTTGGACAGTCAAAGTAGGGTTTAAGTATGACTTAGGAGAGGTATAGTTATTATATTGATTATATTATCACTTGCCTGAATGCTTTACTTAGGCAGAAATCAGAGGATATAGAACACAAGCCAACAAGCCAACACCACATCCTGGTCTCCAAGCTGGTGACACACGGGTTTGATGGATGGACCACCAGATGGATAAGGAATGGCTGATGGCCGCACCCAAAGAGTGGCTGTCATGGGTCCATGTCCTGGAGGCCAGTGACAAGCGGAGTCCTCAGGGATCAGTCCTGGGACAGTCTTGTTCAACATCTTTGTGGTGACATGGACAGTGGCATTGAGGCACCCTCAGCAAGTTTGCTGATGAACCAAGCTGTGTGGTGCGCAGACACGCTGGAGGGACGGATGCCATCCAGAGGACCTTGACAGGCTGGAGAGTGGGCACAGGCCAACCTCATGAGCTTCAACAAGACCAAGTGCAGGGTCCTGCATCTGGGTCGAGGCAATCCAGGCACAAATACAGGCTGGGCAGTGACTGGCTGGGGAGCAGCCCAGAGGAAGAGACTGGGGGTGCTGGTGGCGAGAAGCCAACATGAGCTCTCAATGTGCACTTGCAGCCCGAAAGCCAATCAGATCCGGCTGCATCAGGAGAGTGTGGCCAGCAGGTCAAGGGAGTGATTCTCCCCCCTCTACTCAGCTCTGGTGAGACCCCATCTGGAGTACTGCATCCAGTCTGGTAGCCCCTATTACAAGAGGGATCTGGAGGTGCTGGAGCGTGTCCAGAGAAGGGCACGAGGATGATCAGAGGCTGGAGCACCTCTCCTATGAGGACAGACTGAAGGAGTTGGGGCTGTCAGCCTGGAGAAGAGAATGCTCCGGTGACCTCATTGTGGCCTTCCAGTATCTGAAGGGGGCCTACAAGAAGGCTGGGAGGGACTTTTCAGACTATCAGGGAGTGATAGGACTAGGGGAATGGGATGAAGCTGGAGGTGGGGAGATTCAGGCTGGATGTGAGGAGGAAGTTCTTCACCGTGAGAGTGGTGAAGCCCTGGAATGGGTTGTCCAGGGAGGTGGTTGAGGCCCCGTCCCTTGCGGTGTTTAAGACCAGGCTGGACGAGGCTCTGTCCAGCCTGATCTAGGGTAGAGTGTCCCTGCCCATGGCAGGGGGGTTGGAACTAGATGATCCTTGTGGTCCCTTCCAACCCTAACTGAAACTATGAAACTATGAAACTATAAGCCTTGTGATCAGTGCTGTCAAAGGCTGACAAGAAATGGCATCAAAGCCAGCACAAGCATCATCATCCATTGCTAGGAGTCAGTTACCCACCATCTATGCAGGAGCATGAGAAGTTCTCCAAGTGTTACTTGAGCATCAAATTGCACCACGTCTGGTCAGTTTAAAAGGCTGGATTCCTTGCTGGTTGAAGTCCATATCTCCTTTCTTGCTCTACTTCAATGCCAGTTGCCAACTTCTGGCAAAGCTGCAGTATTCTATTTATTTATTAAAATTAACTCTGGTATTAATACTGACAAATATCTTGGGAACAGTCAGTCTGGGCACCAGTGACTGTATCCAGCCTTCCTTTCCTCCAGTGGAAGGAAAGTCCCCAGCCACGTTTTCAGACCAACACCTCAGGACCAAGCTTTTAGGAGCAACTGCTCCTGAAGTGCTCAGTTACATCTCTCATTTTCAAACTGCTGAGGTTGGTCATCAACCTCAGTGAGACAGGAAATCCAGGACCCCACAACAGGAAAGCTCCAGAACAGGAAGCTGTACTAGAAGCACTTTCAGCAGCCTGTCATCCACCTTGGCTCTTGCCTCTCCATTTTCAATATCCTCATTTTGGATATGAGCTCCATACAATTTTTCAGCTTTTCTCCTCTTAGCCATTTATATCATAAAACTGGCTTATTCCTCCCAAATGCTTGTAAGCTGATCTGCTATATCACTGGGAGAAATTAATAGCCCACACATCAAATTGCTACAACTATATTACTAGTAAGTTTTGATGTTCTTACAGTGACAAAACATACAAGAGTAAAGAGGGCCACACAACACTGAAATGCTTAGAAACCTCTTAAGAGCCTCTCCACAGCATCAAGTGGCTTCTTGCCCTGCTGTATGGGTAAGGCTATCTGATGTGAGCAGCTGAGAAGCTGTACCCTAGAAATTCAGGAATAAATTCTGGTTTGGTATCTTTTCTCCATTTCTTCCAGGGAAGTAAAGTTACAAATCAAGGATAAAACTTTGAGATATCTTACATCCTTCCTCCTTCTCCCCTAAGAAAATTTGGGACTGAGTCTTAGATGGGTGGATGCTGGGTCAGCTGTTCATTGTTCCTTTGTATTGTGAAAAAACCCCAACCAAACCCTACATTTATAGATAAGTCATCCCAGGAAGCTGTGAGAAAGTAAAGCATCATTGGGGAGCTCATTTAGAGAAAGCACAGGAGGATGTGCAGTGACAGAAAAACAATATTCAAAACATCTGACCTAGATAACAGGATTTCCTTTTGACTGGAATGCATTAAAAACAACAGATTAAAAATGTACTGCACAGGATTCTTTGAAGCCTGAGTGTCACATTCAGTTCAAACAACTCAACCCAGATAAAAATAAGGGTGACTTTTGTTTTCCTTCCTTACAAAAAAAACCCCAACCCTGACAACAACAAAAAGGAAAGCTGAGAGTTCTGCTATTAAGAAAAGGCTAATAATAACAAATCAGTATGAAACCAACCTCTGACTTTGTGGGGTTTTGGATGACTGAATGCTTGCTTTGGCTATGAGTGAAGCTAATAAGCTTGCAGACCTGAGTGCTGAGTTCAAAGGAAGTCCAAATGCAAAAGCAAAACTCAGCAGAAAGTCTCAAATTTTCCATACTACAAATCCAAAGCATTTTCACATCATTCTAGGGGAAAATCATGATGGTTAAATTATGCTGTCTCATGCTAACAGTACATTAGCACATGTCTCCTTCAAGCCTTTTCTTCCTCCCCTGTTTTTTCCAGAGTGCTGCAGTGAAAATCTTCTTACAGATGGAGGCTCAGCTGTGCCCATCAGAGAGGGGAAGAAGGGAGAATCAAATCCTTTCCTCCTTGAGAAAGCTATTGAGTTGAATGAGATTCCAGGTTACCTCTCCATTTCAAGAAGCTACACACATGCTTCTGTACTCAAAGCTATGCATGTGCTTAAGCAGGATATTAAAGTCGAAGTGCCTTTCTAGATCAAGCCTATACTCACCTTACAAGTAGGCATGGTTTACTTCAAAAGCCTTACATTTTCTTCCAACCGAGCTGGTCTGGCAAACTTAACGTTGGGGGGAAATTTCAACCCACCACAACCTCCCTAGCATTTTCTTTCTTACTTTCAAGAACTCCACATTCCTGCACTGTATTTAGACAATCTATAACACTAAACTGCTACAGGGTCCTTCTGCTGCCTTGAAGATCTCTGGCAGCAACCTTTTGGTGGATGCTGATTTATTCTGTTTGGTATCCAGTGTTTCAACACCAACTTCCATCATGTCAAAGTTCAAAACACAGCCACAGGTTGAATGGCTAACACAAGCTATGCTGCTCTCCTAATGTAAGAGTGCATGCTGCCTTCATCCCCCTGCTCAAGAACCGAAAGGTAAAGTTGTTCCCAGCTTTTACCTGATGCCTTCCTACTTGAGAAGCTTTGAAAAAACTGCTCCAAACTATTTTGCTGGTTTCCTGTTCAATCAGAATCATGAGGCTGGTTTCCTGTAACTGGATGGATGTTTCTCCTTTGGAGGACACCATTTCCACTGACTAGCAGAAAGTCAAATAATCATTTCAAATGACTGATTTGGGACTCTGCATTAACCTTGTCAGCTGAAATAGTCTAAACTGTGTAACACTTAATAAGGGAGTGGTTTTTTGCATACATGAAACAAGTTTCCACTTTCTAGAGCTCCAGAAATGGGAATCACTCACCGCTCCTTTCATTTTATTGACTTCATTTTACTTGAGCCCCTTCTTGGGAAGAACATTTGAGGTTGGATCTTAAGAATTAAATTGCAAATTCTAGGAGAAGATGGATAAATACAATATGCCATGACACTCAAAATAAACAGACTTATACTAGGTAGGGAGAGTGCTGCTTAAGCTCTGAAACAGGAGTTCATTCTGTGGGAACATGTACTTGATCTCTCTTTCACCAGGGCCAAATCAAGAACAACTTCAGGACACTGAATTTATATCAACAGTGGAGAAGGAGGAGATAACTGGCTTTTGGTCTCTTCTCCCAGGCAACCAGCACCAGAACAAGAGAACACAGTCTCAAGCTGCGCCAGGGGAAGTTTAGGCTGGAGGTGAGGAGAAAGTTCCTCACAGAGAGAGTTGTTAGGCATTGGAATGTGCTGCCCAGGGAGGTGGTAGAGTCATCATCCCTGGAGATGTTCAAGAGGGGACTGGACGTGGCACTTGGTGCCATGGTTTAGTAGTCATGAGGTCTGTGGTGACAGGTTGGACTTGATGATCTTTGAGGTCTCTTCCAACCTTACTGATTCTATGATACATGGTATATGTACTTCAAGAAGCTGAAGTAGCCCATAGGTCTGCCATCCTTTCCCCTAACCCGAGTCTATACAGACTCACAAGATGTAACTGAAAAAGAAAAGAAAACCAACAAAACTAAGGCTCTCACTTGCACCTTTCCCTGCACTCCTCACAAGACAGAGTTGTCCCAACAAATCTCCATTTCCACCCTAAAGCCAGCAAACAGCTACCAAGGTGTGAGCTGCACTTTCTTGTATTCTCCTTCATTTTCTCTATATGGAAAGCCTGGAAAGTCCACCCTTATGGGAGGCTGGATTTTTACTTCTGGACTCCAATAGGAATCTCCTCAGGAATAAATGGTAGCTGTTACCCCTTCGCTTTTCTGTGTGACTCCTTGTAAAAATGGAGTCTACATTGTCCTGGTAGCCACCCCTTTAGGTACTGGTACACAGTAGCAAGGTCTCTCACAATCCTTCTGTTCTTAAGACTAACAAACCCAGTTCTCTCAGCCTTCCCTAGCATGGTGGGTCTGCCAGTACTCTGATCATTCTCATGGCCCTTCTCTGGACACTTTCCAGCTTGTCCTCATCTTTTTTGGACACCAGGGACCAAAACTGCACATAGCACTCCAGGTGTGGTCTGACAAGTGTTTAGTAGTGTGAAATGACGACTTTAGCTCTTCTGGTAAGGCTCTTGCTGATGCAACCCAGTATCCCATTGGCTTTCTTTGCCACTGCAGCACGCTGTTCACTTATGATGAACTTGTTGCCCACCAAGACTCCCAGGTCCCTTCCCACAGGGCTGCTCTCCAGCCAGGTGGATCTTAGTCTGAGCTGCAATCCTGGGTTATGTATTCCCAGGTGCAAGATGCTACATTTGCCCCTGCTGGACTTCATAAGGTCCTTGCTAGCCCACTCATTCAGCATGTTCCTGGAGTGTGGGTCTCCCTTCTGGAGTGTCAACCTCCCCACTAATCTACACAAGGGAGATGGATTCAAGCATGATGTTCAACTGCTCTATGGAGATGGGACTTAAGCAAGCCAAGGCAAGCAGCAGAGCTCTGAGCTCCTGTGACATCACAATGCTTGAGGTGTGACTGCAGAAGCAGCAAATCACACTATGTACCCCTTACCTACTCTGCAAAGAATATACTTATAAATTAATGCAATTAAGGTACCCAAAGTAATTGATAGCTACACTGCTCTCCAAAGTCTTAGTATGCCTGAGAAAAGTTGATCTATGTAGATTGCACAATCAGAAATAACTTATTTAAAAAAAAGAAGAAAAAAAAGAGAGAGGGAAATCTTATTGCAGAGAGATAGAAGTAAATGACTATTAAATTATGGTTAGAAAAGCTCTTTTGCATTTACCAAAGCAATTAATTATGTCGCACATCCCAGGCTTAAAAGCCCCAGAGTAGTTCTTTAACAAGGTAGAGTAGCAAGCAGAGATCCAGTGAACAACTGACAAACTGGTAACATAATTCACAGAATCACAGAAATGTTCAGGTTGGAAAAGACCCTCAGGATCACCAAGTCCAACCAATAACCCTACTCTATAAGGTTCACCCCTGAACCATATCCCCAAGCACCACGTCCAAACAACCTTTAAACACTTCCCCGGCTGGTGACTCAACCACCTCCCTGGGCAGCACATTCCAATCCCTCAACACTGTTTCCATGAATTTTTTTTTCCTAATGTCCAGTCTAAACCTACCCAGTCATAGCTTGAGGCTGTTCCCTCTTGTTCTATCACTAATTACCTGCGAGAAGAGACCAGCACCAGTCTCTCTGCAGCGTCCTTTCAGTTGTAGAGAGCAATGAGGTCTTCCCTCAGCCTCCTCTTTTCCAAACTGCACAGCCCCAGATGCCCCAGTCGCTCTTCATCAGATTTATTCTCCAGGCCCTTCCCCAGCTTCCTTGCCCTCCTCTGCACTGGCTCAAGCACCTCCACATCTCTCTTGTATTGCAGTGCTCAAAACTGAACACAGTACTTGAGGTGTGTCCTCATCAGCACCGAGAACCAGGGGAGAATCACCTCCCTGCCCCTGCTGGACACAGCATTTCTAACACAAGCCAGGATGCCATTGGCTTTCTTGGCCACCTGAGCACACTGCCCGCTCATATGCAGTGCTTGTCAATTAGAACCCCCAGGTCCTTTTCTGCCAGGAAGCTTTCCAGACACACTACCCCAAGCCTGCAGCATTGCTTGGGGTTGTTGTGACCCAAGTGCAGGACCTGGCATGTGGCCTTCCACTAATGGGAAGCTCATGCCATTAACGTTGGCCCATCGAGCCGATCTATACAATTCTGTGACGACTGTCACAGGATGATCTCCACATACATGTAAAGGCATAATGTATTAACTGCATATACCTCACAGAGGCATTTAGAATACATACAAAGATTGTGTGTAACAATATTAAAATGGCACCAGGCTGTATATTAATTTAATAGAATTTCCAGTTATACTAATCCCAGCACTTCTGCCACGAAAAAAAACACAGTTCTCTCTTCCTTTTCATCTTACAGTTTAAATTAAGAAGATACCAAAATTCAAATTAACACAAGAAAGCACCACTTTCACAGGAGACTTTATTCTCTGCTTTGCTTGTGCTTCTCAGACTTATTACCTCAATTCTCTTGCAGTTTGATTAAATGTCAATGCTCCAATTACTTTAATAGTCAAACTGTGCACTATTTTCACTACACAGTCATTCAGGCTTGTCATGTTTGACAAATCCAGTAATTGAGATGAACTCTTGAAGAATACTGACATGAAACCAGTCATTTCCTACTGCAGAACATTGACCTCTGCAGTGTAAACCACAGAGGATTTATTCAACAGCTTGAAAAAACCCCCAAACAGGCTTGTTATGGTTATGATCTTCATTTCACACATCTCATTTCCTTGTTTATCCACTGGATGTTCCACTGGAGTAGGAATTAAAATATTACAAGCATTTTGAACAACTGTGGAGAAAGGACTCAAGCAAATATTCTGATAAACTATTGTAAATTAGAGATTGCCTGACAGATTAGTAGAGGTTGAGTGTATTGCCAAATGGCTTCAAATCCCTCCCCTCAATCCTCCCCTGCACCCAGGCAGCTGCACTCCACCCCGGTGTCAGCTCATTAACAAGAGAGGGTATTAAACAAATTACACAAAGTTTTTGTTGAGCAGTGCTTGTTCCAGTCACTCATTACAGAACATTAACCCTTGCTGGGGCCTTTTCATTTTTACTATTCTTCTACCATGATGTCGTGCAACCAATACAATACAATACGATACAATAAACCAGGTTGGAAGAGACCTTCAAGATCATCGCGTCCAACCCATCAACCAATCCAACCCACCCAAACAACTAAACCATGGCACCAAGCACCCCAGCAAGTCTCCTCCTGAACACCTCCAATGACAGTGACTCCACCACCTCCCTGGGCAGCACATTCCAATGGGCAATCACTCTCTCTGTATAGAACTTCCTCCTAACCTCCAGCCTAAACGTCCCCTGGTGCAGCTTGAGACTGTGTCCTCTTGTTCTGGTGCTGGCTGCCTGGGAGAAGAGATCAACCTCTGCCTGTCTACAACCTCCCTTCAGGTAGTTGTAGAGAGCAATAACATGCAGGCAATGCACTGAAACCTCAAGGCAATATATTTCCCTTTTACCTCAGATTCACTGAGCCTAGCAAAAGCACTGCAAAACCTACCAAGTGTGTACTTGCTGCTCTGGCAAGTGCTCAAGTGATGCCTTTGGGACTACATCAGTATTTGACAGGTGTGGACAGCTACAAGCTCCATCACATTTCTATTGAAGAAACCCCAAACAAATATTTCGCAATGCCAGCTCATTACAAAGAGAAAATGCAACAAAGGTCTGGGATGAGGATGCAGCCTGATACTCCCTTGTGATCTACACCAACTGGGGACGTGATGCTGCTTTTGCTATAGCTATGAAAGTTGCTATGGACCTTTCAACCAAAATTTAGCCCTTCTTTGGATGAAGTGCTGACATAAGGAAAAATGAAGGGGAAAAAAAAAGTGGGGGGGAAATAAAAGAAAGACCATACCACCTTCCAGGAAGTGACCTTTGAAATTTCCAAAAGTAAACATCCTTTGAATGCTTCTGACTCTCTTTATCAGCAGCAGCAGCTGGTCACACACTACTAAATTGGGCTGTAAGAGATCTTGCTTCATGTCCTCTCTCCTAAAGACTATTTTATGAACTGATTGATTGCTCCTTGGAGTCTTTGAAAGACATACTGGCCTCCACTGGGACATGGACCCATGATGGTTTGGACACGATGATCTTGAAAGTCTCTTCCAACCTGGTCTATTCTATTCCATTCCATTCCATTCCATTCCATTCCATTCCATTCCATTCCATTCCATTCCATTCCATTCCATTCCATTCCATTCACAACCAAGTATATGGCAACCACCAAGTCTGAAAGGGCAACAGGAACCATTTGAAAAGGCAGAACTAAAAGCAGATTTCTATTGGAAATGATGAGCTAGAAATGCCATTGTGCAAAATTCTATTTACAGGGAAAAGCAACAGTCCAAATAGCCAATAGAAGGGGAAAATGAATAACTAAACTAAGTGGCACTCAGATTAAATTATTATATATTTATTTTTCACACTGTTTCCTTCCAGTATTGCTTTTTCAATTAGGCAGGTGCTGTCCACCTGAGAGACAGAGACCAGAAACCTATGAAGCATCCGGTCATATACAAAGTCCAAGAGCTGGTGAACAAGAACAATGTCCTCTCTCACTGCTGAGATGACTTAACACTTACCAAGGAGGAAGGCAGTGACTATCCCTTCAGCTGAAGTCTACATATCCTGGCTTTTTCCATGGGAATGTGCAAGTTCTTCATCAAAGATGGTGGTTAATTACTCAAAAATCATGCATTTAAGCAGAAATTAACCCTACATCAATAGTCCAGACAACTCCACACTACGTGCACCTGAGCAGACGAACCTTTCCCATCCAGTGACACCAGCCCTGCTACTCCATGGCTTCTCCACCTCACACAACAGTGGGGCTCTGGCAGAAATCCTTTGTCTTTCTATTAAGGAAGAGCAAAACAGCATGCTAATTGAGCATACCTAGTGCTTTGAGGTCTGCATTGGGCTGCCTAGTGCTCAGGAGACAAGAGTTTATGGTGTTGTGCAAAGCTGTAAATGAGCATCAGACAACCACTCAGCCCAGCTCTGAGAAATGGGGGAAAGGCATTTTCTTGTCAAACACAATATATCCAAACTTGTGAAGCTCCAAACATCCTCCTCCTCCCTTTCCCAGTAAAGCCATGCCTGGTGGGATGTATCCAAGTGACTGGCCCTCTCCTGAGGCTTCCAGCCATAGCTGCAAAAGTGGATTCTCACTGCTGTACAAAGAAATGGGCTTGCAACACCAATACTCTTCAGAAAGGTAACAAACTGTAGACCACATCAGGGAGCAACTTCTTCAAACGCATTGGAACACCTCAGATGTTAAAAGCTGACCTTCTAAGGAGCTTTACAGCACTTTTCTCCATCCCTGGAGATGAACAAAAAGGGACTGGACATGGCACTTGGGGCCATGGTTTAGCAGTCATGAGGTCTTGGGTGACAGGTTGAACTTGATGATCTTTGAGGTCTTTTCCAACCTCCAACTGTGAAAGTCCCATTTATTCAACGGCATTTCTAGCAAAGGCTGAGCTTGAGTTCCTAGGTGGCACATGCAATATATTTGCCTGCTAACTCATCCTTCCTAGGTAAGGTTATCTGGACACTATCATACATTTCAGATTAGTTGTCAGCAGTATTTAAAATTGTGTTCTCAGGGGTAGCACTGACAAATGGCACACCAGAAAAATGACATTATTATGAGCTGGTGGCTAATAACTAAGGAATTGTCTGAAAGACTGCTTTCCAATATTTCCCTTTTGCTGCCAGACAAACCATCCTGTTGCACAAGAGACATTTCTTAATGACTACATGAAAAATAAAGCTGCCATAGAAAATCCCAGATTTACATGATTGCTTTTCTGCATTAAAATCCCCCAGAACAGGAAAAAATGTGTTCACAATGTATCTGCTCCTGATATGTGAAAGAGGGGGAGCTGTCTCATGAAATTCAGCTTTTCTTTTAATAATCAGTCATCAGTATTTCTTAAGGAACCTCTTCAGACCCCAGAGAGTGTCCAAAGTCATGTTTGCTGACTGTTTCACAGAATCACAGAATCAACCAGGTTGGAAAAGACCTCAGAGATCATCAAGTCCAACCTAGTACCTAACACCTCATGACAACTAAACCATGGCTTCAAGTGCCACATCCAATCCTTTTTTGAACACCTCCACAGATGGTGACTCCACCACCTCCCTGGGCAGCACATTCCAATGGCCAATCTCTCTTTCTGTGAAGAATTTCTTCCTAACATCCAGCCTAAACCTCCCCTGGTGCAGCTTGAGACTGTGTCCTCTTGTTCTGGTGCTGGTTACCTGGGAGAAGAGACCAACCCCTTCCTGGCTACAACCTCCCTTCAGGGAGTTGTAGAGAGCAATAAGGTCTCCCCTGAGCCTCCTCTTCTCCAGGCTAAGCAAACCCAGCTCCCTCACCCTCTCCTCACAGGGCTGTGCTCCAACCCCCTCCCCAGCTTCGTTGCCCTTCTCTGGACACGTTCCAGCAACTCAACATCTTTCCCAAACTGAGGGGCCCAGAACTGGACACAGGACTCAAGTGTGGCCTAACCAGTGCAGTGTACAGGGGCAGAATGACCTCCCTGCTCCTGCTGGCCACACTGTTCCTGATGCAGGCCAGGATACCATTGGCCTTCTTGTCCACCTGGGTACACACTGGCTCATGTTCAGCCTACCATCCACCAGTACCCCCAGGTCCCTTTAGAGAATTCATGAGTGCCACAACATCTCGACTCATGTCATGAAATTCCTGAATTATTCAAATCAGCCTGTAAAGTCCTCTAACAAAGATTCTAAGTGGCACGGTTACATCTATGAACAATGTCACAAATTGGTGTTAATAATATGTAATACAAGAGTTATTAATGCATTTGGAAAGGAGAAGCCAAAGGGTCCCATAAACAACCACATATTCTTCTGAAATCACAGGAACCAACCTCAGAAACTATTAGTTTTGCTTATGTCATGAACACATCACTCATGCCAAGGTGAGTGATCTTTAATATTCCTTACATTTAAACCAGCAAAAATTTTACTAGGAACAAGTAATCCCAGGCTTCAGAGGTGAGGAGCTCAGAATGACAGCAAGTTAGTCTGGAGGCTGGAGGTTACTACACATTGTGCATACATTACTAAACACATGTGTGGGTCCAGCAGATTGAGGGAGGGTTCGGAGGTTCTCCTCCCCCTCTACTCTGCCCTGGTGAGACCTCATCTTGAGCACTACATTCAGTTTTGGGCTCCCCAGTTTAAGAGGGACAGGGATCTGCTGGAGAGGCTCCAGCAGAGGGCTATGAGGATGATTAGGGGACTGGAGCACTACCTTATGAGGAGAGGCTGAGGGACCTGGGGCTTTTTAGTCTGGAAAAGAGAAGACTTGAAGGGGATTTAATAAATGTTTATAAATATCTGAGGGCTGGGGGTCAGGAAGGAGAGGACAGGCTCTGCTCACTTGCTCCCTGTGATAGGACAAGGAGCAATGGATGTAAGCTGCAGCACAGGAGGGTCCACCTCAACACAAGGGGGAACTTCTTTGCTGTAAGGGTCACAGACCACTGGAACAGGCTCCCCAGAGAGGTTATGGAGTCGCCTTCTCTGGGAAACTTTCAAGGCCTGTCTGGATGCATTCCTCTGTGACCTGAGCTAGACTGTATGGTCCAGCTCTGGCAGGGGGGTTGGACTCGATGATCTCTTTTGGGTCCCTTCCAATCCCTGACATCCTGTGATCCTGTGTGCAGCACAATTACTAGAGCACATTTTCTTGAAGTGCCACTCATGTAGGAAGGTCTGTTCTCATCAATGCTGCATACCATGAGTCACAGGAAAAAGGGAAGATCCTTTAGGGGTGTTCCTAGGAGGATGAGTGATTATTTCCTCCCACAACCATGCAAAAACTGAAAACCCCCACTCTTGTTTAGCCATAATGCCACTTCCATAAGCTTACTGATGTGGAAGACACAAAAAAAAACCCAACAGGCAATAAAAGAATGGAAACTAGTCAGGGATGTTCTTGATGCTAGACAAGACTTCCTTTTCATCATGCTGGCTCTAGATGGCTCTGGGGGCTATGATGCTTTTGGCAATTTTTTTGTTGAGTTACTAAAGCACAATGTCACAGCCCAGACTGTGCTTTTGAATTCATTCTGAGGCTTTAAACAACTTTAGCTATTCTCAGACAATACATTCTGTGGCATCAGTATTTTCCTGTTAGAAATGTTGTGCTTATAAAAGCATACATAAATAGATGTAATATGCAGTTGACTTTTTTTACATATGTACTTGCATAAAACACACATTATGTAATATAAAGAGTGATTGACCTCTGGAATGGGCTGCCCAGGGAGGTGGTGGAGCCACTGTCCCTGGAGATGTTCAAGAAAGGATTGGATGCGGCACTTGGTGACCATGGTTTAGTTGCTTAGATGGTGTTGGGTGATAGGTTGGACTTGATGATCTCAAAGGTCTTTTCCAACCTGGATAATTCTGTATTCTAAATATTTTATGTATGCATATGTATTATGTAGTATACTGTATCATGCCTTTTTCACTTAAAACACTGCAAAACCCATTGTACTGCCTAAATAACAAGTAACCATGTATCTATGCAGTCTCAAGCTGTGCCAGGGGAAGTTTAGACTGGAGGTGAGGAGAAAGTTCTTCACAGAGAGAGTTGTTAGCTATTGGAATGTGCTGCCCAGGGAGGTGGTGGAGTCACTATCCCTGGAGGTGTTCAAGAGGGGATTGGATGTGGCACTTAGTGCCATGGTCTAGTAGTCATGAGGTCTTGGGTGACAGGTTGGACTTGGTGATCTTTGAGGTCTTTTCCAACCTTGTTAATTCTATGATTCTGTGATTTCCCCCTTTACACCTTTTTATTTCAAGTGACAAACAATTTTAAAACTGGAAAGATGCCAAACTATACTACCTACACTGAAGATCAGGCTAAACATACAGCATTTCCAAATGAGAAGGAAAACAGGAAAAAACTCTTCACAGAAGAAAAAAACACCAAGTAATCAGATGCAATAACACACACACACGGACAGAGGAAGCCTATTTTGGTGCTACAACAAGGAATCATTTGAATTCATGTTTCTGGTTGGTTTTCATCCCCACCAGAACCCTGTCTGCTGAGTGATAACCAGGTATTAGGCTGCCTACTTACTGTTAACATGCACTTAATCCTGCCAACACTGGTTCTACAGAAAACATTACCACTGTGCAACCATAAATGAACATAATTACCATCTGCACACTGAAGAACCAACTTGTAAACAAAATTATATCTCTTACTTGCTGCAAGTACACAGTTGTTTTAAATTTGGACTTACAACCTGCTTTTTAAATAAAACCTTCAGTCTGCTTCTAAGTCACCAAGGTAATGGCTGTAATAAGTAGCTATACCTCCTAATCAGCAAATGTCAAAATAAGCATAGTGCATCTATCTATCTAATCTTTTTTGGGCCACGTTATTGTGGCTTGTGAGCAGTTTTACCACCCATATGTTATGCTGACATGTTCTTCTAAAAGCTGGTTATTAGGACTAACTGGAGAAAGTGAAATATGAATGCCTGTATAAATTGTGGAGCTGAGTGCTGCTAAAAGCAAGGTGCCACAGTTGGCTTCTGATGGAAAACAACAGCTGACCCTTATTTATTTCTGCTCTACTACAATGCATCATGGACATCTGTACAAAGCAGCAGAATCAATCCACATCCTCACCAACTTTAAAGCTGGATGCTGCAATGACTATGTTATTCACCACATTAAGACCACTGTACCCTATGAAGAATTACTGAAACCCCTTTTGACCTCAGCAATACACCAAAATTCAGAGGACTACTTTCATTAGGACAAAAAGTCCATTATGAAATCAGGTGTCCTTGCATACAGGCATCTTCATGTTGGGTATGAAATACAGCAGGTATACAATAGGCTATAACTAGAAACAAAACAAAAACCAAACAACAAACAAAAAACCCTAACCAAACCAGAACAAAAAAACCCACACCCCACAAAACCCCTTGTGGGCCGCTGACCCACAAGTGATCATAGAATCATAGAATCAACAAGGTTGGAAAAGACCTCAAAAATCATCAAGGCCAACCTGTCATCCAAGACCTCATGACTACTAGACCATGGTACCAAGTGTCATCTCCAATTCCCTCTTGAACACCTCCAGGGACGGTGACTCTACCACGTCCCTGGGCAGCACATTCCAATGGCTAACAAATCTCTGTGAAGAACTTTCTTCTCACCTCCAGTCTAAACTTCCCCTGGTGCAGCTTGAGACTATGTCCTCTCATTCTGGTGCTGGTTACCTGGGAGAAGAGACCAACCCCCTCCTGGCTACAATCACCCTTCAGGGAGTTGTAGAGAGCAATGAGGTCTCCCCTGAGCCCCTCCTTCTCCAGGCTAAGCAACCCCAGCTCCCTCAGCCTCTCCTCATAGGGCTTGTGCTCAAGGCCTCTCACCAGCCTCGTTGCCCTTCTCTGGGCACATGATGACTTGCATCAGAACCAATACTGTAAGGTTGTTTGGGGTACAGTGGGTGACAAACCTGAATCACATATTAGCAGAAGTGCTACATGCAATAGGCAGGAGACGATTATTGTCCTCTGTTCAGCAGGGCCCCGTCTGGTGTTGAGACATAGCACTTGAGGGAAGTAAGGAGAAACTTGAGAAGATCTACAAGCAAGCAATGTATTTTAAGAATCCCTTAAGCTTTGACAGGAAGGAGAGACTGAGAGGTGGGGTTTCCAAGTTTTAGGAAAAAACAAGAGTTTTCTGAGAGGAAAACATCCTTATAAATGAGGGCAGTGCTGGGTTTCTCCATGCCTGGACAATAAAACTACTTGTTGCTATTCTAATTAATAAGGATAGACCTTCTAACTACAAGGGCCACAAAGCAGAGAAGTGGAGTACTGCATGTAGATTTAAAAGCAATCCCAAGGAGATAATGTGTGGTGGGTTGAAAATTCCCCCCAACATTAAATTGCCAGATCAGCCCAGTGGGAAGCAAATGAAGCTGTATTTACAGGCAAAAGTACAATCTACAAAGAAATGCAATGAATAGGTACAAAATATACAATATTTACACATATTTGCAGGTATTTACAATTGATAAACAGCACAAGCAACCCCTGGCCATAACCCAAGGGAGCTGCTAATACTTTCCCACTCCCTGCCCCCCTCCTTACCCCTGCCGGACACAAAGAGACAAGAGAAAAGAGCAGAGAGTTATTTTGTTAGGATACTCAGCCAAAACAAAGAACACAGCCAAGGTCAAGCAGAAGTAAGTTAGTGTCTCCCAGAGCAAGGAAACCAAAGAGAGAGAAAGATAGCTTACATTACCAGCCTTATGTTTATTGTCTATGAAACGGGATTGTATAGAACTTATCATTATTTTCCTTTTTACACCCAATAGTGATTTATTTACATTCTACCACTCTCTGTTCAAGATCTGTGGAAAACTTTAAAGGTACAGCCTAAAGCTACCACATATGTATCCATAATTCTCTATCATAATGGAACTAGATGACCTTTGAAGACTCCTTCTAGCAGAAGCAGCGTGAGAACTGTGGTGGTCCACACAACAGAGGGGAAAAGATGAGCTCCTTTCCTCTGTAGCATGGCTTCCCTTCTCAGTTGAACAACAAGGGCTAGCAGGGCCTGGTGCTCCTTCACAACTGCCCAGGCAAGTGACCCTCACAGCTTCTCTGCCCTTCAGCCTTAGTCTTGTACTTGTGAAACTGTGAAAGCAGAGCTGCATAACAGGGCTGAATGACAAAATTTGCATCTTCCTGCATGCAGGAGGAGTCAAACTATCTTTTCTTCATAAATCCCTCTATCAGCACATTGTCTGAAAGCCCTTTACTGTTTCCTAGAACCATCTTCCTGGTGTTTCTGTAGCTACCTCTGGCCCTCCCTGCTGCCTTTCCCCATGCCCTCTGACCTGCCCTCCCAAGCCTTCTCAAACTTTTGTACAGACAGCAGCACCCTTTGGACTGTGGGAAGCAGTCTACTATTCTTGTAGGAGCCAGGCAACATAAAGAAACTGAAGGACCTCTGGATGCCTACCCTGACAGCAAGGCTAGGATCTACCCACAATACATTGATGTATTTGTCAGTGAAACACTAGCTAAGGCATTTCTGTGACATCTCTTGCCTCATTTTTAGAACGGCAGCTTCAGCACTGGGAGTTCACACACTTCTCCAGGGTGGACCCTTCTCCCTTTTCCCAAGTTTCAGCATCCTTTCTTTCTGACATACACACCTTTACATATCTGTTGTGCCACTGCAGAAGAATTCCTCCAAATGAACACAAAGCTTATACACTGAGGTAAGACTGGCTTTGTATCTGTCTCTGAGATTCAGGAAAAAGCTTTTGGCCAAAATTGCTCAGGGAGGATAATTCTACACATGATCAGCAGCACTGTACCAGAGAAATGAAGCTAGCATGGTAATTTCTAGACAGAACAGCCTCCACACCAGTACTCTGATGACCTTATACATTGAATGAGCCCACAGTTGGCTGCTACAGCAAATGGGATGCCAGCTGATGACGCACAGCATAGGCACTGTGTGTTCGCAGTGCCATCCCTACTAATGAGGTAGGCTGCTGTGCTTTGCAATAGCTGAAGTTTCTATGGTGCTTTTATCTTCAGCTTCAGTGAGTTACAATAATCCAGCCCAGTTGTGCAGAATGTGTTCATGACTACTGCTAGATTCATGCCAAAGAAAAGGAAGTGTAGCTTCTTTAACCGTTAGAAGTAGAATAATTAATTTCTTCGGATTTCCTGCATCTTGGTATTGAAGTACCAGGTAAAGTAGAACGCTACACAGAACTCAGAATGCTTTGAAAAATGAAGGTCAAGTGCCCTCCCAGAGAAAAGGTGTCACTGCCTCTTCCAGCTCTGCCAAATCACTCACACTCACATTTCTCTGTCGTGGCTTGGATGCAGCCTGAGCCAGCTGCTTGTGCTGAGTAATTTAACAGTATCTTGGGATCGACATGTCAAAACCAGTAGAAAGATAATGTATAGATATTAATGTGGCTTAAAAGGTACTTTGCAGTAGAAACAGCTAGAGGCACAATCAGGCCTCTCTTCACTAGTCATGGAAATATAATGAAAGATTAGTATAAAGTAATTACATGATAGTGGTCAAAATAAACCAGCTAAGCACTAAATTCTCTGGCGTCTGCACTCATTTGAAGTAGCAGTTCCTTAATGTCTTAGCTGTGAAAATAAAATATACTGTGGAGGCTCTATTGCAGAGGTCCTTTTAGCATTCTATTCCCTTCTCATGAAATAAAATTAAATAATGGCAGCACAAAATTGTACTTTGTGACACACGTCTGGATACAAAGTTCTCTGACACACAACAGCTAAACACTACAGCATAGATGGGCAACGCTCAGGACTCTGCCTGAGAAGCTGCTAGTGAAGTAGCACCTTATGCCAGCTTAAAATGTTCAATACAAGCCATCTTGGTTGGGGAAAAAATAATTCCACCCCAGAAAATTAAGCCCTAAATTGATCAACCCCCACCCGAGTTCCTCTCAATGTTCCTCTGAAACAGCCAACCTAAGTAGTTAGTACTACTGCGTTTGAGCAAAGGGAAACGTGGCAGCAACCAGAGGTATTGCTGGCTGTCACCTCAATGGGAGAAAGGGAAGGGGGACTGACTTCTTGCAGTGACAGAATCTAGAGCATGGGCTGAAGAGTCGAGGGAATATGCTCACAGTGTTAATGACAAAACAGGTTAACAGGATGGTTTTTCCCCCTGAGGTAACACAGTGAAAAAGCTCTATGCAAAAAACTGTGAGTATGAGTGATGGGCACGTCTAGGACATGGTATCCATACAGCCAGACATTATCAGAGCATGAGAAGTTTCAAACTGAGCAGTGTGCCTCTACCTCATTCATTCATGCCTGGCAGGGTTAAAATGGATGCCTCCCAATTCATTTGTAGAAGAGACATGACCTTTTGATTTCTTCATCTATTGTGACCTGTTGCCTTTCTATTATCAGTCATAACTAGTAGAAAGCCACAAGCTGGTAGATAGCCATACAAGCAGGTTGGCAAAGTAATGCCCTGCAGAAGATGACTGGGCAAAGGTGTCAAGAGAACTTTTCTTCTTCTATGCCATTTGGGGCTGCAACAAAGAGTGATGGGCTGCACACCTACTCCTTAGGAACATCCTTCTCCCCATAAGGGGCTTACAAATTGTTCAGCTTAATCTAGTCCTACTGGTGATGGTCCACTGGGTAGCACTTTCTTATGTGCTGCCAAAGATTAAAGAAGTTCAGGTTGCTTCCTCAGTGCATGCATCTCACATCGTACTCAATAAATCCTCAACTGCTGCTATGGCTTGATGATCTCAAAGGTCTTTTCCAGCCTAAACGATTCTATGATGCTATAAGATGAAATAAAATGACCAATATTTTTAACCCCACACTGAGTTACTCATTAGGCAATATATGCTTCTGTCATTCTCTGAGGAAAATGTACCTAATTACTTATACCTCACTAGAAATATAATATAATATAACAAACAAAACAAAACAAAACACCCTAGAACAGAACAGAAGAGAATGCAATAAACCAGGTTAGAAAAGACCTTTTGGATCATTGAGTCCAACCTATCACCCAACACCACCTAATCAACTAAACTATGACACCAAGCACCCCATCCAGTCTCTTCCTAAACACCTCCAAGGATGGTGACTCCACCATCTCCCTGGGCAGCACATTCCAATGGGCAATCTCTCTTTCGATGAAGAACTTCATTCTAACATCCAGCCTAAACCTCTCCTGGTGCAGCTTCAGACTGTGTCCTCTTGTTCTGTTGCTGGTTGCCTGGGAGAAGAGACCAACCCCCACCTGGCTACAATCTCCCTTCAGGTAGTTGTAGAGAGTAGTAAGGTCTCCCCTGAGCCTCCTCTTCTCCAGGCTAAGCAACCCCAGCTCCCTCAGCCTCTCCCCATAGGGCTTGTGCTCCAAACCCCTCCCCAGCTTTGTCGCCCTTCTCTGGACACGTTCCAGCAACTCAACATCTTTCCCAAACTGATAAGCTATTGAAAGATAAAAGTTGTCATCACAGCAACATGTGGTAAAAGGACTGGCCCTAAGAGAGAGGTATTTATTCTGAAGGCAAGTAAATTACAATAGGAGCTGTGAGAAAAGCACTGCCAATTGAGGACACTGTGTGACTTATATCAAAGAAGTTACATTTAACTAAATGCTATTTGCTTAAGTGTAAACCTTATTTTTCTGTCCCTGTGTTCGGGGGTGGGGAAGAGTAGCATAAAACATCAATGGCATCCTGTCTTTTCTTTGTTTGTTTTTTATATTCCCCCCTATAATATGCTGTCTGTGGCTCTTTGGGACTGTAACTCAGCATGACACAGAAAGGTAGCATTTTGAAAATGTACAGTGGCCCTCATTTGTCACTGAACATATGGCCAGTTTGACAAAGTCTCTAGCAGCAGCCTTATGGCTTAATACCTGCAATACATACACATTTTGCTTTGCTTCAAGCAGTAAACCCCGTTTTCTTTCTTCCTTTAGCCTGGCTCACACATATTTACACATAAGAGCAGGAAGTAATAATAATAACAACAATAATAACAGTGACATTATATTTGTGAAAGCACAATAGCTAGCCATTTCTCAAGAATCCTCTTCTGCATACAACCTTTGTGGACCTCCAGAACAGCTGCTCCCTATTAGCAGCCTATAAATCTGCACACCCATAAATGTGCTGGATGTGCCTGGTTATCTACCAGGCATGCAGAAAGGTAATGGTGTGGCACACATTAGAATTCATTAATGCACTTTTTTTTTTCCCCTTCCCAGAGGTATATTCAGGCCAAATCAAATGCCTCCAAAAAGGGGCCACAGTGCAGCGTGCAGGTTGGAAATCCATTCATGAGGGAGGGTGACATGAAAGATTAATTAGATATTTGTACCTTCTGAGGCCACAGTTGTCATTTTTGTAGAGAGGCACCTGTTACAGGCAGGTATTTAATAGGTTTGACAAAATGGGGGCACAACTGCCTTAGAAAATATCATACTTGTAACTGAAAAAGAAAGTGCTTAAAGAACACCCCAGCCATTGTTTTACACACGCAGTGTGCCAGGCAGGAGACTGGTGATGCACTAACACTAGTCTTAAAAGGCTTGTAGCATGGCCCACCTGCTAAAACCAGTGTACTCAGAGAATGCTTCCTATGAATTCAATACAAATCCTTTGATATGTGACCGAATGAGCACATTTAGCATATTAAACAGAGTTTAAACCCCCTTGTTCCTGAAAACGGCAGTCAGGCAGAGTACAGTATTTCCACACCAAGGGCTGGAGAGGGACTGGAAAGCCTGGTGAGGCATGAAAAATTGAATTTCAGCGAGGCAACAGAAAGGACATTGTTGGGCAATTACAGTGCTCCAGTGTTTGCAGTCTGCAAAGGCTGCAATCATCTGCAGCGACAGCACAGTGTACGACTCCCCCAAGGCAGTGCACTCTAGTTAAATCAATTTGTCAGAAGCGGATTTTGCTCCCTCCCCTCTGCAGAGGAGGCCCACCGGAGTGGAGGACAGCTGGGGAGCACAGCTGTCTCTCTGCAGCAGATCAATTAGGACTTCAAAATTCATCCGCTAATTAGCAGCCATGTACAGAGGGGAAAGAAACCTCCCTTAAATGAATCATTTCCATGTATTAATGAACTCAGTGACATGCCACATTTAGAGCCTACCCCAACAAGAAGAGGCAGAGCCACGTGAGGCACCAGCTAACATGATGAGACAATTTCGTTCTTGCAGAAGCTGAATCTGCTGCTGAGGTAAAAAAATAAAACCCACTAAGCCTAAAAATGTCCATTTCAAAGACAAGTGAAAGAAGACCCAAATCCAGTAGAGCTACAGATATCTGATCACAGTGTAAACAGTGATCACTGTAGATAGGAGTGGGACCAGGAAAAATAGAATCCTGATGTACCGCATGCTTTGAGCAGTACGCTGAAAAATCACCTGACCGCTATGATTGAGGACTGGCCCTCAGGTTAACAATTTTTATCCTTGCTTTTATTTATTTTTATGGTTGACCTTTGTGTTGTTAGAATGACATTTACTGTTTATTCACATGTTACAGTGCTGCCAAGGGGTGTTTTTACAACAGAACTTGGCCAAAGTCAGCTGCTGATCCAATGCCATTTCAAGGCTTAGCCAAACAAGGTCACCATTATTTCCCCCTCTGCCTCTGGCACATTTAGCATGTTTAATCAGAGAGAAAAATAAAACAAAACCTTACACTATTTTGCATCAAATCTCAGAGTGAGCAGGGAGGTCATTCTGCCCCTGTACACTGCACTGGTTAGGCCACACCTTGAGTACTGTGTCCAGTTCTGGGCCCCTCAGTTTAGGAAGGATGTTGACTTGCTGGAATGTGTCCAGAGAAGGCAACAGAGTTGGTGAGGGGTTTGGAACACAAGCCCTATGAGGAGAGGCTGAGGGAGCTGGGGTTGCTTAGCCTGGAGAGGAGGAGACTCAGGGGAGGCCTTATAGCAACTACCTTAAGGGAGGTTGTAGACAGGCAGGGGCTGGTCTCTTCTCCCAGGCAGCCAGTACCAGAACAAGAGGACACAGTCTCAGGCTGTGCCACGGCAGGTTTAGGCTGGATGTTAGGAAGAAGTTCTCTACAGAGAGAGTGATTGCCCATTGGAATGGGCTGCCCATGGGGGTGGTGGAGTCACCTTCATTGGAGGTGTTCAGGAGGAGACTTGCTGGGGTGCTTGGTGCCATGGTTTAGTTGTTTAGGTGGGTTGGATTGGTTGATGGGTTGGACGCTGATCTTGAAGGTCTCTTTCAACCTGGTGTATTGTATTGTATTACTTCTTGCACATGAAGTTCTCAGCCCAATGAGAAGCCAAACACATTGACTGATAACACACAGAAAATTTTTTTAATTGCAAAGCACCCCTCCAGCCTCCCTAATTACTCCCAGTACCTCAGCCATCACAGCCTAATCACACTGAACTTGATACCAAGCACAAACCCTTTGTTCTTGGAAGTCTGTCCAGCAATGCTCATAAGATGGGTATCTTGTCAGAAATTACTAAATTAAACAGGATGGTGTAGAGAGGACTAAGGCACAATGATCTCCCAGAAACAGCAGAATAAAAAAAGGAAATGGTGAAACTGGCCTCAACAGCTCCACCGCTCATTTAAAGCGACTCATTCACTACAACTGAATGCACTTTCCCAGAGTGTTTGTCATCTATGGCTCCATTTTCCTACAGCTGTATGTAGATGCAATTATCAGGCCACTTGACATCAATAACCAACTGTAAATCCTTATTTTAAAAACCATTACTGTAAGCTGCAGAAGGGAGAATCCACAACACACAATACCCACTTGGAAACTGGTCGTTAGCCCTACACACAGGTGCTGACCGCTTACCTCATTCTTAACCATTTATTTACCTCTCCAAGATTTTTTCCCCTCTTTTGTTCTTTTAATGGCACTCATTAAAACCAAAATGGCATTGGATAGCTGAAAACACAAAATCACACAGCAAAGCAGTACATGAAGAGCTGAATTCTTTAACACATCCAATGGGATGGCATTCAACAAGTCCAAGTGCCGGGTGCTGCACTTTGGCCACAACAACCCCATGCAGAGCTACAGGCTGGGGTCAGAGTGGCTGGAGAGTGGCCAAACAGAGAGGGACCTGGGGGTGCTGGTTGACAGCCACCTAAACATGTGCCAGCAGTGTGCGCAGGTGGCCAAGAAGGCCAACGGCATCCTGGCCTGCATTAGGAATAGTGTGGCCAGCAGGAGCAGGGAGGTCATTGTGCCCTTGTACTCTGCACTGGTTAGGCCACACCTTGAGTCCTGTGTCTAGTTCTGGGCCCCTCAGTTTAGGAAGGACATCGAGACACTTGAATGCGTCCAGAGAAGGACAAGAAGGCTGGGGAGAGGCCTTGAGCACAAACCCTATGAGGAGAGGCTGAGGGAGCTGGGGTTGTTTAGCCTGGAGAAGAGGAGGCTCAGGGGAGACCTCATTGCTCTCTACAACTACCTGAAGGGTGGTTGTAACCATGTGTGGGTTGGTCTCTTCTCTCTAGCAACCAGCACCAGAACAAGGGGACACAGCCTCAAGCTGCGCCAGGGGAAGTTTAGGCTGGAGGTGAGGAGAAAGTTCTTCACCGAGAGAGTGATTCGCCATTGGAATGTGCTGCCCAGGGGAGGTGGTGCAGTCACCGTCCCTGGAGGTGTTCAAGAGGGGATTGGACGTGGCACTTGGTGCCATGGTCTAGTCATGGGGTCTGTGGTGACAGGTTGGACTCGATGATCTTCGAGGTCTCTTCCAACCTTAGTGATACTGTGTGATACTGTGAATTCTCTGAGGGAAGGCTATGAAATGTTAGCTACACCGCACTAAACAAACTGCCACTGTGCCACGTCTGTTCTCATCTATTGAAGGAGCTAAGCTGAAAATAAGTCACAAAGGAGATCAACCAAGATAGTACAAGTGCCTCACTTGCCCTGCAATTAATGAAGAGTGTGTGAAAAATGGTTCAGTAATACAAGGAAGTTTTATTACCCCTCTCACTTTGTTTCAAACTGTGCACTGTATTTTCATCTTACACTCGTTTCCATTACACACAATGAAGCTTATGCATGAGCAGGGAGAGTGTGACCCACAAAGTTTTATGGCTTTAAGTTGCCATTTATTTCTAAATTTCTTTCTAGGGTGAGGACTGCTGAATACAGCAAGCACTGAGCTGTAATATATACTCCATTAAAAGCAGTCCAGAGAATGTGACATTCTTCTTATTGTATTATTCTGCCAGTAACTGAGGTAATATAATTAGGATTCACATTGAAGTGGCCTACAGAATTAATCAATTTTAATATAAAATATGGCCACTCAGGAACATACTCCACTCAAGAGCTTGTCCACTGAAGATGCTGCATAAGAAGAGAAAGTGCACAGGTGTCATTCCCAACAACAAAACAATCCCTTTTAAGTCAAATATGGCACGGGATGTTTAAGCAGACATTAGAGGATGCATTTGTGGCACTGCTATTGTGCTATATCCTGTACATCATTTTTCATGGATGACTGCTGCATCACTTTCAGTCCCTCATGCTTGCAATACAGACTTACTTAGTATTTGACTGCACCTAGCAAGGAACAAGTAATTGATTCACTAAGACAAAGTAATTTTCTTACCTCTACTCATGTAGACTAAGTAGCTGGATTCTGTGCTGAAGGACACTGATGCAGATACAGAGTATAGTCATTGAAAGCATACCAGTCGCTGCAGTTCTCCACTGTTCTGACTGAGAGATCTATTTATTTTAACTAGATGATTTGAAAGTCAAGTGTGTCCCATTGGTTAGAGCTTGGGTAACTGCAAATTCAAGGAGATATTGCTGAAGTGGGGGGAAATAAATCCCACCATGTAGATAGCTTTGGCAACTACTGCTGCAAGCATTCAGATATAAAACAAAATGGAGAACTGACACAAAAGATACCAGATAGAAGAGGTACTAGATCCAAAAGGCATTTGTGCAAGAATTTAAGTTCATTACCATGAACATCTGCAACATAGAAATTTCAGTGTTCTGCTTTTCAATTTCAAGGCCCCAGCAAAGCACTCACACTCTGGTGACACAGGAAGAGATGTGATAGGTTAAAACTTTGGTGGAGAAGGACATACTTGAGTACCATGTCCAGTTCTGGGCCCCTCAGTTTAGGAAGGATGTTGACTTGCTGGAAGGTGTCCAGAGAAGGGCAACACAGGTGGTGAGGTGTTTGGAGCACAAGCCCTATGAGGAGCAGCTGAGGGAGTTGGGGTTGCTTATCCTGGATAGGATGAGGCTCAGGGGAGACCTTATTGCTCTCTACAACTCCCTGAAGGGAGGTTGTAGCCAGGTGGGGGTTGGTCTCTTCTCCCAGGCAACCAGCACTAGAACAAGAGGACACAGCCTCAAGATGCACCAGAGGAGGTTTAGGCTGGATGTTAGGAAGAAGTTCTTCACAGAAAGAATGATTCACCATTGAAATGTGCTGCCCAGGGAGGTGGTGGAGTCACCATCCCTGGAGGTGTTTAGGAAGAGACTGGATGGGGCGCTTGGTGCCATGGTTTCGTTGATTAGATGGTGTTGGATGATAGGTTGGACTGGATGATCTCAAAGGTCTTTTCCAACCTGGTCTATTCTATTCTATTCTATTCTATTCTATTCTATTCTATTCTATTCTATTCTATTCCCATATCAGAGGATCCAGCCATGCAGCTTACAATTATTTAACACATTTCATCGTAGCTGTTTATGAGATTTTTTTTTTTGTTGAAGGTGGATTAAATCCATTAATTCCTGGAATACCATTCAGGAGTTTTGTTGTTGTTGGCTTATTTTGTTAGGGTTTTTTTTGTTTGTTTGTTTGGTTGGTTGGTTGGTTTGTCTTGTTTGTTTTTAAAATCTCTGTCTGCTACTCACTAAGGGCCCTCACCACATCCCTTACTCCATTCTCTTTTATCCTTTCAGTTACAGTAGTTCAAATTTGCTCTTCTCCCTTTGATTTCTTTAATTACTTTAACTTCTTTTTGGTTCCTATCTGCTATGGCTGACCATCTTTTTGTGGTGTCTTTTAATTTCCCCATCAGTAACCCTGTGATCCCACATGAGCACTGTCCTGCCTCTGGGACATTTTCCCCCCTCTCACATGTCCACCTTCTACTTCCCACTCCAATTTCAGCACTGCCTCAAGACCTTCAGTAACATTCTGCCTACTTGCACATCTCATGTCTCAGTCTCTTGTTTTCATTCTGTCTGCTTTTACTCCCCCTGAAACTCTGTATTTAAGATTACCATAACCAACCAAGTCTAGTAGAGAAGCATCCCTGCCTATGGCAGGGAGGTTGGAGTAGATGATGGGGAGGAAGAACTGCCCATCATAAATGAAGCTCAGGTTGGTGATCACCTGAAGAACCTGAAAGTGTTCAAGTCCATGGGACCTGCCAGGATACACCCACGGGTGCTGAGAGAACTGGCAGATGAGGTTGCTAAGCCCCTCTCTATTATATTCCAAAAGTCATGGCAGTCTGGGGAAGACCCCACAGACTGGAAAAGGGCAAATATTGCTCCCATTTTCAAAAAGGGTAAGGAGGAACCAGGGAACTACAGGCCGGTCAGTCTCACCTCTGTGCCAGGAAAGGTCATGGAGCAGATCCTCCTGGAGGCACTACTGACTCAGAAGAATAGTAAAGAGGTGATTTGGAACAGTCAGCATGGCTTTGCCAAGGGCAAATCCTGCCTGACAAACCTGGTGGCCTTCTATGAACAGGTGACAGCATTAATAGATGAGGGGCGAGCAACTGATGTCGTTTACCTGGACCTGAGCAAAGCCTTTGACACTGTCCCACACCACATCCTGGTCTCCAAGCTGGAGACACATGGGTTTGATGGATGGACCACTAGATGGATAAAGAACTGGCTTGATGGCCGCACCCAAAGAGTGGCTGTCAATGGGTCCATGTCCCAGTGGAGGCCAGTGACAGGCGGAGTCCCTCAGGGATCAGTCCTGGGACCAGGCTTGTTCAACATCTTTGTGGGTGCCATGGACAGTGGCATTGAGTGCACCCTCAGCAAGTTTGCTGATGACACCAAGCTGTGTGTTGCAGCAGACAGGCTGGAGGGAAGGGATGCCATCCAGAGGGACCTTGAGAGGCTGGAGAGGTGGGCACAAGCCAACCTCAGGAGCTTCAACAAGACCAAGGGCAGGGTCCTGCATCTGGGTGGAGGCAATCCCAGGCACAAATCCAGGCTGGGCAGGGACTGGCTGGAGAGCAGCCCTGAGGAGAGAGACTTGGGGGTGCTGGTGGACGAGAAGCTCAACAGGAGCTCTCAATGTGCACTTGCAGCCCGGAAAGCCAATCAGATCCTGGGATGCATCAGGAGAAGTGTGGCCAGCAGGTCAAGGGAGGTGATTCTCCCCCTCTACTCAGCTCTGGTGAGACCCCACCTGGAGTACTGCCTCCAGTTCTGGAGCCCCTATCACAAGAGGGATCTGGAGGTGCTGGAAGGTGTCCAGAGAAGGGCCACGAGGATGAGCAGAGGGCTGGAGCACCTCTCCTATGAGGACAGACTGAAGGAGTTGGGGCTGTTCAGTCTGGAGAAGAGAAGGCTCTGAGGTGACCTCATTGTGGCCTTCCAGTATCTGAAGGGGGCCTACAAGAAGGCTGGGGAGGGACTTTTCAGGCTATCAGGTAGTGATAGGACTAGGGGGAATGGAATGAAGCTGGAGGTGGGGAGATTCAGGCTAGATGTGAGGAGGAAGTTCTTCACCCTGAGAGTGGTGAAGCCCTGGAATAGGTTATCCAGGGAGGTGGTTGAGGCCCCATCCCTGGAGGTGTTTAAGCCCAGGCTGGCTGAGGCTCTGGCCAGCCTAATGTAGTGTAGGGTGTCCCTGCCCATGGCAGGGGGGTTGGAACTAGATGATCCTTGTGGTCCCTTCCAACCCTGACTGAAACTATGAAACTATCTCAAAGGTCCCTTCCAATCTAAGCCATTCAATGATTCTGCAGTTCTATGATTGGATTCCCCTTTCTAATATTCCTCAGAGATCAAGATGCTTTCTTCTGAAATTGCTCTTTTAGCTATACTTTCTGAGTCACTTCTCCTCCATACTATTTGTTTTAGCCTATTCTCAGATGGTCATGGGACTATTGGACTTTCTGAGGTACTTTTCCTTAATGTTCTCTACTCTGGAGTATTGTTCTATTATTTCATTTGAGGTTCATTCAGTGTCACAGGCACTTATGCTTACGTTGCCTCTCCGTGTTGCTGTCATCGACAATTCACCAACTCTTTCTCATAACTAACTGAACTAATTTTTGATGACTTTAAGTCTTCCACTCCTCCAGTTAAACAATTCATCACCCTCCTGTCTTCATTCAGCCAAGAGCACTGATTCAGTTCTTCCACCCTGCCAGATTTAACCTTTCATTTTCCTTTGTTCTTAGCAATAACATTCCCTCTTGCTGCCAGAACAGCCTTCTCCTATCTACTTTGGCTCTTGGTCAAAACAGATTGTGAGCCCCTCCTCCTTGCTGCCTGTCACTGGAAGGCCCCGTGATTAACCAGTCATAAACGCTGACCACTTTTTCCCTCTTCTGAACTATACTCTTGTATTCTTTCCCCCCCCCTTTTTCCCTGCAAACATGACTGCAGATCCCTTTCCCACTTTTTAGGTTTTCTAGACACTTGTTTTTGTGACTCCTGACAAAGCATGGCAACTGTTGAGGTATCCCACTTCCCACAAGCATTTGTACAAACTCTCCATTTCCATTTTTAGCCTGATGCATTCTGGTTTCTACCTCTTGTACAAATTCCTGCCTTGAATGAAGGCTTTAGTGTCTTCTTTACTATGACTTTACTAAGGGAAGTCTTGCATGACCAACCCAGTGGCTTTCTACGATGGAGTGACTACATCAGTGGACAAGGGAAGGGAGGTGGATGCCATCTATCTTGACTCCAGCCTTTGGATTTCTGCAAGGCCTTTGACACAATTCCCCCAAAAATCCTTCTAAGTTGAACAGATAGGGATTCAATGGGTGGAATGCTCAGTGGACAGGGAATTGGCTGAGTAGTCACATCCAGAGGGCAGTAGTCCACCTCCAGATGGAAATGGGTGGACAAGTGGACCTCAGGGTTCTGTAGTGGGTCCAGTGCTATTTAATGTCTTCATCAATGATACAGACAGTGGGATTGAGTGTATCCTCAGCAAGTTTGCAGATGACACTAAGCTGAATGGTGGGGCTCATACGCCAGAGGGATGGGATGCCATCCAGAGGCAGCTGAACAAGCTGGAGAAGTGGGCCCAGGTGAACCTCATGAAGTTCAACAAGATCAAGTACACGGTCCTGCACATGGACTGGGACAATGCTCATTTATCAGCACAGGCTGGGGGAGGAAGTGATAGCGAGCATCCCTGCAGAGGAGGACTTGGGGCTACTGATGGGCAAAAAGCTGGACACAAGCTAACAATGTGCACTTGCAGCTTAGAAGGCCAATTGCATTCTGGGGTGCATCAAAATAAATGTGACCAGCAGATTGAGAGAGGTGGTTTTGCCACTTCACACTGCTCCGGTGAGACCTCACCTGAAGTACTCTGCCCAGCTCTGGGGCCCTCAATACAAGAAGTGTTGCAGCCACTGTTCTGAGGGCAGCTGCTGGACACATGTAGAGTGCAGGATTCCTTAGATGACCAATTCCTTAGCTGTGTAGAGCAAAACAATCACATTCCATGTGTGCCAAGAACCTCACGTGGGCACCCTTGGATTGGAACATGCTGCAGAAGCCACCTCCTTGACATGCTGGCACCTCTTATTGGGAAAAGATCTTAGCTTATCTATGTGGTTGGTTAAGGGATTGATAACAAAGAGTATGAAAAACAGCCACTCTGAGCAATAGGTATCTTGGGTTTGGGACTTTGGTAGGAATGGCTTCAGATAGGACTACTAGGGACTTCTGCTTCTGTTAGCTTGCTACTTCTTCTGGTTAGGGCTTTGGTGTAGGGATGTTGCAAGGGATACACTTGGGACTTCTGTTAGCTGCTTTGTCTGTTAAGGGCTTCCAAGACTTCTTCTGTAAGTGGGACTCCGAGACTAATGCTGAGGATTCTACAAGGCAGCAATAAAGGACTTCTGAGATTCTCTGCACTTCTGGAATCCCATTGCTATACTGTGGTGGGCTGAAATTACCCCCCAGTATAAAACTGCCTGACCAGCTCAGTTGAAAGCAAATGAAGCTGTATTTACTGGCTGGGGTTCCTGCCTTCATTTGTCACCTAATGACAGCCCAGATCAGGGGACAAAAACCACAAAGAAGGACATAGAACTGACAGAAAGGGTCCAGAGGAGGGCCACGAGAATGACCAGAGCACCAAAGCACCTCTCCTACAAAGACAGGCTGAGAGAGTATGGGTTTTTCAGCTTGGAGAAGAGAAGGCTCCAGGGAGACCTAGTAGCAGCCTTCCATTAACTGAAGGGGGCAAGCAAGAAAGCTGGGGAGGGACTGTTTACAAGAGCACATGGCACTAGGTTCAATGTTTTCAACTAGATTAGGGTACATTCACAGTGGACATGAGGAAGTTCTTTACTATGAGGGTGGTGGAACAGATTGCCCAGGGAGATGGTGGAGGCCACATCCCTGGAGACTTTCAAGATCAGGCTTGCTGGGTCTCTGAGCAACACGCTCTAGTTAAAGATGTCCCTGCTTAATGCAGGGCAGGTTGGACTAGATGACATTAAAAGATCCCTTCCAACACAATGCATTCTGTGATTGCTTTTGGTCAGCTCTTCAAATCAGTACCCTCATCATCCAACTGCCTTCTGTGAAGTCAGCCAGAAGCTGACTCTTTTTTTGACCTCAAATTTCCTGCTCCTCCAATCATTACTTAAGAGAATAATCTTTACCTTCCCCCATCATTTTCAGAAGATACCTGACATGGGTTTGTTTTGTGTTCTTTTACAGGTTCTTGTGTTTTTACTTGTTCTTTCCCCAGCTAATTGCATCAAGGAATTGGATTACTGTGCTGATATTGATTTTCCTTTGCCTTGCATAGTCAACTTCTTTTCTCCTGTCTGTATTTTAATCTTTCATTCTGACATGTTCTGTAATGATCAGCAAGTTCAAGAACAGGGATAAAGCACAGTAGATCTTCCTGCTGCCTCTTTCCTTCAATGCCACAAGGGATCCATCATCTTGCCAATCACACAATCCTTGAGCAGAATGCCATTTTCAACTCAGTGTAGTTTTTGTTCTCTTGCAATGGCCCAACCCTACAAATGTACCCAAGAGATGGCCTTTTCTATTCTTCCTTATAGCCAAAATTTTTATGTTGTGATATTTGCTAGCTTTTACAGCTCTTACAGTTCCTCAGTTCATGCAGGAATTGAATTGTGACCTTCTTGTGCTCATGCCTCTACTGTTGGAAAACCCTTGTTCTAATCTTTCAGTTTTCACTCCCTATTCCTACCAAAAGAATGAAAGAGAAGGCAGGTGAGCAGGAAGAGACAGATTCACATGCATCTGGAGCACGGCACAAAGTCCTGTATCTAATCCAGGAAAGCAAAACACACAGTGGACAAAACAGAAAGGCAAAAATAAGGGAGATGTGGAAATAAAGGGGGAAAACGAATCAAAGAAATGCAGGCAAAGTTAGAACAACAAGAGCAAATGAAAGAAAGTGCATGCAATAAAGAGCAAAAAAAGAGAAAAAGGGGGAAAAAATGAGGGAGGGTTTTGACACTTAAAAGGATGTTCAAAATAAATGTAAGTAGGTACATTCATGTATAACTTTAGGAAAAGAAAGACAGTCATCTCATATAATTGGATGGATGTCAGCCAAAATCCCATTGTTTTAGCAAGAAATACAGAATCATGGAAGTGTTTTGATTGTAAAGGACCTCTAAGGCCACTGAGTCCAACTGCTGACCTGACACCACCACGGCCATTCAACCATGTCCCAAAGTGCCATGTCAATGTTTATTGAACCTTCAGGATCAAGGCCTTCACCCTTGGCAACCCATTCCAACACCCAACCACCCTTTTAGTAAAGGAATTCTTTCTATTATCTAATTCAAACCTACCCTGGGGAAACTTGAGGCCATTTCCTCTTGTTCTATCACTTGATACTAAGAAGAAGAGACTGACCCCCACCTCACTATTACCTCCTTTCAGGTGGTTGTAGAGAGCAGTGAGGTCTCCCTCCAGCCCCCTCTTCTCCAGACTAAACAACCCCACTTCCCTCAGCCACTCCTCCGAAGACTTGCTCTCCAGACCCTTGATCAGCTTTGTTGCCCTTTTGTGGACACACTCTAGCATCTTGATGTCTCTGTTGTAGTGAGAGACACACTCTAGCATCTTGATGTCTCTGTTGTAGTGAGAGACACACTCTAGCATCTTGATGTCTCTGTTGTAGTGAGAGACACACTCTAGCATCTTGATGTCTCTGTTGTAGTGAGAGGTCCAAAACCAAACACAGTGCTCGAAATGTGGCCTCACCAGCATCAAGTACAGGGGCACAATCACTTCCCTACTCCTGCTGGCCACACTATTCCTGACTCAGGCTACAGCATGCTGCTGGCTCATGTTCAGCCTGCTTTCAACCAGCACCCAAAGGTCTTTGTCTACTGGATAATTTTCCAGCCACTCTGTCTCAAGCCTGTAATACTGTATGGGGTGTTGTGACCCAAGTTCAGGACCCAGTACTTGGCCTTGTTGAACCTCATGCAACTGACCTCATCCCATCAATCCACCCTGTTCAGATATCTCTGCAGAGCCTTCCTACCTTCAAGCAGACCAACACTCCCACCTAATTTAGTGTCATCTGCAAACTCAATTTCCTCATCCAGATCATTGACAAAGACATTAAACAAGACTGCCTCCAATACTGAGCCTTGGGGAACACCATTTGTGACTGGCTGCCAACTGCATTTTAACTCTGTTCTCCACCACTCTTTGGGCCCAGCCATCCAGCCAGTTTTTAACCCAGCAAAGCATCCACCCATTCAAGCCATGAGCAGCCAGTTTCTCCAGGAGAATGCTGTGGGAGATTGAGCAAAAGGTTTTCTTAAAGTCCAGGTAAACAACATCCACAGCCTTTCATCCACTAAGGAGGTCACCTTGATGTAGAAGGAAACTGGGTTCATCAAGCAGGACATGCCTTTCATGAACACATACTGACTGGGCCCAACCACCTGGTTACACACACTTCATAATGACACTAAAGATGATCTGCTCTATGATTGTCCCTGGCACTGAGGTCAGACTGACAGATCTGTAGTTCCCTGAATCCTCTTTCTGGTCCTTCTTGTAGATGGGTGTCATGTTTGCCTATCTCCAGTCAGCTGAAACCCCTCAGGTTAGCCAAGACTCCTGGTAAATGTTAAGTGGCTTAGAGAGCACTTTAGCCCAACCCTCCAGTACCTTCAGGTATATTCCATGCAGAGCAGGTCACTAACCATCTCCTCTTGGATTATGGGGGCTTCAATCCTTGTCTTTCAGCTCAGGAGGCTGAAATCAAAGGTATCAATCCAAAAAATGGTCTTAAAGACTGAGACAAAGAAGGTATTGAGTACATCAGCCTTTCCCTCGTCCTTGACCAGTACGTTTTCCCCTGCATCCAATAAGGTCTGGAGATTTTCCTAACCTCCTTTTGTTGCTAATGCATTTGTAGAAGGATTTCCTCTTCTCTTTAACAGCTGAAGCCAAATTAGTTTCCAGATGGTCTTTAGCCCTTCTAATTTTCTCCTTGCATAGCCTCATGGCAACCTTGTAGATCTCTCAAGTGGCCTGCCCCTTCTTCCAATGACCACAGACTCTCCTTTTCTCCCTAAGCTACAACCAAATGCCTCCACCCAGTCAGGACAGCCACCTTCTGCCTCAATATAAAACCTAAATGTGGAAGTTTGAGCTAGCACCTAGCTTAGACACTAATTGCAAATAGGAAATTTCCAGAGACTCTGAGTAACAAATAATGTTAGGGATTGGACACAGAATGATAACAACAGATAGGTTAGTATCAGCCCATTGGTGTATTGAAAACCTTTTATTTTGCAGCACAGTTCATTTGCTCTCTCTTTGCTGCTCTGGGTTTCAGGCTGTGCTATTCTCCCTCTGACCTTGGTGGCTTCTCTATGGTACATGGGATGGAGAGGGAGCATTTCTGGTTGTATGGCCTTCTGGGGCCCTTTTGTCCCCCAGAGGGGATAAAAGAGCTGAAATAAGGAAGGTAGAGGGGAGCCTGTGCTCTTGCTAAGCTGTGCATATATATATGTGTAAATATACTTTGTACATGTTTATTACCTTTTATATGTATTTTCTTATGTAAATGCAATTCCATTGTTACTTTGAGTGTGGTGAATTTGCTTTTTGGGGGAGATTCTAAAAAAAAGAAAAAAGTTATTTGGGGCATTTGATCCAACCCATAACACTAAAACATGTCAAAAGTTTTCAATAATCTCTAATTTAATCTTTAAAACAGGGAAGGAAAGGATTTGGTCTAAGACATTCCAAAGTGTGGTGGGTTGAAATTTGCCCCCCAACATTAACTTTGCCAGACCAGCTCAGGTGGAAGCAAATGAGAGCTGTGTTTACAAGCAAACTAAAACCTACCATGGAATGCAATCAATATGTACAAAATACACAGGATTTACAATATTTACAGGTATTTACAATTAACAAACAGCACAAGACCCCCTTGGTCAAAGACCAGGGGAAGCTTTAAGCTTCTCCTGTTCTGCACCCCCTTACCCACCTGTCCAAAAGGGAGAAACAGAAAGGAGCAAAGAAAATTGCTGTTAGACTTAACCAAAACAATGCAGCCAAGGTCAAGCAGAAGCAAGTTAGTATCTCTCCAGAGCAACGAAGCGAGAAGAGATGAGAAGCAGCAATTGTTTTGGTACAACCACTCTTATTGTAGATATCTCTCTCACATTGTAGATATCTTGGTTAGAATTATCTTTATTTTCCTTTTTTCAAACCCAACAGTGATTTGTTTACATTTTATTACTTTTCTGCTCAAGGTCTGTGAAAAAAGTTTTAAAGGCATAGCCTAAAACTGCCACAGAAAGTAATGGTGCAGCTCCACAACCATAGCAACAGAGAGTTGACTTCCTGCTGCTGGGGTCTGACAGAGGTGCAGACACAGAACAGTGCTGGGTTCACGATCAATACCATAGAATCACAGAATCAATAAGGTTGGAAGAGACCTCAAAGATCATCAAGTCCAACCTGTCACCCAGCACCTCATGACTACTAGACCATGGCTTCAAGCACCATGTCCAGTCCCTTTTTTGAACACCTCCACGGATGGTGACTCCACCACCTCCCTGGGCAGCACATTCCAATGGCCAGTTACTCTTGCTGTGAAGAACTTTCTCCTCAGCTCAAGCCTAAACTTCCCCTGGTGCAGCTTGAGACTGTGTCCTCTTGTTGTGGTGCTGATTGCCTGGGAGAAGAGACCAACTCCCACCTGGCTACAACCACCCTTCAGGTAGTTGCAGAGAGCAATGAGGTCACCCCTGAGCCTCCTCTTCTCCAGGCTAAACAACCCCAGCTCACTCAGCCTCTCCTCATAGGGCCTGTACTTCAGGCCTCTCCCCAGCCTTTTTGCCCTTCTCTGGACAAATTCAAGTGTCTCAATGTCCTTCTTAAATTGAGTGGCCCAGAACTGGACACAGGACTCAAGGTGTGGCCTAACCAGTGCAGAGTACAGGGGCACAATGACTTCCTTGCTCCTGCTGGCCACACTATTTCTGATGCAAGCCAGGATGCCACTGGCATTTTGGCCACCGGGCACAGTGCTGGCCCATGTTCAGCCAGTTGTCAATCCCCTAAGTCCCTTTCTGTCTGGCTGCTCTCAAGCCACTCCAACCCCAGCCTGTAGCACTGCATGGGATTGTTGTGACTAAACTGCAGCACCTGGCACTTGGACTTGTTGAATGCCATCATGTTGGACTCTGCCCATCTGTCCAGCCTGTCAAGGTCCCTCTGGAGAGCCCTTCTACCCTCTAACAGATCAACACCTGCTCCCAACTTGGTGTCATCTGCAAATATACTGATGACTGACTCAATCCCCTCATCCAGATCATCAGTGCTGTGGCTTCACTGCTCTGCAACGGCACGCAAGTCAGAGTAGATACTCACTTCTTAAAGAATTATTTTCCAACTAATTCAAACTCATAGCAGCTTTCTAAACATACCAGCACCTTAAATTGAAAAGAAATGTTTCCTGATAACAAAACACTGCCTGTTGAACCGATTTCCACACAAAGTGTCATGAACACGATGCTGAATTGTGGATATCTAAGGGCACTACTTACAACGGAGGCAGATCATTAAATGCTGTGACTGCCGTCAGAAAACACTGAAACAACAGAAACACACTGTGGAAAATTAAAATACAATACAATAAATCCAGGTTGGGAGAGACCTCCAAGATCATCGTGTCCAACCTATCAACCAATCCAACCCACCTAAACAACTAGATCATGGCACCCAGTACCCCATCAAGTCTCCTCCTGAATACCTCCAATGATGGTGACTCCACCACCTCACTGGGCAGCCCATTCCAATGGGCAATCACTCTCTCTGTATAGAACTTCCTCCTAACACCCAGCCTAAACCTCCCCTGGCGCAGCCTGAGACTGTGTCCTCTTGTTCTGGTGTTGCCTGCCTGGGAGAAGAGACCAACCTCTGCCTGTCTACAACCTCCCTTCAGGGGAGTTGTAGAGAGCAAGAAGGTCACCCCTGAGTCTCCTCCTCTCCAGGCTAAGCAACCCCAGCTCCCTCAGCCTCTCCTCACAGGGCTTGTGTTCCAAACCCCTCACCAACTTTGTTGCCCTTCTCTGGACACATTCCAGCAAGTCAACATCCTTCCTAAACTGAGGGGCTCAGAACTGGACACAGTTACTCTAGAAGCCTTCAATGTAAAGGCAGGCTATTCCATTCTCAAGATCACTCTCTTGGCTTTCTAATCTACACATTTAAATATAAGTTATGGTGTATCTATGGTGCTTCTGCCTGTTTGACAAACATGCTGTTTCAGTACTACCTTTTATCGAGACCGTTACTAATAAAACCAGCAAAACTATCATAAATTATCACAATCAAGGAACTGAGCATGTCAGAAGTCAAGTAAAGAAAGAGGCTGAAATAATTTGTCTTGCCAAGTGAAATGATGGAAGAGGTAGCAGTGCAGGGGGCAATGCTGAGGAAACATAATAGGGTTTCCATTTCACTGGCTGCTCAGGATACCTTTCTGCCTAGTCCTTTCTAGTAGGTTAGTACCTGGGCTGTACTAACCACGATAGCCTTGATGACTGTATTGACAAGGAATCACTTTTACCAAGAGGCTGGATGAGCCCTTCCATTAACAATACTAATCAGATAAAGTATTGCTAATAGATGACCCTGCATCTGGTTATCACGAACTGTTCTGTTTAGAATCATAGAATCAATAAGGTGGGAAAACACCTCAAAGATCATCAAGTCCAACCTGTCACCCAAGACCTCATGACTACCAAACCGTGGCAGCAGGAAGGGATGTGTTCATGGAGCTGAATTTCTCAGCAATGTGCAGTGTAGCTGCCTTTAGTGGTAGCAAAATAAGTGGTCATTTCTTACTGCTGCTGCCTTCATCAACCTCAGAGCCGCAGCGTGGGTAGAAAAGATGTGCTAAACTGGGAGACCACAAGAACCTGCAAATTTTCTTCAACAATTTACACTTCAAATCACAGGTGTGATCTTTTACTTTGGAAAGGAGCTGCACACTATCTTTTCCAGTCAGCTGTGACAACTAACTGCTCCCTACACCCTGAGAAGTAAAAGCCAAATCAAACCAAACCAGAACAAACCCCAGCCCAAAATTATTGTGCTTCCTTATATAATGATAACTTCTTAATAATACAATAAACCAGGTTGGAAGAGACCTTCAAGATCATCGCATCCAACCTATCAACCAATCCAACCCACCTAAACAACTAAACCATGGCACCAAGCACCCCAGCAAGTCTCCTCCTGAACGCCTCCAATGAAGGTCACTCCACCACCTCCACGGTCAGACCATTCACAGTATCACAGTATAACCAAGGTTGGAAGAGACCCCAAGGATCATCAAGTCCAACCTGTCCCAACAGACCTCACAACTAGACCATGGCACCAAGTGCCACGTCCAATCTCCCCTTGAACACCTCCAGGGACGGCGACTCCACCACCTCCCCGGGCAGCCCATTCCAATGACGAATGACTCGCTCAGTGAAGAACTTCCTCCTCACCTCGAGTCTAAACCTCCCCTGGCACAGCTTGAGACTGTGTCCCCTTGTTCTGGTGCTGGTTGCCTGGGAGAAGAGACCAACCCCTCCTGTCTACAACCACCCTTCAGGTAGTTGTAGAGGGCAATGAGGTCACCTCTGATCCTTCTCTTCTCCAGGCTAAACATCCCAGCTCCCTCAGCCTCTCCTCATAGGCTTGTGCTCAAGGCCTCTCACCAGCCTTGTTGCCCTTTTCTGGACACGTTCAAGTATCTCGATGTCCTTCTTAAACTGAGGGGCCCAGAACTGGACACAGTACTCAAGGTGTGGCCTAACCAATGCAGAGTACAGGGGCAGAATGACCTCCCTGCTCCTGCTGGCCACACTATTCCCAATACAGGCCAGGATGCCATTGGCCTTCTTGGCCACCTGGGCACACTGTTGGCTCATGTTTAGGTGGGTGTCAATCAGCACCCCCAGGTCCCTCTCTGTTTGGCAGCTCTCCAACCACTCTGACCCCAGCCTGTAGCTCTGCATGGGGTTGCCGTGGCCAAAGTGCAGCACCCGGCACTTGGACTTATTAAATGCCATCCCATTGGACTCTGCCCATCTGTCCAGTCGGTCGAGGTCCCTCTGCAGAGCCTTTCTACCCTCTAACTGACTAACATCTGTTCCCAACTTGGTGTCATCTGCAAACTTGCTGATGACTGACTCAACCCCCTCATCCAGATCATCAATGAAGATGTTAAAGAGGATGGGGCCCAGCACCGATCCCTGGGGGACGCCGCTGGTGACTGGCCGCCAGCCGGACGCGGCACCATTCACCACCACTCTCTGGGCTCGGCCCTCCAGCCAGTTCCTAACCCAGCACAGAGTGTTGCGGTCCAAACCACGAGCTGACAGTTTAGCCAGCAGTTTACTGTGGGGGACGGTGTCAAAGGCCTTGCTGAAGTCCAGATAGACTACATCCACAGGCCTCCCCACGTCCACCAGACGGGTCACCTGATCATAGAAGGAGATCAGGTTGGAGAGGCAGGACCTGCCCTTCCTAAATCCATGTTGGCTGGACCTGAGCCCTTGGCCATCCTTCAGGTGCGCAGTTATTGCCTCCAGGATAATCTGTTCCATCACTTTCCCTGGCACTGAGGTCAGGCTGACTGGCCTGTAGTTTCCGGGCTCCTCCATCCGTCCCTTCTTGTGGATGGGGATCACATTGGCCAGTTTGCAGTCATCTGGGACCTCTCCAGTGAGCCAGGACTGGAGGAAAATGATGGAGAGCGGCTTGGCCAGCTCATCTGCCAGCTCTCTCAGCACCCTAGGATGGATCCCATCCGGTCCCATGGACTTGTGGGTGTCCAAGTGGCTCAGCAGGTCCCGAACTAATTCCTCATGGATTTCTGGGGCATTACACTGCTCCCCGACCCTATTACCCAGCTCAGGAGGCCACTCATCCTGGACTCCTGCCTTGCTGTTAAACATGGAGGCAAAGAAGGCGTTCAGGACCTCAGCCTTTTCCTCATCTTCGGTCACCGTGTTCCCCTCCAGGTCCAGTAAGGAGTGGAGGTTCTTCTTGCCCTTCTTTTTAGCGTTGATATATTTGTAAAATTGCTTTTTATTTTCTTTCACAGAGGTGGCCAGTTTCAGTTCTAACTGGGCCTTTGCCTCTCTAATTTTATTCCTACATAATCTAACCACTTCCTTGAACCTACCTCGAGAAGCCTTCCCCCCTTCCAAAGGTGATACAGCCTCTTTTTTTCCCTTAATTCCCCCAGGAGCTGCTTGCTCATCCAGGCCGGTCGCCTTCCCCGCCGGCTCATCTTTCGACACATGGGGACCGCCAGTTCCTGTGCCCTCAAGAGCTCCTTTTTGAAGTAGGTCCAACCCTCCTGGACCCCTCGGTTCATGAGGGTTGGTACCCAGGGAACTTTACAAATAAGTTTCTTAAAGAGGCTGAAGTTTGCCCTCCGGAAGTCCAGGGTGAAGGTTCTGTTGGTACTCCTCCCTATCTCCCTGCATATTGAAAACTTCACTATCTCGTGGTCACTGCACCCTAGGCAGCCTCCCACGGTCACATCTCCCACCAGCCCTTCCCTATTGGAGAGCAGCAGGTCAAGCAGAGCCTGTCCCCTGGTAGGCTCGCTTAACAGCTGCGTTAGGAAGCAGTCCTCTATTCGCTCCAGGAATCTTCTGGACTGCCTTCTCTCTGCTGAATTAAGTTCCCAGCAGATATCTGGCAGATTGAAGTCACCCACGAGGACAAGATCTGATGATCTTGAGACAGCCTCCAGTTGTTTATAGAATAATTCATCCATCTCCTCATCCTGGTTGGGTGGTCTATAACAGACTCCAACCAGGATGTCAGGTTTGTTGGGTTGCCCTCTGATTTTAACCCACAGGCTCTCAATTCCCTCATCTTCCACCTCAAGTTCAGAGGCAGAAAGTGTCTCCCTAATATACAAAGCCACCCCTCCTCCTCTTCTCCCTCTCCTATCCCTCCTAAAGAGCCTGTAACCCCCCAGTGTAGCACTCCAATCGTGCGTGTTGTCCCACCATGTTTCTGAGATGGCAACTATATCATAGTTGCCCTGGTGGATTAGGACCTCCAGCTCCTCTTGCTTATTGCCTAGGCTGCGTGCATTGGTGTACATGCACTGCAGCTGGGCTCCCGACCTCTCAGTTGACCCTACCTTGTGCCCTACTCTTACCTCTGCAGAGGGACCGATGTCTTCACCCACCCCCTTCAGACCTAGTTTAAAGCCCTCCTAATGAGCCCTGCCAACTCTAGTGCTAGGACTCTCTTGCCCCTTCTAGATAAATGCACCCCATCAGGACCCAGCAAGTCGGGTGCTGTAAGAGTAGGCCCATGATCAAAGAAACCAAAGTTCCTCCGCTGGCACCATTCCCTGAGCCACTTATTGATGGTGTGGGTTCTCCCGTTCCTCTCAGTGTACTCCCCTGCCACTGAGGGAACTGAGCAGAACACCACTTGCGTGCCTGCCCCATCAATCAATTGTCCAAGGGCCCTGAACTCCTTCTTAATTGCCCTGGTGCCCTTCCTGTCGATCTCATCACTCCCAGCCTGTATTACCAGTAGAGGGTAATAGTCAGAGGGACTGATGAGCTTGGGGATTCCCCTTGCAATATCCCTTATCCGCGCCCCAGGTAGAGAGCAGACCTCCCTGTGGGATGGGTCGGGACGACATATGGGTCCCTCAGTACCCCCCAGGAGAGAGTCCCCAACAACTATAACCCTTCTCCTTCTCTTTGTGGAGCCGGTCATTATAGCTGGTGGTGGCCGCTTGGTCTTAGGCTTGGGCAATCACTCTCTCTCTATAGAATTCCAATGGGCAATCACTCTCTCTCTATAGAACTTCTTCCTAACCTCCAGCCTAAACCTGCCGTGGCACAGCCTGAGACTGTGTCCTCTTGTTCTGGTGCTGGCTGCCTGGGAAAAGAGACCTCACCAGAGCTAGTGAGAAGTCAGCTATAGCCTGGAAAGTCACAAGGAATCGGAACTGAAGTCACTGACATTATTTTGATCCTTCCAGCTTTAACATTTGTTTTATAGAAGGTGTGGCAGTCCCTGCAGATTGTGGATGGCTTTCATTTTAAGGTAAAATGTAGGAGGATCATACTGCAAAGGAGCGTGTAGTCCAGACTTCATAGAGGGTGATGTGCAGCATCAGCTTCAATACATCAACTGCTGCAACTATGCTCTTCAACACCGAGGTCATTCAGATAGAAACCTTTTTTATGTGTGTTCTGTTGCTCCTATTGGTACTGTATATGCTTTTGTAGTCGACAGGAAAGCATACAGTTGAAGAAGTGCTCCATACAACCTGCAGGTGTCTTTTGGCCACTGCATTGAAGAGCTGCAAGCAGCATGTTGTTTCCTTCCTCCCCACCCCCAAGAAAGTTAGGGGGTTTAATTGTCAGGAATCCCTGCAGCTATTCTAACTAAAGATGGCAATCATAGTATCACAGAGATGCTGCTTAAGCTTTAATAGGCCTGTGACTTTTAACCCTGAGAAATTCTCAGCAGAGTTTGTGCTGCTCTCCCAGCATCATAAGCACGTACCACAGAGTTCAGCTACTCAGCTAAAAACACACCAGTCACCTTATAGTATGTAATGAAAGGAAAAGGGACGTTTTCACACAGGAGGTAACTGATCTTCTTACAGGGTGGGCTTCAAATTGTGACTCAGTTTTCCCTTTATTTGAATCATATGTATTTGCTGTGTTAGCAATAGCGAGATGATTTGAGGTTGGCTGTCATCCCTCTCTCCCCACAAAAAGGTAGCTTGGTGGTGGTATTGGTGGAGGGCAAAAGGATTTTGGGAAAGTGGGATGGCTTAATGCTTTTCCTTTGGGGCTGGCAAGCTACTTGGATAACCTCGTGGCTTTGGGCAACATCACAAAATCAAATGGTCTCAGATAAAGGAAAGGAGGAAGGTCATAAATATCACAGCAGCACTCCAGCAAAACACAGTTCAACTAACTCCATGAGCTGCAGCTTCCCCACCTGCATTTAAGATCATTCTGCACAAACCCAAGCCCCAGTCACCTCAGCTGAAAGAATGTTTTCCCTCTCAAGACTCCTGCCAAAGGTTGTGACCAGACATGAGTATATTTCATAAAGAGGACAGTTACTTCAAGGGAAACAATGTCTGAGCTGATGTCCACCCCAGAGCTACCTTTGTAATTCCAGTGCATAATTTAGGTAACAGCAACCACTTACATGTTCCATGCAGAAACAAAGGGGGGGGCTGGGGTGGTGGTGAGGTAGAATAGAATGGAATAAAATGGAATAGACCAGACCAGGTTGGAAGAGACCTTCAAGATCATCGCGTCCAGCCTATCATCCAACACCATCTAATCAACTAAACCATGGCACCAAGCACCCTATCAAGTCTCCTCCTGAACACCTCCAACAATGGTGACTCCACCACCTCCCTGAGCAGCCCATTCCAATGGGCTTCTGACCTTCTGTCAGAATGAAACACCTGTCAGAATGAAGCCAATGTAAACACCTTTAAGGTGTAACCTCTTCCTACAAACCTCCAAACAGAAATACTACCTATATTCATAAGATATAGAAATACAATGTAAGCATGTACCAGTGAGCTTTGACCTTTTCTTCCAGCTTGCCCATATAACTAAAAGAATGACATCTGCTTAAGGTCAGAGGTCTGTAAAATATGAATGCTATGACTGCAGTACAGAATAAACCAGTTTGGAAAAGACCTTTCAGATCATCAAGTCCAACCTATCATCCAACACCATCTAATCAGCTATAACCATGGCACTAAGTGCCTCTTCCAGCCTTATTTTAAACACTTCCAGTGATGGAGACTCCACCACCTCCCTGTACATGCATTCCAAAGGCAGGCTGCACTGTCATGGATATGACACTTCATGTAAATATATCTCAGTTTCATGTATAGTAGCCAATAATTTTTTTTAAATTTTTTTTTTAAGCATAAATAAGTCTTGATCGAGAATGAAGACAACATCACTATAGCAGGAACACTTTTTGCAAGACTGACCATTGGAAATTAGGTGAATGAACACTAATTTTTTCAAATTAATACAGAATTAACCAGGTTGGAAAAGACCTTTGAGATCATCATAGAATCACAGAATGGTTAGGGTTGGAAGGGACCTCAAGGATCATCTAGTTCCAACCCCCCTTGCCATGGGCAAGGACACCTCACACTACATCAGGCTTGTAACAGCCACATCCAGCCTGGCCTTAAAAACCTCCAGGGATGAGGCTTCCACCACCTCCCTGGGCAACCTGTTCCAGTGTCTCACCACCCTCTCTTTCTTAAAGACACAGCCTCAACCGGTCACAATGGGGAAGAACTTCTTCCTAGAATCCAATCTGAATCTACCCAGATCATCAAGTCCAACCTATCACCCAACACCATCTAATCAACTAAACCATCACACCAAGTGCCTCATCCAGTCTCTTTTTAAACACTTCCAGTGATGGTGGCTCCACCACTTTCCATTTGCATTTGAATTTGCAGTACATCAGATAACTGTACGAGTGATCTAGGAAAGCTTGGCACTGATGTTTCAACACAAAAAGAAAAGGTTTTGACCACACAAAATTAAAAGCTACATTCTAGCTACAAACTACATGATCCATTGGTAGGATGGAGGCTAGGGAGGGAGGAAAGCCTTCACCATAGAGAAATGTTCTGCTAACTCAGCCTTGCTAGTTTTCTGAAAACAAGGGAATATGTTTTCAGGTCAGTGACTTTCAACTGTTTTCAATTCTCAGACCTCTAAGTATTTTCCAGTGGAGACCTTTAATAGCAAGATTAAGCCCAAGGCAAAGTGCTTCCTTTTCACCTTTCCCTGACATAGGTTTCCCAATGTTTTCAGACCATATGCTGAAAAAATAAAAAATAGATATTTTATTCAGCCTAGAATATTGCTATCATAGCAAAAGAATGGGAGAAGATGCCACCCATGTTGCATGGACAAGACTTCTTTGAACTGAAGTCACAGACACCCACATTTTCAGGTCACTTCCTTCTAGATATATTTAGGTAGAAACTACATTGTAATCATAGTATCATAGTAGTAGTAGTATCATAGTATCAGTCAGGGTTGGAAGGGACCACAAGGATCAGCTAGTTCCAACCTCCCTGCCATGGGCAAGGACACCCCACACTACATCAGGCTGGCCAGAGCCTCATCCAGCCTGGGCTTAAACACCTCAAGGGACGGGGCCTCAACCACCTCCCTGGACAACCCATTCCAGGGCTTCACCACTCTCATGGGGAAGAACCTCCTCCTCACATCTAGCCTGAATCTCCCCACCTCCAGCTTCATTCCATTCCCCCTAGTCCTATCACTCCCTGAGAGCCTGAGAAGTCCCTCCCCAGCCTTCCTGTAAGCCCCCTTCAGATACTGGAAGGCCACAATGAGGTCACCTGGGAGCCTTCTCTTCTCCAAACTGAACAGCCCCAACTCCCTCAGTCTGTCCTCACAGGAGAGGTGCTCCAGCCCTCTGATCATCCTTGTGGCCCTTCTCTGGACACCTTCCAGCACCTCCAGATCCCTCTTGTAATAGAGGCTCCAGAACTGGAGGCAGTACTCCAGGTGGGGTCTCACCAGAGCTGAGTAGAGGGGGAGAATCACCTCCCTTGACCTGCTGGCCACACTTCTCTTGATGCAGCCCAGGATCTGATTGGCTTTCCGGGCTGCAAGTGCACCTTGAGAGCTCCTGTTGAGCTTCTTGTCCACCAGCACCCCCAAGTCTCTGTCCTCCAGGCTGCTCCCCAGCCAGTCACTGCCCATCTTTCTGCCTGTAGTTTACCAGCCTTTTATTATACAGGAAAGTACCCATATCTGACTACCTGAGAGTGATTTCACCTGAAGTAACTGTGTCCAGCTCTGCAGCCCTCAATACAAGAAGGACATGGACCTGTTGGAGAGGGTCCAGAGGCGGGCCACAAAAATGATCAGAGGGCTGGAGCACCTCTCCTATACAGACAGGCTGAGAGAGTTAGGGTTGTTCAGCCTAGAGAAGAGAAGGCTCCAGGGAGACCTAATAGCAGCTTTCTAGTATCTGAAGGGGGCCAGCAAAAAGCTGGGGAGGGACTTTTTACAAAGGCATGTAGCTCTAGGACAAGAGGCAATGGTTTTTAACAACAGCACAGTAGACTTAGATTAGACATTAGACATTTGTTTTACTATGAGGTTGGTAGAATACCAGAACAGATTGCCCAGGGAGGTGGCTGAAGCTTAGAATGGAGACATTCAAGGTCAGGCTCCACGAGGCTCTGAGCAACCTGATCTAGTGAAAGACTAGTAGACTTCCTGCTGCTGCAGGGAGCTTCCACAAGATGACCTTTAAAGGTCCCTTCCAATCCAAGCCGGTCTGTGATTCTATTATCTTCTTCATGAGAGATCTGTGTCCGGTCCTGGTTCAAAGCCACAATATCTTCATTCAGAACCACGGACGCAATTTACAGCACAAAGTGAAATGCTGCTGTACCATCTGGGGCCCAGGGAGATGCATACCTGCTACCCTAAAGGAGTCCTGCATGTCACCAGACATGGGACAAACCTACAAAAGCTTTTTTTATATTTTTTTTTTTTTTTAATTATCTAAAATATTTTTCTTGTTAGTTGCCTGCAGAACTCTTCCCTTCCCTCAGATCACTTAGTGGAGCAAGAGGACGGCCTGCTGCTCTAATAGAGGTTTACACCATATAGATTCCTCTCCTTATTTCTTTTGGGAGCATCTCATGCATGAATTTAGCAGCAGATATGAATCACCTCAAAGACCCAGCCCAGCATTATATTGCCTATATGAGGAGTTCTCTACATGACAGATGTCCCCTTAGGCACAAAACTGGAAACAAAAGCATCTTTGTGCCCATTGATCACTGAAGCCCCTGGAACACTTCTTTCAATCCACAATCTGTACACATTAGTTTTGAAGACACACATCCCTTCTGCTGTGTTCTTGGGGCAAGCATTTGAAAAAAAATATTACTTTCAAGGGGGTTCTTTGTGGCTATGTACTTTCTCTTCCCCAATCCCTCTCCACAGTTTGACTAGAGTGCCAAACTAAGTGCCAGGTTCTACACATTGGCCACAACGACCCCATGCAGTGCTACAGGCTGGGGTCAGAGTGGCTGGAGAGCGGCCAGGCAGAGAGGGACCTGGGGGGACTGGTTGATAGTAGCCTGAACATGAGCCTGCAGTGTGCCCAGGCAGCCAAGAAGGCCAATGGCATCCTGGCCTGTATCAGAAATAGTGTGGCCAACAGGAGCAGGGAAGTCATTGTGCCCCTGTACTCAGCACTGGTTAGGCTACACCTTGAGTCCTGTGTCCAGTTCTGGGGCCCCTCAGTTTAGGAAAGATGTTGAATTGCTGGAATGTGTCCAGAGAAGGACAAAGCAGTTGTTGATGGGTTTGGAGCACAAGCCCTATGAGGAGAGGCTGAGGGAGCTGGGGTTGCTTAGCCTGGAGAAGAGGAAGCTCAGAGGAGACATTATTGCTCTCTACAACTACCTGAAGGGAGGGTGTAGCCAGGTGGGGGTTGGTCTCTTCTCCCAGGCAGCCAGCACCAGAACAAGAGGACACAGTCTCAAGCTGTGCCAGGGGAGGTTTAGGCTGGTTGTTAGGAAGAAGTTCTTCATAGAAAGAGAGATTGGCCATTGGAATAGGCTGCCCAGGGAGGTGGTGGAGTCACCATCCCTGGAGGTGTTTAGGAAGACACTGGGTGAGGCACTTAGTGCCATGGTTTATTTGATTAGATGGTGTTGGGTGATAGGTTGGACTTGATGATCTTGGAGGTCTTTTCCAGCCTGGTTAATTTTGTATTCTGTGATTAATTTCCAGTGTCTGACAGATGAAGCTGTGTAACAGCCACTTCCGTTCATCCCAGAAGGTACACAGATGCTCAGACAGCAGCTGGTCTGTGCAGGTCAACTGTCTGCACTCAAACCAATCCACCTGCATGGTTCAGATACAAAAAAACCCACAAACAAACTAATTAAAGAAACCCAACCAACCAACCATTAACAATAAAAACCCAAACAAACACAAAACCTTAAACCACCACATCAAACAAAAAAACCAACCCAACCAACCAACAACAACAAAGAACACCACAAACACACATCTATTGTCTCTTGCTGACAACATGACCACAGGCAGCATGAGGCCATGCTCCCTGCCTCTACTTTGCCTACCAACAGCACCATAAGAGACTATAAATACCATGGGCACACACACTTGTGGTACAGGGCCCACTCAACACTGTCTTTACATTCTTGGGGCCTGTTGCCAGACAGTTCTGCAGGGCTGCAAGGGCACTCCAGAGCTTTTGCAGACGACCTCAGTAACGTGGCAGCATCATTTGTTTCAGAAACAAAGCAATATAGAAAGCTTCAGCTGTATCAAGCAGGAACCAAATAGTGTCTTTTACTCTTGAGAATCTGTTGTCTGTACATATCTGTCTTCCACTGCACATTTTTCTTTTGCTATTTATGCACTACAGGACAAGCTCTCTGAACAGGCTACTAACCTTAAATGCCAAGTAAAATACATTCAAAAAACAGCCCCTCCAATATCCTAAATTCTGGCACTTGTGGAATAGCCCTCAGCTAGTCCTAATCACCTCTCAGTTAACAGTAACGTTAAGGGAGTTCAAGAGACCTGCTCTGAGGATGCAGGAGGAAAACCAGAAATAACCATCCTGAACTTCTCTGCTCCCAGCACAGCATGGCAAGATGAACTCCACTACTAATACCCTCAGATGAACTTTAGGAAGTAACTAGTCACACACCGAGGAGATGGCAATCAAAGCCTCGTCTCTGCAGATTCGGTGCTGTGGTGGGGTGAGAAAGTTCCCTCCCCACACACAGGGAAAGAAACCACAGCTAGCTCAGTCGGAAAAGCAGATGAAAGCTATATTTACAGGCATCAATGGAATGCAATGAATATGTACACAAATATACAATATTTACAATATATACAGAAATACACAGCAACGAACACAATGCAGAAAAGCCTTTTCCCTCCAGCCGGCCAGGGGGGTTCCCTGAACCCCCCTCTCTCCCTCCCTACCTCCCCTTTTTCCCAAAAAGGGTTAGAGAGAGAGAGAAAGGCAATTAAGGAGAAAAATTCTGTTAGCTCGAAAGCACATGCAAGAGTTAGCTTTCTTATCTGGTTAGATGTTAACTCAAGGCCGTTCCTGCTTCAGAAAGAGAGAAGCCGTCCAGCCCACAGGACAGAGGAGCACAGACAGCACCCAGCTTGAACCCAGACCAGACTGAACTAACAGAACCCAAACTTAAAATTGCATTCTACAATCTACCAATGAAATTAGTTTAGACTATCTTGTTTTTGTTCAAATATCAAAAACATTCAGCCAGAGTGTTCAGCAACTGTCTCTTTCTTAAAGGCATAGCCTCAACCGGTCACAGGTGCCAATGAGGTCTGGGGCAAGATTCCAGCTTCAGGGCTAGAAAGATATCTTCAAGTGGCTTAAATCTTTCCCCCAAGTCCCATTATTTTCCAATTCAGTGTAACTTTTGCAGCAAGTCCCCTTTCCTTGGGCTTCTCATGGGACAGCAGGACAGTGTTTCAACTCGTCAGGACTAAGACTGCTCTGCCAGATCTCAGTGACTGATAACTTCAAAAGGGAACACACTTGGTTCATTAGACTACTTAATGACATTCATTTGGACACTAATCTTAAAACAATTAATGCTTTAAAATTACTGTTTCTTCAGAGAACGGCAACAAGGCTGGGGAGAGGCCTTGAGCACAAGTCCTACAAGGAGAGGCTGAGGGGAGCTGGGATTGTTTAGCCTGGAGAAGAGGAGGCTCAGGGGAGACCTCATTGCTGTCTACAACTACCTGAAGGGTGGTTGTAGCCAGGTGGGGGTTGGTCTCTTCTCTCAGGCAACCAGCACCAGAACAAGAGGACACAGTCTCAAGCTGCACCAGGGGAAGTTTAGGCTGGAGGTGAGGAGAAAGTTCTTCCCAGAGAGAGTCGTTTGCCATTGGAATGTGCTGCCCAGGGAGGTGGTGGAGTCACCATCCCTGGAGGGGTTCAAGAGGGGATTGGACGTGGCACTTGGTGCCACGGTCTAGTCATGAGGTCTGTGGTGACAGGTCGGACTTGATGATCTTTGAGGTCTCTTCCAACCTTGGTGATACTGTGATAAGCCAGCAATCAGAATGAATTTGCCAGAAACTGACAACTACCTCCATCAAAAGGAGGAAGCAGGCACATTTGAAAACCAGCTTGCCTTCTTCAACTTTCACCTGAATTGTGGTAAAACATCAGCCAGAACCATGCATACCAATATTTCTGCAATACAACAGCAACATTTCAAAAGATAATGAAACAAATAAACCTCTGGTTTAGGCTAGGTTGGAAGCAAATTAGAAATGTGGCCACTAATGCCAAGGAGAAATCTCAATTGGAAGAGTAAGAAACCGTGAGTGGTGAAACAATCAGCACCAAGTCCTTGAGTCTGGATGAGTAGAAGAATTTGGTAATCAAGGAACAAACTCCTTTCTCTACTAATTCTGAAGTTCTAGCATGCATTCAGGCAAGAGTAATACAAGACACCAGTAGTATGAGCTATTTCACACAGATAAGCCACTGTGGAAGGAACTGAAAGGTGCTAAATGTTATTCAAGGCAGAATTAGACACATAGGGTAAGTTTAGCAGAAGCTGACTACTGACTACTAGAAGATGACTAATAAGGGTGAGGGGGCTGGGGTTGCTTAGCCTGGAGAAGAGGAAGCTCAGAGGAGACCTTATTGCTCTCTGCAACTACCTGAAGGGAGGTTATAGCCAGGCGGGGCTTGGTCTTTTCTCCCAGGCAACCAGCACCAGAACAAGAGGACACAGTCTCAAGCTGCGCCAGGGGAAGTTTAGAATAGAATTAACCAGGCTGGAAAAGACCACAGAGATCATCAAGTCCAACCTATCACCCAACACCATCTAATCAACTAAACCATGGCACCGAGTGCCTCGTCCAGTTTCTTCTTAAAAGCTTCCAGGGATGGTGACTCCACCACCTCCCTGGGCAGCACATTCCTGGCAAATCTCTTTTTCTGTGAAGAATTTCTTCTTAACATCCAGCCTAAACCTCCCATGGTGCATCTTGAGACTGTATCCTCTTGTTCTGTCACTGACGTATCCAAGTCAGCTTATATTCAGGGCTCAACTTGAGCCTAGCAGCCATCAGGGGAGTATGACTGACTCCTGAGACAGGCAACTCAGACATGCTTTGCTTGGAGGTTCTCCTCTCTGCACCAACTATAGAGTGAGCCAAGGGTGGAGGGAGGCCTTGCGAGACAGCATTGGCAAATACTGCCCACACATCATAGAGTCATAGAACAGCTAGGATTGGAAAGGACCTCAAGGATCATCTAATTCCAAGACCCCTGCCATGGGCAGGGACCCCTCACACTAGATCAGGTTGCTCAGAGCCAAATGCAGCCTAGCCTTCAAAACCTCCAGGGATGAGGCTTCTACCACCTCCCTGGACAACCTGTTCCAGTGTCTCACCACCCTCATGGGGAAGAACTTCTTCCTAACATCCAATCTGAATCTACCCAGATCATCAAGTCCATTCCCCCCTACTCTTATCATTACCTGGCACCCTAAAAAGTCCCTCCCCAGCTTTCTTGTAGCCCACTTCAGATACTGGAAGGCCACAATAAGGTCTACTTGGAGCATTCTCCTCTCCAGACATACCGCACTCATAACCAGATAAACCTGCTCACTAGACTCATGAAACATCAGCATTTTTACCTTGGATCACAGGCTTGTAATACTGTTAAATGTGTGTCTGAAAATCCAGCTGATTCCCAAAGGCTTTAGGAACAGCCAAGCAGGAGGTTTTTTATATTTAATGCTGTTGCTGCACAGATCTTGGGAAAATCCTGTTACTTGATTGCCAGCTGTCATGAAAGCTCACAGTGGCTGGAGAGCGGCCAGGCAGAGAGGGACCTGGGGGGTACTGGTTGATGGTAGGCTGAACATGAGCCAGGCAGCCAAGAGGGCCAATGGCATCCTGGCCTGCATCAGGAACAGTGTGGCCAACAGGAGCAGGGAGGTCATTCTGCCCCTGTACACTGCACTGGTTAGGCCACACCTTGAGTCCTGTGTCCAGTTCTGGGCCCCTCAGTTTAGGAAGGATGTTGACTTGCTGGAATGTGTCCAGAGAAGGGCAACAAAGTTGGTGAGGGGTTTGGAACACAAGGCCTATGAGGAGAGGCTGAGGGAGCTGGGGTTGCTTAGCCTGAAGAGGAGACTCAGGGGTGACCTTATTGCTCTCTACAACTACCTGAAGGGAGGTTGTAGCCAGGCAGAGGTTGGTCTCTTCCTCCCAGGCAGCCAGTACCAGAACAAGAGGACACAGTCTCAGACTGCGCCAGGGCAGGTTTAGGCTGGAGGTTAGGAAGAAGTTCTCTACAGAGAGAGTGATTGCCCATTGGAATGAGCTGCCCAGGGAGGTGGTGGAGTCACCTTCATTGGAGGTGTTCAGGAGGAGACTTGATGGGGTGCTTGGTGCCAGGGTTTAGTTGGGTTGGATTGGTTGATAGGTTGAACACGATGATCCTGAAGGTCTCTTCCAACCTGGTGTATTGTATTGTATGGAATACACTCCTTTGCCCATAAACATGGCCATGATACAAGAAAGATAATCAACTGCAGTCTGCTTGCTGACAAACATGAGTACAATGGTATTTTTTATATAAACACACCCAAGAGGCATGATCACAGTGTAACTGGAGCTACACAGTGCCCTTTGCTGAAACAGAGGGGGTTTTGTTCCACTGGCTGTTTGTGGGGTTTTTTTATTATTTTTATTTTTACATCACACATTTGTGCCTACAGTACTACTACAGTACACTGGACACACTAGACAACACACTACTGTTTACTAGGGAGGATTGGTCAACAATCAACCAAAGCCTACTTGTTCCATCCCAGGAAGCACCCCTCACCAATGCAGACATGCCAACGTGCACAACTTCACATGGTAGATGCACTGGATGCCATCCGAGACTGCTCACATGCCACTGCAGCACCTCTTGTGGCATTTATTCCCATTTCAGCTGGCATTAGAAGTGCTGGGACAGACAGTTTTGAATACAGGGGGGAAAAAAAGTGCCTGCCTACAATATGTAGGTATTTCACTGCTAATGTTCCATAGGGGTAGAAATTAAAATACAAAGTTTCCAAAAGTCCATACTCCTGCAGAAGTGGTGGTGGACACAGAATGGTTACGGTTGGAAGGGACCTCAAGGACCATCTCGTTCCAACTCCTCTGCCGTGGGCAGGGACACCTCACACAACAGCAGGTTGCTCACAGCCACATCCAGCCTGGCTGCAAAAACCTCCAGGGATGAGGCTTCCACCACCTCCCTGGGCAACCTGTGCCAGTGTCTCACCAGCCTCATGGGGAAGAACTTCTTCTAACATCCAATCTGAATCTATCCATTTCTAGCTTTTTTTCCATTTCCCCTCGTCCTATCATTCCCTGACACCCTAGAAGTCCCTCCCCAGCTTTCTTGTAGGCCCCCTTAAGACACTGGAAGGCCACCGTAAGGTCTCCTAGGAGCCTTCTCTTCTCCAGACTGAACAGCCCCAACTCTCTCAGTCTGTCCTCATAGGAGAGGTGGCCCTCCTCTGGACATGTTCCAGCACTTCCAGATCCTTCCTGTAATAGGGGCTCCAGAACTGGACAAAGCACTCCAGGTGGGGTCCCACCAGAGCAAAGTAGAGTGGGAGAATCACCTCCCTCAACCTGCTGGCTGTACTTCTTTTGATGCAGCCCAGGCTCTGTCTGGCTTCCTGGGCTGCAAGTGTCTCATGTTCAGCTTCTCATCCACCAGCACCCCCAACAGTGTAGCAATCCCATACTAACCATTAGACCTTTCCCATGGCGTTTAAAATAGCGTCTCCTCTTAGGAAACACTCACATGCCAAATTAAGCATTTTCTAATCAAATATACTGCAAGGACTTTCCCTTTCTAATCCCCTGGACCAATCACTCTGGCCCTCTTTCCACTAGCCTTATGACTGAGACAAGGTATTTCTTCAAATCCTTTTTTTCCCCTTTCTTCTTTTACTTTAACAGAAGGTGCTGTCTAGGCTTAGACCTCAGAGGATCTTCTGAAAAGAGGAGGGAAAGTCAGGAGAAATGGACGAGGGAAGATGACAGAGCCTTCAAAAACAGTTTCCACAGATCTTGGATTCATAGAATAATTTAGGTTGGAAAAGACCCTTAAAATCATTAAGTTCAGCTGTTAACCTAACACTGCCAAGTCCATCACTAAACCAAGTGCCAGATCTGCATGTCTTTTAAATACCTCCAGTGCTAGCAACTCAAGCACTGCCATGAGCAGCCCCTTCCAATGTTTGACAACCCTTTTGGTGAAGAAAGTTTTTGCCACATCCAATCTCAACCTCTAAACTGAAGCCATTTTCTCTTCACATAATGCTTGTTGCAGTAGTTTTAGGCTATGCCTTTAAAATTTTTCACACATATTGAGCAGAAAAGTAGTAGAATGTAAATAAATCACTAAAACTAGGTGTACCAAAACAATTGTTCTTCTCTTCTTGCTTCTTCACCTGGGGAGAGATACTAACTGGCTTCTCCTTGACCTTGGCTGCACTGTTTTGGTATTAAGATTCCTCTGCTCTTTTGTCCCTTCTTTTGTACAGGGGGGTGGGGAGGGGCAGAAAGGGAGAAGGGGGTTGCTTCCCCTGGTTAAAGACCAGGGGGGTTCTTGTGCTGTTTATCAGTTGTAAATACCTGTAAATATTGTAAATACTGTACATTTTGCACATATTCATTGCATTCCATTGTAGACTGTAGTTTTGCCTGTAAACACAGCTTTCACTTGCTCCCAACTGGGCTGGTCTGGCAAAGTTAATGCTGCAAGGGAAATTTCAGTCCACCACATTTGGGAGAAAAAAAAAATAGAATACAATAGAATAAACCAGGTTGGAAGAGACCTTCAAGATCACTGCACCTAACCCATCAACCAATCCAACCCACCTAAACAACTAAACCATGGCACCAAGCACCCCATCAAGTCTCCTCCTGAACACCTCCAGTGATGGTGACTCTACCACCTCCCTGGGCAGCCCATTCCAATGGGCAATCACTCTCTCGTATAGAACTTCCTCCTAACATCCAGCCTAAAACCTACCCTGGTGCAGCCTGAGACTGTGTCCTCTTGTTCTGGTACTGTCTGCCTGGGAGAAGAGACCAACCTCCGCCTGTCTACAACCTCCCTTCAAGTAGTTGTAGAGAGCAATAAGGTCACCACAGTCTCCTCCTCTCCAGGCTAAGCAATCCCAGCTCCCTCAGCCTTTCCTCATAGGCTTGTGTTCCAAACCCCTCACAAATCTTAAGTCAGATATGAGCTGAGGCAATACCATATATTGCTTTCACAATGTGATGCCATCTTGCAGCCCAAGTCAACAGAAGTGGCTGGTAACATCTTTGTGCCATCATAAAGAGGTATATTCCTGGGATGCAGAAGCACTGAGGAGCCAAGAAGCCCTGGGGGATTAGACAGAAATCTGCTCCAACTGAATAAAAGAGGAGAAATTGCATCAGGACCTCTGTGGAATCTCTTCCTCCTCAATGCCTTCCTTAGCCCTGTCCTGTTGTAACATCTATCTCCAGCTTAGCCTTTTATTGTCTCTTCTGCACAGTCTGTCCCAAAGAAAAGGTAGTAGATAAGTGGAATACAGAGAAACAGCTGTTCCAATCTGCAAAAACTAACCAGGCAAGTTGTATCAAAATATGGCTATGGTTACAAATCTAAGATAATTGCTGGTTAAGAATGCAGATCACGTCAGGCTGACAGAGAAGAGAAAGGGAAGAAGATATTTATGGCTCAGAATCCCCTCTAAAACACCATTTCTGTCATGAAGTCAGTATGTGTGCCCATGAGCTAGGAGTAGGTAGGTAAAAATCAGGTGCACAGTGCTTACACAAAACTAATGGCTAAGTATTAATGAATAATATTGTGAGGTTAAATTTAGCATAAATGAACTCCATGCTTCTTTGATTACACATAATAAATGAAGAAGAAATTTGGACAAATACCTTCAATAAGTCCTTTTCATTAATGAAAAAGTGTGAAGGCAAGACTGTTACGAGCAGCACTTATTCAAAGCTGCAGACATGAAAGCTAGTTTCACATCATGAGCTACAAACCCATTGCAGTTTATTACTGTAGCCTACCCCTACCCACACCTGCCCTGATAAATTCCCAATGAAAAGCATGCAAGTACACCCCATTTTCTCTGGATTTGCCCAGAGTATTGAGGATCATTAGACAGATCATTGGATTTCTGCAAGAGATGTCTGCAGAGTTTTCAGGTTTTGACTAATAAGCTCTTGAAATGAGGTCTGCAGCAGAAAACAGCCTGAGCCAAAGTCAGGGGATGCGATCTCTGAAGACAGCTTTGCCTGCAGGTTTAACGGTATGAGAATGAACACATTCAAGTGCTGGGTTCTGCACATTGGCCACAACAACCCCATGCAGTGCTACAGGCTGGGGGTCAGAGTGGCTGGAGAGTGGCCAGGCAGAGAGGGACCTGGGGGTGCTGGTCGATGGTAGGCTGAACATGAGCCTGCAGTGTGCCCAGGCAGCCAAGAGGGCCAATGGCATCCTGGCCTGCCTCAGGAAGAGTGTGGCCAGCAGGAGCAGGGAGGTCATTCTGCCCCTGTACACTGCACTGGTTAGGCCACACCTTGAGTCCTGTGTCCAGTTCTGGGCCCCTCAGTTTAGGAAGGATGTTGACTTGCTGGAGTGTGTCCACAGAAGTGCAACAAAGTTGATAAGGGGCTTGAAACACAAGCCCTGTGAGGAGAGGCTGAGGGAGCTGGGGTTGCTTAGCCTGGAGAAGAGGAGACTCAGGGGTGACCTTATTGCTCTCTACAACTACCTTAAGGGAGGTTGTAGACAGGCAGAGGTTGGTCTCTCCTCCCAGGCAACCAGCACCAGAACAAGAGGACACAGTCTCAGGCTGCGCCCGGGCAGGTTTAGGCTGGATGTTAGGAAGAAGTTCTACACGGAGAGAGTGATTGCCCATTGGAATGGGCTGCCCAGGGAGGTGGTGGAGTCACCTTCATTGGAGGTGTTCAGGAGGAGACTTGATGGGGTGCTTGGTGCCATGGTTTAGTTGTTTAGGTGGGTTGGATTGGTTGATGGGTTGGACGCGATGATCTTGAAGGTCTCTTCCAACCTGGTTTATTCTATTCTATTCTAGACATAGTTGCAGGTCCAAAGTAGCTTCACTCTGTGGATATCCTCACCCCACCCCCCCAAAAAAGACCCACCACCAAAACTACCCTGCAATTGTTATTAAAAAAAAATTACTAATAAAAAAAAACTACTTCAGCTGTTTCTGTGACCATTTCCAGCAACAGAGATGCTTCCCAGAATTTTCTCAGAAAACAGAGGTAACAGTGCAAGCTCATTCCCTTCTAAGCTTAGGCAATATGTGCACAAATTTTACTTGATTGGCCTGATTCTATAAACAAAGGATTTTAATGGAGTATGAACTCAGTAATTTTCTTTAGAAAGTTGCTAGCCAGGTTTAAGAATTGCAGTTGTGAAGTTCCCACTTAGGGACTTTCAGTATTTAACCCAGTACTATACAGTAATTATTGACTGGTTTTGCAGCCTGTACCAAGGTTGTGTCTACCCCCAATGCTTTTACAGCCTTTTCATTTAAAATCTCTGCTGCTGTTCTACAAAGTGTTTAATGTTACAAAGCAGCTAGATTCAGAGGAGATGCTGGCACACAACCACGCTGATGAGATTCTTGAGGCATGCACACTTTTGTTCACTGAATGAAGTCACAAAAAGGGGGTCATCCTATGGTCTTCAAAGTTCAGATTCTACCTATTACTTTTTATCAGGCTCAAATACTGAATAGGTGTGTTACTATTTACTCATGACAAAAATACAAGCCAGTGGGGGCAAAAGCAATAGGCCATCATAAATACAAGGCTAAAGGGTATGGACATTGCACCATGCACTTAATTGCCATGTAGGTACCCCCAAAAGTATACTTCTGTGAAAACTATCCCCCTTCACTCTTCTGCAGAGTGCTCTGAATCTGGGATGGTATTCTGCTTCCCTTGTTGCCACCGAGACAATTTAGACTGTTCAGGTTTCATTTCATGAAACCCTCACATTAGCACTAATATCTTAGCTGTATTTGCTTACCACCAAACACGGGAGTCTTTCCCTAGAGCTCCATTTGCTTTCTATGCATCTGCCCAGACTTTTGCTGCTTGCCTGGGACTGTGGCACTGACACAGTATCGTCGTCCCCCCCCCCCCCCCCCCCCCATTTTCTAAAACCTGGCTGAACTTTCATAAAGCCTTGCTTTAACGCTTTGAGCAGCAGTCAAGTGGTTCTGTTTGGGTTTGGTGGTGCTAGTTTTTCCCCCACCCCCACCCCCTCTTTAATTTTAGTGAAATTATTCTTTGTTTCTTATTGTGGATATGTCCCTAAACTAGTCTGTAAGTATAGCTAAACATTTTCCAATAAACATACTGTGAGTCTAACACAAAACATAGCACAGAACAAGGCAGAAGTGCAAATTAATTTCTTTTTTAATTAGAAAATATTTGCCTTAAACGGTTTTGAGGGGGGGAAAAAAACAACACCCAAACCCAAAAATTACACTTCCAAGTCCTTCCCTGAATCGTTTTGTCTAAGTTTTTGGGTGTCACCACAATAAATCCTGCTAAACGTCCTTGTCATGCTCTGGGTTGTCTGAGCAACTAGGTTATGCCCGAGAAGGAGAGTATGGGAAGTCTCTTCACTCATTTTATAAGTCTGCTGCTTATTATTACATACTATTCCAGTCAAATCCTGCCATCAATGCCCATGTCTTTCTCAGAAGGGAAGTCTCTTGAGGTCACTGGGCTGTCTTGAGTCTTAATCGCTGCTCAATGACTGCCGGCAGCATCCAGCTGTGACGTCAAGCACCAACCTCGGAGGGGGTGGATGGAATAAGAAAGTTCATCAGACTCCACATGACAATTACAGCTTTGGGAAAAACAAGCTCTGATCTGAGTGGGAGTCTGGTCTGTAGAGCAATAGAATTAAAAAAAAAGGGGGGGGGGGAGGGGGCATACATTAACCCTTACTTTGAAAACCTATTTATTTAAGTATAGTTAATAACCCTTTATATTTTAAATAATAGTGACTTTTTATACTCATTGTTTTTTTTGTGCCTGTGCTGAAGGCTTTCAGGGCTTAGAAATCCAGTCAAGACGCTGAACAGCGTGTGTGTACACAAATGACAGCCTGTGGCAGGGGACACAAAGGCTTCAGAATACGGATGCACACAGTGAAGGGCCACCCGGGTGCGCTGGGATGACGTGGCTGTCTGCTAGCAACCTGACAGACTGCTCAATGTGAGTTTGTTAATCTGAACTTGATTTCTGCGCTTGACTGACAAATGCTATCCTACAATTGCGCTTGCTGGATGTTTTTTTTCATGGCTTCGTGACCACTTGATAGGCACCTGGGCATATTATCATCTCCCTCTTCCCTTCACCTAGCCGATGAACACAACACTCCACAAAAAACCACACAGCACTATGACTAGGTAGATGCCTGCTGGAAAGATTTTCTGCTTGATTTTAATCCCGCAGAACTGGCATTGCTCTAGTATTTTTTTAATTAAAACTGCCTTCACTCAGTCTTTTTTTTTTGTCTCGTGGAGCATCTATCAATCAGGAGGAGTCACTGCAGGATGCACCCTGTGGCAGGAGGCTAATTCATTCCCTCCCCCAACCCCAGACACTGACTTTTTTTTCTTTTCACCACCTCCCCCCACCCCAACTTCATTAACTAAATGCACTGAATAAACCTTAACATCCCAGCTAAATCCTATTGGCCCAGGATTTGCTGCTTAATGCTAAAACCCAAGCGACCCATTTTTCTCCTGTTGATACGTCTATTGCTGATGGCAGCCAGAAGAGAAAAATACCCAACCTTAAAGTATTTTAATGTAAGGAGCAAAACCCAGAGAATTCATCACTTTTTCTGCTGCTGCTCAGGAACTTTATCCAAGTTCTACTTGGTATGTCAAAGCCTCCCTTACTTTTGTGCTTCATAGGCAACACAGCGCGTCTGTTGCTTAGCAAATGAATACAACAAAGTGCATCTGTTATTAAAAGTGCAACAAGGCCTCTTTAAATGATCTTGTAAACTCTATGAATGCAGAATAAATTCCTCTGCGTTCTCCAGACCCTGGTCATGCCATTATTATAACTGTTAGGAGTCACCCACTAACAGAAAATCTTTGCAAAAGACTAACAGGAGCAAACCATTCCAGTGCCACAGGCTCACTTTAAGTTTCTTAGGTTTTGCTTTAAACTGTAATAGTTGGTCCTTTCTGATTTCTCGTACACAAAAGAAAAAACTAAAGATTATTCACCAGCCCCTGTCTCCTGGCTGCAACCCTTCCCACTGCATCCCATTCTAATTGCTGTACCTAATCTCACCTTGGCTCATCTGCCCGACGCTTCCCCCTCAGTCCACAATGAGGAGAGAATACTAACGGTCACTTCCCAGCTCCCAATTCTATTACCACTCACACTGGGTTAACCATCCAGCTGCAAAGCCTCCTGAAGTTCAGCATGGAGAGCTTTGCTTCTTTACTGCTCCCATGGCCACCAGTCTGCCTTTACTCCTTGCTCTATCACACCTCTGACCTTGAGACATACTGCCATAACCACCATATATTTTACCACAGCATCTGCCATTCCAAATCTCTTCCCTCCTGCAAATACCTCTTTCAGACTTCTGCCACAGATATCAATGGCTGCAGCCATTCCCCCCATTAACTTTACAAGCTTCTCCACAATTCTCTACCACAGTGGTACACCCTTGCCTATTGCAGTGTCCCTCTGCAGTTGTCCCTACAGAACGTGCTTAGCCCCAGCCTTCCCACCATCATAAGCAGGAGAGCGAGCTCAGCCTTGGCTCTCCTGTGCTCTCTACCACTGCACAGAGCGCCATGAAAGGTGCAAACCACCACACCTCAGCGACGATAGCCTCCTGCCCTGCAATGGCTCCCTGGCGAGTGGCTTTGTGCACAGAAAACCTAGCACCCCACTCACTGCTTGAAAAAGTCACTCACCACATTCGGAGTAATCTGTCCAAGAGGGCTATTTCAGCTTGCTCTTGGGTATCCAACCAACACAGCAGTCTCTGGATTTGACTTATATTTTTAGTACCACATTTCACTTTACATTAGTATCAGGCCTCAATGCCCTACAATACCAAGGCTGGTTTCTGAGAAGGGCTGCATCTTGCAACGCCTACCCCAAGCGCACCGCGTCCTTCACCCTGCAAATTTCCCATGGCATTCAGAGGCTGCAAAGGCTGAAACAAGGAGCCTGGACATTTGGAAGACATTCAGTTATCCTGAATTTTTTTTTAAAAATCATATTTAGAAGAACCTAAAAGCAAATCTAATCTAACACGAAGACATCCAGCACAGGTTACACATTAGGATTATTAGTACGACGTCAGTTATGCGAAGGCTTTCAAATAAAAGAGCCTTCTTTCTGACTGTGCACTTGCGCTAATGTATTTCATACCAATACCACTAATGGCGCATTCATCATGTTTCCTTGTCAGTAGTAACAAGAAAAATATATTGAGCCATAAGAACAAAATTAATATATCCACGTCGCTACGTACACACTCTATAGATGCGTTTAAACACGGTCACTGAAGGAAGCGATGGCGAGAGAGTTCAGTGTTACAGAAATATTCAAACCAGCATAAATTTGAGACCAAGAATAATAAAGAAGGAACCAGTAAAGCAAGCAGCTATATTCCTGAGGACTTATTTTGCAGCATAGACACAGATGAGAGAGAGAGAGAGCGAGCAAGGTCTTTTGTAAGAAATCGGCCATGTTAGATCGCAGGAAAGTAACAAACATTTTTTTTTTTGTTCATCTGATTATAGCTTCAGAAGGTATGGATTAATACCACATGATCAATCAGGTTTTTTCCAACGAGTGAATGCTCAATAGATGACATTTTAAAGAGCTTCACGAGTAGGCAAGCCTCACTTTTCATTTATTTTCTTTTTAAAAGCTCCCGCCTGTTTTTTGCGTGCCAAACTCCTGGATCCCATTTCCAACCACCCTCAGGGACAGTTCACGAGCTTGCACCAGGAATCTTGGTAGGGATAAGAAGTGAACAAATGGATTGCCAGCTGCTCAACTCCATTTTCCCTACTATTGCTCTAGTTTTTAAAACTAGATATAACAAGTAGGACCCACTGCAAGACTGGATGGTACACGCACTTCTAACAGCGGTTCATTCTTTGTTAACATTTGAAGACAGACACTGATTTCCAGCTATAACTGCATTTTGCTGTCTATAATCTACTCAAGAGCTGTTAAAATATTGTTTGGTACCATGTGTTAACTAAGGGTTTATTTCTCCAGTAGTACCAGCACGGTTGTCAGAAACACAAATATGAGTTGTACACCACAAGTAACCATATCCAGTGCAAGAGGACATTCTGGCAGGTGTATCAGACATGAAAGTGTAAGTTTCAGTGCACAGTAAGAAAACCTCTTCTGTCTTTACAAATAACAACAGCATCATGAATAATAATGAAGAGGCATGAAGTCCAGAGTCCTCTCACTATTGTTGTCATAAAGCCACCATATTGTTTCCTACTTTGGAAACACACCTTGAAGTTCACTTCTTTCCCCCTACTGCACACCGCACAGCATGATGCTGCTTGTCTCGAACCATTGACATTTAAAAACTTAAGAAAGCCTCCAGAAACATTAACAGCTACACGAAAGAAGTTAACTTCCAATGCTAATGCTCCCAAAGTATGGGACCAACATTTCAGCTCGGCTGCATTTGACAGTGATGCTGGTTTCCAGTAGGTCATAAACTTCTTTGCCTCTGCCTCTCTAAACCCTTCACAGACCCCGTGCTTTTCCTTGGCCTCTCCTCATTTCACGTTAAACTTGCAGGAAACTCTTTAACCAGAGTGGCTGCAGAAAAGTGAGGGAACAGACGCATACTGGTCGCCATGATATTATCGCATTTAAGCCCTGGAGCCACAGGCTCCAGCGGGTTACTCACCCCGCGGAACCCACACTTTCCAGCTGACACGTCCCTAACAGACACTTCAGCGCAGCTCACTTCTGCGGATGACAAACCAGCCCATCTCCATACACATCACTTCCACAGCAACTTGTTGGTTTCAATCTTCTAATTACTTTGCCCACCGCAGCCTGTCCTGGGCAGGCGGAGAAACGAAACTCATTCCTTGAAACGCCCACAAAAGCGGCACGCTCGGCTCCTGCAAGCTCCAAACAAAGCAAACCTCCCACCCCCCGCAAGTCCAGGAGGCAGGGGAGAGTCCCGCTCGCCTCTCCCCTTCCTGCGCAGGCAACGGTACGCACCTGCTGCGCGGGCTCCCTCGCCCGGCCGGAGCCCCACGCCGCTTCCCGCCGGAGCCCCACGCCGCTCCCTGCGCGGGGCCGCGCCGCCAGCCGCTCCCGCCACCCTGCGCGGGGCTGCAGACAGCCGAGCGGAGCCGCACCCGCCGCCCTGCGCGGGCAGATGGCCGGCAGCTCTAAGCCCCACCAGAGCCGGGCAGAGTCGAGCTTTGGAGCCTTTCCCTTCCCTCCCTCCCCCTCTTTTTTGTTTTCCTCCCTCTCACTTTCCCTCCTTCCCCCCACCCTTTCCTCCCATCTCCCCGTTTTTCCTCCCTCCCTTCACTGGCTTAGCCCCTGGCAGATAAGCACGAGTCAGCCCGAGTGCGCTCACAACACCCCCTCCACCAATCATTTCAATTAGTGCCACATGAGAGGAGCTTCTGCCCAAAATCTGCTTAAGAAAAGGCCAGAGGGCACGGCAATCTCCTTTGCTCAACAATGACCAGAAGCTGCTATAAATATCCAAACAAAAGCACTGTCAAGGCCAAGAATGTCACATCCTAACGTGATAAAATTGTGAAGACCTGACGTGTGCCAGAAGTACAGAGGAGAAAAAATAATTTAAAAAAGAAAATAAATAGAAGACATAAATATTAAAAGCAGTCACCAGCTTCCTACCCTCTCCCCCAACACCTAACCTTGCAATATCTCATCAAAGTTGTATATTTCTGGGTGCCAAGCTACTATGGTTTTGAGGTCCCAAGCGGCTCGCTCACAATCCCTTTGTGACAGCTGCATGCTAATATTTATAGGTACCCAAGTTTGTGCACCTTATATAACCATGAACAGTGACCAGGGCTGGTCAGATGTAGCTTCCAATCCCCCAGATACGCTCCATCACACAAATAGGATAAGTAATAATGTCTCTAAACTGAAACTTACCAAGAGTTTTCAAATAGATCAATAGACAAATCAACATATTATTAAAGTACAGACTGGCACATTTTTATCCAAACTGAGGGATTTAGACATACTTTACACTAGCATATTCTAGCACTGTGAGTGAGGAGAAACTCCAGCCTGAGGTTTCTAGCTATACAATGAATTAGAGCTGACAACTAACAAAACCAAAACCAACCAACCACAACAACAAAAAAAACCCCAAACCAACACAAAATCAAAACAAAACACTCTTGATCAAGCAAAGTGCCTCCTCCAGCAATGCCTAGACATGGAGCTTGTGCACCACTTTGCAGACCTCCAATTCGCACTGCCCAAGTACCTGGACTGACTTTATGAGCATGGAGAGAGTAGGGCAGGGCAAGGGAGTGGGTTTGGTCTCATTTGGCTGCTTGCAAACTCTGCAGTACCTTTAAAAGAGTCATTTCCAGGGCATTGAGAGCAGGATGACTACAGTTAGGTTAATCTGAGAGGAGGCAGATAGTCTCTGTCATCTAATTCCCTCCACAGACGTTTTTGAATGTAATCATTGCAAAGAGGGGGCACTCAGCTGATGTCCCTCCAGCTCTCACATCTCCATGTTTATGTACAAATGTATGTAAAACTAGTTAATCCTATTGACTAATCTCATGTTCTTTTAGAACTGTGATAAAAGCCATCTGAAATTATCTGTTTCCTCTGTTCAGTTTCCACCAACTCAGCAACAAACTTTGCTTCTAGTACAAATAAACGTTACTTTTTCCATTTCATTCCTATGCCATCCTCTTGGTTTGAAGTGAACTTCACACTGCTTCCTTGGACTAAACCCATTCACATGCAGACTTATTCTCAAAGCACCCTTATCCTCAACAACGTCCAGAGATGATTTTTGCTGTTTTATTACATAAATTCCTTGAATTTAAGCATGTGCCTGACATAACAAAGATCATTGGAAGAGACACATTTAAAAGAGAGAATAAAATGAAGCTCATGCAAAATCCTAGTCCAAAGGTCACATGCACAGACTCACAAGAACAAAACTGCCCACAAGATTCCCAGACTTCCTAGTTTTAACAAAGACAGATAAAGTCTTTATTTCAACAAAGAGCTCTCAGTAATCCAGAGGGCACAGATGCAGAACAATAACACCAACACAAACAATACAGACTAAGCATTGTTGGGCCAAAGCTGCCAGCCTGCAAGCAGACAAAGACCTCCCTGAGGATGGAGGAGAGTGAAGCAGAGATCCCTGTTCTGGCACAGGCAGAGTGGATGTCCAGCCCAGCAGCTGGAGGTATGTCCAGCTGTATTTGCAAGGTATTGCAATACAGCAAATAAACTCTGCCACTCCCACTGGCTGATCTGTATATAGGCTCTCACTTTTACTTCAAGCAGGGCCAAGCTGGGTGTCCACAGCAGCAGTAGTAGACACTGCAAAAGAGTGGACAGAGCCTTTGCTGAAGGAAAAAAAAAAACAATAACCCTCAAAACCAAAAGCCCCTCCAAGTAAGCATTCAAAGACTTTTAGCATAATGAGCTTACCTGGGAAAAACGTGACCTGTGACTTACGCAGCTGCATAGCTGTAACTCAGAGACAAGACATTAAAAATAAGTCACTAATGGGGTGAAATGCCAGCTTGTGTGCATGGTATAAAAATCTCAGCAGCCAGGCAGATGAATGAGTATGTGGAACTAAGCCACTGATGCCATAAGCAAAAGGAACAGATCCTTCTCCCAGAGTTTTGGATAATTTTGGTATCTTCCACTTTCTGGATCAGCATTCAAAGACAGAGGGGGGAAAAAGAAAAGGTGCAAAAATGAATAACATTTTCTGATTTTGCCAAGAGGCCCTGTTTGAGTTGAACTGTCTTGACCTGGTCCTCACTGTTTTACATGCTGCTTTCCTACAGCAGCTTCTCCAAATTACGGATAGAAATAGTGGATGAATCTTGCAACTTCCTTAAGGATGCTGAAAACGAGGAAAACTGCCTGTATGGTAATATGCCTCACAGGGAGGTACTCAGAAGGGCTCTGCTTTGTAAGCTTGAAAAGGATCCAAAATGCTATTTGCTTTACAGACCAAAATGCTGTGTTTGATGATAAATCTAGGGGACAGATGACAGCAATCTCCGTAAGCAATGTCTCCAAAAGAAAATGCATAAAGATACTGCTTAGTTGGTAAACAATTTAGTATGTATTTGCCATTTTAAATGTTTTATAAAACATCTGTAAATAGTCTGTTGGGGCTTCACTAACAGATCAGGGCCAGACTTCCAGTTTTATATAAAATTATTACTATTTCCTGGAAGAGCTTTAAGTGCATGATGGAAATGGAGACAGAGATCAGATACTTCAGATCATAGTCCTTGACACAATTTCCTGGAGAAGTAAGCCTATATGTGGAAAGCTCTCCTCAAGCACTGGTCGAAGCTTTCCCTTAAACACCGTTTTGTTTGATAAGTGAAAACTGACACCACCACCAAATCATCTAGTGTTAGTGTTCTTTTTGTTTAACATGTCCCTGCTCTTAGGAGAAAAAAAAAACCCAGTAGTGGATTATACTGTTTCTTTGTCTGAGTAAAATGTTGCAGTTCCGGAGATAAAGACGTATTCAGCTGAGCAATTAATAGCTAAATAAATGAATCAGCAGAGCAGAAGTGACAGATTTATTACTGCTTAGAGCTAGGAAGGGGAACTAATTATGGGGTTCATGAACCACATGCCATTCTTCTCCTTAAGCATGTGCTTCGATTCTTCTGGATCAAGCTCTGCAAATGTGGTAGCACTATACACCTATAATAAAAAAGGAAGGAAAGAAAAAGAACAGGAAAAGAGAAGAAAGAAAGAGAAAGAAGAGAAGGAAGAGAAGAGAAGAGCAGAGAAGAGAAGAGAAGAAAGAGAAGAGAAGAGAAGAGAAAGATAAGAGAAAGAAAGAGAAGAAGAGAAGGAAGAAAAGAAAGGAAAGGGAAAAGAAAAGAAAAGGAAAGGGAAAAGAAAAGGAAAGGAAAGGGAAAAGAAAAGAAAGGAAAGGAAAAGGAAAGGAAGGAAAGGAAAGGAAGGAAAGGAAAGGAAAGGAAAGGAAAGAAGAAAGGAAAAGGAAAGGAAAGGAAAAGGAAAGGAAAAGGAAAGGAAAGAAAGGAAAGGAAAGGAAAGGAAAAGGAAAGGAAAGGAAAGGAAAGGAATGGAAGGGAAAGGGAAGGGAGGGAAGGGAGGGAGTGAAGGGAAGGAAGGGAAGGGAAGGGAAAGGGAATGGAGGGAAGGGAAGGAAAGGAGGGAAGGGAAGGAAAGGAGGGAAGGGAAGGAAAGGAGGGAAGGGAAGGAAAGGGAAAGGGAAAGGAGGAGTAAGGGAAGGGAAGGAAGGAAGGGAAAGGGAAAGGGAAGGAAGGGATGTCTGTTTTAGCATGTTTATTTTTTTTTAATCTAAATGTTTACCTCTATCCTAAAAATACTGTGAAGAGAGAGATAACTAACTCTGTGCTACAGACCTCATATATTGTTCTGGAAAAGCTCTTGAATGTTTTTTGAATAAGAAAACAGTGCAGACAGTAAAATATCTTATGCCTGGGAAAGATCTCAATCCACCCCAGTGATATCCATGTTCTCCTTCCCACCCACCAGTATTTTGTCAGGATGAATGTAACAGTGTGCAAACCCAGAGATGCAGGCTGATCCCTGGAAGGCTCGCTGGACAATCACAAATGCCGTATCATCCAAGATTATAACATCAGCTGTGCTTGGCTGAAATTCTGTGCTCTAAAGCAGCCAAACCCAAGGTCTATTGCATCAATAAACTCCAAAATGAATCCTATCTTTAAAATCAGTGTCTGGCTTTCTGTATCAAGAGAGACTGTATCCACAGGGAACCAGGAGCACTGTATGTCCAAGATAAGGTAAAACCTGGATTTATGTGGGTTTTTTTCCCTTTATTTATTTAAAAGGGAATTATGGTATAGCTGTATAAAAGTGACAGCCCTGCCTAGAGCTCCAGTGTATTTAGAGCAGAAGAAAATGCACTTAGTACCTAGATACATAGCAAAAGAGAGAGGAGCTGTTCCTCAAAAGAGATGCTATATCTGAAACATGACATACAGATTGCATTAGTGCTCATACCATGTGGATTTTACAGCATCTGTTATCCATGCCAATAAAATGTGATGCCTATAGAAAGTCATTCAAGACAAGACATGATCAGCATTTGCATCCAAAAGCACAGACAGTGTTGGACATGGAAGTCACAAAGAAGTGATCTCACCACCTGGGAGGAAGACTGACTCTGTGAATCCACCAACTTCTGCTCTTACCACAGGGCAATGGGAAAGAAATCTCTTGTAGGATACTTGAAACAAGAGTCATGGTTAAATATAGATCAGAAGCAAATTTGTCATTGTTTTATTTATACTCTTTTGCTCTCTATTGGGCCCCTCAGTTTAGGAAAGATGTTGAGTTGCTGGAAGGTGTCCAGAGAAGGGCAACAAAGCTGGGGAGGGGCTTGGAGCACAAGCCCTGTGAGGAGCGGCTGAGGGAGCTGGGGTTGTTGAGCCTGGAGAGGAGGAGGCTCAGGGGAGACCTTATTGCTCTCTACAACTCCCTGAAGGGAGGTTGTAGCCAGGAGGGGGTTGGTCTCTTCTCCCAGGCAAGCAGCACCAGAACAAGAGGACACAGTCTCAGGCTGTGCCAGGGGAGGTTTAGAATCATAGAATTAGGCTGCATGTTAGGAGGAAGTTCTTCATAGAGAGAGTGATTGGCCATTGGAGTATGCTGCCCAGGGAGGTGGTGGAGTCACCATCACTGGAGGTGTTTAGGAAGATACTTGATGGGGTGCTTGGTGCCATGGTTTAGTTGATTAGATGATGCTGGATGATAGGTTGGGCTCGATGACCTCGAAGGTCTATTCTATTCTATTCTATTCTATTCTATTCTATTCTATTCTATTCTACACTTGGATGTTTGCTCTTAAGTCCTGCTTAACATAATTTTGCAGTGTTTGCACTATGCAGACAGTGTGGCGCAGAAGAGAGAAAAGATGAAACAAAGTATAATCAGTAGGTTCTCAGTAGAAAACAAAGATACTCCACCTGGAGTACTGTGTCCACTTCTGGAGCCCCTAGTACAGGAAGGATCTGGAGGTGCTGGAATGTGTCCAGAGAAGGGCCATGAGGATGAGCAGAGGGCTGGAGCTCCTCTCCTGTGAGGACAGACTGAGAGAGTTGGGGCTGTTCAGTCTGGAGAAGAGAGGCTCTGAGGAGACCTTATTGTGGCCTTCCAGTATGTGAAGGGGGCCTACAAGAAAGCTAGGTAGGGACTTTGTAGGGTGTTAGGTAATGATAGGACTAGGGGGAATGGAACAAAACTAGAAACAGGTAGATTCAGATTGGATGTTAGGAAGAAATTCCTCCCCATGAGGGTGGTGAGACACTGGAACAGGTTGCTCAGGGAGGTGGTAGAAGCCTCATCCCTGGAGGTTTTTAAGGCCAGGCTGGATGTGGCTGTGAGCAACCTGCTGTAGTGTGAGGTGTCCTTGCCCATGGCAGGGGGGCTTGGAACTAGATGATCCTTGAGGTCCCTTCCAACCCTAACAAATCTATGATTCTATAAAGAAAGGTGCATAGGGTGTCTTAAGACATGAGTGTTTTCCCTGGCAGCGTCATTGAAGCCCAAATATGTCAGGTATTTCCTTCCTGTTTTCAAAGGGTCACTGGGGAATGGACAGAAGGACTTGGTTAGCAGTTAAAGGATTAGTCCTAACAGGCACGAATGAACAGCTCTGTTGATCTGCTTGAGGGTAGGAAAGCTCTACAGAGTGACCTGGACAGGCTGGAACAATGGACTGAGGCCAGCTGTATGAGATTCAGTAAGGTCAAGTACTAGGTCTTGCACTTCAGTCATGACAATTGCATGCAACCCTAGAGTTTTGGAGAAGAGTGGCTGGAAAGTGGCCCAGCAGAGAAAGATCTGGGGATGTTGATTGACAGCTGGCTGAATATGAGCCAGCATTGTGCCCAGGTGACCAAGAAGGCCAACAGCATTCTGGCCTGCAGGACCAGGGAAATGATTGTATACCTGTACTCAGCACTGGCACATCTTCAATACTGGGTTCAGTTTTAGGACCCTCACTACAAGAAAGATATTGATGTGATGGGTCATGTCCAGAGAAGGGCAACATAGCTGCTGAAGAGTCTGGAGAACATATCTTCTGAGGAGTGGCTTAAGGAACTGGGGGTGTTTTAAGTCTGGAGAAGAGAGTTCTTAAGGGACACCCTATTAGTTTCTACAATTACCTGAAAAGAGGTTGTAGTGAGGTGGGTATTGGTCTCTTCCCCCTAATAACAAGTGACAGGACAAGAGGAAATGGCCTCAAATTGCACAGGGAAGGTTTGGATTAGCTACTAGAAGAAACTTCACTCAAAGGGTTATCAAAAACTGGAATAGGCTCCAGCTCAGGGAGCTGGCTGAATCCCCATCCCTGGAGTTGTTTAAAAGATGCACAGATGTGGTAGTAAGGGACATGGTTTAGCACCAGCCTTGGTGGAGTCAGATAACGGTTAGATGTGATGTTCTTAAAGGTCTTTTCCAACCCAAATGATTCTATGATTCTCTCTCCTGCAAGAAGCAGATGGCAAAGCAATGGTCCACAATTCTGGGTGAGCCCTGGGTTTCCAAACAGGCTGTGTAACTGTGCTTGGTTGTTACAGGAAAGGTAGAAGGTAATTTTTCACTGCCATGGGAAGCATGCCAGCTTAGCAAAGTTATTCTTGAGTAAGTTTACTTGCAATGATTTACCAATGAGGTGACTAAGTATCCTGGTGGGTATAAAAGGAGTTGCTAGTTGACTTGGACAAAGATACAGCAACTCTATTTTTATTATAAACTCTAACTAGCATTTATACACTACTAGTCACAGAGCAAAAGATAATTTCAAATCATCCACCCTTTTCTTCTTTTAAAACTCAAAGAAACAGCTTTAAGTTGTTGCTTTTGAGTGCCTTACTGCATTTCCCTGATACTTCACTGAAGACTGGAAGCAAACATCCAGTTTTGACTGAGAATTAATACAAAAATCAATCGAGCTCCATGACAGTAATGACAACTGAAATAACAGGAGCCACTGTCCAAAGCAAAAGTTGAAGTAGACATCCAGCTGTGATGTCCAGAAGGTTTTCACTGAGGAGGGCAAAGATGCCTGCATACAAATATCAGAGCTTGCTTACTGTTGGAATAAGTTGGACCTGAGCAATGGGTGGGAGAGCTGGCTGGAGAGACAGCTGCCAAACAGAAAGCAGGGACCTGGTCCTGCTGCATTGACAGCTGCCAGCAGGAGCAGGGAATTCTGCCCCTGTACATCAAGACACCTTGAACCTGTGCAGTTCTCCAGAGGAAGGTCAGACACAGGCTGGGGAGAGGCCTTGAGCACAAGCCCTATGAGGAGAGCTGAGGGAGCTGGGATTGTTTAGCTTGGAGAAGAGGAGGCTCAGGGGAGACCTTAGTCCTGGTGCCATGGGGTCTGTGGTGACAGGTTGGACTTGATGAACTTTGAGGTCTCTTCCAACCTTGGTGATTCTGTGATTAACACCAGAAATATGCAAGAAATATAGGGAGCAAGGAAGGACATGAACTGGCTCAAGGGCACTCCTCGAAGACTATGCCTGAGCAAAACTCAGAGAAAGTTCCTTCTTTCTCCTAGAACAGTGGTACACTAAAGAGGAAACAGCCATATGCAGTATGAAGTAAGGAGTAGGAAATCCAATCCTTACAAGCCTTGCAACACAACTCTTGACCTAATACAAATCACAAAAAGGGGGATAATAATATAGCTTACTGTGACACTTTGGAAGAATTAGGATAAAAAGCTGTCTTGATTTCTAAAATGAGAAGCAGTTATGTTGTAAAATTGTGAAACTTTGAAGAACACTGCAACAGGAGGCAACCAGCACCAGAACAAGAGGACACAGTCTCAAGCTGCACCAGGGGAGGTTTAGGCTAGATGTTTGGAAGAAGTTCTTCATAGAAAGAGTGATTGGCCATTGGAATGTGCTGCCCAGGGAGGTGGTGGAGTCACCATCACTGGAGGTGTTTAGGAAGAGACTGGATGGGGTGCTTGGTGCCATGGTTTAGTTGCTTAGATAGTGTTGGGTGATAGGTTGGACTTGATGATCACCAAGGTCTTTTCCAACCTGGTCAATTCAATCCTATCCTATCCTATCCTATCCTATCCTATCCTATCCTATCCTATCCTATCCTATCCTATCCTATCCTATCCTATCCTATCCTATCTCAAGCAGTAGATGGACCAAGAGAACAATGTAAGGATCTAAAGCTCACTTAAGGTCTAAGGTTTGCTAGCTTGAAGGAACAAAGCTCCAGGGCACAGAAATTGGTCAGACAGTTGTGGACTAAACTTGTGAAGTTCCATTTATAGTCTTGTGGCAGAAAGTATAGCAAACCAAAAATCCCCCAAACACTGTGAAGTTGGAAGGTCAAAAGTGAACCACCTTGGGAGTTCAAATCTCAAATGCAGACCATAATGGCAGAACATCCATCCACCCTGAATGAATGAAGCATGGTTTGAACACTAACCTGTTGAGCTGACAATGAAGAGCCTTGGGTGGGAAAAGAAGGAATTGAGCTAGCCAGGAGTGGTAAATGCAATGCTGATAATGTCATCTGCATTTTGGAACATGTAGCATGGTGCACACAGCATTGAGACCGAGCACATGCCCCAGATTTCTAAATATGAGTAATGCCATGATTAGTTCTCATTTAAGACTACAAACATTTTGAATGTCTTCTATTCTGTAGCCAGCACAGGGCTTTTCAATGGCTCAGGCAAAATTGACATCCAGTTCTCCTAAAATAACAGATGGGACAGGACCACCCCTGACTGCTGCAGGAAAGCAGGGAATTGCAATGGAGAGATCTAGAGGATCCACACTGCTAATCTGGCTGCCTCCAGGGACAGATACCAGTCAGCTATCACAGCTGCTGGCACTGGGCATTCTACCAATAGTTTCCACTCCTACTTTAGGGACAGCAGCAGTTTCAGACAACCTGTTTTTCCCGGTCCTAATATGGACGAAATTAGGGAGGGTGGATGTTAAGGGATGTGCACTTTGTCTTTCCAGCAGCCTACCACCTTTTCTTATAGTCAGTTCATAGCTGGAAGCTGAGGACTCAATTTAACTTTGCTGCTTCTGCATTCTCATAAAATTCAGTGGAGACTACTTCTAAGTAGTAACACTAAATTCTAACAGTGTTAGCTTATAATCCTGAGAGTCAGGGGCCTTGACCCTAAATGTATGACAGTGTCAGCCTTAGTTCCATCTCCAAGGTCATCAGTATGATGTCATTCTCAAAAAAGCAAGCAACTCATTTCTAATGATCAAGAATATTTTCATATGTTGTCCATGTTGTGCTCTTCGAGTTTCTTACGATGAGCTTGAAATGCAGCAAAATCCTTCATGTAGAAGGCTACTGTGAAGTATTTCAATATGCTGGTGCAACATAAGAGTCAATGTGCTAGGATAGAGCTTGACTAGTTTGATCAGGAAACTACTGAAGAGCTGTAGAGTAAATAATAGATTTAAAAACAGGAACAGCTTTGAAGTGTGTGTTGGCAGTTGCTCATTGTACAGTGCCGTCAGAACACGTGTTACATCAATATTGGCAGATAACACTAAAATTGCAGTAAATATTAGTGCTGCAAGCTAGAGTTGTGAGAGCTTATTGCAGGTATATTAGACACAGCTTTTCTGAGAGTTTATACCATTGTTGGCCAAGTCCACTAGCAGAGTAACAACAGGGAAAAAAGTATAGAGCAGTGATTGTATTCAATATGAAATCATACCCTGACCTACCATAATGATTTTTTGCATACAATACAATACAATACAATACAATACACCAGGTTGGAAGAGACCTTCAAGATCATCGCGTCCAACCTATCAACCAATCCAACCCACCTAAATACAATACAATACAATACAATACAATACAATACAATACAATACAACCCACCTAAACAACTGAAAAACTAAACCCTGGCACCAAGCACCCCATCAAGCCTCTTCTTGAACACCTCCAATGAAGGTGACTCCACCACCTCCACGGGCAGCTGATTCCAGTGGGCAATCACTCACGCACCAGGGCTCTGAACCTGCGGTTCCTCTCGTACTGAGCAGGATTACTATTGCAACAACACATCATCAGTAGGGTAAAACTAACCTAATCCAGCTTCATCTCCTACTGCAGTCCACTATTTTTTAAAAAAAAAGCCTGATACTTTATTGAGGGAGAGATAACTCAGTGATGCTCACTAAGTTCAGACCCCTCTTCACCTGCAGATTTCCACTGTGCTCTCTTGAGATTTGCTTTGTCTTTCAGTGCCTTAGCTCCATGGACATGAAATAATAACCTTGTCTTACCTCACAGAGCTGCTCTTAGCACAGCCCATTTAGATTCTGGAGTGCTGCAGCATTATGGGAGCAAAATGGTTTATCTCTGTACCATTTTGTATTTGCATTTCCTAAATTTGACTCTTGACCATTTGTTTGCTCATTTTCTGAGTTTCATTTCTCTGTTTGGCTTTGTACCGTGCTGTGTCTCCTGGCACAACCTTCTCTCTCCTTCGGTCTCTTTTCTGTGTCATATAACTATGTTAATGTTAATGTCTCCCAAGTGGGGAGAAGGGAAGTGTTGGGCTTTTCTTTTTTGGCATGGTGTAAGGGAACTCTGTATGCTTTGGATGTGCTCACCAAAAGTGCTTTGTACTTTTGTAGTATGTTCATTGCTTTTCCATTTAAAATTTCCATGACTATCCGAGCTATTTGTGTGAGTGTCATTCTTTTGCCCCTTTTTGGGGCAATAGAGCATCTATCCCACTCTAAACTAGGACAAAACCACTCATTAATTGGGAATTGCATACCTGATCACAACTCTTGCAGCCTCATTATATGGCTAGCAGTGCACTCACCTTCTAGTTCACTTCTCAGGTCTATGTCTTAACAATTTGACTGCAGGAATACCATGTGTCCTGTTTTAAGACAGCCTGCTCTCACAAGCAAGCCCCTCCCCACCCCCCCTCCAGATTAGGAGGGAGAGTAACACATTCCCCCGGGGGGTTGAGATAAGGGATTCATTTACTGGAAATAATACAATGTACAATACCTTAGCCTATTTCTCAGAAGAGCACAGCAAAAGCAGCAGCAGAAGCCAGTGATAAAATGACCTAACCCACAAAGCAGGCAGCCAGCCCAGTGGAAAAGACCAACACCGCAAGAGCAGAAACTGTAAGCAGCAAGCAGAAACAGGAGGTCCCTCTTGTTACAGTCCCAAATACAAGCCCCATGCTACCTTGCTCCATCCAGCACTTTCAAGTTGGCATGACATCAGCATGGTATTGAATACTCATCATCAAATTCAGTTGGCTAAACCCATGACACCACGTAACAGGCCTCACAGAAGTCAGTGAAAATAACCACTGCTCTTTCTTCATCCACTGTACCAGCTGTCTCCTCCGAGCACACTATCGGGTTGGTCAGCCACAATTTGCCACTTGTGAATCTGTGATGACTGTTCCAAATTGCCTTCTTGCACTCCATGTGCCTGGGCATGGTTTTCAGAAGGGTTTTCTCCAAAATCTTTGTGGAGACTGAAGGGAGCTTTATAAGCAAGTAGTTCCCTGGATCTGCATTCCTGCCCACATGCATCTAATGTTTGCCTTTATCCAGCCCTCAGAAACCTTTCCTGATCCCTAGGGACCTTTTGAAGAAAATACAAAGCAGTCCTTGCAGTGACCTCAAACAGCTCTTTCCTGGGATCCATTCTCTCTTGTCCCATGGCTTTGTCTTTGTCCAGTGTCCTTATTTAGTCATGAACTTCATCATCTCAGGTCCTACCCTGGAGATCTGAGGACAGAATGTGCCAGTGAAGACCAAAGCAAAGATGACATTTGACATACTCAGCCTTTTCTGTGTGCTTTCCTACGAGACCTGCTGCCTTGTTTCACAGCCCTATATCTTCCTTAGGGCCTCCTTTTGATTCTACCTCTAGAAGCTCTTCTTGTTGCCATTCCCACTCCTCACCAATTTCAAATCTAACAGCTCTGGCTTCCTTAATTCCCAGCCTACATGACCACACATTGGTCTGCACTGCTCCTGAGAAGCCCTCCTTGATCTCCTCTGCCCTCTTTTTTAACAATGGAGACCAGGCTGCACCCCCTGCCTGTTTGTTATGCCTGTGTGACTGCCTGGACTGTGGGCTGGGCTGAGCCCAGGTCTGGGGAGGTTGTCCTCAGCAGCATCCTCTCTGTGTCCCATTCCCTTCAGGGCAATCTTCCACGGAAACCTGTGAAACAGTCCCAACAATGAGCTGCTAAACCCTCTAGTTTAAATTCCTTTTATCATTCTGACAACCTCCCAATTTTACTCAAAGTATTTGTAAATTTCAGACAAAAGGAAGTTTAAGAATAAACCCCTTCCTTTTTCTCTATTGAAGTCAACTCAGATGCATCTGAACAAAAAAGTTCAGCCATAGTCACTAAATTGTATTCCCTGAGTAGGCTGAAATAAAGAAATAAAGGAGTAGTGATTCTTAATGATTATTTGAATGCCATTTGTAATTTTAGGTATTGATTTGTAAATAGTAATCCATGTCTAAGTCTGATAATATGGCTGGAAAATAAAACCAAAAGACACTGCAAAAAATCCCACTCAACTCAGCATCTCATAAATTTTTTCTGCTATCTGTCAACAGACAGGCTGGAGGGAAGGGATGCCATCCAGAGGGACCTGGACAGGCGGGCACAAGCCAACCTCATGAGCTTCAACAAGACCAAGTGCAGGGTCCTGCATCTGGGTGGAGGCAACCCCAGGCACAAAATCCAGGCTGGGCAGTGACTGGCTGGGGAGCAGCCCTGAGGAGAGAGACTTGGGGGTGCTGGTGGACGAGAAGCTCAACAGGAGCTCTCAGGGTGCACTTGCAGCCCGGAAAGCCAATCAGATCCTGGGCTGCATCAGGAGAAGTGTGGCCAGCAGGTCAAGGGAGGTGATTCTCCCCCTCTACTCAGCTCTGGTGAGACCCCACCTGGAGTACTGCCTCCAGTTCTGGAGCCCCTATTCCAAGAGGGATCTGGAGGTGCTGGAAGGTGTCCAGAGAAGGGCCATGAGGATGATCAGAGGGCTGGAGCACCTCTCCTGCAAGGACAGACTGAAGGAGTTGGGGCTGTTCAGTCTGGAGAAGAGAAGGCTCTGAGGTGACCTAATTGTGGCCTTCCAGTATCTGAAGGGGGCCTCCAAGAAGGCTGGGGAGGGACTTCTCAGGACATCAGGTAGTGATAGGACTAGGGGGAATGGAATGAAGCTGGAGGTGGGGAGATTCAGGCTGAACATGAGGAGGAGGTTCTTCACCATGAGAGTGGTGAAACCCTGGAATGGGTTGTCCAGGAAGGTGGTTGAGGCCCCGTCCCTGGAGGTGTTTAAGCCCAGGCTGGCTGAGGCTCTGGCCAGCCTGATCTAGGGTAGAGTGTCCCTGCCCATGGCAGGGGGGGTTGTAACTAGATGATCCTTGTGGTCCCTTCCAACCCTGACTGAAACTATGAAACTATGAAACTTTTAAGCAACCCAGTCTCACCTCCTTTGCAACTCACAGTGCTGCCTAATTTAAACATTCCATAATCATGTGGGTTTCTTCTTATTTTTATTTTTTAGTCCCAAATCATGAGCCTGTGAGATGTTCAATTACTTGTGATTTTATTTTATTCACAAAATAAAAATAAGAGGGATCATACAGGTTTTGTTACTCCCACCTGCTATGTTAAGAGAAACTGAATGAGTGTTTGGCAGGTAAAAATATAAAGGAGGAACCCCCAAACTGAAACATTATTGGAATTAAATTCACATACATTTGTGAGAGTTTGGGTGACTTCCAGAAACTGACAGGATTTTGCTTTTTCTTTGACATGTATAGTATGTTCACAAAGCCTCCATTAAAATGCCATGTAATTAACTTAGGATCCAAGGGATAAAATGGTGGAAGGAACAACAAAGATAATTTGTCATCAGGATTTTAATTAAAAACCCCCAGTGTTATAGGAATTCATTTCAGCAGTGCTTTGCCCTGATTACTGCCTGTCAGACAGTATAGAAGGACCCAACAGGATATTTGATTGGGGAACATTTGCAGTATCTCATCCTACATCAGCATTATCAAGGTGAGCTATTTACCTACACTGACTGTCATGAATAATGTAAATTATTAATAGATTCATAGAATGGTGTTGGTTGGAAAAGACCTTAAATATCATCTAGTTCAAACCCCCCCTGCCATGGGCAAGGACACCTTCCACTATGCCAGGTTGCTCAAGGCCTCATCCAACCTGGCTTTGGACACCTCCAGGCACTCACAGCCTCCCTGGGCAATCTGTTCCAGTGGCTCACCACCCTCACTGCAGATAATTTTTTCCTAATATCTGGTCTAAATCTACCCTCCCCAAGCTTAAAGCTGGTCTCTCTAGTCCTATCACTACCAGCCCTTGTAAAAAGTCCCTTCCTGGCTTTCTTGTAGGCCTCCTTCAGGTACTGAAAGGCTGCTATAAGAATCATAGAATCAATAAGGTTGGAAGAGACCTCAAAGATCATCACATCCAACCTGTCGACCAACACCTCATGACTACTAAACCATGGCACCAAGTGCCAATAAGGTCTCTCTGGAGCCTTCTCCAGGCTGAACAGCCCTACCTCTTGCAGTCTCTTCCCATAAGGGAGGTTCTCCATCCCTCTGATCATCTTCGTGACCCTCCTGTGGACCCACTCCAGCAGTTTGATGTCCCTCTTAACACTGGGGGCATGAGAACTGGATGCAGTACTCCAGGTGGGGTCTCACAAGAGCAGCACAGAGGGGCAGAATCACCTCCCTCATATTGGTGGTCACTCTTAGAACAGAATAGAATTAACCAGGGTGGAAAAGACCCTCAAGATCATCAAGTCCAACCTATCATCCAACACTATCTAATCAACTAAACCATGGCACCAAGCACCCCATCCAGTCTCTTCCTAGATACCTCCAGTGATGGTGACTCCACCCCCTCCCTGGGCAGCACATTCCAATGGCCAATCAATCTTTCTGTGAAGAACTTCTTCCTAACCTCCAGCCTAAACCTCTCCTGGTGCAGTTTGAGACTGTGTCCTCTTGTTCTTTTGATGCAGTCCAGGACATGATTGGCCTTTTGGGCTGCAAGAACACATTGCTGGCTCCTGCTGAGTTTTTCTTTGGCTGACAACCCCAAGTCCTTCTCCTCAAGACCGCTCTTGAGCCACTCCTTGCTCAGCTTATATTTGTCCTTGGATTGCCCCAACCTAGGTGTCTGACCTTGCACTTGGCCTTTCTGAACTTCATGCAGCTGGAGAACCAACTCTGATCTTAGGTTCTGAATTATCCTACCACCTGTACTGCATCTGGGTAGTGTTCTTATCCAGCCTTCACAATTTTTATTTGTTTTTTTTTTCCCCCCTGTAACGCAGACCAACTTCTGAGTCTGCAGCACATTTTAAAGTAATTACACCAATCCACTTACAAACTGAAGTGCCACTTGAGAATTTGGCAGTGTTACTTTAAATAATCTCTCAGCCTGCTGATGTCTCTCCTAAGTATCTTCTGTTTCCACACATAGCTGGTGAATGTAGTTACTCGAACTAATCAACTCTTATACTTCACCCCAGAGAGTGATTTTTTTTTTCCCCATGAAAAATAAACAATGCAACATGTATGGATTGCAGAAAAGAAACTTGTAATGCAAAAAACAATAATCAAAATTTCAGTTCCTATAGCTTTTTTTTCTCTCCCTTCAAGTTACCTACAAGTATTTTCATAAGCAATCTCACTTTGCTTATGAAAATACTCATTGCCCTCTACAACTACCTGAAAGGTGGTTGTAGACAGGAGGGGGTTCGTCTCTTCTCCCAGGCACCAGCACCAAACAAGGGGACACAGTCTCAAGCTGTGCCAGGGAGTTTAGACTCGAGGTGAGGAGGAAGTTCTTCACTGAGCGAGTCATCGCCATTGGAATGGGCTGCCCAGGGAGGTGGTGGAGTCGCCCGTCCCTGGAGGTGTTCAAGGGAGATTGGACGTGGCACTTGGTGCCATGGTCTAGTTGTGAGGTCTGTTGGGACAGGTTGGACTTGATGATCCTTGGGGTCTCTTCCAACCTTGGTTATACTGTGATACTGTGATACTGTGATACTGTGATACTTTAAAATCTGAGAGTGCAGTTGTGGACTGTATTACAGACATTGCTTTGGTCACTTTTGCCCAAAGCAATGCAGGAGTTTAATGTTACATATGGGGCAGGGAGGGGATAGCAGATGGAGAAATCAAATTTACCTCTGCAATAAATCATAGAATCATAGAATCAATAAGGTTGGAAAAGACCTCAAAGATCATCAAGTCCAACCTGTTGCAACAGACCTCATGACTACTAACCCAAGGTACCAAGTGCCACATCCAATCCCCTCTTGAACACCTCCAGGGACAGTGACTCCACCACCTCCCTGGGCAGCACATTCCAATGGCCAACAACTCTCTCAGTGAAGAACTTTCTCCTCACCTTCAGCCTCAACTTCCCCTGGCGCAGCTTGAGACTGTGTCCTCTTGTTCTGGTGCTGGTTGCCATAAAGAGGAGATTCTCATAAAGAGGAGATATGCAATATCACAGAGGAACAACAAGCTGCAATATTATACAGTCCCTTAGAAAATCATGCTAAGTGAACATAGAGGTAATGGGATGTTGCCTTTTTTTTTTCCTCGTTGGTTTGAATTTATGATTTATTCTCTGCTAAACCTTGACCAAATCATGTCTGTATTGCTCACAGCTATGTGTAAGGCACATAGACAAACTATCTTTCATGTCTCATAAATTCTAAGAGAATCAAGATCTTTCTAGCTCTTTAAGCTGAAATGGGGCTAAGCCCAAAGTACTAAGCTTTGGGTTCTCCCTCTTTGAGTGGGGGACATGAAGATGGGGGTTGTCCTGATTCTCAAGCAGTATTTATGCCACATCCAGCTGGCGGCCAGTCACTAGTGGTGTGCCCCAAGGATCAGTGCTGGGCCCCATGCTCTTTAACATCTTTATTGATGATCTGGATGAGGGCATTGAGTCCATCATCAGTAAATTTGCAGATGACACCAAGCTGGGGGCAGTAGTTGATCTGCTGGAGGGCAGAGAGGCTTTGCAGAGGGACCTCGACAGGCTGGACAGATGGGCAAAGTCCAAGGGCATGAGACTGAACACATCCAAGTGCCGGGTTCTGCACATTGGCCACAGCAACCCCAGGCAGTGCTACAGGCTGGGGTCAGAGTGGCTGGAGAGCAGCCAGGCAGAGAGGGACCTGGGGGGACTGGTCAATGGTAGGCTGAACATGAGCCTGCAGTGTGCCCAGGCAGCCAAGAGGGCCAATGGCATCCTGGCCTGGATCAGGAAGAGTGTGGCCAGCAGGAGCAGGGAGGTCATTGTGCCCCTGTGCACTGCACTGGTTAGGCCACACCTTAAGTATTGTGTCCAGTTCTGGGCCCCTCAGTTTAGGAAGGATGTTGACTTACTGGAACGTGTCCAGAGAAGGGCAACACAGGTGATGAGGGGTTTGGAACACAAGCCCTATGAGGAGAGGCTGAGTGAACTGGAGTTGCTTAGCCTGGAGAAGAGGAGACTCAGGGGTAACCTTATTGCTCTCTACAACTCCCTGAAGGGAGGTTGTAGACAGGCAGAGGTTGGTCTCTTTTCCCAGGCAGCCAGCACCAGAACAAGAGGACACAGTCTCAGGCTGCGCCAGGGGAGGTTTAGGCTGGATGTTAGAAAGAAGTTCTCTACAGAGAGAGTGATTGCCCATTGGAATGGTCTGCCCGAGGAGGTGGTGGAGTCACCATCACTGGAGATGTTCAGGAGGAGACTTGATAGGGTGCTTGGTTGCATGGTTTAGTTGATTAGTTGGTGTTGTTTGATAGGTTGGACATGATGATCTTGAAGGTCTCTTCCAACCTGGTTTCTTCTATTCTATTCTTCTATTCTATTTCAAATGCAAAGAAATCCTAATGCTTTCAAAGTGTTGGCTCACTGATTTTCCATCAGTTCCCAGCTTTCCTAAGAGCTGTCTCACCATGCTACAGGTTCAAACATGCTTTGCTTGCATCTTCTGTCATAATCACATTATAAGATGGCTCATACATTGGCTGTATGGAAACATTTTGAGATTTCAGGCTAAGAAGATGACTCAGTTTCCTTATTTAGACAAAATATTCTGGGGGCCTGGCACATTAATCCATTCATTAAATAACACAATGTGCCTTCTTGCTTTTCTTCCCTCTCTTCTCATTTCTGCATTCCCAGTTTCCTGATCTTTCTGTCATTGCATGTTTCTTTCTCCCAGTCTGTGATCTCTCTTCTTCTCTTTTCTACTCCTGTACTTGCTCTTCCTCCTGTGCCTCTTCACGCCTCTGATAGCCTCTTTTATCCTATTTCTACATAACACTGCCAGTCATTCCCAGCTTCTTTTATTCACATCCAACTTCCTTTCTGTTTATGCTGTTTGTTTTCCTGGGGCATACATACAGGGCAGGAAAGCAGCAGCTTTCTCATTTTCTGGTAGTTCATGTAGGGAAAATCTGCGCTATTACGTAGCATCTAAAGCTAGTCTCCAGCAATGCCCCATTTACCAAGTGCCCCAGAAGCAAAGGCCCACCATTTCTTTTGAATGTCCTGCAGAATACAGAGCTATTCTGGGCAAGAGCAGGTCCTACAAGTGACATGCTTGACAGTGGCTCCATGGCAAACTGTGGGTTTTGTCTTTGAAACTCTTCAAGACTGCTGGATGCATGAAACAAATTATGTTGGGTCAAACTTCATGAAAAGTGATTTTCTCCTCCTCTCCCAGTGCTAGATGTTCCTTTTAAAGTATTAAAGCTACTCATCAGAGCTAGTTCTCTGGGCAAGGCCTGGGGCTTCTGGATACAATGATAACACAGGCATGAAAGCATTTCTTTTGTGCCACAACAGAGCCACATAATGGAATGTAAAAAAAATAAAAGTAGAAAATCTAGAGAGAGAACATTAGAATTTTTCTCTTTGATTTCTCTTCCTTAGATATTAAATCCATTAAACAGGCCAGTATGTAGGCAACCTCTTATTGAAGTACAATGTTGCATCCACTCACACGTGGAAACATATTGAGTAGTAACAGCTAATTATTTCAATCGGCTTCCCCCCTCTCCCCCCATCAATCATTATATCTCCTAGATATTAATTACAACCCATATCTTTAAAAATACAATCAATTATTGCCAAAAGACCATGTAGCTGCTTATAGTGGAAACCATGCTATTAAGATAGAGGAATAATTCGAAATGATAAGCATTGTGCAACACAGAAAAATCTATTAGCACACACAAATTAACAATCCAATTGGTGTTTGCAGCCAGGGCACCGTAATGGCATGACAGTCTGCTGCTGGTAATCTGGAGCACAAGTAAAGCTGTGACTTTGCTATTCTAAAGCCCACCAGCAGTATTTCCACATTCACTGCGTCTTGCATAAATGACCTAGACCAACGTGCAGGTAGTTGGATTATGCTTACTTACGTTTAGATATTATCCTTTAGGGACCAATTACAAAACATTGCCACAAAGCTTATATAAGGACACTAACTTCTATGCCTAATTCTTTCCACTTAGGTGACTCTAAAACTGTAGGTACAGGAACTTAAATGGAAGATAGGCCATCTGATTATGACCTTTCCCTCAACTCATCCTTGCAGCCTCTTAAGGCCAAGCTGAATGCATATATGCACATACAATACAATACAATACAATACAATAAACCAGGTTGGAAGAGACCTTCAAGATCATCGCATCCAACCCATCAACCAAATCCAACCCACCTAAACAATTAAACCATGGCACCAAGCAACCCAGCAAGTCTCCTCCTAAACACCTCCAATGAAGGTGACTCCACCACCTCCACGGGCAGCCCATTCCAATGGGCAATCACTCTCTCTGTAGAGAACTTCTTCCTAACATCCAGCCTAAACCTCCCCTGGTGCAGCTTGAGACTGTGTCCTCTTGTTCTGGTGCTGGTTGCCTGGGAGAAGAGACCAACCTCTGCCTGTCTACAACCTCCCTTCCGGTAGTTGTAGAGAGCAAGAAGGTCACCCCTGAGTCTCCTCTTCTCCAGGCTAAGCAACCCCAGCTCCCTCAGCCTCTCCTCATAGGGCTTGTGTTCCAAACCCCTCACCAACTTCGTTGCCCTTCTCTGGACACGTTCCAGCAAGTCAACCTCCTTCCTAAACTGAGGGGCCCAGAACTGGACACAGGACTCGAGGTGCGGCCTAACCAGGGCAGTGTACAGGGGCAGAATGACCTCCCTGCTCCTGCTGGCCACACTGTTCCTGATGCAGGCCAGGATGCCATTGGCCTTCTTGGCTGCCTGGGCACACTGCAGGCTCATGTTCAGGCTACCATTGACCAGCACCCCCAGGTCCCTCTCTGCCTGGCCACTCTCCAGCCACTCTGACCCCAGCCTGCAGCACTGCATGGGGTTGCTGTGGCCAATGTGCAGAACCTGGCACTTGGATGTATTCAATCTCATGCCGTTGGACTCTGCCCATCTGTCCAGCCTGTCAAGGTCCTTCTGCAAAGCCTCTCTACCCTCCAGCAGATCAACTCCTGCCCCCAACTTGATGTCATCTGCAAATTTACTGATGATGGACTCAATGCCCTCATCCAGATCATCAATAAAGATGTTGAACAGGATGGGGCCCAGCACTGATCCCTGGGGCACACCACTAGTGACAGGCCGCCAGCTGGCTGTGGCACCATTCACCACCACTCTCTGGGCTCGCCCCTCCAGCCAGTTCCTAACCCAATGCAGTGTGCTCCTGTCCAAGCCATGGGCTGATAGCTTGGCCAGGAGTTTGCTGTGGGGGATGGTGTCATACATCCTTCTATTTGCAGTGCTACCCACAGACAAGAGAAACCAAACATCTCAAGAGAAATAAAGATAGAGATGGAAAGTGAAATAAAGCCAGCCAATGCCATGCAACAGGAGCTAGGCAGATTTTGGAGGGACTCCAGTACAATGACAAGGGTTCTATCCTGCTAACAGGTCTCCTCAACTCCTAGAAATGATGTGGGAGAGAATAGGAACAGGGGAACTGTTTTGAATGTTTAGTGAGAGTGCTTACACTGCACCCTAATGCAGCATCTCAGCCTTCACACTGATCCCCTAAGACACACACACATTTTCCAGTGTCTTATGTTTACTTTTAATGCAATTCCCCAGACTCTCTGAACAATTCATAAGGTACTTCATGTCCATGTGAAGAACCAGAAATGATCTATTTCACTGTGTTCATAGGTTCACAGCACAAGAGGTTTGAGCCAGACACTGTTATAATTGTCCAATGCTGTGTGAAGCAGTTCATAGGGTGACACAGCTTACTGTAGATTTAGGGTTCACAACTTACAAAATTCAGTCCTGGGCACAGTGGGACCTGAACTGCTTTGCCATGATGCTGACCCAAGCGCTAGCACACAGGCAAGGCTAAGCAGTATGGACACTCAGTCTCTGGCTTAGCTAGTTGGGTTACTCCAAATAGAGTAAGAGTCCATAAACCTCTACAGGGAAGGTGTGCTCAGTGGGGATTTCAGTGGCTGACAAACAGCTGAATGGAAACACTCCACAAAAGTGGCTGGTGTGCGTACGCAGAGCCATATGTCAGCACAGCAAGATAAAGGCAGACTCACCTCCTGCCATGAGCTGTATTAACAACTATGTTGGAATCCGCTGCTCCAAAAACACCTACTAAATATCCCAGTTCAAAATATATATAAACAAACATTGCATAGCAGTGCAGGGTTACAACATTAACACATGGTGCATTTTGCAGTAGTATACCTTGGCATTCCATAATGCTGTCCGACCACTTTCCCAAAGGAAGAGTAACAACTTACAGAAAGTTGTTTCACTAAAGGTCCAGCGATCATGAAGGAAAGAGAACATAAAGTTCAGACATACAACAACTCCTTAGGGTGTTTCCCAGCCTAAACTGCAGCTCTCCTCATGTATGATATCCTGGATGCAGAAGACAGTTAAGGAATATCTAATGCACTGGATGCAGGAGACAATTAGTGATGATCATAACAGAAAATACCAAAATGAGTATTCAAGTCCTATGCTCTGGTGGAATTTGTGCTATTGGTTATTACTGTCTTTCCATGCTTCATTAAAAGACTTTTAAATATCACCTCTGACTTGACTGATGTACTTTTGACTTAATTTTTTTTAATCAAAGTACAGAATAGAGAATAGAATATAGAATTAAGCAGGTTAGAAAAGACCTTCGAGATCATTGAGTCCAACATTTCACCCAACACCATCTAATCAACCAAACTATGGCACCAAGTGCCTCATCCAGTCTCTTCCTAAACACCTCCAGTGATGGTGACTCCACCACCTCCCCAGGCAGTCCATTCCAATGGCCAATCACTCTTTCTGTGAAGAATTTTATTCCTAGCATCCAGCCTAAACTTCCCTTGGCACAGCTTGAGACTGTGTCCTCTTGTTCTGTCACTGGGTGCCTGGAAGAAAAAAACAACCCCCACCTGGCTGCAACCACCCTTCAGGTAGTTGTAGACAGCAATAAGGCTCCCCTGAGCCTCCTCTTCTCCAAGCTAAACACCCCCAGCTCCCTCAGCCTCTCCTCACAGGGCTTGTGCTCCAGACTCCTCACTAGCTTTGTTGCCCTTTTCTACCATCGCACTGCAGAGTTCCCTTCAGAGTTCCTGGCTTTTGTATTGACAAGTTTTATTCCTAAATGGGTTTTTTTGGCTTTCCTCTGGTCAAGGTTTGGCAATGCTGCTCTGTGTATTTGTGAAGGGGCACAAAGTTCCTTAGTGATTTTATTCAAGCTCCCTTATCTAAGAGAAACCAAAACACTGGGATGAATTCATTCTCATCTGTGACTTCCAAGCGGAGAAATTATATTTCTTCCCCTACTTCTTTTGTTAATTTTACTCATAAGGTTATTTTCATCTACTGGTAGAAAATTTAAAGAGTAATTTTGTTGATGACACACTTTGCAGCAGAGAATGAATCTTCCCTTCTCATTATGACAATGTTGCTGCTGTCCTTTCACAGGCTGTACACAGTAAGGCAGACAACCTGCTTGGATATTGCAGTAAGAAGCTTCTGATGCCAGAGGACAAACCAAGACTCATCAATACTGTTCAGCATCTGGGTTCCTCCTCAAGTGTCCAGGCTATGCTATCTTCTCCCTATATTTATTTTTTCTTATGGAGGAATTGGCAGGGATTTCCCAGTAAATTACCAGACTGAACTCTTCAAGCTCCCTAGGGCTTCCCATAGGTGGGATTATGGAATATTAGTTATCTACTGCCAGGTTAAGGTCTGTGAGCTTCTGGGAGCATCGCCATATCAACCCATATATTTTTAACTGGTTTACTTAGAGACTATGTTGTAATCTAAAAATAACATTTGTCTCTCATGTAGCAAAGTTTTGACACATCCTTGTTGATCTCTATTTGCTTAAATAAATCAACAACCAATTAATGTGAAGTAAATCAACTTCAAAATGTTAGCATAGGCCAGTTTTAGTCTTTAGAAGGGGAAAAGGGTGAATGAAAATTGAGAGACCAGTATGAGTAACAACCAAAAAGTTTGTATCATGCCTGAATAAAAGTCTGTTGGACACAACTATGCTAGTCCCTTCTGCTGCCTTCTCCCACATTCAAAGTGCTTAGCACTTGGAGTACAGCAAACACTCACTCTGCACACAGTATTACGCCGGTCTGACAACATTACTACTCTGTTTTCCACAGTCTGCCCCAGAGCTGTGCCAGTGGGGAGGGTCATGTGAATTCTCTCTAAAATGCTTGAGGCAAAATGAGTCAGTTTATTTTCAGTGGTGTGAATGCTGGATCTGGGCTGGCTTGGCTGAGTTTGCATGTTTCAGGGTAAGGAGCAATCATGTGAGCCACTCAGCTAGCAAAACCGCAGGGGCAGCACTGCCAGCTGGTGGGTGGCAATGACAGTGAGAAGCAGGAATATCTTCAAGCAACAGCTAAAGCCTAGAAGATGTCAACCCTTTGCAGTTACAGAACTTCTGCCTCCTTAGGTGTGGAAAGAGCAACCTCAAAAGAGAACAGATGTGACAGGGAAAGTTTCTGTTAGTGTCTGGGGGGAAAAAAGTCACAGTAAGCTCCTTCTATCCATTTGTTATAGGGCTATCCTTGAAACTAACCCAAAACCCAGCTAGTAAATCAGCAAACTTTTGTATGTAGAGAAAATTCTTATCCTTTCCTGAAAATAAAAAGCCAACACTTTCCTGTGGTATAAATACACCAACTTAGACTTTTTTCTAGCTTTTGACCTTAAAAGAATTCCAAACTCATAACATTTTCAAATATCAAGAGCTAAATCTATCTGTGTCATAACAAAAGCTCTATAGGAAGCAAAAAAAAAGAAAAAAAGCTGAACATCTGAGAAGTCTGCTTTTGAAATAATAGAATAGAACTAACCAGGTTGGAAGAGACCTTTGAGATCATCCAGTCCAACCTATCATCCAACACTATCTAATCAACTAAGCCATGGCACCAAGCGCCCCATCCAGTCTCTTCCTAAACACCTCCAGTGATGGTGACTCCACCACCTCCCTGGGCAGCCCAAGGCCTGCCTCTGACCCCAGGCACAACCATTAGCACAGAAACTGCACTTACCTTGCATATATGGAATACAGATTCCAAACAACAGCAGTTATTTTAACAGCCATTTAATTTAATGGCCATTTTAACACACATTTAATAAAGGTAAAGTAACAGAGCATTGGAGAATGCAAGGTAGCTAACTTCTCAGGATTACTCATACAAGACATCATCCTTTTGTGGACACACACAAACATGCAGTGCCAGTCAAGAACCATGTTAATCTAACATGGGGGTACTGGTTGATGGTAGGCTGAACATGAGCCTGCAGTGTGCCCAGGCAGCCAAGAGGGCCAATGGCATCCTGGCCTGCATCAGGAACAGTGTGGCCAGCAGGAGCAGGGAGGTCATTCTGCCCCTGTACACTGCACTGGTTAGGCCACACCTTGAGTCCTGTGTCCGGTTCTGGGCCCCTCAGTTTAGGAAGGATGTTGACTTGCTGGAAGGTGTCCAGAGAAGGGCAACACAGGTGGTGAGGGGTTTGGAACACAAGCCCTATGAGGAGAGGCTGAGGGAGCTGGGGTTGCTTAGCCTGGAGGAGACTCAGGGGGTGACCTTATTGCTCTCTACAACTACCTGAAGGGAGGTTGTAGACAGGCAGAGGTTGGTCTCTTCTCCCAGGCAGCCAGCACCACAACAAGAGGACACAGTCTCAGACTGTGCCAGGGGAGGTTTAGACTGGATGTTAGGAGGAAGTTCTATACAGAGAGAGTGATTGCCCAGTGGAATGGTCTGCCCAGGGAGGTGGTGGAGTTGGATTGGTTGATGGGTTGGACGTGATGATTTTGAAGGTCTCTTCCATCCTGGATTTATTGTATTGTATTGTATTGTAACATTGGATTAAGAGCAGTTTCAGCTTCTGGACTTCATGTCCTAAGCTGTGGGAGGGTCTCCCTCATCTTGGTGCTATGCCAGAGCTTGGAGCAGAGAGCCAGATTAGGAGCACTTGGAGTTTTCTAGGCTGCCCCACAGCTTGGGTTTGTATATTAAAAGCACATGGCACCACTTCTGGGGGTATAGGTGGCATATTAGAACATAAAGGTCAAAGAGGCAAACTGGGAGTGATCACCCCCAGAGGTGGCCTGGTGTCGTGAGAAATGATGTTCTAAAGCACAGTCTGGCTCTCCATCAGTGTAATGCCTACCACAGGGGTAGTGATTGTTAATGCAATCCTTTGGCTGTGATTGCTTAAAGACACCCAAGTACCACCTAAAGAAGGACATGCTTGAAACTTGCCTGTTTTTCCCAAATATTTGGGTCAGTACAAGAAAAGACAAACCAACCTCTCTTCTCTCCCATGCATTTAAAATCAAAACCTACAGTTTGAAGCCAGGAATCATCTATTCACATATAAAAGGAAAAAAATACACACAAGCTTACTCAAAACACTGAATTATGAGTGACTATGAGAAAACCATGAATTGTAATTAAAATGGCATATCTTATTGTTTTCCAGAGTAAAACATAAATTAGCTAAAGGGCTATATATCCTTTAAAGCAAAGCTGTGGGACTGTATCAAGAGAAGCATAGCCAGCAGGTCAAGGGAGGTGATTCTCCCCCTCTACTCTGCTCTGCTGAGACCCCACCTGGAGTACTGCTTCCAGTTCTGGAGCCCCTGATACAGGAAGGATCTGGAAGCGCTGGAATGTGTCCAGAGAAGGGCCATGAGGATGAGCAGAGGGCTGGAGCTCCTCTCCTATGAGGACAGACTGAGGGAGTTGGGGCTGTCCTGTCTGGAGAAGAGAAGGCTCCAAGGAGACCTAATTGTGGCCTTCCAGTATGTGAAGGGGGCCTACCAGAAAGCTGGGGAAGGACTTTTTAGGGTGTCAGGGACTGATAGGAGTAGGGGGAATGGAACAGAAGTAGAAATGGGTAGATTCAGATTGGATGTTAGGAAAAATTCTTCCCCATGAGGGTGGTGAAACACTGGAACAGGCTGCCCAGGGAGGTGGTAGAAGCCTCATCTCTGGAGGTTTTTAAGGCCAGGCTGGATGTGGCTCTGAGCAACTTGATGTAGTGTGAGGTGTCCCTGCCCCTGGCAGGGGGGTTGGAACTAGATGATCCTTGAGGTCCCTTTCAACCCTAACAATTCTATGGTTCTATGATCTCAGCTTTTATCAGTGAAACATTGAATTCCTCAGGGGTTAAAAGGTACATGAAGGTGCTGTTATATTGCACAAGTACAGATCTGGCTTGACTTTTAGAAGAAGTGATTGGAAATACAGGTGCAACTGGCTCAGATGCTGTCTTACACCACTTGGTGGGCAGTACTGAAGAACAATGCAGAAAATGGGGTGTGTTCCAACCATCTGTAGAGAAGCTGTTCTGCTCTTTTTATGGACTAAGAAGACATTTGGACAAAGATTTTAAAATCAGAAGCAGTAGCTGGAACAGCAGCAGGCATCTCTGAGAATACATTGCAGATGTTTTCTGTAGCTTTTGCTTTATCAGTTTAACCAAGAAGCTTTGTAATTGTTCTCTTATCCTTCTGGATGCCAATTTCTCAGGTTAGTAGTAGTAGTAGTATCAGTCAGGGTTGGAAGGGACCTCAAGGATCATCTAGTTCCAATCCCCCTGCCATGGGCAGGGACACCCCACAGATTCAAGGACTGTATTGAGGTTTTAATGTTAAATAGTTTACTCACAGCACTTTTATTCAGATTGACATACTAGTTTTTCCTCCTTCCTAAAAAAAGGTATTTTGGGATGCATGGCTGAAGAGCCAATCCACAAAGGTGCCTTGCAAATGCAGCAGCTGAGTGTAACACACAACCCCAGTTATGCCTTTTGCTACGGTCAGAAGAATGCATAGGTAACACTCTGCACCTTGTTCTGAGCATAATGGAAAATGCCATCTAACCCGCAAGGCTGGAAAAACCTTTTTTCCTGATTGGCTACTTATCCCAAACTGCCTGGCAGAGGTTGGAAACATGCAATGCAGGGAAGTGATTTTCTGTGGCATTCATTCAATTTACCTGCACTACACTCCAGGGAGCCATGCTATTAAACAACAGCTCCAGCAGGTCAATAAAGTTAACTTAATTAATTGCTTTCCCTCCCACTCTTCCAACTAGCAAGATTTAGGGCACAGGGACACAACACTGCTTGTAAATAAAGAAGAAAGGCTTTTTCTCTCTTTTTTTAATAATTCCTTATGCAAAGCAGAGAGAGAGAGTTTAAGTTCAAACAATCATGCAGGATAAGTGCAGAGACAAAACTGTGAGGTTTTGTTTTGAAACCAGTTCAAGTGCATATGGCAGCATAACATAATTCAATATTGTAGTAATTGTATTCACATATTTTTCTTCTGCTTTTTCCTCCTCAGTTCCCCAAGCCTGATGAAGCTGACAGGTCAGGAGACAGGTGCTTTGCACTTCTATGGCAGTATATAAATCTCAGTGACAACTAAGAAAACTACAACCATTAGCAAAAAAAAACCCAAACAACAAAAACAAAAGGGACAAAAAAAGGAGGAAGAGAGTTTTCTTAGGATAATTAAATGGTCTATTTCCTTCCTAATGAACTGTACTACTGGATCTTTACTCATTTGTACCCTGACAAGACAGGCAAAGTCTGTTTCAGTATCTGCCTAATCACAGAATCACAGAAACATTCAGGTTGTAGAAGACCCTCAGGATCACCAAGTCCAACCAAGAACCCTACTCTACAAGGTCCACCCCTAAACCATATCCCCAAGCACCACATCCAGATGACCTTAGAATAGAATAGAATAGAATAGAATAGAATAGAATAGAATAGAATAGAATTTCTTCCTAACATCCAGCCTAAACCTCCCGTGGCACAGCTTGAGACTGTGTCCTCTTGTTCTGGTGCTGGTTGCCTGGAAGAAGAGACCATTAAACACATCCAGGGTTGGTGACTCAACCACCTCCCTGGGCAGTTCATTCCAATGCCTGACCACTCCTTGTGCGAAGAAGTTTTTCCTAATGTCCAGTCTAAACCTACCCAGTCATAGCTTGAGGCCATTCCCTATTGTTCTGTTACTAATTACTTGTCAGAAGAGACCAGCACCAGCCTCTCCAACAGCATCCTTTCAGGTAGTTGTAGAGAGCAATGAGGTCTCCCCTCAGCCTCCTCTTTTCCAAACTGCACAGCCCCAGCTCCTTCGGTTGTTCTTCATCAGATTTATTCTCCAAGCCCTTCCCCAGCTTCGTTGCCCTCCTCTGCACTGGCTCCAGCACCTCCACATCTCTCCTGCATTGAGGTGCCCAAAACTGGACACAATACTTGAGGTGTGGCCTCATCAGTGCTGAGTACAGGGGGACAATCAGTTCCCTACTCCTGCTGGACACAGCATTTCTAATAGAAGCCAGGATGCCATTGGCTTTCTTGGCCACCTGGCCACACTTCCTGCTCACCTTCAGTTGCTTGTTGATTAGAACCCCCAAGCCCCTTTCTGCCAGACAGCAATCCAGCCACACTTGCCTGAGCCTGTAGTGTTGCTTGGGGTTGCTGTGACCCAAGTGCAGGACCTGGCATTTGGCCTTGTTGAAGCTAACAAGCACTGTTATCTTTTCACTGGTTGTTAGGACTACAATACAAAAGTAATATTGATGTTGAGCTACATAGGACTGCATTTAGCCAGACTTTTCTCCTAAGCTAGACTGGGTCTATTCCATCAGATCAGAATGGGGGGAGTCATGTTTGGAAGTGGCACTCCTTACAAAGACAGTAAACACGTTGCTCCCTGACCCAAATTCTTTGGGCTGTCAGGAATTGCAGCCCTTTGCCAGAGTCGCAGGAGTGGCTGCTGGAAGCAGGGTGTTACAGACATACACCACACCCCCATGGATCATGGCTACAGCAACATCAATTTATTCTATTTTTAATGGTTTGGGTGATGCAGCATTAGCCTGGTCTGCAGCCAAAGGGTCAAGACAGGGCATGATGACTCCACAGACTCTCCCAGACCAGGCTCCCTTACTCACTGCTATGACTGCTGCTGATCATCCATGATTTGTGCCTGGGAAGGAGACTGGAGGGACCCAAATCTCTGAGACTCAAGTCTTTTTGCTGCTGGAGAGGAGTGGAGCAGCAGGACAGCAGCCTGTCTGTGCACTGTAAGGAGCAGAGACCATTTTCTTCACTTACAGGACTGAGAATGGGAGCTCACAGTGATCCTGCTTGCCTTTAGGCACTTAACCAAAGCTCTTAATTCAGGGGAACAGTTGCCTTTGGCTGACAATGGATAGAAACAAGCACCTCTAAAAGCCCACTCAGGCCCTTAAATGCACCAGGGTTCTTCAAGGTCTTGCCATCCCAGTATGACTTCCCTATGTTAACTGGAAGAGCCTAAGATGATGGTACCTCTGAACTTAGCATCCTCACTTCGATGCCAGAAATTAGATAGTAGTGAGTCCCTGAGATCATTGAGGAACAAGAGAGACTGTGAGGATGAGAGCAGTGACTATGGGACCTGACACTCCATCAGGACCTGCCCACTCATCTCATGCCTGAGCACCCCTAGAAAGGGTCCCCATTTCAAGGAACCTTATTGTAACTGCAGCTAAGGCTTGTTACTTGCCTCTACTACCAGGTACAGGAAATGTTTGGTCCTCTGCACCCACATTCTATCTGGCCACAGCAGAAATGTAGTCGCCTTGGGGCCACAGGCATTTCTGGAGAGGAAGGCAGAGATGTGAAGAGCTTTCCTCTGTTGCAGGGAGGATGGTGCTGCCTGGGGTTCAGCATCGAGCAGAGAGGCAGGCAGACAATACCTGCTCAACACAAGACTCTGAGTGGAAAAGTAACCCTTGAATACAATTTTAAGACACAAGAACTGGGGTGAATTTCTGCCTTTTTGTGTCCAGTGCCCCTGGCATTTCTTGCCTGATTAGAGGTTCCCTAGGACTGAATTCCTCATTCAGCAGTCCCCCCTCCGTGCCCCAAATCAGGTGACTGTGACCCTTCATTTTTACTCATTCATTCACCTGAAAAAACTCTGAATTAACAGAGACAGGTGTCACATGTGCTCAGCATCTCCAGGGGTGAAGATCTTTATTTGTTTTACCTGTCAGCCCAGTAAGTGAGTGCTCTGTCACACCATGGGCAGGTACCTTCCTTCCTGGCTATGTCAAAACTGTATCTGTCTATTCAGCAGTGCTCTGTGCTGAGCAACCACCATACTGTGGGGAAGGGAGTTTGAGGTCAGCACCATCTGTCTACATAATTGCACTTGTTGCTGGAGAATTGTTGGGCCAGAGACTAATGCTTTTTATTTATAATCTTTCTGTGTTCACCCCAAATTCCCTGTGCCTTAAAATTTTCCTGTGCCTTAAAGACTTTGACACAGTCCCTCCAAAACATCCTTCTCTAAGCTGGAAAGATAGGGATTTGATGGGGCGACTGTGCAGGGGACAAGGAGTTGGTTGGATGATTGCATACAAAGGCTAGTATGGAGACAAGAAACAAGTGCTGTTCTTCAAGGGTCTGTATTGAGACCAGTGCTGTCTAGTATCTTCAATGGTATATACAGCAAGATTGAGGGCACCCTCAGCAAGTTTGCAGATGATACCAAGATGAGAGGTGTAGTTGATAAGGCTGAAGGATGAGATGCTATCCAGAGGGACCTGGACAGGCTGGAGGAGAATTTCATGAGGTTCAACAAAGCAAAGTGCAAGGTCCTGTACCTAGGTCAGGGCAACCCTCAATATCAATACAGGTTGGGGGATGATGAAACTGAGAGCCCTGCAGAAAAGGACTTTGGGATGAGAGAGGACTGGTGGATGAGAATCTGGACAGGAGCCAACAATGCACACTTGAAGCCTAGAAGGCCAAACACATTCTGGGCTACATCACAATAAGTTTGGCCAGCATGTCAAGAGAGGTGATTCTGCCACTCTGCTCTGCTCTGGAGAGACCTCACTTGGAGTACTGTGTCCAGTTCTGGGGCCCCCAACACAAGCGAGACATACACCTGCTGGAGTGGGTCCAGAGTAGGACCACAAAGATGATCAGAGGGCTGGAGCACCTCTCCTATGGAGAAAGAATTTGGGCTGTTCCACCTGAAGAAGAGGGGGCTCTGGGACCACCTTGTCACTACATTTCAATATCTGAAGGGGACCTACAGAAAGGCTGGGGAGGAGCTATTTAGAAGGGCTTGTAGCAGTAGGATGAGGGGCAATGGTTTTAAAGTGGAGCAGGATAGATGTAGGTTGGACATAAGGAAGAAGTTCTTTACAATGAGAGTGGTAAAATACCGGAACAGGTTGCTCAGGGATATGATTGAGGCCCTGTCCCTGGAGACATTCAAGATCAGACTCAATATGGCCCTGGGCAGCCTGATCTAGTTGATGGTGTCCCTACTGACTGCTGGGAGGGTTGAACAAGAGGGCTGGGCAAGGACCTTTGGGGGTCCTTTCCAACCCAGTGCAATCTGTGAATCCAGAGACACACTGGCAGTCCCACCGGCATTAAAAATAGGAATAATCAGTTGAGTCAGTATTTATCTCAGTTATATCTGTACTATTGATAGGTTTCATTCTACCTGGGAATGATTAAAATCACTTTCATACTATTCAATTTGAATTCATGTTCACTTGACCCAGGAAATTAATATGGTTGTCTTTATAGCTGTGATGGATTATGCCCATCCTGAAAGGAGGGGGGCAGGGAGGGCTTGTGAGAGGTTTGCTCTCCCTGGAAGGGGTTTTCCCCCTGGGAAACTGAGTTAGTCTGTTCCACTCCCCCTCCCTGTCCAGCAAGCCTATAAAAAGGAAGGCACTGCAGCCATTTGCTCTCTTTTGCTCCTGCCTTGCCTGGATGAGAGGACTGCTGCTGGCTTCCTGCTTCTCTGCCACGTGGTCAGGCCTGGTCCTCCTCCTCCCTGCTACATCCATGCCTCTTCAAAGGACTTCAAAGGACTGGTTTTGTATACATATTTCCCCCATCCATCCTTGTTCCTTATCCTTGTGAACCCTTCCTGTTATTGTTATATATATATATATATATATATACACACATATATAAGTATATAAAAATAAATATATATATATATATTTTAAAGAAAATTTTTCCCTCTCTACTTCCAAACTGACTGCAAGTTATTTCTTGGTAGATTTGCTCCTTCCCTTTCTTTTTCTCTCAATCTGGAGAGAGGAGGGGGAGTAAGAGGGGAGGGATTCTCGGCCTTGCCCCCCATCTGAGCTCTTAAATCTCAGTTAAAGCTCAAACCACCACAATAGCAAACACAAGGATTAAGCAAAAGTCAGGAACACGAGAGGAAAATAAAGCTGAATGAGGAACTTACTTGCTAGAAGACCAGTGGTAGTTAAAAAACTGCTGTGGTGGATCAGTTTTTGCAGCCACTCTGCAGTCTCAAGATGGTGGTGAGTATGCCCTGGAAAGAAGAATAATCAATGACTAGTAATTATATCACCTATCAAAAATTAACCCCAAACTTGTCAATACAACCTGCTTGTGAACTTCTACAAGTTGAACTGCTCAGATCAGGCTTCCTGGAGTGCACAGCAGAACAGAACAACAATTCTGATTCTATTGTATATTTGTATTTGTGAGCTGTTGTGAGAGAACAGTGAAGATGAACAAATTGTCTCCTTTTGGGCTTAGTAAACCAATATGCTCAAGTAAAGGACATAAAATATAAATCACATAAAATCATAGAATCACAGAATGGTAGGGGGTGGAAGGGACCTTGAAAGAATCATTGAGTTGAACTCCCCTGCCAAAGCAGGAGCACCTAGAGTAGGTCACTGTGGTGGTTTGGGCTGGGTGCCCTCTGCTACAGGGGGGTGTTTCCTGTGTCCAGAAGTCCAGCCCAGTGGGCTGACACCGGAAACCAGGTATTTGCTACCATAATCCTCTGCACCGCTATAAGATCCAGCGCGGGGTCTGGCACTTCCTCTTTTTTCTCCTTCCCGCCTGTCCCCTCCCTCTTGACACTCAGCACTCAGATATTTATAAACATTTATTAAATCCCCTCTCAGTCTTCTCTTCTCCAAACTAAACAGCCCCAGGGCTCCCGGCCTCTCCTCATAGGGCACATGCTCCAGTCCCTTCACCATCCTGGTAGCAATCTGTTTGACTCTCTCCAGCAGATCCCTGTCCCTCACCCCATCCAGTCTGCTCCTAAACACCTCCAGTGATGGTGACTCCACCACCTCCCTGGAGCAGCACATTCCAATGGGCAATCACTCTCTCTATGAAGAATTTTTTCCTAATACCCAGTCTAAGCCTCCCCTGGCACAGCTTGAGATTGTGTCCTCTTGTTCTGGTGCTGCTTGCCTGGGAGAAGAGACCAAGCCCCTGCCTGTCTGCAACCTCCCTTTAGGTAGCTGTAGACAGCAATAAGGTCTCTCCTGAGCCTCCTCTTCTCCAGGCTAAGCAACCCCAGCTCTCTCAGCCTCTCCTCATAGGGCTTGTGCTCCAAACGCCTCCCCAGCCCTTCTCTGGACATGTGCCAGCAAGTCAACATCTATTATCCAACCCTATTGCCCACTTGCAAGTTGTTAATGAGCAGATTTCTGCCGATGAGTTTGTTTATTATTGCACTGAATTATTTTGGACAGCACATTTCTGGCATGTAGGTTATTAGCTGTTTGTTATAGTCTGTGCATTGTTAATAATTGTTTTGACTTCTGCCTTGTGTACCTTATCATGTGGGAAGAATTTTACTATTTATGAATGGCTACCTCATAGCAACAATCACGTTTCTCCTTATTGAATGGATGAAAACAATGGTCCAGAAAGACAGGTGAATGAATAATGACCAAATAATAAACACTACAGGGGTACTATGTTAGTTTGCACCTGAATGGTTGTAGCCAGGAGGGGGTTGGTCTCTTCTCCCAGGCAACCAGCACCAGAACAAGAGGACACAGTCTCAAGCTGTGCCAGGGGAGGTTTAGGCTTGAGGTGAGGAGAAAGTTCTTCACAGAGAGAGTAACTGGCCATTGGAATGTGCTGCCCAGGGAGGTGGTGGAGTCACCATCCCTGGAGGTGTTCAAGAGGGGACTGGATGTGGTCATGAGGTGTTGGGGGACAGGTTGGATTTGATGATCTTTGAGGTCTCTTCCAACCTTACTGATTCTATGATTCTATGATTTGTGTGGAACCCCATGCAGTGCTACAGGCTGGGGTCAGAGTGGCTGGAGAGCGGCCAGGCAGAGAGGGACCTGGGGGGACTGGTCAATGGTAGGCTGAACATGAGCCTGCAGTGTGCCCAGGCAGCCAAGAGGGCCAATGGCATCCTGTGGCCATCAGGAAGAGTGTGGCCAGCAGGAGCAGGGAGGTCATTCTGCCCCTGTACACTGCACTGGTTAGGCTGCACCTTTAGTCCTGTGTCCAGTTCTGGGCCCCTCAGTTTAGGAAGGATGTTGTCTTGCTGGAACGTGTCCAGAGAAGGGCAATGAAGTTGGTGAGGGGTTTGGAACACAAGCCCTATGAGGAGAGACTGAGGGAGCTGGGGTTGCTTAGCCTGGAGAGGAGAAGACTCAGGGGTGACCTTATTGCTCTCTACAACTACCGGAAGGGAGGTTGTAGACAGGCAGAGGTTGGTCTCTTCTCCCAGGCAGCCAGCACCAGAACAAGAGGACACAGTCTCAGGCTGTGCCAGGGGAGGTTTAGGCTGGATGTTAGGAAGAAGTTCTATACAGAGATAGAATGGGCTGTCCGTGGAGGTGGTGGAGTCACCTTCATTGGAGGTGTTCAGGAGGAGACTTGATGGGGTGCTTGGTGCCATGGTTTAGTTGATTAGGTAATAGGTTGGATTGGTTGATAGGTTGGATGCGATGATCTTGAAGGTCTCTTCCAACCTGCTCTATTCTATTCTATTCTATTCTATTCTATTCTATTCTATTCTATTCTATTCTATTCTATTCTATTCTATTCATCAAAGCTCAGCACTTCCTCACGCATCTAAGTAAATATTTCTCAGCTCTTCATTAAAGTAATTGACATGTCATCAAACCAAATAGCTGTTTGGATCTACCAGATGGGTTTTTTTGTCAAGTGTCATAGCAGCAGTGAATCATTTTTGTCTATAACAATTTGCTATTGTTAACATGTAATCTGTACAAATGCTGCTATGTTGCTAAAGGAGTTTTGAGTGAAAGAGCCGTGGGGGGGGAACCAATTAGAATGATTGTATTTGCTGTGAATGTGGACAACTACCTGGAATGATTTCATTTGCTTTAAGCTTCATGAATGTTGCCTTCCTCCCCTCCCCCCCCCCCCCCCCCGATTTTCTTAAGAACCTCTGTTCCATTTAAAAAGAGAACATATGGTAGGGTTGTTGATTTTTTCTTTGCCTTTCCAATACCACCCACACAATATTTTTTTAAGTCCCAAAGTCCTTTGGCATCACATTAGAATGGATCAGCCACTTTTAATAAGCTGAGAAGGACTCCCCAAGAGAGCTGAAGCAGACAATCTGCCCTGAGGCTTCCCTATTGTTATCTCATTTAGAGAGAGAGGCAATACCACAGTATCTGTGGCAAGAGAGGAAAAGATTTCAAGCTCCCCCAGCTGACTCCTTAATTTGATCCTTATTTGTCAGTTTGTCCAAGCTGAGATTTTTCATGGCTATTGTGCTAGAGAACTCTCCTGCCTGCTTCTGATAATGCTGTTCTACTTTAAGCAATACCCCAAAACCAGTAAGCATGTGAGTAATCACAGGCAGCAGATACTGTGCTACCTCATCCAGGAGCAATCTGGCATTTCATTGAGGATTATGCTGGTATGTCAGGAAGCAAGATTCGTGCAAAACTTTTCTAATTGCCCCAATTTAGTTTCATAAGAGCATATGCCATGCAAAGATACTTATTAAGAATGTTATACAGTTCAGTAGGCATTGTTTTGGGGAGTGTCCTAGATTAACACAGCCCACTCTCACAAACCCCTTTACCGCCCCACAGATGGGAGGATAAGTAACACAAAAAAAAAACCCCTGGATTGAGATAAGGAATGTAATGAGGAATGTGTCCAGAGAAAGGCAACAAAGTTGGTTAGCGGATTGGAGCACAAGCCCTACAAGGAGAGGCTGAGGGACCTGGGGTTGCTTAGCCTGGGGAAGAGGAGGTTCAGGGGAGACCTCATTGCTCTCTACAACTCCCTGAAGGGAGGTTGTAGCCAGGCAGGGGCTGGTCTCTTCTCTCAGGCAACCAGCACCAGAACAAGAGGACACAGTCTCAAGCTGCACCAGGGGAGGTTCAGACTGGATGTTAGGAAGAAGTTCTCTACAGAGAGAGTGATTGCCCATTAGAATGTGCTGCCCAGGGATGTGGTGGAGTCACTATCATTGGAGGTGTTTAGGAAGAGACTTGATAGGGTGCTTGGTTGCATGGTTTAGTTGATTAGATGGTGTTGGATGATAGGTTGGACTTGATGATCTTGAAAGTCTCTTCCAACCTGGTTTATTCTATTCTATTCTAATACAATGCAGAATTACCTTAGCCTGTTTGCAGAAAAAGATCAGGAAAATGCAGAAACAGCATCAGAAGCCAGAGACTCCATTACCCCCTGACCTGCAGCCTGCCCACTGGAAAAGCTCAACACCCCAAAACCTGGAAACAGCAACCAGAACAGGAGGCCTCTCATGTTACAATCTGAACCTCAAGCCTCATGTTACTTTGCTCCAGCCAGCCCTTTCATTCTGAAGCTGGTATGACAGCAGCATGGTATTGAATACATACCATCAGATTCAACTCAGCCTGTGATGGGCAGGGTGGACAAAAAAAAAGAGTACAGAATAGCATCCTCATTTGACAAGACTGGACTGACAGCTAGGGAAGGCTGTGCAGAGAACAAAGATCGAGAGAACACTGACACTCTGTAGAAGACAGCCTCTGCACAGTGACTGATCACTAATGGTTAAGAACAGGGAATCTCTGTAGGCTGTGTCTTGTTAGTACTCTATCTTGACTCACAAAATTCTAGCATGGTTACTGTGCTACATTGCTCAGGAGAAGTATTAAGTGCTTCCAGAGTTATCCTTTGCTTCTGCAGCAGGAATCAAAATCCCTTTCTGGTTCAGAAGTGGTATTATGTACACTGCAAAAAGAAGCTGAGATCAGGCCTTGAAATAAAAATGGTAGAACTGGAAATAAAATTAATGTTAGCCATTCTAGATGCTGTGCAAGTTCCATCCCTCCAGACTCACACAGATCACACATCTTTTACAGGCAAGGCAAAGAATTAACATGAATTTCCCCATGTCACGTACCTGAGGCTTACTTAACCTTCATGGTGTTGTGTTACTGGCTAAACTGCTCTACCTCTGAAATTAGCTGTGGCTACTGAAATCATGATGATGCTGAACATGAGCCCCCAGTGTGCCCAGGTGGCCAAGAAAGCCAATGGCATCCTGGCCTGTATGAGGAATAGGGTGGCCAGTAGGAACAGGGAAGTCATTCTGCCCCTGTACTCAGCACTGGTTAGGCCACACATTGAGTACTGCGTCCAGTTCTGGACTCCTCAATTTGAGAAGGACATCGAGACACTTGAACGTGTCCAGAGAAGGGAAACAAGGCTGGGGAGAGGTCTGGAGCACAGCCCTATGAGGAGAGGCTGAGGGAGCTGGGGTTGCTTAGCCTGGAGAAGAGGAGGCTCAGGGGAGACCTTATTGCTGTCTACAACTCCCTGAAGGGACGTTGTAGCCAGGTGAGGGTTGGTCTCTTCTCCCAGGCAACCAGCACCAGAACAAGAAGACACAGTCTCAAGCTGTGCCAGGGGAAGTTTAGGCTCAAGGTGAGGAGAAAGTTCTTCACAGAGAGAGTTGTTAATTGTTGGAATGTGCTGCCCAGGGAGGTGGTGGAGTCACTGTCCCTGGAGGTGTTCAAGAGAGGATTGGATGTGGCACTTGGACCTCCCTGCTCCTGCTGGCCACACTATTCCTAATGCAGGCCAGGATGCCATTGTCCTTCTTGGCCACCTGGGCACACTGCTGGCTCATGTTCAGGTGGCTGTCAATCAGCACCCCCAGGTCCCTCTCTGTTTGGCTTCTCTCCAGCCACTCCGACCCCAGCCTGTAGCTCTGCATGGGGTTGTTGTGGCCAAAGTGCAGCACCCAGCACAAAGATCTCATTCAAAGACCTCCCTGAAACCATTCATGATTAAGATGAGCAGGTTTTGACTTACTATGGTCAGCTGACATCCCTGATATATATCACACATTACCAATCATACTGTTAAGTTAAGCTTACTCAGTGCTGCAATACTTGAAATGTCATTTCATCCATTCAACCATCAATATTGATCTCTGGCTACATTAAGTATTTCCAGTTAAATGGTGGGAAAAAAATCCCACCTTTTCAGCTGTGATTTGGTTAAATAACTCAGCTGAAAACTACAAGAGTAATTCTTCTTAAACTGCCTCATTCCACATATGAGAATGATTGGCATTAATTTGCCTCATTCAAACAGTGATCTCCCACAGTTTCCCAACAAGATATAAATGGAAACAAATAATTTTGATCAATCTGCAGCTTATACACCTGATAAATAACATATTGCAACCAGTAAGCAAATCTGTCTGCAAGGGTACAATTTAGAGCAGCAGGTCATTTGCTTAGACTGCAATTTAGATTTCAGTCTTCTCACGACTGCTTAACAATTTTACCTGCTATGTTGCCAAGAAAAACTGTGCTGTATCCTATTGTTGTAGGCAGTTCAGCCATGTAGAAGCACAGTGATGCTCCCACAATTTAACTTGCATGCAGGAGCCCACCTCACCCTTCCCCATGCCAAAGGCAAATCCAAGGATCTTTTCACTGGTTACAGATTACCTTCCTTTGCAACTATCAGTGGGTCCTATTTGATCAATAAGTGTGACCTTGCACAGAATATGTGATGCAGAATCCCACTTGGCTTGTAAGTGCCTGATTATGAGCCTAAACTACTTCCTTCCCACCTGTACAATACAATACACCAGGTTGGAAGAGACCTTCAAGATCATCACGTCCAACCCATCAACCAATCCAACCCACCTAAATACAATACAGTACAATACAGTACAATACAACCCACCTAAAACAACTAAAAAACTAAACCCTGGCACCAAGCACCCCATCAAGCCTCTTCCTGAACACCTCCAATGAAGGTGACTGTATCCCACCTTTCAACAGCTAAGCTGCTGTTGTGGTGTTGATGTACAAAACCAGGATTCCTTTTAAAAATTATGCTTCCCTCACCTTCCATAGCTGTCTCTAACTCCTCTAAAGAGATGAAAAGGGAAAAGTGATAGCCAGAAAAATGGCTCTATAGAAGGAAAGGTGGTCAGAAATAGCAAACTGTGGGATTACTGCTGGCCAGCTCCTGCCATCCAGCTCCAGGGCAGGTTTGTCTGTCAGACAAGGACACAGAATCACAGAATGTTAGGGGCTGTAAGGGACCTTGAGAGATCATCCAGTCCAAACCCCCTGCCAGAGCAGGATCACCTATACCAGGTCACACAGGAACACATCCAGGCAGGTCTTGAATATCTCCAGAGAGAGTACACAACTCCCCTGGACAGCCTGTTCCACTGTTCTGTTACCCTCACAGGGAAATAATTCTTCCTGCTGTTTCCATGGAGCTTCCTATTTCTCAACTTCCACCCACTGCCCCTTGTCCTGTCATTGGGCACTGCCAAGCAGAGCCTGGCTCCATCCTCTGGCACTCACCTTTTACATATTCATAGACCTGAATGAGATCACATCTCAGTCTCCTCTTCTCCAAGCTAAAGAGCTCCAGCTCCCTCAGTCTCTCCTTGTAAGGCAGATGTTCCACTCCCTTCGTCATTTTCGTGACTCTGCGCTGGACTCTTTCAAGCAGTTCCCTGAGGTCCTTCTTGAACTGAGGGGCCCAGAACTGGACACAATATTCCAGAAGTGGCCTCGCCAAGGCAGAGTAGAGAGGGAGGAGAACCTCTCTCGACCTACTGCCCACACAGTCAGTCTATTACACCAGCCAGGTCACTACCAAACCCACTCAATAGTCATACTGATTTCACTGGCACTCCCAGGAAAATCTGCAAGACAGGCAGGGCTACAGAAAGACAGCGGCCTGCATGAGGCACAAGAACCAAGAAACACTATGCCTTGGTGGAAGCATAAGCCTTCAGGACAGCAGTGTGTGACTCTGGCACAACACATGCTGATGGGGGCAGAACTTTAAGCCCATGGATCAAATCTTTCCATCTTCCCTTAGCTGTGCACTTTGCATAAGCTGAAGTTAGCAGGACCTTGCTTATGTCTAGCAGACCTAGTAATAGTTTGTTTGTTCCACTTTTCAAGGAGAGACAGTGAGGCCCAAGGGAAATCTGACCCTTTCTGCTCAAATCTACTACCATTAAGGCTGACATCCTTGTACTTTGAGATGCAATAGCATTACCATCTCTGCACTGAGACAGATGCTGAATATTTTTTATGAGTAACCACAGAATCATAGAATCAATAAAGTTGGAAAAGACCTCAAAGATCATCAAGTCCAACCTGTCACCCAACACCTCATGACTACTAAACCATGGCACCAAGTGCCACATCCAATCCCCTCTTGAACACCTCCAGGGACGGTGACTCCACCACCTCCCTGGGCAGTACATTCCAATGGCCAACAACTCTCTCTGTGAAGAACTTTCTCCTCACCTCGAGCCTAAACTTCCCCTGGTGCAGCTTGAGACTGTGTCCTCTTGTTCTGGTGCTGGTTGCTTGAGAGAAGAGACCAACTCCCTCCTGGCTACAACCTCCCTTCAGGTAGTTGTAGAGAGCAATGAGGTCACCCCCTGAGCCTCCTCTTCTCCAGGCTAAGCAACCCCAGCTCCCTCAGCCTCTCCTCACAGGGCTGTGCTCAAGGCCTCTCCCCAGCCTCATTGCCCTTCTCTGGACACATTCAAGTGTCTTGATGTCCTTCCTAAACTGAGGGGCCCAGAACTGGACACAGAGTTTCCCTCAGTTACTGTCTTGATGGGATATTCAGCAGAAAAGAGGCTGCTTATTTTATTCTCTATTGATTGTATTTCCTAGGTGCCACCTTCCAAACTTATCTCAGGCCACCTGCAGCAGGAGATTGCTATGATTTTGGGATACTAACCAGCCTTCAATACCTCTTTTCTGTATTTATAGTGGAGCTTTGCTTGCTTGACTTTTAGCCACATGTTGGCAAGCTGAAACTGAGAAATGAATATGAGCAAGGGTGGCTGGTTTTGCTTTTGGCAACTTTTCAGTCTCATTTAAATTGCAAATGTCTTATTATTTTTGGGACTGAAGATTGTAACCAGAAACACAGCAACAGCAGAGAATATATCTTCCTTTTCTGCTATTAGCATAGCAGATACCATTACAGTTAGTATAAACTGTTAGCTTTCCACACTGCATTTGTGTCAGCTTCTCTTTTCCCAGTGCACTCAAGCACTGGTATTTATGCTAATAACAGAGCTTTAGGAATATCCTCTATGCCCTCCTGTCCCACGGCTGAGGGAGGAACCAGCCTCCTTCTCTGCAAACATAAATAATTCCTAGTGAACTCTAAAGCAGATTATTGGAGGGATGCACTGAAGTGAGAGTCAAAAGCATAAAAACCTGGCAGTTAAATGTCACAGATTTTTTGAACTGCATTCTCCAGACATATCTGAACACACTGGGTCACATCCTCCATTAGTATAAATAACCTTAAGACCACTAACCTTAGAGCTACATTGGTTCTACCCTTGCTAGTGAGGTAGCACAAGTCAAAAATAATTCAGTGCTGGACTCACCCTGCTAAGGCTTGAACTTGAACACAAGTTCAGAAAGCAACCATGAGAGGTTGCTAGCATTTTGCAAGCTGTCCCCGTAGGCAACCAGAGCAAGTGGCTTGCAGCCTAGGAACTGCTCTGCCTTTCCAGAGGGTGGTCTTAGCATGCTGGCAGGACAATCACAGGTATCCATAACATAAAAGCCACAGAATTTTTAGGGTAGGAAGGGACCTCAAGGATCATTTAGTTCCAACCCCACACTGCCGTGGGCAGGGACACCTCACACTAGGCCAGGCTGCTCACAGCCACATCCAGCCTGGCCTTAAAAACCTCAAGGAATGAGGCTTCTACCACCTCCCTGGGCAACCTGTTCCAGTGTCTCACCACTCTCATGGGATAGAACTTCTTCCTAACATCCAATCTCAATCTACCCATTTCTACTTCTGTTCCATTCCCCCTAGTCCTATCACTCCCTGACACCCTACAAAGTCCCTCCCCAGCTTTCTTGTAGCCTCCCTTCACATACTAGAAGACCACAATGAGGTCTCCTTGCAGCCTTCTCTTCTCCAAACTGAATAGCCCCAACTCTCTCGGTTGTATGTATGCTGTGGATCAAAACACGCCTTGAGCCTCCTCATTATTTACCGAGGTGGCTTTCTGAACATCAAAGGACACCCATTTTCCTGATGAAAATATAAAATCTTAGTATTTCTAGGCATTAAAAAGAACTATAGGAGAAAATAAGAGCATTTTTTTTAAAACAAATTTGAGAACTGTGATTGACCTCATAGGTATAGTGAGGTGTAAACATTTTCAAATGCTTCTTCACCTGCAATGACCTTTCCTTGAAACCTTGTCAGTTTAAAATGTTCATGTTCTGTGATTAGGGCTCTCTCTCACCATCTAGAAATTGGCTTACATACAGCATAGGCCATAGTCTTGGATGGACCAAAGAGAAACAAATCTAAGTGAGTTAGGCATCATCTAAGTTCTAGTTTACTGTAATAATTTTACTTCACTCTCATATATTTGTGGGGTTTGGTTTTGTGTTTTTTGCCCATAACTGGCATTTGAAGACGCTTGCTTTCCTCAGTATTTTGTAGGTGGGAGTTTTTGATAGAGATTAGATTTTAGGGATGCTTAATACAAAGAGAAATTAGCATTAATGGCACCGGTAATTGGGTCAAAATATTTGCTGATGATAGTAAGAGTTTAGTCTGTTTAGTTTGACTGGATTTACAAGATCGAGAAAGAGGGATCAGAAAAGGACTTATACCATGCTAGGTTCAGAAATATGTGTCACTGGTGGCAAACAAAACCATAACACATTTCAACATTACTCACAAATGCTGTTTTGGTTACCTACTCTAGTGATCTGATAGTGTCATGACTCCATTTATTTCAAAATATTTATCCATTTATTTGAGGCTGGAGAGGTGGGCACAAGCCAACCCTCATGAGCTTCAACAAGACCAAGTGCAGGGTCCTGCATCTGGGTGGAGGCAATCCCAGGCACAAATCCAGGCTGGGCAGCGACTGGCTGGAGAGCAGCCCTGAGGAGAGAGACTTGGGGGTGCTGGTGGACGAGGAGATCAACATGAGCTCTCAATGTGCACTTGCAGCCCAGAAAGCCAATCAGATCCTGGGCTGCAGCAGGAGAAGTGTGGCCAGCAGGTCAAGGGAGGTGATTCTCCCCCTCTACTCAGCTCTGCTGAGACCCCACCTGGAGTACTGCATCCAGTTCTGGAGCCCCTATTACAAGAGGGACTTGGAGAGTCTGGAATGTGTCCAGACTAGGGCCATGAGGATGAGCAGAGGGCTGGAGCACCTCTCCTGTGAGCACAGACTGAAGGAGTTGGGGCTGTTCAGTCTGGAGAAGAGAAGGCTCTGAGGTGACCTCATTGTGGCCTTCCAGTATCTGAAGGGGGCCTCCAAGAAGGCTGGGGAGGGACTTCTCAGGCTCTTAGGTAGTGATAGGACTAGGGGGAATAGAATGAAGCTGGAGAGGGGAAATTCAGGCTGGACATGAGGAGGAGGTTCTTCACCATGAGAGTGGTGAAGGCCTGGAATGGGTTGTCCAGGGAAGTGGTCGAAGGCCCCATCCCTGGAGGTGTTTCAGAGCAGGCTGGATGAGGCTCTGGCCAGCCTGATGTAGTGTGGGGTGTCCCTGCCCATGGCAGGGGGGTTGGAACTAGATGATCCTTGTGGTCCCTTCCAACCCTGACTGATACTATGATACTACTATGATACTATGATACTAAAAGATCCTACAAATTATGGGCTCCTCTTTGCCATGGATTACAAAACCCCATAATTATGTAGCATCATATCAGTCCAGATGCATGCAGAATTGGGTCCCACACATGTTTTGACTACCAGAGCCATGGTCCTCCACTTGCCCGCACCAGCCCTAGTCACTAACTGACACTTCCAGGGATTTCAACTAGTGATGAGATCAGGCTAATAGAAATCCAGGTTTTCACTTGTGATTTGGCTACAGCACAAATGAAACAAGCATGTCCCTTATAATTCATCTTTTTCTATCATTTGAACGAGTGTCTTGAAGTACTGCTGTAAACAGAGTGAGAATGTTACTGCTGTGCATCAGCAGTAAAACAAATAAGACAAGGCAGTGAAAAAAAGAGCTGTTCTCTTGCTGAAACAGGCCAGATCACAGCATGGAACTTCATTACAGCATCTGACAGCAAAGCACTAATTTGCTTCTTTGAGTGATGCAGATTCAATCAATAAGTTTCCAGCTATCAGAGTAAACTCTTCAGGAAGATAAACCAAACCAGAGAATCAGAATTCACCCAATCTCCCACAGAACCTTTGAAACATTTCACTTTTTCTCTGCTGCACCTTATTTCCAAAGTATTGAGTCCCTACCAAATCCATGTTTTATTTTTACTGTATAAGCATATCAGTGCTCTCATGTTTACATTCCTTAGAGGAATACTTCACTAAAATACAAAGATAAGAAAGCTTCTGTGAACCAGGGAACTATTTCTGCACAGCTTTGATGCTATCAGGTACTAGAGTCAAAGAATCAATAAGGTTGGAAAAGAACTCAGAGATCATCAAGTCCACCCTATCACCTAACTCCTCATGACTAACTAAACCATTGATTCAAGTGCCAGCTGAACATGAGCCAGGAGTATGCCCAGGTGGCCAAGAAGGCCAATGGCATCCTGGCCTGCATCAAGGATAGTGTGGCCAGCAGGGAGCAGGGAGGTCATTGTGCCCCTGTACTCTGCACTGGTTAGGCCACACCTTGAGTCCTGTGTCCAGTTCTGGGCCCCTCAATTTAAGAAGGATATTGAGACACTTGAACATGTCAAGAGAAGGACAACAAGGCTGGGGAGAGGCCTTGAGCACAAGGAGAGGCTGAGGGAACTGGGGTTTCATAGCCTGGAGAAGAGGAGGCTCAGGGGAGACCTTGCTCTCTACAACTACCTGAAAGGTGGTTGTAGCCAGGTGGGGGGGTTGGTCTCTTCTCCCAGGCAAGCAGCACCAGAACAAGAGGACACAGTCTCAAGCTGTGCCAGGGGAAGTTTAGGCTCGAGGTGAGGAGAAAGTTCTTCACAGAGAGAGTTGTTAAACGTCGGAATGTGCTGCCCAGGGAGGTGGTGGAATCACCACCCCTGGAGGGGTTCAAAAAAGGATTGGACGTGGCTTGTTCATTAAAGTCAAGTCTAAGCTGAACACATATGTTAAAAACTATGGGAAAGCAGGGATGAAAAATCTGTATCCACAGCCCTGTATATTCTGTGGCTTGTGTGATGTACATTTTCTGAGGTCTCTTTATTTTATTGGAAGACAAATGCAGCTATGTTCTGCTCTCTGGAACTTTGACATTTTCTTGGTAGCTGAACTCAGAGCTTGTTATACAATTGTAAATTTAATGGAGGGGCAGCATCAGAAAGATCTTACAGGTCCTCTTTCTTTTGAGAGTGGATTCAGGTTTCATGTTCCATGTTCTCCTGTTCTATGTTCAATATTAAGAGGATGGATGCCACTAAGAAAATGGAACAGAATAATGAGTACACAACTGAATTTTAAAAGCAGTGTTCTATCATGTCAGCAAGAAAAAGAGTACTCCTATACAATACCATACAATACAATATAATAAAATAATCCAGGTTGGAAGAGACCCTCAAGATCATCGCGTCCAACCTATCAGCCAATCCAACCCACCTAAACAACTAGATTGTGGAACCAAGCACCCCATCAAGTCTCCTCCTGAACACCTCCAATGATGATCACTCCACCACCTCCCTGGGCAGCCCATTCCAATGGGCAATCACTCTCTCTGTATAGAAATTCTTCCTAACATCCAGTCTAAACCTCCCCTGGAAGTACCACAGGAGGTCATCTATCCATCTTCTTTACAATACAATACAATACACCACCAGGTTGGAAGAGACCTTCAAGATCATCGCTTCCAACCCATCAACCAATCCAACCCACCTAAATACAACACAGTACAATACAACACAACCCAACCCACCTAAACAACTAAACCATGGCACCAAGCACCCCATCAAGCCTCTTCCTGAACACCTCCAATGAAGGTGACTCCACCACCTCCACGGGCAGCCCATTCCATGGGCAATCACTCTCTCTGTTAGAACTTCTTCCTAACATCCAGCCTAACCTGCCCTGGCGCAGCCTGAGACTGTGTCCTCTTGTTCTGGTACTGTCTGCCTGGGAGAAGAGACCAACCTCTGCCTGTCTACAACCTCCCTTCAGGTAGTTGTAGAGAGCAAGAAGGCCTCCCCTGAGTCTCCTCCTCTCCAGGCTAAGCAACCCCAGCTCCCTCAGCCTCTCCTCATAAGGCTTGTGTTCCAAACCCCTCACCAACTTCATTGCCCTTCTCTGGACACATTCCAGCAAGTCAACCTCCTTCCTAAACTGAGGGGCCCAGAACTGGACACAGGACTCAAGATGTGGCCTAACCAGTGCAGTGTACAGGGGCAGAATGACCTCCCTGCACAGCTGGCCACACTGTTCCTGATGCAGGCCAGGATGCCATTGGCCTTCTTGGCTGCCTGGGCACACTGCAGGCTCATGTTCAGCCTACCATCAACCAGCACCCCCAGGTCCCTCTCTGCCTGGCCGCTCTCCAGCCACTCTGACCCCAGCCTGTAGCTCTGCATGGGGTTGCTGTGGCCAATGTGCAGCACCCGGCACTTGGATGAAAGGATCAGTTTATTCCTGAAGGATGCTGCAGTCTCAACAATGACAGAAGGTCACCCTGGATCCAAGTGATCCATCCCATTACTTTCTGAATATTCTGGGAGATTTTATTGCCATCTACATCTACCTGAAGGGAGGTTGTAGCCAGGTGGGGGTTGGTCTCTTCTTCCAGGCAACCAGCACCAGAACAAGAGGACACAGTCTGATGCTGCATCAGGGGAGGTTTAGGCTGGATGATAGGAAGAAGTTCTTCACAGAAAGAGTGCTTGGCCATTGGAATGGGCTGCCCAGGGAGGTGGTGGAGTCACTGGAAGTGTTTAAGAAGAGACTGGATGGGGCACTTGGTGCCATGGTTTAGTTGATTAGATGGTGTTGGGTGATAGGTTGGACTGAATAATCTCAAAGGTCTTTTACAACCTGGTTAATTCTGTATTCTGTATTCCCTTCTCATCTTTCACACATTTCCTGTAAGTGGAGTGTCAAGGATGATGGCCTTTTAATCTAGCCATTGTGAAAATGAAGAACACCATTTCCTTCCTCTACTGATGAAGCCACTGCAGTTTTAGGTGATTAACAGTGGTTTCATTGTTACCTTTTACTCCCCCTTGCCTCTCTCCTCATGTTTTACTTAGGCAGTAAACACTTACTGCTAATGACCAACCTTTTGCTCTGGGTATGCCTAAAATTCAGATGGTGGTATCTTTACACATTTATGGGGTGTTGTTTGTATATATATATGGGGAAAAAACCCATATTATACTTATTAAAATATGAGAAAACCATAAAATTCTACTATTATTTCAGAGAACATAAATGTAATGGATATGGTTCAAGCAATGGTTAGCAGCCATTGTGAGTTTGTGAGAATATCTCAGTGTTGTTCTATTAATCTCATTGCACTGGCTGCACAGCCTGAGTATTAGAAGCCATCTCATACCACTGTGAGCCTGGAGAAGAGGAGGCTCAGGGGCGACCTCATTGCTCTCTACAACTACCTGAAAGGTGGTTGTAGCCAGGAAGGGGTTAGGCTCTTCCTCTCTAGCAACCAGCACCAGAACAAGAGGACACAGTCTTCAAGCTGCACCAGGGGAGTTTAGGCTCAAGGTGAGGAGGAATTTTCTTCACTGAGAGAGTCATTCATCATTGAATGGGCTGCCCAGGGAGGTGGTGGAGTCACCGTCCCTGGAGGTGTTCAAGAGGGGACTGGATGTGGCACTTGATGCCATGGTCTAGTCATGAGGTCTGTGGTGACAGGTTGGACTTGATGATCTTTGAGGTCTCTTCCAACCTTGGTGATACTGCGATACTCTGAGCTCTCCCCCTTGAAAACCAGCCTCTGCTGGCTCTTCCTTACCCTTCAGTTTACTGTACGAAGTTCAACAGTTTCTCTGGCAACATGTTTCCCTTTCACCTTTGCACATCATATCCACCTGTGCCATATCATATCCAATATCTCCCTCCTTCAGGCCCACTCCATGCAGCTGGAGATTCTGCTGCAAATGCCCTTGCAGGGGTGATTCCTGCCACCACCTGGCAGAAACCAGACATTCTGTTCAGAAGATGTGATCCCTTCTGTGTGTGTTACCATATGCTAAGATCCTCACAATTTTTATTTTTCTTAACCAAACACACTTTTAGTGTGTTTATGCAACAGCAGGATGGGGGGGGGGGATAAGCATCTGTGCAACAGTACTATGGAAAAAGAATTTCAGAATCATAGAGGATTACTGTGTGACTTTCACTGTTCTGTAAGGAAGGCAGCTTGTGTTTGGGATGCTCAACAGAAATACAATCAGCAAGAGAGATGAAATGATCCTTCTACTGCTCCCATACAGGACACTCGATGAGGGCCTAAAACTGAATCTATTCATGTGCTCAACAGCAGGGGAAGTTTAGGCTGAAAGTGAGGAAAAATTTCTTCACAGAGAGAGTTGTTAGCATTGGAATGTGCTGCCCAGGAGGTGGTGAGTCACATCCCTGGAGGTGTTCAAGAGGGGATTGGACATGCACCTGTGCCATGGTTTAGTAGTCATGAGTGTTGGGTGACAGGTTGGACTTGACATGTAGGTTGGACAAGAGGGGACTGGACATGGCACTTGGTGCCATGGTCTCGTCATGAGGTCTGTGGTGACAGGTTGGACTCGATGATCTTTGAGGTCTCTTCCAGCCTTGGTGATACTGTGATCTTTGAGGTCTTTTCCAACCTTATTGATTCTATGACAGAAAATACTGAGAGTACACCACAGAAGAAGGATTCAATGAAATGGAAGAAAAACTTTCTTTGCAGGTAAGAACCTGACCTGTGTGTGGTAACAGCATTTCTCTTGCTGCCTAAACTGTCCTTAAAGTTTTTCAATCCCCTCTGCTAAGACAAGCCTGCCACAGGATGAGGAAACTGTCCCGTAATTTCTTGTGGCCCTTTTCAGGTGTATGACCATAACATAATGTAGAAAGAAGGAAAAAAACCCCTATGTTTATTTGATACCATTAGTTCATAAATGGATGAATACAGCACAGTGGTATATTGAAACTATCACCAAATAATCTGCATAAACATGTGCTTCTTGATAATCTGAGTACCTTTGCCCAGTAAAATCTCTGTTCAGTCTTACCCCCAATTAATCCAATGATACATAAAATGAAACAGGATTTAAACCAGATGTTGCTATGTTCTAGTTAGATTCTGTAAGTGGAACAGGAGTAGAATTATCCTAGTAGATTCCCGTAAGTTCATTCTGACTGAAACATGCTGTTACAGGAGCTTTACTACCTCAAGTCATCATCTAAGTAAACATTCGTTTTAGCTTCCAGACACTTAAAAGATGAATAACCATCTCATAAATGAGTAATGAATGAATAACTCCTTTCAGTCCCTGTAGCTAACACACAGACTAATACTGTAATTTTCTGCTGAACCAGTGCCTTTTCATAGACAAGTCTACGAATTTCCTGTATTATGAATCACACTATCACATTGTGCTTATATTGGGTCTAATTGCGGCAGGACCCCCCCTTTGTTTAACTGAGAGACCTGCCAAATATCACGCCTCTCCCGCAATTATTGATGACCTTATGAGGGGATTGAGTCCATCATCAGTAAATTTGCAGATGACACCAAGCTGAGGGCAGGTGTTGATCTATTAGAGGGTAGAAGCGCTCTGCAGAGGGACCTTGCCAGGCTGGACAGATGGGCAGAGTCCAATGGCATGAGATTTAACACATCTAAGTGTTGGGTTCTACACACTGGCCACAGCAACCCCATGCAGTGCTACAGGCTGAGGAAAGAGTGGCTGGAGAGAGGCCAGGGGTACTTTTTTGACAACTGGCTGAACAAAAGCCAGCAGTGTGCCCAGGTGGCCAGAAGGCAATGGCATCCTGGCCTGTATCAGGAACAGTGCAGCCAGGAGGCGCAAGGATGTCCTTCTGCCCTTATACTCAGCACTGGTTACTCAGCACTCAGCACAGGACTTGAGTCCTGTGTCCAGTTCTGGGCCCCTCAGATTAGGAAAGATGTTGAGTTGCTGGAACGTGTCCAGAGAAGGGCAACAAAGCTGGGGAGGTTTTGGAACACAGCCTGTGAGGAGAGGCTGGGGGAGCGGGGTTGCTTAGCCTGGAGAAGAGAGGCTCAGGGGAGACCTTATTGCTCTCTACAACTACCTGAAGGGAGGTTGTAGCCAGGTGGGGGTTGGTCTCTTCTCCCAGGCAACCAGCACCAGAACAAGAGGACGCAGTATCAAGCTGTGCCAGGGGAGGTTTAGGCTGAATGTTAGGAAGAAGTTCTTCCCAGCAAAAGAGATTGGCCATTGGAATGTGCGGCCCAGGGAGATGGTGGAGTCACCATCACTGGTGGTGTTTAGGAAGAGACTGGATGGGGTGCTTGGTGCCATGGTTTAGTTGATTAGATAGTGCTGGATGATAGGTTGGACTCGATCTTGAAGGTCTTTTCCAACCTGGTAAATTCTATGTTTCTATTCTATTCTATGGAGATACTGAGTAGAAGGTTGGACATGATGATCCTAGAGGTCTTTCTCAACCTTAATTCTTCTGATTCTATGATTCAAACAGCTACATCTGACCACACAGAAGAGCTGAAGAAATTTCTTACTGCATGGCTGCTAGTCTGACAGTAAGGAACTATCTCTAGCCTGTCCTGTTGCCTCCAGCTCATGCAAGCTGCCAGCAATTGGAATACACTCTACTAGAAAAGAGATGTGGGCATAATCTGGTTTCCTTGGCTCTCTTCCCAAGGGGAAGAGGAGCAGAAGAAAAAAACTTGCCCAAGGGAGAATTATTTGTCAGCATAGAAGATGGCAGACAAGTGAAGCGTTCCTTGTTCCCAGGAAGGCTATAGCAAAACAGAAGGTGAAACTTTACCTTTACACATACCCTTTAATCAACACAGCCTGCTTGCCAATGACACAGTAGCTGCTGTCATTAATAAAACCAGAGGAACACAAGCCTCTAAATGAGACACACCATGAAGGTGAAGGTCCAGAGAAGGTCTGTGAAGTATATGCTGTTGCCTGTGGAGCCGCAGACTTACTGCTCTTTATGCCTGAGAAATTCTATGGCCCTAATTGCACTGGTTGCACAGCCCGAGACTCAGAAACCATCTCTTACCAGCAGAGCTCTCTCCCCTTGAAAACCAATCTCTGTTGA